>CM065332.1:71301-1299318 GCA_033032175.1 Saturnia japonica
CGATACACGGTGCAGCCCCTATACCTACTATAGAGGGATTTCCTCTGTGATGGTCTTGGTCTTACTAGTCTCCCTCCTGTTCTTAATTTGGTCTACTTTCTTGTTTAGTAGATTTATCCCCTCTTTCGTTATGTTCTCTTTATGGACCATTTTGCCTATTGATCTCTTTTTGTCACTGTCTGTCCACTAACTGATCCACATGTTTTGATTCTTGGCGGTAAAATTCATCTAGATATTGCAATTGGGTTTCCAACTGTTGGTTTTCTAAAGTTTGGAGTTTAGTTGTTAAATCCAAGATAATTTCATCTAGGTCTCCAAGGTTCCTGATCATCGTCTCTTTTATTGAAGATTTTAAGTTTCCGGACTGCTCCAGCTGAGACTTGGAATCTTGGTAGAGCTTTGTAGCTCTGCTCTTTATGCTCACTGGACTCATGAATGTTGGCTCGTAATTGACTCATTCTAGCATGTTCTCAGCGACTCCTATGCGATTGAGTTTTTGAAGAAAGTTCAGGTCTTTTGGGATTAGCTGAGCGGCAACAGGTTTCATGACTAAGTGTTTATTTAAAATAATACGGATCGACTCGTGAGATACAGAAAGTTCAGCGGCTATTTCTGTCAAACTTAATGTGAATCCTCAATCACTATTCCCTTTAATTCCTTAACTTTTGCGATATCAACTTCAGTTGAAGAAGTTGATGGCCTACCAGGAGGGGGTAAATCTTCCAGCATATCTCGACTACTTTTAAACGATTTATACGACTCCACTGTAACATTTTCAGTTTCTCTGAACACGAAATTCAATTGGCGATGCAAAATTTAAGACAAACACTTTGTTCGATATAAATGTCCGCTATGAAATTCGCAATACACCCTAGATATGATCTAAATAAAAATAAATCTGTATTTAATGTAATGACACAAATGCAACTCAAACTCCGCGCCAAAATGAAAAAAAAAAAAAACTGTTTTGTTACACCAACAAAATAAAAACAAAAAATTTGAATTTGGAACAATAAACAAATCAGCCATTCCCGATACTTTTCTGACTGAATGTATAAAGAAAATTATAAGAATTATGATTAGTAACAATTTACGAACATTCGAGTAACTAATTGTAATGTTAAGATTACTTGCAACGGTTTGTTAACATTGCATAAGGTATTAAACGAGTGTACATAAATTCGCTCATTTCACATTATTATATTCGCTGGTATCTGGAAACGCTTTTCATAACTGCAATCTGTGATGCATAACGCATGCAGAAAGCGTATACAGGGAGTTCAGTAATCAGCAGACGAGCTAGACGGTAGACACGGCCTAAACTTCTGGTGCAAACGAAACGAATTGTAATGTGAGCGCTCAGCATGCGGGTCGTGGGGCGAGGCAGGCAGCGGCGGGGTGGGACACTCGTGTCCTGTGTTTGAGTTCAATTAGGCGCAGCCCGTATCTTGCCCGGCCACTATGTACAGTACTGAATCTTTTAAATTATTTCCAATTTTTACTGCCAGTTATCTATATTATCTACTAGCCACCCGCTCTAGTATGGTTTTTATTGGGGGTTTTATATGAAATTGTCAGTAGCAGCTCGGAGTTTGGGTTTGTGCCCGATTAATGGCAACAGGCTCGCCCCCCATTACATTACATCGGATTTAAAAACATAGTTACGAAAAGTGTGTTCAGGTCGCGACGCACAATTTATCATAGATGCGGAGTGCGCCGGCCAACCGATATCTTTGGTCGCGCGTAATTTTGAATACGTGTTATCTTCTACATTATTCATTTAAATGGAAAGCCGTAAAAGATAGTTTTAATCTACATTAAATGCTCAAGTTAACTAACAAATGTATCTGGATAAAGATTAATTCTGAATTGGAGAAAGTAGCTTCACAGGAAACGTCATATTTTTAATTATTATGTTGAAAATAAAAATAATTACTCTAAGTCAACTATAGGAGATAAACACACGCCATCGCGGACTTCTCTCTGAGTTTTTTGAAGAACTAATTCTTTAGAACATCGTTTTAATATATATTACAAGGTTTAAGCGCTCGAAAATTTTTTTTTACGACTTGATTACATAAACATTCAGATAAAAAAGTATAGGGACTGGATGGTGATTGGTGATGGTTTATGGTTCCAAATTCATTTGTTAGATTGGCATATACTAACTATAAGACCATCTACACGGATGGTCAGTTATTAATGGATGATCAGGATGTTCAGTGGTAACAGTGGTGGTAGAAATCAGGCGGTTCGGATTGGGGCATTTCTCTCTGGCTTTCAAATTATTCCTTCAGGTATACCGCAGGGTTCACATCTAGGACCATTGCTTTTTAACATTTATATCTCCGATATATCCTCTTGCTTCACCTCCGCCAGGTACCTTATGTATGCCGATGATACCAAAATTTTCAGCGCTATTCGTACTATTGATGACTGCCACATGTTACAGAATGAACTTTTGCGACTTTGTGATTATTGCAAGTTATTTAAGCTAAATTTAAATGTAAAGAAATGTAATGTAATAACATACACTAGAAAACATCAACCTATAAATTATATCTATATACTTGACGTGTTGCCAGTGCCGAGGGTTTCTGTCATTCGTGATTTGGGGGTGATGATGGATTCCAAACTGCTTTATACGTTTCACTATGATTACATACGTCAGAAAGCTTTAAAAATGTTTGGATTCATTTGCAAAGTTGCAAGGCCTTTTGTAAACTTAAACTCACTAAAAATATTATATTTTACATACATTAGGAGCTATCTCGATTATGCTTCGCCAATATGGTCACCAGATTATATCACACATAAGACTAGTCTAGACAACAATCAAAGTAAATTCCTGAGATATCTAAATTATAAATTTAATAACGCGCATAAGTCATACTTAATTGATTTGGACTTTTACAATTTAACTTCTTTATCAAAACGACGATCTATCTTCGACATTATTATTATACGATATTTTGAACAACAATATTGATCAAAACACATACAAAAATTATTCGAAATCCACGGTTGTTTGCACCACGGCCAGTTAAATACAATTATGCTAAGAACTCTGTTTTACAAAGATGTTTTAACATGTATGACACGAAGTTTAGTCATATTGATTTATTTCAGTCAAATAGGATTTTTTTCTTAAAAGAATTAAAATCGATAAACACATTGAAATAGTCATCATGGCTGTGAAACAGGAACACAAAAAGGACTCAGTTTACTCTCTATTGCTTATAACATACATACATATACAATTCACATATACTTTCACTCAGGAGCATATGATCCCACCACACCTATACACTCACACGCACACGCACACGCACACTACACGCAGACTCACACTCCCACTCACATTGAAATATAGAAACACATAATACTTCATAATGATATTTTTTATGTATATAAATATTTAACCGATGCTTATCAAACAAAATTTAATAATAATTGTTTCGTAATTGGCACCACATGATTGCAAAACATAACATATGTATATTTTGTGTTAATTGTGCTGTGAAGCAATATGTACCAAATAAATAAATAAACTGGTGATAACACCGGCCGACATGGTTTTCCTTGTCCAAGATATAATTAATTTTTTCTTCTAACTTTGTAGTGCTGATTACAAAATCGTACCTAATTTTATCGTATCACATCAGATATTTAGTAAAATTAATATATTCGCTATTTTTGATTTTTCAGTAAAAATAAATTGAAGTATTATTGAGTTTTGCCGCTCTTTCCCTGAATTAAGCGACGACACAACATTTAAAATGCGTTACATGGAAATAAGCCGTTATAGTTACTTTGGTTACAAACTTTTTACATAATATTCCAGATACATTTTGTTACATTTGTGGAAACTTTATGACTTCAAAGCAAAAACTGAAAATTACTGAGTTTGTAGAAAATACGTATAATGGTTACTTTGGCTTCAAAATACAACTAAAATCGTGGACTCCGCAGTTAGTTTGTACTAGCTATTTGTGTTGAACAATGAAGGCAGTGGACATACCGCAAAAGACAATGTCTACCTTTTGGTAGACCCATGATTTGGAGAACGCAAGCCAATCATGTTGATGATTGTTATTTTTGCTGTACCATTGTGAAAGGTTTTAATGCTAAAAATAAAAATAAGATAGCCAAAGCAAATGTAACCTCAGTTACACGTACAATAAAAGTACCAGTTACAATATGAGTATAAAACTCCATTGTTACATTCACATGTGGATTTTTCCCTGATAATCTTGGTGATTATAGTGAAGAACAGGGAGAAAGGTTCCACCAAGACATAACTATGGAAATAAGGTACCAAGGTCGATGGAACGTAACTATGATGGCTGATTACTGATGGTCTATAAAACGTGATATTATTGATGATTCTCATAAAAAAATTACACCCAGACGTAATTTTATCGCTAAACGTAAAAGATGTCACTTAAAATAGCCCTGTAGCAATTAATGTACTTGTTTTTTTTCTTAAAATTTAAAAATCAATGTTTTTTCCTTTTTGTAACAAAACCTGAAGTGATAGAGCAGGTAGGTATTTTTGTGTTCAAAATACTATAAATTAGCGATATGTTTCACTCAAATCAAAACAACGTTCAAAAAGTTTTCATTTGTCGGCCGGTGTAATACATAGTTACCGATACAGACTTAGCGATTTTAATTTGATTTTCAGTTTTGAAGCAGTTGCTATTCTATAAGTTTTAGCATTTATGTCTAATTAATCTAATGCGGTGTCTAATAAGTGTATATTATATTAGGTTCATATGAAATTAGCGTTTTATATGGAAAAAGTATTATTATTTCATAAATAACGAGGCTTTGATATTGACTATTTATTTATTAGAACAACGACTTCACAACGTATTTCTTACAATATTATTTTACTTGTACATAGCGTCATAGCTTAACGAGCAGTGTTGCCAACAACTACAACTATAATATAAATTTTGCCTCAATAAAAAGAGATTGACCAATCTCGGTTGTTTAACGGTTACCTTTTCCATTATTGTTTGCAATTATTGACAATACAGATCTGCTGTTATCGTTTGGTCAGATCTTAGAAAGCTGTAGTGTATGACACCAGAACTGGTCCACCAAACACTCACCAATACCTCACACGTAAAAATACAGTTCAAAATTTCCTTGTTATTATGACGGTTGAGGAATGTAACGCAGCACTCAATGCGTGTTTGTTGGTGTGCTTTATTTAATTTATGCGGTACTCTTTTCTCGAGCCTTTTGACTTTTTCATTTTGTTTCAAGTGAATTAAAATTGTTTTATTACTCCCACCGAAGCCTGCCACTGACGTTGACGTGGTTTGCGAAGGATCAACTAGAGCTTACGGCCGTCAAAGGCGTTGTCCATAGGTCAAAATTTCCAGATCTAAAACATTGGAACCATAAACGTACTCTGCTCTCTTCTACAGTAGCTTTCCCATACACATCATTAATCTTTCGCGCTGTTTCTCCAACCCTGATGCCACGTTGGAACTAATTTTCATAAATAACGCGATATTTTAAGTTTTCTATTTTGTGAAAAGAACGATGTCAAAGAAAAATCAAATGGTGCGAAAATGAATGAATCACTAAATTCGAAACACAAAATATATACAAGCTTAAAGGAATAAATTTGAATTTGGAATTCCTAACCAAATGCCAGATATTTAAGATCAAAGTGGCCAGTTCAATAAAACGCCAATATCATATGTAAGAGTCGAAAAGTATAGACACCCCTCCTTTACGTACACGCATACAACGCTAAACCGCCAACGCTATTACAATCGCTTGAAAGCAGGCCTGTAAAACAGTAACATTAACATCGTCATCCGTGTTACCAAGTCCGCTGTTGTATTTCTTGCACGCGTGAGTATGCTGGGAACGTGCTGGATGAATCACTTGAAGAATAGCTGTACTCATCTGCCATGCTGTCTGTCTGTCTGTCAAGATCTTTTTTCTCAGGAAATCCACGCTGTGAAATTACACAAACACACACATGCTACAAACCCTTGGAGCTATGGAAAAACAAACTTTTAAGTCAATGCATTCAAAAGATACGGCTGTTTCCCGTCAATACGAATAAATCTTTCGCCATATATTTTAACACTCGCAATAGAAATCCAGTCTTCCAGTTGATCTACAATCATGAAATTTGGCATGAAGTAACGTTTTATAGCACAAGCAATGTAAATTTATTGCGAAAAACTTATTTTAACTTATTTGCAGTTGGTAAACTGTCCGCATCATACGTCGATGTATGGGGCAATAGTTTTCTAATGGCAAAGTTAAGTTTGTTCAGTTTTTATTTTCTTAAAGAAATCCTAAATTATAAACCAGCTCCATCTGTCGATTGCAGTTGGTATCATTATTAGTATCATCGATACAGTAATGTCTTATCTTCTCATTTGTACAATTTGAAACAACTAGCGCCGCTGAGTTCCTCTGGACAGTCACACACACCGTCTAAATGTATTTTATATGACACGACAAATTACGACACTTATCGAAGTTATCTATGTAATTAAAACTCGTAAAGTTAGAATTCAGATATTAAAGAAAGTAACAAATTGTTTGTAAATGAATTGAAGAACGTACAGTTCTACAGCTATAATACGGTATTTGACTGTTTTCAAAAACCCATCTAAAATAATCAACAATATGAAGTTGTTGTTTCTTCATAATTTTGTGTATTTTTAATTAAAATCGACAAGTAAATTCAAATGACTGCCGTGTGCCGTGTGCAGTGTGCAGTGTGCAGTGTGCAGTGTGCAGTGTGCAGTGTGCAGTGTGCAGTGTGCATCGTGCAGCGTGCAGTGTGCAGTGTGCAGTGTACACTGATAATCCTTCTCATTGTTCAGTCAGCAGAACTGAACACCGCGTCGGTTCAATCGGTTCCTTTCCTTGTCCAGCGTCTTATCCATAATGCGAGTGGGTAATTCATCTCGTAAGAGTGACGTCACGTAATGACGTGTGGATATCAGTAAGTTGATAGTTGATACGGGTTGAAGTATCGCATAGAGCGGCACTCTTACTGGGCAGTTCTGTCGCTTTACTACTCGGGTACTAGTTGTGAAGGCGCTTGCCGATCTTCACTAATATTATCAAATGGTAGTTCACAAATATAGTTATAGTACTCTATGTAAAGCAGCAGGCTGAGACATGCTTATATAGAAACTAGCGACCCGCCCCAGCTTCCCACGGATGCAATTTACAAAGTGCTATATTTTTTAAAGCCTGATTTAAAGTTTATCGCTCTAATATTTACAGTTCATAACTTCATAACTGCCTCATTGACCTAGTGGTCCTAAACGTGACTGCTATGTTCGAGGTCCTAGGTTTGATTCTCAGGTCGAGCGAAGTGCTATTGTAGTACTAAGTAGCAGCTTGGATTTTGACTTTGTGCCCGATTAAGCGATAGAGTCGCCACCTACATTACATTGTACCTAAATCATACCCGGCGAACTGTGAGTGTACACATCTGCTTAGAACTTTGGGGATACAGGCGTGACGGTATGTTTATAGTTACGAATAGTGCGCTTAGCTCGCGTCGCGTAATTTATAATAGGTTTTTAGGGTTCTGTACTCAAAAGGAAAAAAGGAATCCTTGTAGGATCACTTCTTTATCAGTCTGTCTGTTAAAACTCTTTTTCTCCGGAGTGAGTGGAGGGGTATCAAGTTGAAATTAATAAAAATTACTCATGTCTGCAATCCATTGAAGTTGCAAAAAAATTAAGCTTAGCTATAAGTCAACACAATCTGAAGATACGGCTGCTTATGTCTCATTTTTTAACAATTTCAAAGGGAATATAAACCTACAGGGTACTTCCAGTTGACCTACAATCATGAAATTTGGTAAGAAGCAGTGTCTTGTATCACAAGTAAAGGAATAAATCCGAAAACTATAAGTTTGCAGTTGCATAATTTATTTATTTTATTTGCATTTGGTAAACTAACTGTGGCATATGTTTATGTATGGGGATACAAGTTTTCCAACGGAAAAGTTAAATTTGTACAGTTTTTTTTTTTGACTACTTGATTATAAATAATTGAATTTTCTCTGTGAAGGAGTCGGTATACAATGAAGGTAAAGGAAATATATACCTTGTCGCTCCACGTCTCCCGTTTCATAGGCCGCAAGTTCTTTTAGTTTCTATATCCTCACTGGCACTCGAGTTATGGTTTTTCCAATAAGCACTAATTTTATACGTAGTACAGCGCGGGCGCAGGTTAATATTAAACACCTTTATCGGAGAGTTTTTGCACGAGTATTGCGTTCACTGTCACTTGTATTTGTTTTTGAGTGAGTCTATACCGTGACTACTCGGCGATGCGTTTTAAAAGCGACTGGGATGGGAACTAGGAAGAAAATAATGAGTGAATTAACATATGCATGAATGCGTGAATGAATAACATAAATAAATATAAATATACAGTGTATACACTCTGATAAACAAAAACTCAATTGGAATTTATCTTATATATATAAAAATCTCGTGTCACGATGTATGTTCGGGCTAAACTCCGAAACTACTGAACCGATTATGATCAAATTTCGTTACTATCTGTAATTATCTATATATAATATGTATATAAGTTTTTATCTCAATTATTGACAAATTACGAGATGTAAATAACTACTGCGTAGTAGTATACGTGCGCGGAGCCGCGGGCACATCTCTAGTTGTTTATAAAAACCTTCCGTAAAAAAAATCTCAAAATGTATGTGAAATCCGAATTTAAATCCGTTACGTAGTTGAGAGACCGGGAAGTGCCTTCATTTTATACTATGTATAGATAAGACATAGGTACAGTTGAAGCGCCAAGGCCAGCGCTGGTTTCCAGCTACTGGTGCTGGTGTTGGTGCTGGTGCTGGTGCTGGTGCTGGTGCTGGGTGTGTGAGTGAGGTAAAAGATAGTTTATAGAAAACGTGCTATATCATTTATTGATATTGACAAAGCTGATGTTTTCGGTGCTGGAGTTCAGAAACGCGTCGCACTGATGTCTCGAAGCAGAGCCGAGGGCAACTCGTATAGTGACTCAAACCCTGGCTTCACGTAGAGCGCGAACACTGCTAGTAGCTCCGGAGTTAAATCTGGCTCCTCATAGGAATCCTCTGTCTCGTCTGGGTCGTCGTCTGAGTCCCCAGCGGTTTCCTCGTCTACGTTGACAACGATTTGATCAGCGTCGGACTGGTGGGGCTGGTCGTCCGTCACGGGAGCGGCGTGACTCACAGCCACCAACAAAACGAAGGCCAACTGAAAATGTCATATTTATTATTAATTCTTAATTTTAGTTCTATTAGTAATGTGTGCGAAATGACGTTCTCTCTGACAATCTGCTTACAGAATTTATATACTTATTCTGTAAAGGTGTAAAAGCATAGGTAATTATTAAATGATTTATTTATTTATTAATTCTATACTTAATAAGATCTTTAACCATTACAGATTTACCGATTTATTGGTCAATGGGTTCAAGAACCAAGTCAAACTGGTTTAACAGTCAAAATAATAGGTCTTTACCTATGAAATTGCCGTTCTGCAGTACTGGCCATTTCAAATCAAAATAATTTTTGTTTGGCTAACAATTCTAATTTCAATTTAATTTTATTTTAAAAACATGGAATTCTTTTTCCAAAAGTAGTCATTTGTTTATTGATTAGTATTACATTTTCATCGCATTTCAATCTTTTTTGTCATCATGGATACGTTAAAAATTCGAGTAATTATGAAATATGAGTACTGTCGTGGCAGCAACGCGGCACAAGCGGCACGCAATATCAACGAAGTTTACGGAGCTAACACTACAAACCAACGCACTTCCTGTTATTGGTTTGCTCGCTTCCGTTCTGGGAATTTTGACCTGAAAAATGAACCTCGCGGTCGTCCGAAGACTTTGGTCGACAATGACGAATTAAAGGCGATTGAGGAAGCTGATGATAAACAATCTACGGCTGAATTAGCGGCAGCTTTCGAGGTTAGCGTCAAAACAATATTGGTCCATTTGCGTCAAATTGGCAAGGTAAAA
Source organism: Saturnia japonica (assembly GCA_033032175.1). Classification (NCBI taxonomy): domain Eukaryota; kingdom Metazoa; phylum Arthropoda; class Insecta; order Lepidoptera; family Saturniidae; genus Saturnia; species Saturnia japonica. The sequence goes on from CM065332.1 coordinate 81,340, forward strand.
AAGTTTGACAAATGGGTGTCCCACGAACTCAATGATCGCCAGCGAGAAGTACGCGTCGAGACGTGCCTTGCACTGCTCAACAGACACACAAATGTAGGAATTTTGAACCGCATTGTTACCTGCGATGAAAAATGGATTCTGTTTGATAACCGCAAGCGCTCAGCAAGTTGGTTGGATCCTGGTTCAGCACCTAAACAATGCCCTAAACGAAAACTTACCCCTAGAAAAGTGATGGTCACTGTTTGGTGTTCTAGCGCCGGTGTGATGCATCACAGCTTCTTACCAAACGGGGTGAGCATTACTGCAGATGTGTACTGTGAAGAACTGAACACAATGATGGAGAAGCTGGCATATCTCCAACCAGCATTGGTCAATCGCTCGTCTCCGCTGCTCCTGCACGACAACGCGCGACCTCATACTGCACAGCAGACGGTCTCCAAGTTGCAAGAACTGGGGTTGGAAGTTCTCTGTCATCCGCCCTATTCACCTGACCTTGCGCCTACAGACTACTACTTTTTCCAGAATTTGGATAACTCCTTGGCGGGAAAAAATTCAATACCCGAGAGGCAGTACAAAATGCCTTTGAAGAATTTGTTGCCTCCCGTCCAGCTGATTTATTTAAGAAGGGCATCAATAAACTGCTACTGCGCTGGCAAAGATGCATTGATTGCATGGGTGATTATTTCGATTAATACAAATAAAAAATACATGAAAAAAAATCGTTTAATTTTTTTCATACAAAACGGCAATGTGATAGGTAAAGACGTAATATTAAGGGGCGGATTATTATAGAAATGATAATAATGTCTGGATGTCTGTATGTATGTAATGTCTTTACATTCAGTGAATAATATAATTAGTAATGAAATTGTAAATAACAATAACGCAGCTAAGAAACTACACTTGTAATAAAAGTGAAAATATTACGAAATTCAAAGTTTTTAATAATCTCTATACTATTTATTAACAGTTCAGTACATTTTGTTCTCAAGTTTCACGATAGATGGGGTTGTTATATGTTTTGTGCGCTATCAATACTACAATATTCACCATTATTTATTGGATATTAACAGTTAATAAATATAGTATTATTAAATAAACTTAGCTTTTGATAAAGGACCAACATACATTACATTTTTATATTTGACTACTCCTCAGTTATTATGTGTTATAGATGATATCGGTTAATGCCTGAAATAATATTACTTGGGTATTCTTAAAGAATTTTTGATTCAATGCGTTACAATTTATTATTATTTAAAATAAATGCGACTGAACTACTGACTTTAACTTTTAGATTAGTATTGCATTTGGATTAAATAGTGAGACGGGGAGATAGTGGACAGGATTTTCCCAACAGATGCTTCGTTTGTTAAATGTAACACGTAGTTGGTAAGAAGATTCAGCTCCAAGGAAGAAGTAGTTTAACTAGTTAGTGAATACGAATGAAAGGTGTGTACTTACCCAGAGCTGCATGTTGCTGATAGTCGAGTGATACCGTGGACCCGAGGCCGCGCTGGTATATATACCTGCAGCGAGCGCAGGAGCTGCATTACTTCAAACCACTTGATTGATATTTGACGAGCGCTAATCGCTCATACATTCAGGGAATCATTAAAATACAATCGCCAGCTATCAGAACCGTTAACTCATCAACTGTTCATTAACAAATGGTTGTTTACCGTGTGGCGTACACGCTGCCTACACGGTGTCTGTCTGTCTGTCTGTCTGTCTGTCAGCACTCCCACGCCGCGCCCACACTGATAGATAATACTCAATATAAAAATGAAAAGTGTTTAAACAATAATATTATGTAATACTAGCTGTGCCCGTGGCTTCGCTCATGTGGAATACAGAATGCCCACACGAATCTTGCTCCCCCGTTCCCGGCTATTTTAATGACAAAAATACTTATTGTGAATGTTCCTTAGAAGATAGATTTATACTCTGCCTGATTTTTTAGAGGTCTTTTTAGGGCCTATAATTATGTAGTACATTAATTAACTATTTCTCTTACAGTTTACTCAGCATAAGCCATTTAAGCGCCCAAATTGATTCATTTTCTTTTTCTAAAATAAAAGTAGCCTAAGTTACTCCCTATAACATCAACTATCTATTAGTGAAAGTCGTGTCAAAATAGGTACAACCGATCCGGAGATTACCTGGAATAAACAGACAGACAGCCAAAAATTAAAAAAATGGTTTTTTTTTTAAACATAAGTATCGTATATAGTTTGATATGCATTTAATAAAATCTGTTATTTTGATATTACTAACAGACACTTCAGTTTTATTAATTGTATGTATTTATAGATAAATAACTACGGGATGGACATTTGATGCTAGTAATGGTGTCCACACGCTCACACGCGCAAAACACGCACACACACGCACACACACGCGCAAACACACGCGCATCACCTGTTTTTTAATTTATAATTATAAGCTTTTACTTAATTTACTTCGTATGTAAGTATTTATGTATGTATTTAACATCAAAATTGCGAAAACATTTTTTAACCAATTCTTGGAATCCGATTGAAAGTGTATGTAAGTTCCATGACAATGCAATATTATGGTACCATAGAGCTGATCTGATGATGGAGTCGGGATGTGGGGACCGTAACTCCTTGTTGGCAAGTGGTAGGATAGTCGAAATTAGCTAATTTGTTTTGTTGCCCTGAGTACTTTCTGTTACGCGATTTCGAGGGTCTGATGATGAAGCCGGAGGATTGCTACTGGAAGGAAGCTACAAAGATAATCGAGTTTCGGCTCATTTGTTTTGTTGTGTCTGGTTTCTGGATTATTTTTATATTATCAATATAGTGGCCGCCTATGATAGGTTCGCGTATTGGACTTGGAATTAATTGTAAAAATAGATCAAGTAAAACATGCGCGCTGTTGGCGTTTCTTTAATAAATAAATTAAGTTTTCAAGTATTTTTATTACAAAAATACATACAGTAAGGAATACCCTACTAAAAGGGTATAAATCCAGCGCGCAGCTCTAGCGCGGGCGTATTTGTCGGTTGTCATTCGTCGTGGTAACATCGTTCAAGGACTCTAAGTGTTAATATTTAAGTGGATAGATTCGAGACAATTGTGCGGTACTGTAAGTAGTTGATTTTTATCTGTTTAATTTGTATCTAGGTGATTGTTTTGTTCCTAAATGATTTCTATGTTTAATTATAATAAAAAACTGATTGTTACTTAGTCCAGTCTATTGTTTTTTTTTTATGAATCTTTATCCATTTTCCCAAATTCAGAAGTGGGATAAAGATCTCAATTAATTCAGTCATCAAGGAGCAAGATAATCGCCCTTTCTGTTTGCGATACTTGAAATATAGATTACTTTATTGCCGCTAACAATCATGCCTAGGGAAAGGAATCGTAGTCGATCTAGGATTAGAAGTAGATCACGCGTTACTAGATGTGATTCGTCTCGTAGGGACCGTAGCGAATCGCGCGATTCAGATAACAATGCACACAGGCGTAACTACCCTCATACTCGAATATCGAGACACAATTCGAGGAGTATACGTAGAACGCCTCCTCGACGTTCGCCTGTGTCGCGTTCGGTTGGTAGCGACTCGTTGAAGGATACTTTGGATAACATTTTAGTAAGACTAAACGCAATCGAACAATCTAGTAATAGCTGCATAACGCCGATTCCAAACGATAGTGCGGGTAGTAGCTTAACAAAAAATGTACCCACATTTAACGATAATAGTGACGCCGCATTGTCTTCGAATAGTTTTGTTAACTTGAACGATGTTCCTAAGACGTGCGCAGACAATTCCGAGGGCGTGACGTTTACTCGTGACTACCCCGCGGTTCACAGTTCCGATAACGTGTCCGTTTCTTCTATTACCATTTTGCCGGAAGCTATTAAGTCTCTAAAATCGAATAATTCTCGCGATTATTACGTGTCCACCTTTGATCCGTCCACACATGACATTGACTTGTGGTGTTCAGAGGTAGACCGTGCTATGGCTGCGAACGGTTGGGGGGATCGGGAATGTCTGTCGCGTGTAGCATCGTGTCTAAAAGGTGACGCCAAAGTATGGTTAAATGAATGGGTCACAACCGATCGCACGTGGTCGAATTTCAAAGTCGAATTCAAACCTCTCTGCCCCCGGAAGTTGGACTACGCTAACATTCTGTTTGAATGCATGAACACGACATCCGACAAATACACGACATACGCTGAGTACGCGAGACGTACATTATTGCGTTTACGCGTAGTTAAGGGTTTATCTGAAGAGCTTAGGACACTTATAGTCATACGAGGTATTGATAACCCTCAAATTAGAGAATACTCATGTTAACTCTCAAACAGCTTCACGACCGGGAATTAAATGCTATAATTGTGGTCAACGCGATCATTCAGGACGTCACTGTAATAGGAACAAACGAACTAACAACAATAATACCTCGAACACGAATACTGCTCCCAATGCCAAGTCCGCGGTGACATGCACTTTTTGCAAAAAGACGGGTCACACGGAGGACAAGTGTTTTGTAAAGAACAACTCGGAACCAAGAAACCAACGAAATTTTAACTTGTGCAAACCCGAAATTTCCACAAATCTCGATATAGTTCCTGCAGTTGTCCAAGGTATACCGATGGACGTACTTATTGATAGTGGTGCCCATAATATATCGCTAATTTCTTCTGACGTCCTTAAGTTCCTTTCATGTCAACCTAAATACACAAGACGTACGATAAAAGGCATTAGTGAACACGAAATTGTTGCTACTTCATACGTCACTGTCACTATTGAGTTAAATGATATCTCGTTAGAAGCTGACTTAGTCGTAGTGCCATCTACCTGTATGAACACCTCAATTGTGATAGGGACAGATGTCCTTAATCGTGATGGGGTTATGTATGTACGTACGAAAGACCGACAGTACATCACCCATGCAATAGGTGCCACTAAGCAGGTTAATCAAGCGCAGCCTATTGAAATCTCTCTAGTAAGGTCTCCTTTGAGGGATAATGATTTGGAATCACTAATGCTTGTGTTGACGCCTTTCTCGAATTTTTTAGTCTCGGGTACCGCAACCACTACGGTTACCACCGGGGATATGGAAATAAAACTCACCAGTTCTATTCCTGTATCTTACCGTCCATATAAGCTGTCCTATGGGGAGAAACTGAAAGTCCGCGAAATAATAAGGGACCTTCTAGATAAGGGTATCATTAGGGAGTCTCGATCCCAATACGCCAGCCCCATAATACTGGTGAAGAAAAAAGATGGTACTGACCGTATGTGCGTCGACTTTCGAGCACTTAATCGCATCACAGAGAAGGAGACGTACCCGCTCCCGCTCACTGACGATCAAATCGATCGCCTTGGACGGTACACCTTCTTCACCTGTCTAGATATGGCCACCGGCTTCCATCAGGTGAGGATTAGGGACGATTGTATATACTACACAGGGTTCGTCACGCCCGAAGGCCATTATGAATATTTAAAGATGCCATATGGTTTGACAAACTCTCCAATTGTTTACCAGCGTATCATCAACGATACTTTGCGTGAGTTCATTGATGGGGGTAACGTACTGGTCTATATCGATAACGTGCTCCTTCTGAGCAACACAGTGAAAACTCCTCAAAAAGGTACTTCAAAAATTGACGGAATCCGGTTTTTCAGTTAACATAAAGAAATGTTCCTTTCTAAACACTGAAGTTGAATACTTAGGTAGACTAGTAAGTGGGGGTCAGGTAAAACCGAGCACTAAAAAGGTTGAGGCATTGAAAAACTCACCAGCTTCGAAAAACGTGAAACAAGTCCGTCAATTCCTTGGGCTTGCGGGTTATTTCCGCAGGTACATATCTGGGTACGCTACTAAGACGGCATGTATCGCTCTGCTGACTAGAAAAGGAGTTCAGTTTAACTGGGGCCCTGAGCAAGAACAGGTTCGTCAAGACTTAATAACGTGCTTGACAAACGAACCTATTCTTTCTATCTTTAAACATGAACTTCCCACTGAAGTCCATACTGACGCGAGCAGTGCAGGATATGGAGCTTTACTGATGCAGACACATCCTGATGGTAGCAGACATGTGGTAGCGTATTTTAGCAAGGTTACGCAGGGAGCTGAGAGTAAATACCACAGCTACGAGCTGGAAACATTAGCAGTGGTCAGAGCCCTGCAGCACTTCCGTCACTATTTGGTAGGTATCCAGTTCAAGGTCATCACGGATTGCAACGCCCTGAAATCAACTCAAGGTAAGAATGACCTTCTCCCTCGCGTAGCCCGTTGGTGGATATACCTCCAGGATTTCCACTTTACCATGGAGTACCGAAAAGGTGTCGTGCTGCAGCATGCCGACTACCTTAGCCGGAACCCGGTAGCCGCAATTCACCAAGTATCCAACCCACGTAATTGGGCACAGATTGCGCAGGCGGCCGATAGCGAAACTAGAGACTTGATGCAAAAACTTAGAGACTTGATGCAAAAACTATCGGAAGGTCAGTTAGATTCAGATCGTTATGTGGTACGAAATGAATTACTGTACTACAAATATTCACCTGTAGGCGAAGAACCACGTATCTTATGCTATATTCCTAAGGGTCATCGTCTTAGCCTACTACGCATATTTCATGACGAACACCAACATATTAGTTATGAGAAAACTTTGCATCTTATTCTGAAACACTTTTGGTTCCCTAGCCTCCGCCAATTTGTTAGGAAATATGTTTCACATTGCTTGGTCTGTATATCGAAAAAGCGGGTACCAAGGGCCCCGCTCCAAAACATATCGTCCTGGCCGAAGCCTAGTACTCCATTCGACACTGTACACTTGGACGCACTTGGACCTTTACCGATGTCCGAGGGCTATAAATTCGTACTAATACTTGTAGACTCCTTCACAAAATTTTGTTTATTGTACCCGATGTATCATCAAGATGCCAACGAACTTCGAAAGCTAATCACACAGGCTATCTCACTGTTTGGCGCCCCGAAGCTGCTGGTTACCGACCGAGGCCGGATGTTCGAAGCCAGAAGTTTTGTGCAATGGGTGTCAGAACTGGGGGCAGATTTGCATTACATTACCCCAGAAATGCATAACTCAAATGGGCAAGTGGAAAGGTACGTACGAACGGTCCTTAACATGTTACGTGTCGAGGAGGGCCATTTAAATGCCTCCTGGTCTGATACTCTCTGGAAGCTTCAGCTGGTCCTCAATATTACCAAACAGAAGACTACCTAAGCTTCCCCAATCAGTCTGATGATAGGTACTGAAGCCGCAACCCCAGTACTACGCTCTTTGGTGCGAGATGTTGCCGTGAGCAGCCCTATGAACAATCGAGATGCCCTAAGGGAAGCCAATAGGAACCGTGCCGCTGAACATCTTCGAAAGAATCAGGAAAATCAAGATACTTCAGTAAACCAATCCAGACATCAGCCACGGACATATGATGTTAGTGACCTAGCCTTTGTCATCAAATACTCACAATTGACAGGCAAGCTGGACCCTGGGATGCGGGGGCCGTATCGAGTCACAAAAGTACTGCCAAACGGTCGTTATGAACTAAAATTACTCAGTGGTAGTAAAGGAAAGTCGACTCAAGCGGCTGCCCAATACATGGCGCCATGGAAAGGTGAATGGTGCCCCGAGATTTGTGCCATATTTTATGATGGTAAGGTTCTCGATTTATACAATTGCTTTGCATTGTTGTTGTGTTGGTGACTGTTTACAGAAGCAGTAATGACATGTGGCGACCGAGACGCCTTGAGGCATCTTGCTGGTCCGCTGCTTGGTCGGTGTGCCTACTGGTAGCGCCCTTGCTGATCACCACTGACGTTAGTCGTCAGTTGCGTTAGTCGAACTCGGCGTTAGTCGCCTCTGAACGTTAGTCGTCACCTGCGTTAGTCGAACCCGGCGTTAGTCGCCTTTGACGTTAGTCGTCATCTGCGTTAGTCGCACCCGGTGTTAGTCGCCTCTGACGTTAGTCGTCACCTGCGTTAGTCGCACCCGGCGTTAGTCGCCTTTGACGTTAGTCGTCATCTGCGTTAGTCGCACCCGGCGTTAGTCGCCTCTGACGTTAGTCGTCATCTGCGTTAGTCGCACCCGGCGTTAGTCGCCTCTGACGTTAGTCATTTGCGTTAGTCGCACGCGGCGCTAGTCGCCCAAAAATGATTATGTACGGTGAGTGTGTATAATGGTCGGGACGCTGACTATTCTACATACTTACCTTTGTTATTTATTTATGTTTGTTGTCTCGGTGTGTGCGCTTGCTTACATTGCTTTATTACTATACCTGTTGGAAAATGCAATTTAGACTCCAAACTTTCAACACTTTCCAGATGGCGATAATGACGATGCAATCCCAGAGAATCAGCAGGGTAGTGATATGAGCGCAGTTGCCGTACCGTCGATGCCATTACTTGAAGACGAAGGTCAGGAAAGAGACTAAACAACTGAGACTTCAACGGAAGAGCCCAGAAGCTATATGGTCGAGGACGAACCACAGTCAGGAGAGGCCGAGTAAGGAATACCCTACTAAAAGGGTATAAAACCAGCGCGCAGCTCTAGTGCGGGCGTATTTGTGGGTTGTCATTCGTCGTGGTAACATCGTTCAAGGACTCTAAGTGTTAATATTTAATGATTTCTATGTTTAATTATAATAAAAAACTGATTGTTACTTAGTCCAATCTATTGTTTTTTTTTATGAATCTTTATCCATTTTCCCAAATATACATATTATCATCACGCCATGTCCTATTAGACTGTAAGTAGGTACATGTTGGATTTGGTATTTTTATTAGTGCAATCAATTAAAATAATAATGTATGCATTCATACCTATTTTATGGTTTGCTTAAATTGACCGCCAACATAAAATCACGTATTAACCAAAAAGGACAAATATACAGACATTTAATTACTATAATGTAAGTATTTGTCAAACAGAAGGTACCTAGGCAGGTGCTAAAAATATGTTAATATCGAAGCGTCTTTTCAACATTTTGAGTGACTTGAATATCGCGGGCAAATGCGCGCCGATGTTATAAAGTGAGGCGCTCCGCACTTGCCACGACAAGTCCGGTGAAGCTGTAAAAGCCGCAGCGGCTCTGTTTTTGGATAGGGCCCCTAAGGCTAACAGTGTAGTCAGTTCTAAAAAAAAACTTGCCACGACTAAGCCACGCCCCTTACGCTTCAATAACTAAGTACGTCCAATAAGTGTTTTAGGTATCTAATAGTGTCAGGTTTTATAAGATCCCGAAGCCCATTATTGATTTACCGGACAAGTTCAAGGACCATGTCACTCAGCAGGTTTTACTGTTAAAGGGTGGATCATTATGTGAATGATAATGATGTCTGGAAGTGGCTCCCTCTCTGTGTATCCACTCAATTATTATTATTGTTTTATTTTAACACTTTTGTATAGTTGGAAAAAATTATAAACCTGATCTAGTTTCTTACCGGTTCTTCTCGATGTCTGGGATATTTTCCGAACCTGCAGTAGTGTTTTGACGATCATATGTGTCTGCTTAGTCCTTAATTGAATAAAGATTTTTTGGATTTTGATTTTTATGACAACGAGTTTCCACATGATTAAGATTTTATTATTATATTAGCTGACCCGCGCAACTTTGTCTGCATCATGTAAGAAACAGAGACAATGGGTTAGAGAGAGTGAGTCGTAGGCACTGTATTATTAGGTGCCGCCCGCCTCCCACATTATTCTGCATAATAAAAATGCGCTCGCGGTATGTATTTGATTATTATTTTATTGCGGAGTTATTTTAAAACTGTGATATCTACTAAGGTATTCATTGAAATCAAATGATGTTAAGGGAAATTTTGAACAAAATTAAAAACTTAGGATAAATAACGTATTTATTCTGCTAAGGATTAATACAATGTTTATAAAAATACCTCCGCAAATAATTAATTATATTAAAACAAATTTTATTACCATAAAAAAGGTTATATTGAGTATATAATAAAAGACAGCCATATACTCTCGCAGATTTTTTTAAGAACATTTAAAGGAAAACAATTCCATCACACATGATTTATGCGTAACTCTAACCATTCACGTAGCGCACGCAGTGGGATCTCTCAAAAGGAATCAATTTTCCCCGTTTTTGCAACATTTTCCGTTCATGCTCCGCTCCTATTGGTTGTAGCGTGAAGCTATAGCCAATAGCTTTCCTCGATAAATATGCCATCCACACTAAAACATTTTTTCCATTCGAACCAGTAGTTCCTGAGATTAGCGCGTTCAACCATACAAACAAACTCTTTAGCTTGTTAACTTCGGGGAGCGACAAAGGCTTTTTTTTAAAACTAAAATTATTTGGTTAAGATTTTATTAACCGTACCGTTTGGATGTCGATTCTAGACTGGTGTTAAAAACTAAACTTACTTCTAACTAATCTAAATATGCTGACCTAGCGTCTAGCCCTTTCGTGGGAACGACGGTGGGTCAGCTGAATCGTGTCAGCTATGGGCTGAGAATACATAGGTATATAACTAGCTTTATAATATTAGTATAGATAACTAATTATATTTTTATATATGAATTGATGAAAATATTTTAACCAACTTAAGAACAAAAGAACTGAATTTGCCCTTTAAAGATTTTCAAATTATAAAATAGACTTACTGTAACAGACGTTAGGTTGCAGTCTTTTGACGGTTGATTTCGTTGTTGTTCCGTGGACTTCCGATTGGTAGACAGCTACAGTTATTGATAAAGTTATTATGGATGGCTACAACGCCATCTAACAAAATTTATGCGAACAAGAACTGTTACAGCTTAAGGTAGGAAAATTGGTGTGGTATGAATTTCGGACTTACGGAATTGATTCATGCACCGTCACTATATGAGCACTCACTTTCTTCACTTAATACTGTTAATTTTCTATCTTTTTTATTGAATTGACCGGAGCACTCGCGAGGCCATTTATTGTTCGGTAGATTTTTTTTTAACCACCTTCCCGTCGATGATTGATTGTTTTTCTCACGCTAGAGGGCGCGAGTGAGTCTTGTGTTGCGCGGTCGCGCGTGGCGCTGTCCGCGGCTCATTGACGGGAGATTTGAATGTGGAAGGGAAAGGATTAAGCTTGTTCAAGAACAATATTTCAGATTTAGGAGGATCTATAATAATCAATGCGTAAACTTTTGTAATAGCGATCATATTTCATCGGAAAGGATCGATTTAGTTTTAAAATATATATTTTGTTGTTTTATTTAATGTTCTGTAAGCCTCGAGGAGGTTGAGTTGCCATGCACCTTACGTTATTTAAACCTTCAAGGTATAACTACATATTTTATAAAATTCAGTTCAAATAGTCAATAATAGTATTACTTTTGTTGTTTTATTTTTCCTCTGGATTCTGTCACTTTGATCATTGGACTGTTATAGTAGGTACTAAGATGCGGCGTAATCCAATAGAGCATACAGGGCTCGTTCGTGGTTAGTTTCTCTATTAATATACAAATAAATTCATGTAAAAGGAGATTGAATTTGTTTCATTGTAAAACCTACTATGTTAATTATGGAATTTACGTTTCAATAATTCGTTTATTTTGTATATAAAATTCGTTTAATAGAGCGTTTACAATTTTCAAAGACAATGAATTGAAGTAGAGAGTGAATGTAGGCGCGGATCTCGTTCAATCAGTGACCCGCCGATTTGTTACTATATTCGTTCTGAACATGCTCTGTGTTAAAAGGAAGAACTAATAAACAAAATTAGCTGTTATAGTCAAAATATAATTTTTTAGAAAAGGAGTCCCTTTAGGCAAGGTTCCGAGGTTATTTTTTAGATAAATATATTATTATGTATACGAGACTTTTTCTACCAACAGTTGTGCTGTATATTTGTGCATTGAAAAACATCATATTCTGCTATTATCTAAGTAATACGGTGCTGAAAAAATTATTTGCCTTCTTTCACAAGTTGTGTTTTTTTCTTATCTCAAAACTTAATGAATCACGAACTAAAACACGTATAAATAAATACAATATTTTCGATATTTTATTAGCAATAAAATCATTTTTTTTTTATAATTAAGTTTTTTAACATAATAAGACGAAGTCACGGGTTGATACCCGCTATACTACTAGCTGATATATACTAGCTGATGCTAGTCAGTATATAAAAACGAAAAACTTATTTTTCTTCATCAGGCCAGAAACTTTCACTCCGTTCGTGTACACGTTACAAAACTGAACTTGTGTCTTGTAAAACAGATACTTAGGATACGTACAACTAATCGGCTTTTAAAACCCATCGCATCCTCTTCAGGAATCCAGAATCCGAAACGCAGTGAAGATTACACTCTCAAGTTATCCTTGGAGTTGAGTTCGCAGCGAATATCCATAGTTGGATCTACTCTTATTGCTTTGTAACATTCAGCATTATGAAATCATTTCTATTTTTATTATTAATCTTTATCGCACCAAATCTAAATACAATTGTAACGAAACGATATGAATTGATCTTTAAATGTATTATTATGTTCACGAATAAATTTTGTTTATTAATTTTCTAAATTATTTTAATAAGTAACGTTAAAGTTGTATATTTAGTGTCGTTGTGCGATTTAATAAATGCTCTTTGATTTATGGAAAATTATATTTGCTCAGTCTGTATACATTGTTATACATTTGTTTTTTTACAATAAAGAAAAAGCATTTAGGTCTAAGGGTTATATTGGGGCGAGTGCATCCCCGTGTGGGCGAACTAACACTGCCGGCGACTGCGATGCCGCGGGTGGCCGTGTGGTATATACCGGTGTACGGCGCATCGGCGAACCCTTTCTTTCATATTGCGTAAGCATTATTATGTCGCTATATATAAATAAACGTTATTTCTGTTTAATAATTGTTATTATAATTTTAATAAAGTAATGATTTTTAACCTAATTAAAACAATGATAAATAATTTAACAACCATTTACAAAAATAATTATTTTTCCACAGTTAAAATATATAAAACAACTGATTAATGACTTCATAATGTAGTTGTGATACGGGATAACATTTTTGTATTTATTTTTATTTTGTTTCGTGAAAGAAATATTTCTTACGCGCGTACATGAGTAGTACTGTGTATATTCTTAATTATTTTATTAAAAAAGTAAAAAAAAAATTACATGAATTTCCAACATGAAATACAATTTATATTTTAAATTTCCACAAGAATATAAAGAATAATACTGAAATACTTAGAAAAATACTTTAATGAAATACCTAATGCCGTTATTTTATTATAAATTGTAATTATATTTATAATAATATAGATGTATGAACATCATATTATAATCGAACAGAAATATTTTTTACACAATGTAGTGCACATTACATCTATGAATGCTTTCTAGTGATGAGCAGTCAGACGGAGGGGCAGCGGCACACGAGCGCACGGCATTCGCTTCACAACCAGATGTCTTGTTAATTTTATTTAACTGTGCATTACCAAAGCAAGTCCATGGTCTGTCGGTCACTGCTGCCATCTCGTTCGCTCAACTAGAGAGAGCAGTAGCTCCGAGAGTTCCTCACTGGGAACTAGTCGCTGTGTCAGATCAGGAATTACTATTTCTGGTACATCGAATGACTGAGAGGGGTCACTGTCGTCCGGGTACCAAGAGTCCGGCCAATAACTCGGTATCGTGTATTCAGGTTCGTTTTTATATAAGTCACTGAGGTTTATACCTAAATCATCAGGATTAAAAGTAAACTCCGCAAATTGTGGTATTAGATAGCCATCTTCGTCAAATATATTGGAAATATCTGTGTCGAGATAAGTCCGAATGTCTAACGAGAATTCTGGTGAGTCAACATCCGGGGAAGGCACTTGCTTGGTCAGTGCATTCGTAACTATCGCTATTAAATCGTCTATATAATCAGTCAAATCCAAGTTTTGATCCAAATCCTCAATATGAATTTCCTTTAAAAGGGGCTCTGTTTGCCCCGTGCTAGGGACTGGATTCTGTGTTATGAGCTCTGGATCCTGAGTTGTATGCTCTAATTCCTGTGTTGTATACTCTGGTTTCTCTGTGCTAGGCTCTAGTTCCTGCGTTGTAGGCTCTGGTTCCTGTGGTGTGAGCTCTGTTTCCTGTGTTGTAGATACTTGTTTCTCTGTGCAAGGCCCTGGTTCCAGTATTGTAGGTTCTTTATTCTGTGTTGTGAGCTCTGATTTCTGTGTTGTAGGCTCTGGTTCTTGTGTTGTAGGCTCTAGTTCCTGATCCATAGGTTCTAATTTTTCTGTGCTTGGCTCTGCTACCTGCGTTGTGGGCTCTGGTTTCTCTGTGCCAAGCTCTGGTTTAAGTGTTGTAGGCTCTATATTCTGTGTTGTGAGCTCTGGTTTCTGTGTTGTAGGCTCCGGTTCCTGTGGTGTGGGCTCTGGTTTCTCTGTGCCAAACTCTGGTTTAAGTGTTGTATGCTCTATATTCTGTGTTGTGATGTCTGGTTTCTGAGTTGTAGGCTCTGGTCCTTGTGTTGTCGGTTCTAGTTCCTGATCCATAGGTTCTAATTTTTCTGTGCTTGGCTCTGCTTCCTGTGGTGTGGGCTCTGGTTTCTCTGTGCCAAACTCTGGTTTAGGTGTTGTAGGCTCTATATTCTGTGTTGTGATGTCTGGTTTCTGTGTTGTAGGCTCTGGTTCTTGTGTTGTAGGCTCTAGTTCCTGATCCATAGGTTCTAATTTTTCTGTGCTTGGCTCTGCTACCTGCGTTGTGGGCTCTGGTTTCTCTGTGCCAAGCTCTGGTTTAAGTGTTGTAGGCTCTATATTCTGTGTTGAGAGCTCTGGTTTCTGTGTTGTAGGTTCCGGTTCCTGTGGTGTGGGCTCTGGTTCCAGTATTGTAGGTTCTGTATTTTGTGTTGTGAGCTCTGGTTTCTGTGTTGTAGGCTCTGGTCCTTGTGTTGTAGGCTCTAGTTCCTGAACCATAGGTTCTAATTTTTCTGTGCTGGGCTCTGCTTCCTGCGTTGTGGGCTCTGTTTCCTGTGGTGTGTGCTCTGGTTTCTCTGTGCCAAGCTCCGGTTTAAGTGTTGTAGGCTCTATATTCTGTGTTGTGATGTCTGGTTTCTGTGTTGTAGGCTCTAGTTCCTGATCCATAGGTTCTAATTTTTCTGTACTTGGCTCTGTTTCCTGGGTTGTGGGCTCTGTTTCCTGTAGTGTGGGCTCTGGTTTCTCTGTGCCAAGCTCCGGTTTAAGTGTTGTAGGCTCTATATTCTGTGTTGTGATGTCTGGTTTCTGTGTTGTAGGCTCTGGTCCTTGTGTTGTAGGCTCTAGTTCCTGATCCATAGGTTCTAATTTTTCTGTGCTTGGCTCTGCTACCTGCGTTGTGGGCTCTGGTTTCTCTGTGCCAAGCTCTGGTTTAAGTGTTGTAGGCTCTATATTCTGTGTTGGGAGCTCTGGTTTCTGTGTTGTAGGTTCCGGTTCCTGTGGTGTGGGCTCTGGTTCCAGTATTGTAGGTTCTGTATTTTGAGTTGTGAGCTCTGGTTTCTGTGTTGTAGACTCTGGTTCCTGATCCATAGGTTCTAATTTTTCTGTGCTTGGCTCTGCTACCTGCGTTGTGGGCTCTGGTTTCTCTGTGCCAAGCTCTGGTTTAAGTGTTGTAGGCTCTATATTCTGTGTTGGGAGCTCTGGTTTCTGTGTTGTAGGTTCCGGTTCCTGTGGTGTGGGCTCTGGTTCCAGTATTGTAGGTTCTGTATTTTGTGTTGTGAGCTCTGGTTTCTGTGTTGTAGGCTCTGGTCCTTGTGTTGTAGGCTCTAGTTCCTGATCCATAGGTTCTAATTTTTCTGTGCTGGGCTCTGCTTCCTGCGTTGTGGGCTCTGTTTCCTGTAGTGTGGGCTCTGGTTTCTCTGTGCCAAGCTCTGGTTTAAGTGTTGTAGGCTCTATATTTTGTGTTGTGATGTCCGGTTTCTGTGTTGTACGCTCTGGTTCTTGTGTTGTAGGCTCTAGTTCCTGATCCATAGGTTCTAATTTTTCTGTGCTTAGCTCTGCTACCTGCGTTGTGGGCTCTGGTTTCTCTGTGCCAAGCTCTGGTTTAAGTGTTGTAGGCTCTATATTCTGTGCTGGGAGCTCTGGTTTCTGTGTTGTAGGTTCCGGTTCCTGTGGTGTGGGCTCTGGTTCCAGTATTGTAGGTTCTGTATTTTGTGTTGTGAGCTCTGGTTTCTGTGTTGTAGGCTCTGGTCCTTGTGTTGTAGGCTCTAGTTCCTGATCCATAGGTTCTAATTTTTCTGTACTTGGCTCTGTTTCCTGGGTTGTGGGCTCTGTTTCCTGTAGTGTGGGCTCTGGTTTCTCTGTGCCAAGCTCCGGTTTAAGTGTTGTAGGCTCTATATTCTGTGTTGTGATGTCTGGTTTCTGTGTTGTAGGCTCTGGTCCTTGTGTTGTAGGCTCTAGTTCCTGATCCATAGGTTCTAATTTTTCTGTGCTTGGCTCTGCTACCTGCGTTGTGGGCTCTGGTTTCTCTGTGCCAAGCTCTGGTTTAAGTGTTGTAGGCTCTATATTCTGTGTTGTGAGCTCTGGTTTCTGTGTTGTAGGTTCCGGTTCCTGTAGTGTGGGCTCTGGTTCCAGTATTGTAGGTTCTGTATTTTGTGTTGTGAGCTCTGGTTTCTGTGTTGTAGGCTCTGGTCCTTGTGTTGTAGGCTCTAGTTCCTGATCCATAGGTTCTAATTTTTCTGTGCTGGGCTCTGCTTCCTGCGTTGTGGGCTCTGTTTCCTGTGGTGTGTGCTCTGGTTTCTCTGTGCCAAACTCTGGTTTAAGTGTTGTAGGCTCTATATTTCTGGTGTTTGTTGAGTGTTCCTGTGGGTGTTCCATATGTGTTGTATTTGGCGTTCTGGTTGCTTGGTTTTTGTAGGCTCTAGTTCCTGATCCATAGGTTCTAATTTTTCTGTGCTTGGCTCTGTCCTATTTGCTTGTTCGTTGTGGGCTCTGGTTTCTCTGTGCCAAGCTCTGGTTTAAGTGTTGTAGGCTCTATATTCTGTGTTGGAAGCTCTGGTTTCTGTGTTGTAGGTTCCGGTTCCTGTGGTGTGGGCTCTGGTTCCAGTATTGTAGGTTCTGTATTTTGTGTTGTGAGCTCTGGTTTCTGTGTTGTAGGCTCTGGTCCTTGTGTTGTAGGCTCTAGTTCTTGATCCATAGGTTCTAATTTTTCTGTGCTTGGCTCTGCTACCTGTGGTGTGGGCTCTGGTTTCTCTGTGCCAAGCTCTGGTTTAAGTGTTGTAGGCTCTATATTCTGTGTTGTGAGCTCTGGTTTCTGTGTTGTAGGCTCCAGTTCCTGTGGTGTGGACTCTGGTTCCAGTATTGTAGGTTCTGTATATTGTGTTATGGGCTCTGGTTCCAGTATTGTAGGTTCTGTATTTTGTGTTGTGAGCTCTGGTTTCTGTGTTATAGGATCTGGTCCTTGTGTTGTAGGCTCTGGTCCTTGTATTGTAGGCTCTAGTTCCTGATCCATAGGTTCTAATTTTTCTGTGCTTGGCTCTGTTCTTAGCCTTGCGTGTGTGGGCTCTGGTTTCTCTGTGCCAAGCTCTGGTTTAAGTGTCGTAGGCTCTATATTCTGTGTTGTGAGCTCTGGTTTCTGTGTTGTAGCGTTCCGCGGTTCATTTTCGGTTGCCTGCTGGTTGTGGGCTCTGGTTTCCAGTCAATTGGTTAAGGTTTGCTGTATTTTGTGTTGTGAGCTCTGGTTTCTGTGTTGTAGGCTCTGGTTCCTTGTGTTGTAGGCTCTAGTTCCTGATCCATAGGTTTCTAATTTCTCTGTGCTGGTTGCTTTGGCTGTCCTTGCGTTGTGGGCTCTGTTCTTCCTGGTATTTTTTGGGCTTGTGGGCTCTGGTTTCTCTGTGCCAAACTCTGGTTTAAGTGTTGTAGGCTCTATATTCTTGGTGGTTTTGTTGAGTCGGTTCCGGTTGTCTGGTTCGTTGTAGGTCTTTCTGTGTCCGTTTGTGTTGTAGGCGTCCTTTAGGTTCCTGATCCATAGGTTCTAATTTTTCTGTGCTTGGCTCTGCTACCTGCGTTGTGGGCTCTGGTTTCCGTCTGTGCCAAGTTCTCTGCAAGGTTTAAGTGTTGTAGGCTCTATATTCTGTGTTGGGAGCTCTGGTTTCTGTGTTGTAGGTTCCGGTTCCTGTGGTGTGGGCTCTGGTTCCAGTATTGTAGGTTCTGTATTTTGTGTTGTGAGCTCTGGTTTCTGTGTTGTAGGCTCTGGTCCTTGTGTTGTAGGCTCTAGTTCCTGATCCATAGGTTCTAATTTTTCTGTGCTGTGGCTCTGCTTGACTCTGTCTGTTGTGGGCTCTGGTTTCTCTGTGCTAAGCTCTGGTTTAAGTGTTGTAGGCTCTATATTCTGTGTTGGGAGCTCTGGTTTCTGTGTTGTAGGTTCCGGTTCCTGTGGTGTGGGCTCTGGTTCCAGTATTGTAGGTTCTGTATTTTGTGTTGTGAGCTCTGGTTTCTGTGTTGTAGGCTCTGGTCCTTGTGTTGTAGGCTCTAGTTCCTGATCCATAGGTTCTAATTTTTCTGTGCTTGGCTCTGCTACCTGCGTTGTGGGCTCTGGTTTTTCACCTGGTTAAGTGTTGGGCTTCTGGTTGGTCGTTCTTTGGTTCGGTCCTGAAGCTCTGGTTTAAGTGTTGTAGGCTCTATATTCTGTGTTGTGAGCTCTGGTTTCTGTGTTGTAGGCTCTGGTCCTTGTGTTGTAGGCTCTAGTTCCTGATCCATAGGTTCTAATTTTTCTGTGCTTGGCTCTGCTACCTGCGTTGTGGGCTCTGGTTTCTCTGTGCCAAGCTCTGGTTTAAGTGTTGTAGGCTCTATATTCTGTGTTGGGAGCTCTGGTTTCTGTGTTGTAGGTTCCGGTTCCTGTGGTGTGGGCTCTGGTTCCAGTATTGTAGGTTCTGTATTTTGAGTTGTGAGCTCTGGTTTCTGTGTTGTAGACTCTGGTTCTTGTGTTGTAGGCTCTAGTTCCTGATCCATAGGTTCTAATTTTTCTGTACTTGGCTCGGCTTCCTGCGTTGTGGGCTCTGTTCCCTGTGGTGTGGGCTCTGGTTTCTCTGTGCCAAGCTCTGGTTTAAGTGTTGTAGGCTCTATATTCTGTGTTGTGATGTCTGGTTTCTGTGTTGTAGGCTCTGGTCCTTGTGTTGTAGGCTCTAGTTCCTGATCCATAGGTTCTAATTTTTCTGTGCTTGGCTCTGCTACCTGCGTTGTGGGCTCTGGTTTCTCTGTGCCAAGCTCTGGTTTAAGTGTTGTAGGCTCTATATTCTGTGTTGGGAGCTCTGGTTTCTTTGTTGTAGGTTCCGGTTCCTGTGGTGTGGGCTCTGGTTCCAGTATTGTAGGTTCTGTATTTTGAGTTGTGAGCTCTGGTTTCTGTGTTGTAGGCTCTGGTTCTTGTGTTGTAGGCTCTAGTTCCTGATCCATAGGTTTTAATTTTTCTGTGCTTGTCTCTGCTTCCTGCGTTGTGGGCTCTGTTCCCTGTGGTGTGGGCTCAGGTTTCTCTGTGCCAAGCTCTTGTTTCTGCGTTGTAAGCTCTGGTCCCTGTTTTGTAGGCTCTATATTCTGTGTTACGGGCTCTGGTTCCAGTATTGTAGGTTCTGTATTCTGTGTTGTGAGCTCTAGTTTCTGTGTTGTAGGCTCTGATTCTTGTGTTGTAGGCTCTAGTTCCTGATCCATAGGTTCTAATTTTTCTGTGCTTGGCTCTGCTTTCTGCGTTGTGGGCTCTGGATCCTGAGTTGTATGCTCTGGTTTCTCTGTGCTAGGCTCTAGTTCCTGCATTGTAGGCTCTGGTTCGTGTGGTGTGGGCTCTGGTTTCAGTGTTGTAGGCTCTATATTCTGTGTTATGAGTTCTGGAGCCAGTGTTGTAGGGTCTGTATTCTGTGTTGTAGGCTCTATATTCTGTGTTATGGGCTCTGGTTCCAGTATTGTAGGCTTTGTATTTTGTTTTGTGAGCTCTGATTTCAGTGTTGTAAGCTCCGGAATCTGTGTTGTGAGCTCTGGTTCCTGTTTTGTAGCCTCTATATTCTGTGTTGTTAGCTCTGGTTCCAGTTTTGTAGGCTCTGTATTCCTTATTGTGAGTTCTGATTCCAGTATTGTAGACTCTGTATTCCTTTTTGTGAGCTCGTGTTCCAGTATTGTAGGCTCTGTATTATGTGTTGTGAGTTCTGGGTCCAGTGATGTAGGCTTTGTATTCTGTGTTGTTAGCTCTGTTTCCTGTATTGTAGGCTCTGTATTCTCTTTTGTGATAAGCTCTGATTCCAGTGATGTAGGCTTTGTATTCTGTGTTGTTAGCTCTGGTCATCCTGTATTGTAGGCTCTGTATTCTCTGTTGTGAGCTCTGATTCCAATGTTTTAGGCTCTGTATTCTCTGTTGTGAGCTCTGATTCCAGTATTGTAGACTCTGTATTCCTTTTTGTGAGCTCGTGTTCCAGTATTGTAGGCTCTGTAATATGTGTTGTGAGTACTGGGTCCAGTGATGTAGGCTTTGTATTCTGTGTTGTGAGCTCTGATTCCAGTGTTGTAGGCTCTGTATTCTGTATTGTGAACTTTGGTTCCAGTATTGTAGGCTCTATATTCTGTGTTGTATGCTCTGGTTCTTCTGCCCTAGATTCTGGTTGATCTGATTCCATTTGTAGGCCTTTTCTTTGTTATTCTCTGTTGTGAGCTCTGATTCCAGTATTGTAGACTCTGTGTTCCTTTTTGTGAGCTCGTGTTCCAGTGTTGTAGGCTCTGTATTATGTGTTGTGAGTTCTGGGTTCAGTGATGTAGGCTTTGTATTCTGTGTTGTTAGCTCTGGTTCCTGTATTGTAGGCTCTGTATTCTGTATTGTGAACTTTGGTTCCAGTATTGTAGGCTCTATATTCTGTGTTGTATGCTCTGGTTCTTCTGCCCTAGATTCTGGTTGCATTACTTGTCGTTTACTTGCTACTGGCCTTTTGCTACGTTGTTGTTCTCTTAGCTTTGTTTGTTTATTTGTGTTTTCTAATTTATTGTAAATTGGTTCTTTGATTGTTTCTAATATATAGTCAGATTTCTCGATATTTGACTTAGGTTGCTCTGTGTTAATTTGTATTTTATTCACATTAATGGGGCTAATATTAACCACATTAATAGGCTTATCGGATTTATTATCCAGCGTCTCACTTTTTTCATTAAGCACACCGACGGATTCAGTGGTATTCCAGGTAATGTCTGGTACGGCATCATTAGAGTTTAGAACTCTATCGATCGGAGCTGTTGGATGAACATGTTTAAAGTGCGGCCCATCTATTGGAGCAGTGACGGCCACGACCGCAACTGTAGCCAGCACAATCTGAAAGGAGAAACTAACCACTCGTATCTCATTAATTTGTAAAACTTGTCTGTTCGCCGGACATAAGTATGTTTCTTAATTTATTTATGTCGCACAAACTGAATTGTTTTGTTTTCCATCATCGAAATAAATATAAACTTATTTTACAAAGTATATTAATTGAATAACAATATACCTAATTAGTTGATAATTACACAAATTAACAGAAAGTTTGTTGACTTATATCTGTGATTTGATTTGATTATCATTTCACTTTTGATTTCTAGAATAACTACAATCTTTGTTCATCACTTCAAGTTTTGAAGCTACAGGATACTTACTCTCTCTTCGTCTCATACAAAATATTTTTATAAAGGAAAATACAGGGAAAACTCACAATATATACTGTTCATAAGAGACTGTTTTATTTATACAAAGTCTATAATTATATATTATAATAACATATTGTAAATTACACTCTAGGAAATGCCGAAATGTCCCGCGGATTGTTAGAGAAAAAAATTTAAGTGATAAAAGAAACAAGTACTTACAGTTTTGAAATTAGAATGCCTCTTTAACTCTAAAGCAGCTAAATAATCAAAGCATCCATAAATTGTGCTACAAATTGTTCCCCAATATATTCTGTGGTATTATTTTATTGCGAGCATTCGGAGCAACGGATATTAATTCAGTATTACTTTGCAATAACTTAGGATTGTTATAAGCAAAAAAAAAGAACTAACTTGGATGTTTATTTACTAAAAACAATGAACAAGGTGTAAATAAATAATATAAGAATTACTAGTTTAATTCGAGATGAGAGAAACGAGAGCAGCGCACTCACCAGGAGGCACATAGTGTGTGCTGCCTTGCTCTGCCCAGCAGTGTCCAACAGTACTCACTGGTGGTTAACTCGCTATCGGAATCTTATATCAACTTCGCTTAATGTGCTGAACCGCAGAGTCGAAGTCGTCACAATAGCTATCGAGAGACGCTAATGTTCACAACACACGACATTTCTAAAGGGACAACTAATTTTGCAAGTATATAACTAGCTGTTACTAGCGGTTTCATTCGCGTGGTTTAAAAATATAATAAGTAAGCTATCTAAGTGATCAATATAATCAATTAATATTTAAAAAAAATGTAAACAAGATATACGTTTATTTTGCCATCAACAGCACACACATCATCGCCACAGTGGAAGAGTGATGAAAATGATGGAAGTGCATCAAATAAATAAATAACAAATTAACGGTATATATATAGAAAAAAATGGTTAAAGTTTTATATTTATAGCTAGACATTGTAGTGAAATAAAAAAATATTTGTTTTTTTTTTATTTTAAAAGAAATTAAGTTAATATTATAAAAGTTAACAAATATTGTGACATTACTTCATTAAAATAGAACCTAACAGAAGTACACCTAATATTAAATAAATAGGTGAAGCAAAATATTTATAGAGCTAAAACCAATTTTATTATTTAAATTATGTAATTCATACTCAGATCAAAAATAATATATAGAGGGATTCTGATGTCCTAGTGTTACTAAAATTGTTTGATAGTATAAATTCAATATATTCAAATATCTTTGTTCTGAGAGTACAATTAGTTCGAGCTATTGCTCAGCAACAGAAACTATGCGGAAATATGAGTTAAAAGCCGCAATAACTTTGTTACCTATTTTGATTGGTGTTGAAAACATTAGTTAACAATTAATTTTCAATATATAGCTATATGATTATTGATCACTATCCAGTTTGTTTTAAAATCGATGTTATACGAAAGCGCGAAGTTAAGCATATTGTTTCCTAATTATTCATCTATTCCAAAGTTAATTAAGGATAAGCGAAATAAATATATTATTACCTAAAAAGTCAGATACTTCGATATTATCTCATCTTCAACGCATGCGTCAGGACAATAGGTTCACAGAGGAGTATGGTAAACAGATTGAAAAGTTATTTGTAGATTTGACAGTTACTCAAAGCCAATGGAAATAAAACCATAAGTGAACGGATTGCACTAAAAAGATTTTCCGTTGGTTTGAGAAAAACTTGCTTAAGCACTTTAACTATTAACTACAACAGAGGTGAGTCTTAGTTATACAATAAGTTTTCGAGGAGTTGTAATCAACTAGCTTATCGCAATGGTTCTCCAAGAGGATTCGTTAGGCGAGTTATAGTGTTTATTCTAATGTTGTTAAATATTATTTTATGTTAAATGTTATTTTAAAATGCACCTTCAGAATAGTTTACGGTGCGGGTTGCGGGGTGCGGAGTGCGGGGCACTGCGGGGATATCGTTTAGTTGTCTCTAAGTGTTCCGAGGTGCCATTTAGATATGTTAGTTGAGTATTAAAATATATTCTCGGGAGAACAACATTGTTAGCAGACTCTCGACTCGTACAGTGATACGTGAAACATGTTAGTCTTGCTCGCATATAGATAGATATTCGTCTTGAAACATAATAAATGTAACTACAGATGCTGATTACATATGTACATACACGTACGTTGTTGGTTTATCTAGAAACGCTACATAGTGTTGTAGTATTACCGTGTTGAATTGTACACGAGCAGCAACAGACACGTACTGTACCTACTGCTTAGTGCTTACTCTCTCGGTACGCGCACGGTGAGCGCACAGTGAGTGAGTGGAGACGCTGTGAGGTCCCAGCCGAAGATTACAAACGTGTTATATACATACATAATATAGTACATTGTATAATACATTTTAAATATTAGGTCCTTACATATGAAAATAGCGTTTTGTCGTACTGACAACTTTGATCTGAAATATCTCTTCTTTGGTTAAGAATTCCAAATTCAAATTTATAAATTGATTTAGCTGGTACATTTGAGTTTTGAAAACAGTCATTCATTTGTTTTTTCCTCATTATTTTTTTCTTTGGCGTCGCTTATTACCGCACAATGCAAAGCATGAAATATCGGTATATTTACGAGTACGAGTTCTACCGTGGCACCAGTGCTGCAGAAACAGCTCGAAGAAAGCACGCAAAGCAAGCAGTGTCGCAAAAGAAAGCACGGTACGTTTTTGGTTTAACGTTTTCGTTCTGGAAATTTCAACCTTGAGAGCCATCCCCGTGAACGGCCGGAGACCAAAGTGGAAAATGAAGAATTAAAGGCTATTGTAGAAGCGGATCCATCACAAAGCACTTCAGAGATAGCTGCAGGCTTCGGGGTAAGTGATACAACTGTATTAATCCACTTGAAGCAAATCGGGAAAGTAAAAAAGTTGAACGATGGGTACCTCACGAATTGAGTGAATCGAACTTGCAAACACTCGTCGACTGCTGTGTTACTTTGCTCAACCGACACAATAATGAAGGGATTTTAAATCGAATCATTACTTGTGATGAAAAGTGGATACTGTATGAAAATCGATAGTGCTCGTCGCAATGGCTGAAACCTGGAGACCCAGCCAAATCCTGCCCTAAACGAAAATTGACTCAGAAAAAGTTACTTGTGAGTGTTTGGTGGACTAACCCCGGTTTTGTTCACTACAGCTTTCTAAAATCTGGCCAAACGATTACGGCAGATATCTATTGTCAGCAACTGCAAACCATGAAGGAAGAACTAGCTGCCAAACAACCGAGATTGGTCAATCGCTCTAGGCGACTGCTGTTTCAAGACAACGCAAGACCACACACTGCACAACAAACAACACTAAGTTACATGAGCTACAATTAGAATGTCTGCGACATCCACCGTACTCCCTGGACCTTGCTCCAATAGATTACCATTTTTTCCGGAATTTGGACAACTTCTTACAAGGAAACAATCCAACTCCGATGCGCCAGTCCAAACCGCCTTCAAAGAGTTTATTGATTCTCGCCCCCATGGTTTTTTAGTAAAGGGATCAATGAACTACCTATGAGGTGGCAAAAGTGCATAGATAACAACGGTGTATACTTTGATTAATTAAATATATTTTACAAAAAAATTGACTTTATATTCCTCCCGTACAAATCGCCAATTTCACAATATGAATAGTAATAAGTTATGTAATAAATACTTGAGACGATGATTATAGAGATAAATGAGCAATATAAATAAATATATGACAATGACACAAACAAATTGTACGTATAAATAAATTGATAATTAGTAAGTTTGATAAATTAAAATGTATATTTGAAAAACAAATGTAGTAATTGCCACACCCTGTTCAGGGTCCATGTATTCGGACACTTTATGATATAAGAAGAAATGTACATACATGATGCAAATGGATGGATGCACTCAGGTTGCAATTTTATGTACATTTTTTGACGTCTGGAAGCTAAAGTAATAGTTATGGGAGTGACATAGGCTACATATTATTTGAGTACGGTGTGGTATCTGGGAATCAAATATAAAAAAAGATGGTGTGGTTTTATGAAACCACGGTAAAAGTAATTTTTTTTCACATTATAGACATTTAACTAAAAATTCACAAATGAGTAATAGTCTATACACTACACGGTCAGTTGCTGCGAACTATGGGCGCCGCCATCCCTACTCCGCGGCCGACCATCACGCGACATGCAACACACAGACCAAAAAGTTTAAGACGATCTAATAAAAGTTTCACTTTAAAATATATTATTTAAACAAATGTTTTGTAGTAGTCGGAGTTATTGTTTCTTTTTCAATAATCTATTAAAGTTTAAAATCAACGTGTAGACGCGTTTTTAATTTATTATTTAAATTCAGTTAATTCAATGAAGGTTTCAATTGTAGTCTGCGCACGTAAACACTTCATAAGCATCATATTATATCATAATGCACTTGTTTCATCAATGTATCTCTTGTTAAACAATGATTTATACTTTTATTAATATTTAGCTCGACATATTGAAGTAGCAGTATCGCTATACACTCTACCGGCTGTCGCTGAGTGATACGGCAAGCAGAGCTGTTAGCAAAGCGAAGAGTGCAATAAGCGTGTTTCGTGGCCACACCCTCTCCCTTATTACGTATTTCGCAATAGCAAAACGATAGCAGAAATCGCTAAATATTTGCTTCGAAATGGCAAAATCAGATGTTTTTAGGACATTATAGGTGTTAACCGCAGTCGATCCTTGTATGTCGCGTGCTTTGATTCATTTCATTTGAAGTTCATTAACTCGTTCAGGCTTGGGACAGGTCAGTGCGCTGTCCGACTGTACCCACTGCAGCGCTACTACTGAACCCACGAATGTGTTGGCTGATCGTCTCTCAACCAATTAATATAAGTGTATGTCTATTTGCGGCGTGAAATTATCTCGGTACTGATTGGATTTTATTTATAATATTTTTTGTGGTTAACGCGAGCAGAGTCGCGAGTACAGCTAGATCTAGTACTTAATAAAAATACAGTTTTTCACCCCCACACAATTATAATTGTTAATAATATAAAAATGAGAGATAACAAGTTATTTGCATATTGAAATCAAATTTATTCAACTATATAAGTGGAGATCGCGAGTTTGTTTACATCGTAGCATCGCCGCCGCCGCCGCCGCCGCCGCCGCCGCCGCCGCCGCCGCCGCCGCCGCGGCCTCTGTATCACACTAAGTACATAAAAGCCGCATAAGGATTCTGTTACGAAAGTTAGCTTCCTATACGAGCACGTCATTTTAAATAACATACCGTTTAATATAGTGGGGTATATTAATAAATGGATATTCATAACTACCCTACTTGTCGGACTGTGTGGAAGGATATAATTATAAGACGTAGCGCCCAAAGAGCGTGGCATTCTCGCTTGAACCGTGGCCTAGTCACGCTGTTGAATAGTGTAAAACCTGTATTATTATGTTAACCACAAGTAAACAATGTTTGTGAATGTCGTCTCTCTGCTTACTACACTAGCTAAGTGTTTATGTTATTTTTCATGGTTATTGATCCAGATTGATATTCATATACAATAAATATATACTTTTCATACAGTGGCAACACACTCTCTCTTCTTATTGTTCGCAACAGCGACATGTACGTGTCTGCAGTGGCGTAGTTAGCATAGGTGGCACCCGGGGCGGATTTTATAGGTGTCACCCCAAAACTCAATCGAAACTGTTAAAATAAAAAAAGTTATAATCATTTACGTTTTATTAAAATACGAGTACCTATTACAAATATTTGAATATTATGTGAAACAAATTATTTTGTTAAAAATTAAAATTTCTTCCTTCTAGCTTTGACGCTAGCGAACTCCGAAATCACGTCTTCAAAATTTATATTTTGTGTTGCTTCATGTTTTATCGTTAAAATACCAAGATTGTTTAATCTGGTTTCAGTCATTGTAGACCGCAAGTAATTTTTAATTAATTTTAATTTGCTGAAACTTCTCTCACATGAAGCAACTGATGCACATATTGTTATAAATAACTTCAGTGCGATCGTTAGATTCGGAAGAGAGGCTGTAAAATCCCATTCCACAATAAATTTCAAAAGTCCAGTGTCACCCAATTAGAGACAGTAATATTAGCCGCTTTTAAATGTTTTCTCAATCTTGGTATTTCTAAAAGGATTTCTGTTTCTGATACTTCATCGTAAAGGTTAGTAAATTTTGATATAGCAAATTTTAACTGTTCAGTGTTTGCCGAAAGCAAGGTCTTTGACTGCACAACCTCAAACAATGAAGCTACGTCTTTAATGGACTTTACTCTTGTTTCGAGTTCAATATTGAATCTGTCAAGACATTCTAACATGTCCTTTTGAAGTTCCGCTCTAAGTGTAAGTCCAGCATCGGTGGACGATGCTAACTCACCGGGCATGCGTTTCTTTCGACGACTTCATCGTTCCATCAAAATGTTGTATTTTTCCGATTTTTGTACAGCAAAATCTATTGCCTCTTCTGCTAGATGCAACCGTTTCTCTCCAATGAATAGACGAAGTGCTTCTAGTTTTATAATTATTTCATCAACACATAAACCTTTACTTTGTAATGCAATCTGAGCATTGTTCACTTCCCTTAGCACATCATTCCAAAAGAAAAGAAAACAAAGAAATGAGAAATTGCACACAGCAGGCATAAGTTTTTGTTCAGCACCTCTAGTTTCTAAATTTACGTCTTGGTCACATAGTTCTTCAATTGCAGATATTATCCCATCAAAATTTTCAGCCAATACTTTTACTGCACCATAATGAGCACTCTAGCGCGTTGGCGAAAGTTAAATATTGTTTCCACTGCTCCGAAAAATGTAACATAAGTCACATTTTGTGCGAACGAATGTTGGCCGCATAAATTAATTGAACGAGATCATTCATTAAAAATCTAAAAAACAATAAAGCAATTTTTATTGGTTGTACAGCTGCTTTTTTTCCATGTAATGGAAAGAATCCTAAGAATACTTCTTTGACTTCTTCTTTTCTATTATTAATTTTTACATAACGAATGTCAGGTCTGCTATCAAACATGATTCCGAAATATCTGGCCGATTTAATTTCGTTGACAAGCTGATATTTTACATGATTAGTTAAAACATTTATGAACTCATTTTGTATTTTTGGCGATAAATATGTTACTTTAGGTGATTTTTCCTGCTCCAAATATAGTATATGTTCTTTGAGTACTGCGTCATACTTTGACAGCAGTTTAACTAGTTCTAAGAAATTACCTTTATTAGACGACCCTTGGATTTCATCATGTCCACGAAATGCTAGGTTTTGTTTAGCCAAAAACAATGTTATATCTAATAATCTAGCTAAAAGATTTTTCCACTTCCGTATTCATTAATTGCAAGGTTGCATCATCTATTGTGGTGTGAGACTTCTGAAATCCAGTTGTAAATGTTGTTTGTATGTTACTGACAGCAAATAAACGACAGCAAAAACAGTACAGGTTATTTGATATAGGAAAAAATACCATCCATGATCGTAGAATTTTTTCACCACTAGGCATCTGTTTATAAAACCATTCCTGTGAAAGATGACGAGAATCACCTTTAATCTTTGAACCATGACGAGATACAGTAGGAAACGGTCCTTCTTTGTTCTGGAAATGTTCACTGCCCTTTTTTATTATGTCAATGCGAATATTATCAGGTACCGGCAAACTCCAATGTGAAACATCTCTCAAGTGTTGAACTGATTCTTCGAAGCTAATGCTATCTCCGAAAGTAGCATTAACGGCGTCATTTTCATTATTTATTTTGATTCCGTCAAGATCCTGGGTCGCCTTCATTGATTCTGTATTGTCTATGTTGCTATCTGAATGTGAGTCTCCAAGATGTGAATCATAACTTTCGTCAGCAGGAGACTCGGGTACTTTACTTGAACTTTGGCCGCTATCTGCTTTTGTGACATATTTGAAAAGAGAACCTGCTTTTTGGCTTTTCTCTGTTGAAAAACGCTTTTTCTTTTCGAAGTATGAATTCCCCGAGGCATACTTCGTTCTGGGTATTCTAAAAAATATTTTTAGATAGTAAGTGATACGTTGATTTTATAAACTAATTATAACAGTAAATAAACACCTACACGTTACGTAACAAGCTTTGTGAAATATATTTTTATATAAATTAACAATCCTGCGTCTGGGTGTAAATATGTATTTAAATATTATTAGAAAAATACTAGTTAAATACTACTAGTTAATACTAGTTAAGTTGGATTGTAATATCCGTGCCACGAGTGCTCGAGCTACTCATCTCGGAGCCAAATCAACGTACGCGAAGTTGTATGATATGATTATGATTATGTACTTTCAATCAAAAGTCTAAACTTAATATATTCCGTTTTTGTAAACAAATCCCATTGCTATTAGATCGGAAAATAATAAGTAAGTAAATAATAAATAAGTATATTATTTACAATTAAACATTATTAATTTATTACCTAAAGTAATATCGTAAAACGTGTAGAATTATAAATAAAATCTTTTTACGCCAGCAAAACCTTTAAAACCTATATTAATAAATAAATACTTTTAGTAGATAGTAATACTTACCCAGGCTAAACAAAAAAATATTACTGCAATCCGTCTAAAATACCTTCTGCAGGTACCTATTTATCATTTAGGATGGCTCAATAATATAGTTTTAAAATACACAGTAATTAAAAGAGAATAAAATAATTGAAGGGTTTTTCAAAATAATCTATGATACTGCTATTAGATACTAAATGAATTAAAAATGTAAGTATTACCTGTAATAACAAAAATACTTCACTTACCTTGTTTATTTTCTTCAAGAATCGACTATATAAAATCGGTTTTTATACAAAAAATGTTGTTTATAATATCTAATAATTAACAAACACTTTGCACTAGACGTTCACACGTTCACGTAAGAGAATATTGAAATAAATGCGGTCGGAAACAAAAGAAATGGCCCAATCCACAATAAAAGTGACGAGCGCTATATCGAGGGAATCCCCTGACTAGCGTTGCTTATGCGCGAACGGGGTATTAAATTTCGGGGGAATCCCAGATCGATTGACAGTGTGCACATTGTTTTTTTTTTCTAAATATCAATTTATTATGCTCGTGGTACGATATCATAGTTACCTAGATAATTTTATTAGTGGCGGTTATGCTCTCTGCCATAGTTTTACAATTTTTTATAGGTAGAAAGAACTACAACTGATGGTCATAGTCGGGCTCGGGTGTCACCCCTAAACGTATACACCCGTGGCGGGCCTCCCCGCCGCCCCCCTTAGCTACGCCTTTGCGTGTCTGTAAAACTTTATATTAAAATAAATAATTTAAATAAAAGCCAGTCAATTACTAAACCATATAATACAAAATCAATAACAGTTATAATATTGTAATAATGTGTTTTTGATGTGATAATGTATTTATGATAGTTCTTGGTTGAAATAACGATTACTTGAATGTTAATTATTATTTTGAAGATAATAGTTTAAAACAGCAATCGTAGTGTTTCTTTCCAATTCTTCTTTATGAAAAATGGATTCCTATTGGTATTAGAGTCCTTTAAAAGACTGAGTATTATGATTGAAACACAATATTTATTATAATAAATATCTATTATGTTCTTTTTACAATAGTGGCTTGTTCGTCGCTAGCTCGTAGACCTTTTCTTGCGATGTTGTACTCGAACTGTCATTTTAAGATGCACTGCCGTTTTTAAACTTGAACTGTCTGAACTATCCCAATGCAATTTTTTTTTTCTGTCTGACCTTGCTGTTAGCCTTAGGGGCCCTATCCAAGACAGAGCCGCTGCGGCTTTTACATCTTTACCGGGCTTAAGGCGCTCAGCCGTGAAAGCGTGGGCAACAAGCGCGCAAGGGTGCCAAAGTGGCCGGACCTCGGCTTGGGCTGTTGCCGCGATTGCAATGAAGTCACGATCTGTCTAATTCCCCATCCGTAAAATCGAGCTAAACTAACATATACAGAAACATGTGTACGTGTATTTAGTGATCTGAAATATGTTCTACACTAACTAGTGCAAAAAAAGAAAAAAAAAAGGTTCCTTACAGAACCTATGTACCTGTGAGATGTGCACGTATGTACATATGTGTGTGCGTGATGTTTGTATGTGGGTAGCTAAGTGTTGCACGTAAAGTGTCACTTGTATCGCGCGGGCGGCAGCCAGACTCAAGAGTTTCACCCCGAGGAACGGACCTAGGCTTGAGTTGCCGCGGAGGTCGCGGCGGTGGGTGTGCGGGAGCGAAATTAGCCGCCCGTCCCGTGCGGAGGGAACGGTGGTTACGCGGGCGTGAGCGCAAACACGCTCTGTTTAGAGAGACGGTTGAGTAATACGCGATTTGTTTCTCGATTTCGTCATCGGGATCGGTAAAGATGTTACGCGGTTGGCGTTTGGGACTGGAACGTAATTCGCGGCGGCTTTGATCAAAGGATTCGCGTGATTTGACGCGGTGTCAAAGTAAGATCGTGAGAGGTATTTGATGTAAGACTCGATCGAGGGGAGTTTCATATCTCTATGAAGGTCTACCTGTCGAACGAACCAGGGGGCGTTATTGATTTTACGTAGTACTCGAGATTGAAGGACTTGGAATTTGTGTATGTTCAATTTTGACATATGTGCGAATGCGGCACAGCTATATGTCATAATCGGACTTGTGTCTCGTGGACATTTTGCTTTCAGCACATAACAGAGGATGCAATCGGGCGAGGAGGAAGGGACGACAATGCGATGCCAGATGTTCGCTCGTTAGTTCTTACAACTAGTAAAATTTTATTTCTAATCCTTACAACTAGCATATATTACATATTCCTATACATACAAATTATTTATTATTACGATTATATCTTATTCAGTACATATATTTAGCATAACTTATACACTACAAATATATTTCTATTTCGGAAGCTCCCTACCCGAAACACTGAGTATAAAACATAGTACCAATTACGTGGTATTATTTGTATAATTTAAATTAACATCTAACCCTTTTAATATACATTAAAATTGAGAATCTTACAATTAATGTTTCATTAAATTGAAATAGGCTTGCGAATAATTCTCGGAACTGTAGCGCAGCACGGGCCCAGTTTGGCCTGGCCAGCCCTGGCCTCGCGCGGCCTGGTGCTCCCGGGCGCGACGCGTCACGGCATTAGCTGAGACTGAAATCAATCTCGGTTGAGTGCTTAATAAATATTTGAGAAAACAATTCCGCAGCTCGACGTACATAAACACATACATACGAACACTTTCCACGTATTTTATTGCACAATTCACAGTTTGTTTTGCTGCACCATAGTGCAAGTCACTCACAGCGATATTACTTTAAACTAGTTATATTTACTACTAGCCATGACCAGTTTTTTATTTGTCCGGAACCCTAATTCTTTTTCTATAATAAAAGTAGCCTAAGTTACTTCCGATACATTAAGCTATCTACCAGTGAAAGTCAGGTCAAAATCGTTTTAACCATTTCGGAGATTACCCGGAACAAACAAACAAACAGACAAAAATTAAAAAATGGGTTTTTGTTATAGGTATCGTATATACATATTTTCATATGCTTTAGTAAAAAACTGTTATTTTGACATTATAAACAGGGACTTAAATTTTATGAATTGTATAGATATATAATTATATATCTCTTGATCTCTTGGTAAGTATGTTTATCACTGAGCTACGACAGTACTGCACTGCATTCGGATGCTAGCTGGACTCTGACAGTTACTGAAGTGCGAGATGATGAAAAGTTTGCTCGTTGTTTCATATTTGTAGAGTATAAATGACGGAAGACAGAAAGGGGTCCAATCTGTTTTTTAAGAACATATAGGTAATTTGAGCGTACATGTATGATCTTAGTTTTACTAGCATTTAATACAAGCCGAACATCATGTGCCCATTTCGCTACCTGAGTAAAATCTCTTTACATCCATTCAGCTGCTTCGTTTATATTTCTACTGGCAGCTAATTTTTTATAACATTTCCCATGTCGTTTACGTAAGTTAAGTAATGTAAAGGTCCTAACACCGATCCCTGCGCAGTACCTTCCGTTACTTGTTTCTCGTCGCTTAAGATGTTTCCTATTTAAACCGCAAAACTACTGTTACTCTGGTAACTTTCACACCAATTTAACATTGATCCACGCACACCACTATTGTCTAACTTTTTTAGTAGTATGTCATGCCGCAATGTATCAAAAGTTTTACTTAAATCAATGATAATATTACATGCTTTTGTCATTTAAATATGCGTTTACTTCTTCAGAGAAGCTTGAAAGAAGCTGTATTAGGCTGAAATCCATATTGGTCGCGTGATAATATATAATTTATCATGTAAAAGTTCTGGATCTGATTACAGACATACTTCTCAATAATTTTTTCATGCAAATCCGTTGATCAATGCCGCCGCGACTTACGATCCAGTCCCAAACGCCACCCGCTTACAGCGCCCACCGCGTAACATCTTCACCGATCCCGATGACGAAATCGCGTCAGAACACGCGTATTATTCAAACGTCTTTACAAAAACAGCACGCTCGTTCCCACGTCCGCGTAACCACCGTTCCCTCCGCTAGGGACGGGCGGCTAACTTCGCTCCCGCACACTCACCGCCGCGAGCTTCCTCGCGCGGTAACTCAAGCCTAGGCCCGTTCCTCGGTGTGAAACCTTTGAGTCCTGCAGTCGCTCGCGCTATACAGGTGACACTGCACTTGCAATCACTTAGCTACCCACATACATCATTACACACAATATGTACATACACACATACGCATACATTACATAGGTTCTGTAAGGGACCTTTTTTTCTTTTTTTACGCTAGTTAGTGTAGACCATATTTTCAGATGACTAAATACATATACATATATTCCTTCCTTTCTCCCACGCGGCAGGGACATGTATATATGTATTAATTTAGTTCGAATATATGGATAGGGAATTAGTCAGATCGAGACATTATTGCAATCGCGGCAACAGCCCAAGCCGAAGTTGAGCCACTTTGGCACCCTTGCGCGCTTGTTGCCCGCGCTTTCTCAGCTGAGTGCCTTAAGCGCTCGCCCCCAAGCCCGGTAGAGCTGTAAAAGCCATCAGCGGCTCTATTTGTTTAGTGCCCCTCAGGCTAACAATGTAGTCAGATCTAAAAAACAAAATTCGCTTTAACATCATTCTCGCTCGAAATACCGGAAGAGTAATCTGTAATTTATAATACGTGACTGTTGTATGTAAAGTATAAAGTAACGTACAGTTATAGAGTATAGTCAAGTAATAAAGATAACACGTGAATTCATTATTGTACAATAATTGTATTATTGTATACTTTGTAATTTGATGGGCTTTAATATGAATTGTCAATAATATGATTTCTCAAAATTGTCAATAAATTGCGGGATGTAAGTAGCTAATGCGTGATAACAAACGCGTGCGGAACCGCGGGCAAACCGCTGGTCTATACCAATATTATAAAGAGGAAAGATTTGATTTTTTGTTTGTAATGGATAAACTCTAATAACCTACTAGACCGATTTTTAAAATTATTCTACCAATATAAAGCTCCACTATCAGTGAGTATCATACGCTATATAATAATTTTAAAAATTAATTTATTCCCCATAAAAATGTCGATAGTTTTACACATAGTATAAAAAACTGACAGCACGGGTGCGTTGGCGATGTTTGTCGTATAAAATTAACACAGGTGAAACCGTGGGGCACAGCTAGTTATATAACAAAACTGGTGTTCTTTTCATTTTCCAAACAACATTGGAGTGTATTTCATTTTTCATATAATCGTTGATGCATTACTCGGGTCTATGACGGCTCTATAGATTTACCCTAGACTCGTATCTTCGGCGAGCAGAGCACATCCTCCCTCCTCCTGCTCTCCTTCGCGTCACGTCGCGTCGCTTTGAGAATGGGGTCCCTTTCAATAAAATTCATTTTATGTCTTCCTAAGTAAATATATTTGAAATCGAAGTTATTTCACGCCCTCGTACCACGAGCGCATACCAAATAAACTAGTTTTAACACTGGATCGAGTAATCCGTGCTTTGCCGCATTTTGCGTACCGTAATGATTGAAACAGACTTTCAGCACTTTCTCTATAAATACAAACACTATTATATTCTTTAAATACTTAGGTATATTTTATTTAACAAAACTAATACATAATAACCAATGGCTTAACAAAGGTTCTAAACTAAAGAATAGAGAAGAACTAGATAAAATAATTGGTAACGTGGTATATAAATAATGTAATAGTTACATAAAGCTACATAATTAGAACTGAAGGTCCAGTGCAGGAGCAGTTCATTGTGAGTGTCGATACTTTCCTTCACATTCTACCATTCCTTTGCTGATCAGTTTCACGTCGGTTCTGAGAACTTCTTACTTTCTCTAAGGTCAGTGCTGTTTTATTTGATTCATAATCAGTTTGTGTAATTAAACAAAATCTAACATTCACTTTATTTAATTTTACTGTTTTTTCCCCAAAGTTAATTGTTGTTACATGTGTGGCTACTGGCTGTGGGTTTGGCTCTTACACTGGTCTATTAATGCCAGTACTTCAAGTCGGTCTATTGCATACCTGTGGGGGTATATCTGATTTAATCCTGTAGAATACAGTGTACAGTTTAGTGAATATATGAACTTCTTCTATTTCTTGTATTGTTTCTGTTACTGCAAGTTTAGAATGCGCTTTTAGTTTTGTAGTTTTCCTCGCATTGGACCCAGTGATTAATCACAAAGTTTAATGTGTTTGTAACTCACTATCTACCACCACAATAAGCAGTTCCTCATTGTTACTCAC
This sequence comes from Saturnia japonica, assembly GCA_033032175.1. NCBI lineage: Eukaryota > Metazoa > Arthropoda > Insecta > Lepidoptera > Saturniidae > Saturnia > Saturnia japonica. The sequence goes on from CM065332.1 coordinate 117,755, forward strand.
TGTTACGTCATTTAGCAGTTATTTTACAAGAAAGTTTGTAAAATCAGTTCTCACTGATTCCTTGTTAGTATAATACGGCTATAATATCGCTGTCAGGTCTCCAGAGCAGTTCCTCGTCTAGGAGGAAGTGATACAGTGATAACAATCATTTGGTTGCTATCATAATTTTTCATCCCATAATTATTATGGGATGCAGAAATGTAAATCCCGGTCGGGCGACGGTTGTACATTTAGAAGTAGTTCATTTGAATTGCATCATCATGTGAAGTGGTCCCCCTCGCGGTACAGGGGACCAGGCGGGGCGGAGTGGAGGCAGCTCGTTATGTTCCCAGGTGTCGATCATGTTCTCGGGGCACGTGTTTTTGCAGACATTAACCGTCTTAAAACGGGTATTTACCTCCAAGGTAAAAACTCAATTGCTTCCGTTCCGCAATTTTAACGTTCTGGACGAGTAAACATGTCTTTTCATTCGGGTTCGCCTGATACTTAAATGGATTAATGGATATTTAATTTTGTTTTTTTTTTCCCGCATTTTGAAAACGTAGTGACAACTGGGTACGTCTAAGAGGACATATGAATACCTGGTAGGTACCTAGGTCTTTGCCCCACACACATGACCCAGGTGTTGTTGTGAGGGTAAGGTGATGTGACTAGATACAGCGCGCGGACGCGGTTGCATCATTCGCTCCAAAACACATTGTATCAACAACTTTATCCTCATACGTATCTACACATTAGCGACTTGTCGCTAACTTCAAACATTTACACGCTTGGAATCTTGGATATAAGACAAGCCATCACACACCGGTGTCCATACGTTTGCGAATATACTTGTGTATTTTGGATAAGTACGCATTACAGACGTCGTCTTTGCGTCGGTGTTGACATTTGGTTTAACCCATAGATGCAGTATATATGTATAGATTCGTTATACTACAGAGAGAGAGAGAGAGTATTATACAAGCATATAAGACATATGCCTTACATATGACATATGTCAGAGTGAGATAGGGGCACATCACGAGTTTTTAAAAGCTAAAAGGCTCTGCGGGACTCTTTGTCAATCGTGACGAAAATAAATTTATGGTTAACTGTGCAGTGGCTTGTTGTAACTCATCCATACAGATAATCGACAAAATGTCCATTTCAAATGTAAGGCCAATTGAAATGTTTTGCTCACAAACTAAATTGTTTTAGAAAGTTCATAAAAGTTCTATTCATAAATAAATTGAGAAAATATCGTATTTAAACACATTAATTCTCCGAAAATATACACAATCAAAATAAAATATATAAATTAATATGTGCAACAAAAGCTTCCTACCCTCTTTTAAGCGTATTGCGTGCACGGAAGACTGTCATATTTGGCATGGTTAAAGTTTATATGGAGAAGGAGTGCAGAAACTAAAATTTATCTATAATATCTGTTACTAATATATTCAATTAAATAAATTAATACTGCGAATCTTAAACAAACCAGTGCCATTGAACTTAGACACCCCAAAATATTGACATTGTCACTCAACGAAGAGTGACAGCAAGTGATGTAGATAATACTCATTGTTTAGGAATACTGTAAATATCAAAAAGAAAATAGTCTATGATCAATAAGTCAACTTAAACTTCAAACTGATTGACATTTATGTCGGTAAAGATCTTTTGAAATGCTACCTAAGGAGTTTGTAGGTGTTTCTATAAAACAATGTAATATTTATCATTTTTCACATTTATGAAAAATATTGCAGTTCGACAAACATTACTTATCAATAGTGTGCGTGCGCGTGAACCACCACGCCCATTGGGGAACAGCCACCGGATTTGGTATGAAGGTTGCTAGCGCTTAAGAATCTGTCACCCCTATGACAGGAATTCTTACCTTTGTAAGGTATGTCATAAGAACTATATTGGTATGTAGGTAGTTCTAACTATTTTAGTCGTAATAAACTGGTTAACGAACACACTGCATTTTATTATCTCTGTCGTATTTTATTAGCAAGTTTAGAAATAACGAGATATATATCAACCTTTAGCCACGTACGCTCATTCGTGCAACAGATGGGAACGTCTTGGATGGTCAAGTCTGATGAGCCGGAGTAGGTGTGCCCAATGCATTTTGTAATCGCCACTCACGAATCGCACGTTGCCTGATTGTTCATTATCTTGTAATAGTTTGTTTATTTTGTAATTATTTCCTGTAATCACTTCGAATCGCAAGCAGTCGCGTGCTTTCTCAGAGACTTTATTAACAATGGCGCCGTGAAGACGTTGTGACTGGACGGGAACGTAATGTATGAGCGATTCACAACGCTCTGCTATTGGTTCGAATCCCTTCACAGCAGGCAACAGATTCGTACGACGATTACAACAGAAACGTCGGGCGACGGTTGTACATTTAGAAGTAGTTCATTTGAATTGCATCATCACGTCAAGTGATCCCCCCTCGCGGTACTAGGGAAGGACGGGGCGGGGTGGAGGCAGCTCGTTATGTTCCCAGGTGTCGATCATGTTCTCGGGGCACGTGTTTTTGCAGACATTAACCGTCTTAAAACGGGTATTTACCTCCAAGGTAAAAACTCAATTGTTTCCGTTCCGCAATGTTAACGTTCTGAACGAGTAAACATGTCTTGTCATTCGGGTTCGCCTGATACTTAAATGGATTAATGGATATTTAATTTTGATTTTTTTGTTTCACGCATTTTTGAAATCGTTGTGACAACTGGGTACGTCTAACTCTTTGCCCCCACACACGTGACCCAAGTGTTGTTGTGACTAAATACAGCGCGCGGCCGTGGTTGCATCATTCACTCCAAAACACTATTGTATTAACAACTTTATTCTCATAACGTATCCACACATTAGCAACTTGTCGCTAACTTCAAACATTTGCGCGCTTGAAATCTTGGATATAAGACAAGCCATCACACCCGTATCCATACGTTTGCGATTGTACTTGTGTATTTTGGATAAGTACGCATTACAGACGTCGTCTTTGTGTCGGTCATGATATTTGGTTTAACCCATAGATGTAGTATATATGTATAGATTCATTATACTACAGAGAGAGAGTATTATACAAGCATATAAGGCATATGCCTTACATATGACATATGTCAGAGTAAGATAGGGGCACATCACGAGTTTTTAAAAGCTAAAAGGCTTTGCGGGACTCTTTGTCAATCGCGACGAAAAGAAATATCGTTTATTTTCGCAAATACAAGGTGTCCAGAAAGGGTATCGGGTATTTGTTTTCGCGCCATATTCGAAACGGGGCGTCTAAAGGGTGCGGGGAGAGGTTCGTGGCGTCCGCCATTTTGTGGAGTTTTAGTCACGATGGAACAGTACTCGGGGACGCATCGCGCATTTTGCGTACGAGCGTATTATCGTAATGGTGATTCAATAGTGACTGCTCAACGTCTCTATCGTGCGGAATATCGTACACGCCACGCGCCAAGTGACGATAGCATTAGGAAATGGATCAGGATGTTCGAGAATACAGGTGCGACAGTTAAAATTCAAAACTCTGGTCGTCCTCGTTCAGTTCGCGATGAAGAAACAATTGAAGAAGTTGAGGCGTCGGTTCGTCAAAATCCGTCTTTATCCATCCGAAAGCAAAGCCAAGCGTTGAACATCAAAAAATCGTCTTTACATTCGATTTTAAAGAAAGACTTACATCTAAAAGCCTATAAAATTCAATTGGCTCAAGAATTGAATGATACGGACTATGCTAATCGACTGAATTTTGCGAACGAAATGCTGCAGCGATTTAACAACTTTAACAACATACTGTTCAGTGACGAAGCAAATTTTCACCTGAATGGTCATGTTAATAAGCAGAATTGTCGGTACTGGGCAGTGGAGAATCCGAGACGAAAGCATGAACGACCCCTGCATAGCCCAAAGGTCGTTGTTTGGGCCGCTATGTCTGCTAAAGGCATAATTGGTCCTTATTTTCATGAAGATCAACGAGGCCGAGCAATTAATGTGAATAGTGACCGTTATTGCGATATGTTGCGAAATTTTTTGGTCCCAGAGTTGCAGGAGTTTGCAGGTTTCAACTCAAGAACGTGGTTCCAGCAAGATGGGGCCACTTGTCATACCTCAAATGACTCAATGGAAGGTTTTAACGAATTATTCCCTAATAAAGTCATTTCGCGAAGGGGTAACATCAACTGGCCTCCCAGAAGCCCCGACCTTAGCCCGCTTGACTATTTTGCATGGGGATACCTTAAAAGTAAGGTTTATCAAAACAATCCGACGAATCTAACCCAGTTAAAGCAAAACATCAGGTCAGAAATGGCAGCAATATCGATAGCTATGTGTCAACGTGTTATCGCCAATCTTCGTTTCCGTTTAGAAGAGTGCCAGCAACGTAACGGTCATCATTTGGATAACATCATCTTTTCCAAATAATTCTCCAATTCATATGCTAATAATAAACAATAAACTTTTTTATTGCATACAAATAATTTTTGTTTCATTGAACTTACAAATACCCGATACCCATTCTGGACACCTTGTATAAGGTTTTACAATACAATTTAGTATTTGGTATACGTATTGCAGTTATGTTTAACTTTGCAGTGGCTTGTTGTAACTCATCCATACAGATAATCGTAATCACATTAAGGACAATTGAAATGTTTTGTTCACAAACTAAATTGTCTAGAATGCTCATAAAAGTTCTATTCATAAATAAATTGAGAAAATATCGTATTTAATCACATTAATTCTCAAAATAAAATATATAAATTAATATGTGAAGCAAAAGCTTTCTAACCCCTTTTGAGAGTATTGCATGCACGGAAGACTGAGATTTGGTATGACTAAAGTTTACATAGAGACGGAGAGCAGAAAGCTCTAATTTATCTATAATATCTGTTGCTAATATATTCAATTAAATAAATTAATACTGCGAATCTTAAATTGACCATTGCCATTGAACTTAGACCCCCCCAAAATATTGACATTGTCGCTCTACGAAAAGTGACCACAAGTGATGTAGATAATACTCATTGTTTATGAAAATTGCAAATGTCAAACAGAAAATAGTCTATGATCAAAGTGTCGCTGGTCGTATTTCGAGCTTAGGGCGATAGCTAGTATATCAAATACGTGAATATTTGCGAACTTTAATCTAAACTTCAAAGTGATTACATTTATATAGGTAACGATCTATTGAAATGCTACCTAAGATGTTTGTAGGTGTTTCTATAAAAAAATATAAACTTTGTCATTTTTCACATTTCTGAAAAATATTGCAGTTCGACAAACATTGCTATCAATAGTGGGCGTGCGCGTGGAGGACCACGCCCATTTGGGAACAGTAACCGGATTTGGTATGAAGGTTGCTAGTGCTTAAGAATCTGTCGCCCCTATGACAAAAATTCTTACCTTTAGCCACGTACGCTCGTTCGTCCAACATATTATGGGAACATCCTGGATGGTCAGGTCTGATGGGCCGGAGTAAGTGCCCAATGCACTTTGTAATCTCCACTTACGAATCGCACGTTGTCTGATTGTTCATTATCTTGTAATAGTTTGTTTATTTTGTAACAGTGGCGCCGTGATGACGTTGCGATTGGACGGGAACGTAATGTATGAGCGCTTCACAAAGTTCTGCTTTTGGTTTGAATTCTTTTACAGTAGGCAACAGATTCGTACGATGTTTACAAGGGAAACCGATGCAGATTAGTGTCCAAATTGAAATTATTAATACCAGTTAGAAACAAAAAGATTGGGTTTAACAGTAGAAAATTATTGTATACAATATCGGTAATTATTTTACTTTCTATTATTTACCTACTAAACTTTCATAGAAATGAGAATAGCTAAAAAGCATATATTTCATTAATACTTATAGGATTATAAATTATTATTTATACATATAGATAGGAGTATCCTTGGCTCTGACCGCGTTTATTACGCAATAATTTAGGTTATTTAGCCGCGATCTTATGTAGATTTTAGGAATCATCTTTATGAGATAATATTAAAAAAATAATTTCAAGCTCTTCGTTTTAAAATTGTCTTTCCATATCAAGAAGAGTCCAATTCTCATATTGTTGGTCTTTATACTTACAAGCTATTATTTAACCTGCTTCGTTCATATGCAAGTATTAGTTATGCCCGCGGCTGCCCTGTTATTTTAAAGATAAAAATGCTTATTGTGGGTGATTCTCAGAAGACAGATATATCCTCTCCGTGACTATTTGTAAATATTTTAATAACTACAATTATTATATAGTACAGTAATTTGATATATATCTTGTGGTTTACTCGGCGTAAGCCTTTTGTGCCCGAATTGATTCACCGTGACCAGATTTCTTATTAACGCGGAACCCTAATTCTCTTTCTAAAATAAAAGCAGCCTAAGTTTCTCCTTACAGCATCAGCTTGTTATATTAGGTCTATGTAGTCAGCGTCCGACAGTTCTGTCTCAAAAAAGCGAAGTGGAAACATAAAGCGACATAAGACATCTACAAAAGGACCATAGAGGAGGAAGGAAAGTGTAAGCACGACAGCAATACATTCATAGAACACTGTTGTGAGTATGTTTAAATGATATTTTGAGTAAGAAAAAATTGTTTAAGTAAAATCTAACGGCATTTTATTACCCACGGGGATAACAAAAGTAAAATGATCACAATTTCAATTATCACTTTAGCATGATTTTTCTATTTTGTTCAAAGTTTTCTACGATAGATGTCGTTATTTATAGTTTTTAACTCTATATATATTTTTAATAAAACTACAAATATAATATAAATCGCCATTAAATGTAAATGTAAATTAAATGTAAAAGTTTGGAGATCATAGGCCGTCGTGTATCTAGCCAAGATCTTTCCTTTGTAGAGGTGACCTCAATAAATAAATAGGCAGGTTGGCGCATGATGACTGTATTATTGAATATTGGTAAATAATAGCTTATTATAATTAATAGACCATAATTTACATAGGTGTACACCAAATAATTAACAAGACCATTTGTTCTAGTAAAATCTGACAAGACTTCTTCTGATACGTTCTCTGTTTGAAAATCTCCAATTATACCTACTTTCTAAGCGGCCAGTACAAATTAAATAGTGGCGGTCGAGGCACCACAAAAGTAATAAATAACTTTAGGTTTCCCTAAATAGTGGTAAAATCTTAAATTTTTATATTGAATTACATAATATGTCTCCTGTATAATATCAGTTAATATATAGAATTAGTTTCCTTGGGTATTCTTATAGGAATTTTGATTCATTCTGTAATGATTTGGATAAAAAATAAGATTCAAATACTTACCTAATAGAAAACGGACGGGATTTCCTAATATTTCATTGCTCTAAAAAGAGTGAGATCCTTTAATTTACAGAAAACTAAGCAACAACATCAAGTGAGACTCCTTGCTGCAAGATGTACTAAGAATAAGTTTACGCGCCCCAAGAACCTATACGAACGACGTATTAGAATAAATTCACAGCGCATTGCAAACTATCGATCGATCAAAAGTAGTGAATATGAGGCAAGGCTAAGCGTTAGTACCATGCTGTGTCCTAGCAATCCAAAAAATAAACAAAGCATGAAACACGATTAAATCGACAATGTTGAATTTCCGTACACCTACACATCTTTCTTCGCTGTTTTTCTTACATAAAATTTCGTGCAGACGAAGTTGCAGGCGCAGTATATAACTTTTTATTTAATGCGTATTTGTTAAGCGACATGAATACACCGATATGTGTATCAATATCGACATTAAAACCAAGTCAGTACATGATGCAGCATTATTACATGTACACTAATGTGTTTCGTTTATCGGCTCGCCTAAATCTACCCATTGCAATCTACATCTATGGTTTAACCTATTTTTATTGTAAAAACAAGAATAAATAATCAAAGAAAAATAAATAATAGAAATAGCGAGTTAGCCCGGATTGCCGGCGAGTCAAGCTAAACGCACTATCCACACGTTTGAATTTGTTGATGATTATCGACGTTATGCAAGCATGTGGTCCCGGCTTTGCAATACTATCAAACGCATTGATTTTATTCAATACATTTGAAGAATGGTGTCCAGTATGTTATTGAAAATATGTATTTCATCGTCAGGAAAGTTATTATTTGTTCTGCAAGTGTAACGAGGCTCGAGTCCCGTAGCCGGCTCTCCCGCGGGAACGGGGTCTCGGTATGATACATGAGAGAGTCCCGCAGCCGGACCCGGATCCGGACCCGCTAGGTTCCCAAGGGAACTCCCTAGATGACCCATAGACATTTTTGTTTTACACGTATTATTTGTTCCTTGAATGGTTTAGATGAAATATTACACTGAGATGGGGTAGTTTCTGATTTATTTAGAAAACATAATGGTATGTAATGTTCAGAAGCAAAGCAATGTGTTAGATTAATGACAATTCTTACTGTTGCCACTGTGTCTAGAATCTAGAGGCTAAAAAAGTTTTTAGATTTCATTAATTACACTAGCTGTGCCACACTGTTTCACCCGTGATAATTTTAACCGACAAACACCGTGCCGCGCCGCCAACGCACCCGTGCAGCCTGTCATAATTGTTTTCACTTCCTGTAAGTAAAAAATTACTTTAATTTTCCATTATCTCCTAAACTATACGTCTAAATAACATGCTATAAAGGGCAAAGTTTAACTTCATAAAATTGTCCTTATGATGAACTAGTTGTGCCCGCGACTCTGTCAGCGTTGAATTTGGTATATGGTAAACAGTGATTTAAACAACCTCTCGAAAAACAAATCCTAATTTGGTGAAAATAAGGAATATGGCTTTATATGGAAATCACGTAATTTAAAAATTAGAACTCTGAAAATTAGTAGACATGGGTTCAGAGTTTTAATGTCACAAATGTTCACGATTATTACTTCAATAGAAACGTCTGAATTAAGGAACATTTTATTTAATATAGAAACTATCAATAAGAAATAACGTTTTTCTAAACTACATTTAATTGGGTGACAACAGCCTACATGCAAAGTCAGGATTAAATTCAGTGATATGCGTTTTTATTCTTTCTATTGTACATTTTTTTTTTACACGTACTCCATTCGACTTCTTTGAATAAATTAAGGGAGTTTAATACAATTTTATTGTATTTAGTCCCTTAAATAGAAATTCGCTATTTTATTTCCAGGACATCAAGTTCTGTTTTTGTGTCGTTACTCTGAGATCCTTTTAGTTTGATTTAAAATGTTTTATATAATTTTTATCATATTTAATTGTAATACATTGTTTGTTTACATTTTAGGATTATCAAAATGTCAATTACTGTTACTATGACAGATTTAGGGCATGCGCAGTTACGAAAATATATGTTTTTCTTTAAAAAGGTTTTATTAATTTACATAAATCCTATGTATCGGAAAACATTTTAAAATTCAAGTATTGAATTCAGTGGAACGGATATTTGAAAAATTGTACAGAAAGAATCGCTAGGAGTAATAGTGTTCTGTGAGAAAAACGTCAGATTATAAAATAGACTCGGAGATACAATGCTCAGATTTTCATAAAAAGGAGACATATACAAATATTGGATATATAAACTATCAAGTCTGTTCTAAAATGACCCGAGGAACTATATAAACTTTTCTTTAAAATAATATTATGAAATATCTATTTTCATATTAAACCTCGGTTGTCGAGATTATGGCGCTGCGTTGACTACCTGATGAGACAGTGCCCGTTGTGAGTATACACTGTTCCGGTGGCTGGAGGCATCAACCCTTGGTGCATGCTACACTCAACTGATCGACCAAGATCGCGAGACGCTGGTTTGTGGACCCGACGCAGAGTTGCCTGAAGTTGGAATTCTATTTATTTTAGACCGTGTTTTGTTGACATTTGAAAGCTTTATAAAAACTTATAATTAGGACTGTATTATGATTAGGATTATATTACGGTTACGGTACTGTAATTATATTTTTAAATTTATTTAGGAAGTTGTAATCCCTACCAAATTTAATAAAATAAATTTAACGCAAATTTTCCAATATTGTGAGATGTCTTAGAAATAACATGCATTAATATTTATATCTTAACTAGCTGTGCCCGTGACATAGATCACGTGGACTACAGAATGCCCGCGCGAATCTTGCTCTCCCGCTCCCGGCTATTTTAAAGACAAAAATGCTTATTGTGGGTGTTTCTTAGAAGATAGATGTATACTCTCCCGAACTTTTTTGTAGGTCTTTCTAATGCCTATAATTACGTAGTACATTAATTTGCTATACATCTTATAGTTTACTCAGCATAAGCCATTTAAGCGCCCGAATTGATTCACCATGACCAGTTTTTTTATTTGTGCGGAATACTAATCCTTTTTCTAAAATAAAAGTAGCCTAAGTTATTCCCTATATCATCAGCTATCTATCAGTGAAAGTTTTACTAAAGTCGGTCCAACCATTTCGGAGATTACCCGGAACAAACAGACAGGCAGAGACAAAAATTTTAAAAATTGACTTTTTGTTAAAGGTATCGTATAAACTTTCATAATATGCGTTTAGTAAAAAACTGTTATTTTGACATTAGAAACAGACACTTCAATTTTATTAGAGGCTTAGGGTGGCTTGCGCAACATTTCATTTAACTCAATGTTCCACACTAAGGTCGCTGGTATATTTGGGAACATAAAATAAATGTGAAAATTATAGATTTTCTTTTTATTAGGCACTTTTATAGAAAGCACGTCCAAATACTATACAATCTGTCAGTTGACTCTCTACATAATACATTTTACCACAGATACTAATATATTAACATAGATAATAATAACATATTTTGACTTTGGTCATAAACACTCACCGCTAAACAAAATTAGTTAATTACAATTAGCCTCATAAATAGATTTATCATAAACGCATTTAGGGTCATCTTGCACGAGACATACAGTGCGCTGATTTAGTTAAACATAATTAGCGAGTCGGTAAGACGGTCTCTGCGTTCCGTTTCACATTGTGACGAGTTTCTTATCCCGAAAAGCGCGATGATTTATAGAACTTAAGCATGTAGTATATAATATAATGAAACGTGCATAGTTGGATGTCATTGTTTGTTGTCTGTCAAAATCAATTGAATAACATGAACATAGTGCAAATATCTTCTATTAGATATGAGTGAGAAATGTGGTAAAAGTGTTAATACTACGCGGACCCTTATGATGTCTCTGTTCTCATATATTCCCATAATTTTTATAGATCATTTGTATGTTTAAATAGTAAGGAATGACTTAAATGTGTTTAGCGGATCTATTTTGGCTTTTTAACTTTGAGAGATCGTTAAACATATTTAGCAACTAATTTTTATTTGTGCAAGAGGCCAATTTGGTTTAACCACTTTAAATGCATTTAGTCTTAGTTTAATCATGTTTAAACATGTTACGCAAGTCACCCTTACTGTAATTAACTAATTTTGTTTAACAGTGAGTTAAATGAAATGTTGCGCAAGTCGCCCTAAGAATAGCCAAGGTCAATAAATAAAATCGCAGAAATTTAGTACAAAGTACAAATTCCAGTCCGTAACGTAATTAATTAATCGAAAATCTTTTAAGAAATAGCCATCTTTAATTCAGTGATTTAAATATATTTATTGTTAATCGCTAGTATTCAAAAGAAGCAATGTAACTGGGTGGAATTTCCTCTTCCCCCCCTCTTTATTGTTTTTTTTAGAACTGACTTCAAGAATATATCTTGACGGTGCGACCTACAAAGTCACATGTCCCAAACAGCTACATCTATCATAGAATTATAGAACGAAATAAATTGGACTGTATTTATTATAAGCAAATATTTTCTTAAACATTCTTTAATTTCTCAAGTGGTGGGCAGCCTATCTCAATGTGTATGGGATATGACTATATTGATATAATGATAATAATGATAAATATGTATGATTACATAATTATAGTGTATATATATGTATAATCTTATTATATTAAGTAAACAATTCTTGTATATATATGTTGTGTGAGAAGCTTCGCGAAATATTGTGCTGGGCCTTATTTTTTTATCTATCACGAATCAATCACTTTCGAAACTATTGCTGCGATACACAGTGAAGAAAAAAAGACTTACCTCGTCAGGAGCGGGTGGCGACCTTGACCTTGCCCCGTCGACCTAGACTTCAGGATGTGAAGTATTTGTGTTTGTGGAGTGAACTGTATGTATATGTGTGTGGCAGCCTCAAATGGTAGTACACTATCACTCAAGATTTCAGTTCAGCAAAACTCCTGGTACACCAACTCAAGTTACACAAAACAACATTTAACACCATGTATCAAAACACTCCGCGGACTATAACGTAAGCTTCACCGAACATCAGTAATGACGTCGCGCATACAGTACAAACAAACGCGAGCTCACTATGTCAAAGCACAAAGCGGTCTGTACAGACGTGACGAGCCGAGCCATGGACATGAATTGAGTGAATCGAACTTGCAAACGCAAGTCGACTGCTGTGTTCCTTTGCTCAACCGACACAATAATGAAGGGGTTTTAAATCGAATCATTACTTGTGATGAAAAGTGGATACTGTACGATAATCGGAAGCGCATACATGTGTGACAATAAAACTAACAGTTTTAATTTTAATTCGGGATAAATAAATATAATACAAATTATGTTATGGTGTTACTATTTTCCAAGTTTTAAACGTGTAAAAGAACTAAAACGATTGTGAGACGTCATAATATACTTAGGTAAAATAAAAACCTTCATTGCGCAAAAAACAAACAATGACATGTATAAAAAAAAAATGATCGAAATTAAGCTATTTTATTTCTATTAAACGTTTTTTTTTTTCTTTTAAGTGAAGATAAAATAATTTGGATAAATTTAATTTAATTACATACATTACTTTACTAAATATTATGCACACCTTGCATATACCTATCTCTTGCTCTCCTGGAAGTCTAATAGAGAACGCTTTTTAGCATTGAGTCCTCCATTTGTACTTTTTTGTGCAATAAAGAATATAATATATATACATTGTTTCATATACATAACCTAAACGCTATTTATAGACTATACAATTATCCATACGTGTAGAAATGCACACTAAATGTACCTCCAGACTATACCTACAAGCATATCAAATTTCATCAAATTAGGTCTAATAGTTTCTTCGTGATCGGTGTTCAAACATACCGACAGATAGACCGGCAGACAGACAAAAATATCAAAAACTGTCCAAGTATATTCTGTCCCCGATTCTAAACCCCCCAGTAGTATTTTTTTCTCAAATATTTTGAATGTACAGATTTCGACTCTTTACTCTTTCATTACAAGTACAGTTTAATTGATATAAACGTTTTCATTCAACTGATAGCTTTTTGTGGAGCATAATAAAACTCAACTGTACGGAATGGCGTCTATTGAACGAGAGACGAAACTGACAACTTTAAACTACTAACAAATAAAATTATGAACTTACTTAAAACTAACTACTAACTTCGGTTTGTAAGGTTTATTTAGCCATGCCTAAAAATAACCCTCATAAATCATTTTTTAATGTTCAAACAATGTGTTTTACAAAATGCCTCATTGTAGCTTATCTATGAGAGATAGGCATATGATATCACAGACTTTTTTTTAGATATACTAAAGACCAGTATTTATGTGGAGCATTATATTTACGTATAATTAAACATTACGCCAGCGCACGTGGATAAAGCAGTTCGGGAGGACATTCTCTTTCAACTTACTTAACAAAAATAAATATTTAAGGCTAGCTGAGAGGTGTTAAATAATGTTAGAGCCTGTACTATTCATCTTGAAACTGGCTATTATATACAAAAAGAATGTTTATTGTTCACCGGGCGCTCAGCCTCATTCCCGGATTCGACACACGTCGGTCGACGCGGAGTCCGTACACTATACCAATTGAGCCATCATTGCTTTCATTCTAACTTATAAGAATAGATAGTATAGTTTAATAGTTTTGTAGTTTTTTAAGAATTCATAATACTATTTTTGCCTACGATAATTTGAAATAAATTACGTTATTGACCGGCAAGTAAACGGTCGAAATTTGTGACATATTTTTAACTTCCACTGATTATACTCGAAATGGGTTTTTACAAATATTGATAGTATAACAATATTACGGCCTTACGTGAGATAGGCGCGTGGTGTGTGTTTGTATGTCTGTACAGAGTGGGTTCAGCTATACTTATATACATATATCAACCATATGTATGTGTAAACACACACTAGTCAAATCTTATACATAATGTGTACGTAAATAAACACTTTTTAATTTCAAAATCTTATAACGATAGCTGCTAATGAAGGAGCAATAACCCCCGCCCCGTTCTGCCCTGCCCTGCCTCTTTATGTGTGGAGGAGGAGGGGGGGGGGGCTGCGTTATGTCACTAATAAGAAGTTTAAATTCAACAAAGTGTGAAGATATGAAGTCGGGCGCACTGGCTCCCGCTTAGATCCTAATTTTAGATAATGTGACGTAGTGTTTCCCAACTTATTAAATGAACGAAGCAGTGAGAGAGACAGAGATAGATAGAGCGATGCACACTACGTATTACTCGCTTTCACTGTACACTTTAAAGCTCAGCGTCGATCGGAGCCAAGCCGAACCGCAGTTCTAGGTTCTTGTTGTCGCAGTTCCATAGTATATTATATTATTGTATACGACGTATATTTATGTTTATTTATATCATTCATACATATATTAATTCACTAATTATATCCTTCCTAGTTCCCACTCCAGTCTCTTTCTAAACGCATAGTCGAGTGGTCGCATCATAGACTCGCTTGTAACAAGTAGAAGTGACAGTGCACGCATTACTCTCTCAAAAACGCTCCGCTAAAAGAGTTTAAAATACCCCGCGCCCGCGCTAAACTATCTATAAAATTTGTACTTATTGTGAAAGCCAGAACTCGAGTGCAAGTGAACACATAGAAACCAAAAGAACTTGCGATCTATGGAAACGGGAGACGTGGAGCGACAAGGTACCTATTTCCTTTACCTTTATCGTAGACCGGTGCCTTCATTTATGATACAAGAATAAAGACTAGACGGGTTAGTGGACTTATTGGACGCTGGGCTATATAGTTTAACTGCAGCTGAGGGAAACAATCCCGGAGCAGAACTCAACGCGTTCAGAACTCATCACAATTACGTTTGAATAAAGGTTCATATAAAGAAACAAACAGCTATATTGTATATACTTAAATATGTATGTGCTCTCTAACCATGTTCTGCAAGTATGTACAGATTCCTAATGTTACCGTTAATCTGGCAGTTGGTAAGAGCAGGACACAGCGAGTCCCGCACTCCTTTCCCCAGACGCAACATGAACACTTTCAGTTACTGCTACTGAAAATACATATAACATTAAAGAAGTTATCTGATCAATAAAACATCAAGTTAGCTAAAATATGTCGCAATGATACATCCTGCGCTGCAAGTATCCTGCAAAGGTCACCAGGTCGTCGGCTCAGCTCGTGGTGGGTCTACCTGCGCCGTATCTTTCCCATCGGCCATCCGATTTATGAACTAGGTCCAATGGTACTTAAGTCAACTCTGACAGCTGTCGTCTTTAGTTTTCGTTCGGACCTCCTCATTTCTGATTCTGAATGATCTTGAGTTTTCATAATATGTGGCCCATAGTTAGTGTCTCGGTAACATACGTCATCAAAGACATGTTGAGACATTGAGGTATCTGTGATGCTTAAACTTATAACTTACTTTAATACACATTATGTTAGTGTACTCGATTCCATTAGTGTGGTACACTGTGCTCTATATAATGCCGCGTGAGTATTGTTGGGCCTCGCTTAATGCAGGTTCCTGTTCATTTGTTTTACTTTTAAAATATACGAAATAAGAAATATGTAAAAGTAGATGGTTATATTTGTACGATATTAGCGATATCAATATAAGCCAAATGGAGAGACAAGCAGATTACTTAGATAAATTACGTAGCTACGGTATACAAAGAGTTGGTTTGGTTCTATCTGCATTTGAAATATTTGTAAGCGGTTCACGTGTCACCCTGAATCGTGGGAAACCTGATGAAGAGTAAAGGATTTAATACAGATTCAAATGATCAACAGAAGCGCACGAGTGGCGGAGAGGGGGCAGAGGGGAGTCGCTCCGCAACAGTTCTATTAAAGAAAACGAAAGACGTTTCCTCATTAACATTTAATTAGAGTAAAACATTCAAGTCACGCGATTCACAAGTTTTTGAACGTAAAAAACTCAATTAACTGACGAACCTCTCAGAGTACCGAGTGGCCTTTGTGTCAGTGACGCGTCCCTCTCGACTCCCGACTCCCGAGGGTACTCACGAGGGCCTCTTGAAAAAAACATGCAAATTCGATGTCAATGTAACCGGGCGCTGTTAGTTTAGGATTGATTGGCCTAACTCAATGGACTAGAAAAGGGTTTGAACTTGTTTATGATTTACTAAGTTTTTTATATTATGTTAGCTAACTTGAACAAAGTATAGGTGTAGGGGTGCTCCCCGGATGAGGGACCATTGCGCGGTCACGTTGCTTCTTCCCAGCTCGTTTGAAAGTCCCCACATCAGAAGAAGAAAGGTAACAGTTTGTCGGGAGGTGAGTTGATTTGTTTACTCCGGTGCGTTCGCGGTGCAGTCAAATACGTGAATATTTATACAAATAATTGATCTGATTTCAGTGGCTTAAGTTTTAGTTGAATGACGGTTTACGTCTTAAGCTTTTTAAAGAAACTAACGGTCGTCCAATGATCGAAATTCGACCCGCGACTTTTTAATCATAGACTATTTTCTGTGTGACATTTGCAGTATTCATGAACCTAAACAATGAATATTATATCACTTGCTGTCACTTTTCATTGAATGACAATGTCAATATTTTGTGGGGTCTAAGTTCAATGGCACTTGTCGAGTTAGGATTCGCAATATTAATTATTAAGTTTAGTTTACAGGTCGTAACCGCCACTGCTATGAGCAAGGTCCTGGGTTCGATTCCCAGGTCGAGCAAAGTGTTATTGGGTTTTTCCTATGAAATTGTCAGTAGTAGCTCCGAGTTTGGTTTCGTGCCCGATTAATGGCAATAGGCTCGCCGGTCGCCCCCTATTACATGGAACCTAAAAACATACTCGGCGAACTGTGGGTGTACATTAGGGGAATACAGGCGTGATGTTATGTTATGTTTAATATATTAGTAACAGATATTATAGATAAATTTTAGCTTTCTGCACTCCTTCTCAACATGAATTTTAACCATGCCAAATATCTCAGTCTTCCGTGCACGCAATTCGCTTAAAAAGGGGTATAAGTTTTTGCTTCACGTATTAATATAATGATGATATTCAAATTAACAAATGACTGAGTGACTGACTGCCACACTGTGTGTGCAGGCTGACTCTGTGCCGCACCCTAACATTACCTCATGTTGTTTAGTTATATTATTTACTGTGGGTTTGCCGCAAATGGGTGTGCAGGGGTGTTACGAGGAGGGTTGCCGCGAACGCGTCGTACATAAGTGATTTTGATACAATTTGTCGGCGGAGTAGTCGCGCGTCGATCTGATGTATCGCCGGAAAAACATCCAAATTAAACGGTCAGACCTCATCTCGCAACTCGCTCGCTCCGACCGCGACCGCGACCGAGTGAATATCAACTTTATAACATTTTATATAGAGCTCATTTACGTACTCTTGGTATAACGAGTAAAAATGTTTAAAATCGTGTTAATCGATTGAGTGCTGTAAATTGTTAGACATAGAGTGTAGTTTGGTTGATCGCGGTCAGAGTGACACGTTATACTCCGGGTGTTCTGGTAGTTTCGCGTTCAATGACTTTGTGAATCGACTATTGCCAGGTTTTTACTGCGATTGTTTATGGCAGATTAAGGTCCGGCACGGGCGAGGGCGACGAGGGGAGAAGGCGGCGCGGGAGGCAGGGCGGCCGAGCGGGACGGACCTACCTGCCGGTGTTTACGGATTTCTTTGTAAGGGGATAAAAATATGTGTGCGTTAGGTTTTTGCGTATGAAATATAAATAAATCCATGCGACCTCGGTCTCTAGCTCTGGCCTCTATCGCTTATCTTCTGGCCGGATTATCTTTTCATCAGTACATTATTTTATCCGAAGAAGGGATATTTTATCTAAGTACTTTATAAGAAGATATAATTATTTAGTTTAAATTCCCCATTTCCCTTTTTGAAGTTATACTTCTTTAGGCGCGTTATGAAAAAATGATGAGAGTGAAATTTTAAGATGCGCGCGCATCTGTGACACAAAATTAACAGTATGAAGTTGTCTGCTTAACCGCTCATTAAGTCTCGAAAAAAAAGCTACCAACAAAATAGAAATTGAACCTCGATATTAGTCGCGCATGTTGGTACGCTCGTCACCTCTGATCACTGTTTTCATTTTTATAATATTTATCAACATGTTTCTAGTTTATACATTCCCAACACGTGTTTTAGTTTCATACAAGTGCGAATTATATATGTGCTAATAAATTATATTCAGTAGTGATTTAAATTGAATATTTTGATTGATATTTCTTACTATTTGTGAATATTAGTGAAAAAAATTGTGCTTATATACTTTTTCAAGTGCTCCAATATAATTGAGGTTAACTATCCGTATGTATTATCTATTGATATAAATTAAAATACTTTTATTTAATATAATTAACACTAAATATTATTAAATTATTAATGTTAAATACTTATTATTGGTTATTTAATATTTACAAAATAAAGAAATAAATTTAATAAAATATTTAATAAAAAGTTTGTGATAAAAATTAAAATTGAATATCAAATTATAATATTAATTTTTAATATTTGCTATTAAATTGAATAAATAATAAATATTTATAAAAATAACTAAATAAATTTAATGAAGTTTTTTTTTGATAAAAATGAAAAGTGAATATTAAATTAAGAAATCAATAAAAATATTTAAAAAATGACCAACCTTAAATTCAATTTTTGAATTTATTATTAAATTTATTTTTAAAATATTAAATAATCAATAACAAACATTTAAAATTAAGAATCTTATAATATTTAGTACAAATTATGTCTTATATATTTATTATTCTCTAAATTTGGTTTTTAATAATTATATATATTAATTATATAAGTTCCGATTCAGACATTACGGGAAGATACTATGGAAGTGGACATCATTTAATTAAAAATACAATTCGAAATGTAAGAAAATAAATATTTAGTTATTTAATTTTTCAAATTTAAAATGAACTTTGTTGATTATCCTTTTCCAATCCTTCTATTATTTTATTGTAATTAATTATTTGCATGCAATTAAAAACTATTTTTTAATGATGCCAAAGAAGTATAACTTCTCACGCGCGTACATAAGTACACGCACCCATTTTTTATTTGCGTTACAAGTTTTTAAAATTGTTTGTTGTAACAAAATATTAGTACATATTATGTTACATAATATATTAAATATTAGTATGAATATTTATTGTTTCAGTGACTATTCCGTTCCGAACATCGTGCTTTTATGCCGAGTAGGTGAAGGTGCATTTATACAAGATCTCGATCGATCTATTTTCTTACATACATACATAAATCACGCCTATTTCCGAATAGGGTAGGCAGAGACCACGTCCTTCTACCTGCTACGATCCTGGCATACCTCTTTCGCTTCTTCGACATTCATTAATCTTTTCATGCACGCTCGTCGGTTTAGAGTACTCTTGACCTTACCTTTCTTCAGAACGTCTCCGATTTGATCGATAAATGTTCGTCTAGGCCTTCCTCTACCAACGATTCCTTTCATACTCGCATCATAAATTTGTTTAGTCATTCTTCTTTCATTCATCCTCTCAACATGTCCAAACCATCTAAGCATCTCTTTCTCAATCCGTGTGACTATATCTTCTTTCACATCAAAAAGCTCTCTTAACACACTATTTCTTATCCTTTCACTCAATTTCACTCCTAACATACCTCTTAGCGCTCTCATTTCTACTGCATTTATTTTACTTTAATGATTTTTCTTCCACACCCAGCTTTCACTTCCGTACATGAGTGTTGGAACCTACACTCTTCTATGCACAGCCAAACGAGCTTTCATAAAAATACTCTGGCTGCTCATAAAGGAGTCTAACGCCCCATTCACCATATTACCGGCATTTACTCTCCTTCCTATATCACTCTCACACTTTCCATCCCTGGTAAATATCGATCCCAAGAATACAAACTCACTTACATGCTCCAGTTCATCCTCATCAATCCGGACACATACTTCTGTCATGTTTTCTTCCTTTTCAAACACCAAAACTTTCGTCTTCTTTGCATTTACTTTCATTTTCTTTCTTTCCAAAGCCTCATTCATAATAGTCACCATCACTTGCAAAGCCTTAGCCGACGATGCAAATAAAGCTTGATCATCAGCGTAAAGAAGACATTTGACAAGTAACTCGTTCATTCTCAGTCCACAATCACTCTCTTTCAAATCTGTTAGACAATTATCCATGAATAGGTTGAACAGCCATGGAGACGCTACACATCCCTGTCTGACATCCTTTTGGATATCAAACCATTCAGTGTATGCTCCATTTATTCCAACACAAGCACTGGAATCCTCATAGAGAGATTTCCATGCTAGTATCAGTTTCTCTTCAACCCCATGCGTAGACAATGCCAACCACAACTCATTCCTTATCACTTTGTCATAGGCCTTTTCTAAATCCAAGAATGCACAAAAGACTTTTTGGTTTGTTGCCAAATGTCTTTCAATTATGCACCTTAAGGAAAAGACCTGGTCCGTACATCCCATACTCTTTCTAAATCCCTCTTGTACATCCCATATTCTATCATCTGTTTCTAACTTAACTCTTTCAATTATTACTGTACCATACAGTTTGCAGACAACACTGAGAAGGCTAATTCCGCGGTAATTTTTAGTCTTGTTGTGACCCTTTTTCCTTGTATAACGGCACGATCACAGCCTTGCGCCAGTCTCCCGGTACCCGACCGTTTCTTCAACACAAGTTGAAAAGGCGGTATAACTGACTTGCTACCACACCCTGTCCAGCCTTCAGCATTTCAACAGACACCCTGTCATACCCCGCAGCTTTACCAGATTTCATACTTTTTAATCCTTTCATAATCTCTTCCATACTGATGATGCTGTCAGGTTCACTTTCGTTCATTCCAAGAGCGGGTACTTCCAATTGCGCTAACACCTCTTCCCTTTCAACCAAATTTTCAAAATATTCCTTCCATCTTTTCAACACATATTCTTCTCCTTTTATAATACTTCCATCCTTGCTTCTGATTTTAGATAACCCTGAGTTGGTTGTCTATTTTCTTATATTAAACTATTTATATACCAGAACAACCGTTCCATCAAATTATTAATTTCATTGTACTATTATAAATACTTCATAATAAATAATACAAACAATAAATAAATAAAAACCTGTTTTTTTTTTGTTTGGTTAAACGCGCTAAACTCAACAACTACTGATTCAAATTAAAACAATATTTTAGTGTTGGATAGCCCATTTATCTAGGAAGATAAAGGTGATAAAACATAACGCTACGACCAATAGGAGCGGAGTATAAATGAAAAATTTAGCAAAAATGAGGAAAATGTATTACTTTTGAGAGCTTCCATTGCGTGCGCTGTATAAATGATTTAAAGTTACGAAACAATCATGGGTGACGGAATTATTTCTCTTAAAAAGTTCTAAAAAAAGTCTGCCGTAGTATATTTCTATCTTTTAAGGTTGACTCAATATAACCTTTTTTATGGAAATATAATTTGTTCTAAAATAATGGATTATTTGCGAAAATGTCTTTATAAACATGATATTATTTCTTAACAAAATAAATACGTTATTTATAACAAGTAATGAATTTTCAAGAAAATTACCCTTTACATCAATTGATTTCAATTAATATTATCCTAGGACATGTCATAGTTTTAAAACAACTCCACAGCAAAATAATGATCAAGAATCGCGCGTGCATTTTTATTTTGCGGGATGATGTGAGAGGCGAGCGGTTATGTGGAGAGGGACCAATAAATAGTATTCAAATGGTTCGTAGATAAAACAAACAAAGTTTCAGCTCCTTTAGAATTGTATTATAGGTACCTACGACACTCTAGATCTCTCTTATGTGATGCAGACGAAGTTGCGCGGGTCAGCTTGTATTGAATAACAGCTTGTCCCTAAATTTTTTTTTTAATATATATACATTTACTTTTACATTTTTTAACTTTATGTTTTTGTCTTAATATGTGTTTTTCTAATAATATTAGGAGTTAAAGTATGAAATTGCCGATTTTTTAAATTGACTAGTCTGAATATCGATATTTGTCATATCTTCTTCTTTCTATTTAAAATTACTTAATATGCAAAATTATATATTCATTTTATAATATAGCTATAACATTTATTTTTAAAAATAAGTTATTCATTTGTTTTCCCGCTTTTCGATATTTCTAAAAATATCGTGGTTTCTGTGTCTATGACACCAACGCGACGGAGAAAAGCGCGCAATATCAACGACGTGTATGGACTAGGGACTGCAAGTATGTAATGTAATGATGAATATAATATGGTAACTGGTATGAAGGTCCCAAGGAGTTGTCTCTTGTGCATGTCTAGTTTGGAGACCATTGTTAGAATATATGTACAATGTACCTAATTTAATTAAATAAAAATTTCATTTCAATTTCATTTCATGATAAGTCTGGTAATCTAGACAGTATAGAAATTGTTATTTGCATAAACGTGCCTTACTCCTATTACAACAACAAAAACCAAGTTACTTAATTTGAAAGTTGAAATAACTTGTTTGTGTAGCAAGTTGCATTAGTCTGGCGCTTTCACTCCTTCAGCTACATTTGCTCACAAATGAATTCTATACATATTTTATGTACAGTTAGTTAAACAAACACGAAGTCAACTTGAGTGGAACACGTTTTCAGTCAATATTTAATCTAATCTTCAAGAATTCACGATAAATTCAAGTGATTTTATTGTATTGACTCCGCCCCCCCCCCAACCAGCAAGCGGCGTGCTTTTTAAAATTAATTGATAAAGTCGATAAATATTTAGTGAATTAGCTTTAAACATGATCTCAGAAGAGCTCAAGGTTCGTTCAACTCTGTTTTGCCTAGTATCATTTATTGGACGGCAGATAAGCAACGCTCTTGTTCAATTATATCTAGTTATTATTATAATGGTTTGTTCGTATTTTCATACGCAGCTTTGTTCCATTGGGTTACTAAATTCCATACGCGTTCCTCTCGTGGAGCTCACGACGTAGAACACTCTCAAGCGCGTCAGTTTTACATTTATTTCAGTATTTATAGAAAGCTGTTTGTAACAAGAAAGAGTTCTGTCACTAAATTCTAAATAATTGACTTGTTTATTTTTTATATTATCATAATAATATACAGTGGTGGTCATATAATTAAGAAAGCTTATTTAAAGGTGTTTAGGCTAAAAGGCGCTTATGACAATCATATGCACAATGATACATCATCCATCCTTTTTCCTTGTATCTATCTATCTCTATCTACCCCCTACATTTCACCGACGTCAGTTAGTCTTTGAAATTGCAACGGCAAACACATGGTGACTGCGCTATATATTAAATATCAAAATAAACTTTGAAGAAACTTGATTAATTAATCGTGCATGGTGCGTGCTGAGACTGGAGTGAACACAAGAGGAGACCTCCAAAGTGCGTGAAAAGCTGTTGTTCGGTGAGTCCCTTTTTTGTCTATTCCGTGTCATTATGTATATGTTGTAATCGACCAGGGAAAGTGGCCCCCAATCAACAATCCGGCTAGTTTTTAAGAAGTAAATCGAACCAGCGCTTACAAAAGAGAAGATTATTCAAACTAACACGTATACTTAATTGCATATATTTTTTTTGCATTTCTGTCGGTATCGTAAACCTTTTCCATATTACAGGTACATTCGTTGATACACATGATTGGCTAAAACATAAATAGATAAACTTTGTACATTCGATCTGAACCTTGTTCTGATTGTTTTCTATATCAATCATTATACTCATAATAATAATATTATTTACCTTTAGTTAGTTTTATTCACATTCTTGTTATTTATATATATTTCGTATGAGTATTTCAAAGGCATCGGTTAAGTTGCTTTAATTTACAAATTTATGTGTTGAGTAGTCTGTTTTATATTAGGTACTTTGTTCCTCCTTATATTATGTTTTTCTATCGGTATTGTTATATTAAGTATAAATTTAAATTAGAATTCTGTTTATTACATGTTTATGTCATATATGATATAATACTAGGATAGATAATTTTAGGGCATGCGCTTTGCATAACGTATAAAGAATTTATTGCGAAGTTCGTATATCAGTAATAGAAATCTACGATGGTCTATGGCTGATATAAGATTTAAAATTTAAAATAAGAAAGTAAATTCAAAAGAATAGAACATTTGAATTCGATTTTACATATTTGAGGGTTAGTCTTTGAATTGTAAAGGCATAAAGTTGTAAATTGTCCTTGTGGTACTATTTTTATCTGATTATATTGAACCAGTAAAGTGCTCCTAATAATAAAGTATATTAACATATTCCTTACCTCTACACCCTTGTATATTTAGATGATAACTTTTACCCCTTAAGGTTTTACAGTAAAAATATTTAACGAGCTGCGAAAATACCATTATAATCCCTAGATATCGTCAAGGTTTAAAAAAAATATCATTGAAGTATAATTATTTCGCCATTTCATATGTATCACAAATCTCCGAGCCTTAACCTCGTCAATTCGAGTACATTTTCCTGAGAGCTCTTCCAGTGACCTGGCGGAGAAGATGGAGCATTCATCTGGTGATCTGACGGTGGTGGAATATTTGGATTGTGATTTGTTGAATTATATAATCTGGTATCAAACAAACTTATATATAATAAGATATAAGTTTCAATAGATTTAAAAATTAATTATGTAAATTCCTTTTTAAGATTTTAAAAATATTGTGAGATGCCTTTTAAATATATGTATGTATACAATAACTAATTTTCATTTCATATCCCTTTTTAGGTATATTTCCTTTTCCAAATTTTATCTATTTAATCGTCTACGCGACAACTTAGTATTGCTACTTACTGGTTAGTCACATAATTAATAATAATAAGTTATCACTTCTAAAATTCATAATGTTATGTTATTTATACACAAATTAAAACTACTGTACTAGTCATGAGACTGTATCTATCACAGACACCAGCGCCACATCGCTCCCCGCTCCCCGCTCCCCGCTCACCATTCATAAGGCAAGTGTCAAGTTGTGACGTGGAGAGAGGGTTCATTAATAGTTAGGAATGTGATGGAGTAAGTGTTTGATGATGTTTGCGCGCGCGCCTATTCGAACGAATTAAGAACGCTGAATAGTTTATTTTTTTATTCAAATTTAAATATAGAATATCTGTGGTTGTAGGTCATTATTCGTATAATTTTGGTGCCATTTAATGCTGTAGAAATTTTATAGAGGATTGCTTCATATGAAAATAAAGAGGAAAAATAAAAGTTGTGATAAATCTACAAAGGAACTAATAACAAAACTTCGCGGGAAAATTTGGTTGTATAAAAAGGTAGTCGACCATCTGCAATAATTAAAAATGATGGTTTTCCACGTTGTGGAGAATTTTGGCATATATGAAACTACTTCAAATATTCCGCGTGTATCTAAACAGAGTAAGTCATCTTGTCGGGATGATCTAAATATCGTTCGTTGGGCAAAACAAATTTTTTTTTAAAAGGTTTACTGAGCTGAGAGAAGAATATTTTAGTGAAAACAACCCTTCAGCAATCTCGGCAATAAATATTCCAAGGCGTTTGATAGATGAAAAGTTGCACGAAAGGATAGAAATAAAGGTGCTCATGTTGAAACCGTGCCATAGGCAAGCCCGTCTTGCATTTGCAAGAAGGTATGAAAGCTGGATAGTTAGACAGTGGAATTTTTTTTTCTGACAAAACATAAACTAACCAGGCATGTTCTGATGAAAAATGATATGTACGACACTTTTCGAATAAAGATTTTGAAACCTAAGTACACAAAAGTAACATTAAAGCATGGCGGGGGAAATGCGAAAATTTGGACGTGCTTTTCTGGACATGGCGTTGAACCTGTTGAATTGAAAGAAGGGAACATGGGCCAATTCCAATACAAACATATATTAGAAGAAACAATGTTAACTTATGCTGAACACATGCTTTCGGTTATTTGGACATTCCAGCACGATAATGATCCAAAGAATATCTCACGCACTGCTATAGGATTTCTCACATCGCAATCAATTTCTATCTTAGGTTGGCCAGCTATGCCCAGACCTAAACCCAATTGAGCATCTTTGGTGCAAGGTCAAGAAAAAGGTTTCAAATCGATAGTGTGGCAATTTAAGAGAGCTGTATGAAGTTTCCTTTGAAGAAAAGAATTCTATCTTTCTTGCGAAATGACAAAAATTGACAGATTTAATGCCGCGCCGGTGATAAAATTTAAAACCGGGACAAGTTACTAACTATTCATTTTTGTTAAAATGAATTAAATTACTTTTTTTCTTTATGCACTTTACATTCATGTGATTTGTTTAATCAAAGTTTCACATAAAACAACTCTCGCGCAGTTTAATAAATCGTTCTTAATTATTTTTTCTTTATTGTATACTAGCTGTACCCGCGACTTCGTTCTTGTGGATATTGGAAAACAAAACTATTTAGTATCTTGTGTTAAGAGAAAACGCGAGCTGTGCTTTGCCCATACAATTGTATTCCCCTGTTTCGTCCCTGGATAATGGTACTAGAGCATATATTTATAGACCATAAAATTTATAACTACCACTACCATGTCCTTATGTTTTGATTTTTTTCATAAATTAATTATTATAAAAATTAAGAGCCTTTTATAATGAAGAAAATTTCCCTTTTTACTATCATGTTCAGAAATCCAGAAAACAAATTTAATTATTATAAAAAGAATAAGAAAATCATACAGACATAGCCAAATTCTTGAAAAAAATATAATATTAAAATCGGCTCAGTTTTGGAGGAGGAAACAGGGGAAATACGAAACTATGATTTTATCAATTGTACTTAGGTATAATCAGTCCAAAGTGCAGTTGTCACTCTTGAACTCTATTCAGTAAGGTTCCGGGCACAGCCGTACAGTGAGACAGCAATAGATTTTAGAAATACCTATTCTTTAAATGTTTCTTAGACCGCGTATACATACAACTGTATGTAAGCGAGACATGTAATACGATTGGTTGGATAACTTCATTAGGAAAGGGAAATTTTATCTAATCATTTTTACGTTCGTATCCATTTGAAGCGATCTCGACTGATTTACGACGTGCTATAATTAAATGTATTATTTTCATCTGTTCGGTCATGTATTTCGTAAATAATTTTATGACAACAATAAAGCCGGTCGCACACAGCGCCATCTTCACCGGCGCGCCGCAAGCCGGCCACTCACCGTCCTGGTGTTAACAAGTGCATTAACTATATAATGCTCATTGGCTGTGCTTATCACATTTCAGAATATTTTAAGCTCTATTCCATTCAAAAATTCATACAACTGTAGAGTGATGTCCAGTAGCCAGTAACTCAGTGAAGAGGAAGGACGCTTCAATATAAAAAAAAAACTCGCAACGAGTACGTCGAATGCCGTCATTAATTAGGAAAATATGTATGGATATAGATTCCTTGGCGTTTAAAATCGTCAGTATGCCCAAACCACCAGTTTGTCAGAAACTGACAGAGTAATTAAATGCTGTCCAACTAAGGAAGAGATATTAGACCGATCGCGGCAGAGGCTATCTAGGTGGAGGGTACAATATTATTATTATTGTGGAATTCAAAAAGTGGCTTGGTTTAAATTCGGCCAAGTTGTAATATTTATTCATAGTAACCGCGGCAGAGGGTGCTGTCGGCATTAGCCGATGTTGTTTTGACTTAAATAATTTCATTATTAATGTTACGCCGAGGATTTGGCATGAGGAGTAAGGGGCAAGGGGTGGGGTGTGGGTTGTAGCCAGCTAGGGTTGCAGCCTCATAGTCCTACAGGATTCATTAGATAACTAAATGATAATAATTATATTAATATTTGTTATTGCAATGAATAAGTTATTTTTATTTCGACAGTGACCTGCTTTATAGACATTGAGAACGCCTATAACAATGTTTTAACGGAAAGGGTAGTAGGCATTCTCGATGTAATAGGAGTTGGGAGTAAAATCTGAGCGAAAGACATTTAAAAATTACCGTAGACTGTGGAAACAAGAGTTTGACCCGGTGGACTGGCAGAGGTTTGGCGCAAGGAGATCCTCTCTCTCCTCTTCTTATTAACTTAGTAACTTATAAAAGTTTGTCAAAGTATAAAAAGTACGTGTGTCGTATAGTATGCAGATGATTTTGTTTTATATGTAAAGGACAAAAATGTAAAGGAGTGTTAATTTAACATGCAAACTGCAATAAATAAAATGGTGCAAGTTTTAACGGATTTAGGATTACATATTTCTAGTAATAAATCTAAATATATGATTTTTAATAGAGGATAGAGGAAGCAAGAAATTAATTTAAAAATAGATGATAGTATATTACAGAAGACGGAGGATATTAAATAAATACCTTGGAATGTGGCTTGATAAATCATTACTATGGAGTAGACATATAAATGAACTTAGCAGAAATTGTTCAAAATTTTTAAATTTACTTAAAGTTCTGGTGGGGCCTGCTTGGGGAATGAATCAAAATCATATACGTCGGTTATATATAGCGTTAATAAGAAGCAGACTTGATTATGGCAGCTTTTTATACGGAAATTGTGCAAAGGTACATGTTTATAAACTTGAAAAGGTTCAAAATATGGCTCTAAGAATTATAGGAGGTTTCATTAAAACCACTCCCATTCTCTTTATGGAAAGTGAGCTAGCTATTGTACCATTAATATTAAGAAGACAATTTTTAGCAAACAAGTATTGTTTAAAGGCCCTTTCTTGGTCGAATAATGTAAGTGTAGATTTAATAAAAGAACTTGAAACTCTTAGCCAATTAAGGTATTGGGAAAGGAAGAAGAAGCCCCTACTTTGTTTAGCATATACGAAAACAAAAGTATTTGAAATTAAGTCTTCTAACCTTTTATAAATGTTTAATCTGGACGTATGGACGACTTATATTGATGTTAAAAGCATGGTTAAACTAAATCTAGAATGTATTCAAATCTTTAAAAATCAGTTAAATTTAGTTTCTTCCAAATATGACATTGATAGAGAATTAAGTATTAAATATAAAGGCTGATATAAACTGTATACTGATGGCTCTAAAAACTGTGAAGGCTTTAGAATGGCCTACTATGACGCCTATAGAAATATAACAGCTTGTTTTAAAGTGAACCAAGATGTGTCGATTATGTCATTGGAGCTCAATGCAATATCAGAGACAATAACTTATATAATTAAAAATAATATTGGAAAAGTTGTAATTTTAACAGATAGCAAAAGTGCACTTCAGCATCTAGTTCGATGTACCTCTGGCTACAGAGGCGCGTCAATAGCCTATAAGATTTTAGACCACATATATAAACAACAGTTTGACAATCAGTCTTTGATATTGCAATGGATTCAGTCTCATGTTGGTATCAAGGGTAATGAAGAGGCTGATCGTAGTGCAAAATTAGCATCAACTCAGGGTATATTAAAGAAGGTTAAAGTCGATTATTGGGAAATTATGACAAAATAAAAATAAAAAAAATTACGAAAATTGGAGTGAATATTTTGATGAAAGAAGTAAAGAAAAAGGTATTTGGTATAAGACATTTACAGTGTCAGCCTCTTCATAAGCCTTGGTTTAGTGAATATTATTTAAATATATAAAGATAGCATTAAGACTTCGTTCGGGGCACTATCCATCGGGAAGATTTACGTATCTCATGCGAAAAACAGAGTCACCCAACTGTAGTGTATGTGGAAGGATCGATGACGTGCATTATTTATTAGCAAAGTGTGAAAAAAATAGGAGTGAAAGGGAGTCGCTGATGAATAATATGAGTTTAAACTGTCAAAACATAGGCATTTTTCTTAGAATTTTGGCAGAACCGTGTTCGGATGAAGCCAAGATGTTTTACGACCTGGTAGTGCTGGCAGGCTTTAGATAATGCCTTACCACCATGCTATGGTTTCATCACGATATTTCCCTTCACTCGGTGCTTAGGTCATTGCATGGGATTCGAACTGACATCGATCGACGCCATGTCTCTACACACTACCACTGGGCCATCATTCCTTCAATGAGAAGACATTACAAGCATATAGAATGCAGAATTACAATCGAGAGAGTTGCACTGCTTGTAAATATCACTATCTGAATAGTATTGTATACCGGGCACTTGTTTTATCACTTACGAACTTTTAGTAATACATATATCAATAAATCATATAAAACCCATTAAGAGACTTATCATTATCATTATCATTGGTACTGAATATAATGTGTTAAACTATATTAATTTTAATTTAATTTCACACCGGGTAGCTGTCACGTTCGCATCGCTGGTAAATTATCATAGCCGCCATGTTTTTCTAAAAATCAAACAGTTATGGCTATGAAGATATTATTATGAACGATATTGACAGTACACGAGTAACTTTTTGTTTTTTGTTTTTTATTGTTCACAATTGTCAGTCAATGTTCAATGTCAAACTTAACTTCTAAGTAACAAATAATACTTTTCTTTCTGAAATAAGTTTAAAACATTATAATAAAAAACGAAGATATTATTTGTTGATCTGAGTTAAATTAGAAACATTTAGAAAAAAAAATAGAACGCTTCCCCTTTTAAACAATGACGTAAAGTTCAAGAACTTTCTAATCATATCGAAATTCATTTCATTTTGATAAATAATATGTGAGCCGTGTTCTCGATTCAGGATAGTTCTGCTTTGAACAACAAAGTGAAAACAAAAGGAATAAAAAGGAAAAAATCGCCAAGAGGACCATAGAGAAACAGGCATACTATTGAAAATCAGTAAGTTTGTTTGAATTTTGTTTCACTGAGTATGTATAAATAAATTATGTAAAGTCTAAAGGCCACTATATAGGCCAAATCTAACTTTACCCACGGACGTAACACAATTATTATATATTATATAATGCTAATAATTATATATGAAACATATTAGTAGGGTTTGTGTGCATGGCAGCCCTAACGGTTGCCACAATATTTAGTCAAATGTCTAATAATAAAATATTTCCCATTAGGTAGGTCCGCGTCTGTGCGGAGTGCGAATTGCGAAGGAACCGCGCTAAGTGGGAAACTCATTTCAAGTGATAATTTGAAGGAAAAAATACGTTATTTCTTTAATAAAGCATTATTTATTTGTCATAATAAATCGTGGGGATATGATATGATATAAATAAATAAAATAAAACACATACTTGTATTATTAAACCATTCCATAGTGGCGTTAATAAGGATCAAATTATGGAAAGTAATGGCATGTGGTAAACTAAAGGAAAGAGGTCATTCTTACAAAATAAATTTTTATTTTACGTTACCACATTAAACCTTAACTGTTTGATTGTTCAGAATGACGGCCATTGTATTGAATACGTAGCTATATTCTCATAGTGTAACGAAGTTTTATCAATTTATCAACGTTCTTGTTGTGATAGTTTAGAGATAGGAAGTAGTCGACGCATTGAGTCAACACGCCAGAAAGCGTAGTAGCGAAGTATTGTAGCAGCGTAGTGGTTACCGGGAGATCCCCGAGCAAGTTAACCAAAGGATTGCGTTAGTCGATATGAATGTGAAACTAGAACGGTCTCGGCTCAGTGGGTTGTTATTATAAGTTTTTTCAAACTATGGTTAGTAATATCGAAGAGTACCCCCCCCCCCCTCACTGCGTACCTCCAGCTCCCCGCTCTCGTCTGAACAAACTAATTTCTTGAATCATGTATGTGTAAACAGGGATGAGATGATGTGTGTAACTCTACAGAATAAATACTTAGAAATGTATTCAACTAATACACATGAATAAACAAACAAACATTATTGATTCTGTTTATGTTTATTCTTGTGTAATTATAAATTATGATATAGTCTTCTTAGTCTATGAGAAGCGGCAAAGATTATCTCTATATAAGTGTATTAATAAATTTGTAGTTCTGTCTGTACAATTAAAATTTTCTTCATATCTTCTTCCGCGATAGGGAGCTGATTGTACGCCTTTACTAAATCTATCGTTGAGAAGGTGGTGGTAAACAACTGATGCGAAAAGTCATGTATATGACGGACTGGATAACGGTCGGGAATAGTCCTAGCGTTCAATACTCTATAATCTCCACAAGGTCTCCACCCGTCGTCTTTCTTCCTGACCATGTGAAGAGCGGATGACCAAGAGCTTTCAGAACGCGTTACAGTTCCATTGGCAAGCATATCATCAAACTTCTTTTTTGTGGCCTTAAGCCGTATGGGATCCAACCGTCGCGGTCTACAGACAACTGGAGGGCCTAGAGATTGTCTTAATGTGATGTGTAGTATTATGATGGATTGTACGTACCATTCTTGCAGGGCGTGTGACCTCTGGGAACTCACGGAGAATGTCGTGGTATTCCGACTCACCAGAGACTGTCTTAATGGACGCTACATCCTCAGGAATCTTCTGCCTTGGCACTCTGATCGAGAGTAGTATCGTACCATCCATGAGACGCTGATTTCTGCAATCTACCAGAAGATTATAATGACTTAAGAAGTCTACTCCGATTATTGGCTTTGTAACGTCGGCTATTGTAAATTTCCACATGAAATCCCGCCTGAGACCTAGGTCTAGATGTAGCAGTACAGGTCCGTATGTATGTATAGTACTCCCATTGACAGCTGACAAGTCATACTTAGTTTTAATACAGGGCGTTTTGGTTGCTATCCTAGGAAACACACAAAGGTCTGAACCAGTGTCCGCCAAAAATAACATTTTTGTTACCTTGTCCGTAACAAACAAACGGCCTGTTTGAGATGGGCAGTCGCTAGCCGCTACTTCCGGCTGCCCGTGGAGTTTACCCGATTTGAATTGGCACGGTTGGTTGCATTTCTTCGCTTTTTCCCCGAAGTTGTAGTGGTACCAGTAGTGCGGGTGATCCAACGGCGGTTGTCGACTTCGTGATCGGGTGCGGGTACGGCTGCGCCCAAAGTGTGACCTAGAATAAATACTCGAACGTCCCTGCCTGCACACACGAGAGGAAAGTTTAGCTACTTGCTTTGTTAGTTCAGCCACCTCATGACTAAGCTGCTCAAAGCGTGATGATGACGCTTGGGAAGCTGATGCTTGCGATGCTGAAGCGCTTGTCATTGCAATTTGGTGGTGAGAAGGCATAGCCGGTGCAATCTCTTGCACGCGGTCTGCTAACTCAGCAAGATCATCTAAAGAAAGCTTAGGTTGCGAAGCTACTACATTTTGCAAGCTATGCGGTAAGCGACCAGTCCATAATGTTTTTAATACGTCATCACTAACAGACGGTCCCGCTAGATCCCTAAGGTGTCTTAAAAATAATGATGGCTTACGGTCACCGATGTCTTCGTGTAGGAATAATTGCTTGAGTTTTTTTTCTTTGGAGACGCTCAGCCGCTTCACGAGTTCCGATTTTAATTTTTCAAACTTATCTATCACAGGCGGTGAACACAAAATATCTTTCACTTGTGCTACATAGCAATGTTCTAGTTGAGAAAGTGCGTAGTAGAATTTTGTCGAGTCTTATGTTGGATAAAACGAACTGACCCTCCAATTGGACAAACCTAAGTTCAGGATCGTCTTGGTAAAATGGCGGTATGCGCACGCCAACTCGACACACATCGCCCTTTGTTCCACTGCTTTCACCAACTTGCTCGATATTCTCCATCCTTGTAATATTACACTCTCTGTCCTTCTCGGGGTCACCAAATATGTAGCCCTCGTCCAGGGTCTACAACTTGCGGAGAGAATAAATTTCGCGTGTGTGGAAGATAAAATATTGTTTTTATTAAAAAGTATAAACAAGGTAGGCACACGTAATTATAAAACTTCACGGAGCGATATTAAAAATGCGCGTGCATTCGCCGTCAGAGTAGGTAGCGGACTGGCGCTTGTAACCGAGCGATCGCGACTTGCCGCTGAGCTCGCATTCCAGCGGCGCGGGCGCAGGGGTGTGAGGTACACTCCTGCACGGCACAGCCACGCGCTGTTATCTTCGCCACAATAGTAATCGTAAAAAATATTTTTTTTTTTTAATAAATATTTTATTCAATTCTCGACCTATTATGTCAATTAGTACAAGGGAATTATATGAGAATTTTTAATAATATTTTTTGGAATCTTAAAAAAACAATTTAAAAACATTTCTGATCAAATTTTGTTGACGGGGAAGAATTTCAATGTTTAATTGATAGACTATATTAAGGGTCGTCAAAAATATATTTAGGAATCATAAGAAAAATTTAGTTCTTAATCCATTTTCTTGATAGTTTGTACAAGGAGAGTATAATAATATGTCATTACTAAATTGTTAGACTATATGAGTTAACAATAACATGTATAAAAATAAAATGACGAGGTGTAAATATATACTACGTAGTTATGCAGTCTGTACCCTCTCTTATTACGTCTTGTTAGATTGGTACATTACAGTTCAGAAATGCTGATGTTACGTTTTTAACCCATATTATGTCTGCAAACTACTGATAGACGCATGGTTCAGATTTTGTAATCATGAATCGCGGTGTCGACATATCTTCTTCGTGTGTGTCGATAGTAAACAGCCCCACTTAATGTAAGTATTATAGAATAAGACTTGATAAACAGAGTTATGTTGTATAGTTTCAATATTACCTACTCACCGGGCAAGACATAGTCTTGAATTTATACATGGTCCTTCGATTCGAGATATCAGTCTTGTAAATTAGACTTGATTTAAAAACCACGTCGTGATAGTCGCACCCGAAATTTAACTGGACAGTGGATCGCTGTCCAGGATCAACTCTTTGAATCAACCAGGAACTGCGAAGAGGCTGTGTTCAGCAGTCTTACCAAGAGGCTGAGTCTGCAAGGAGGCAGATTTTGAGCTACCAAGAAGAGGCGGAGCAGCGGCTACCAAGAGGCTAAGCTGCAAGGAGGCGGAGCTGAGCTACCAAGAAGAGGCGGAGCTGAGTTACCAAGAGATAGGCTGAGCTAAAAGCGAAGAGGCAGCTGAGCTACGGCAAGACATGAGGAACTGAGCAGACTGAAGAGGTGGAGCTGAGCTGTGACAGAGGCTTGAGCTCGAGCTTCGTTATTTGCTGTGGTCTGTGATGTTACAAGACTGGAGGGGATTGTTATGATTGCGAGGAGAGCAAAAATGAGCTGCGAAGAGGTGGAGCCTGGAGCTGTGAGGAGCCAAAGTTTGGAGGAGGGTTGCGGCAAACACAACATCGTTGCCCAGAAATTATTTTTCATAATTCTCTCGGAGGAGCTGCCTGGTGAAGGAAGGATCGTCGAAGTAGTCTACTTTGACTTCATAAGCATTATAAGTATTATTCAGAAATAACTTGTAATAATAAATATTAGAACTTTAGAAGAATTTCTCCAAATTGTTTGATAACGGGGTACTTAATGTTCCATAAGTTTAGTAAAATAGTTTTACTAAGAATTTTGATTTTACGGGGATAATTTTGTTATACAGATTTATTAAAATAGTGAATTTCGAAAAACATTTAAAAGATTCGGTGATTTATTCTAGTAGAAGTTTTAAGTTGTGTTGTAGATTTATAACTTTTTGTGTGTTGTGAATTAAATAAATACAAATTTGTAAAATGTTGCAGATTTTAATCAATGAAGTCAGACAGATATCAATTAGCGTATCAATAAGAACTTATGCTAAGTTTTAAAAAATCCCCCAAGGACAGAATTACTCTCCCATATGTGATAGTCAGACTAGAAAATTTAAATAAATTATGGGATCAGTTGGCTGACGATCACAATAAATTGTATGAAAAATATGAATCAGAAAAAATTAGCGGATCAAACTCAATGTTGTTGAAACTACATATGATGTTTCATGCTATCAGCTGAAGTAGGCATATATCACGTATAAAGGTAAAGCTCGAAACTGCTTCTTACTAATCGTACGAAAGAGAAGACGATAACAACTGATGGTATAGCAACAAATTTTAAACAGCTGTCAAGTAAAATTGCCAAAAGTAATAATTCCAACATTTTCAGGTGCAATACACTAGATCGGATAGACCTGTGTCGGCAATTGAGTTTGGATCACTTATCCATAACAATGAAAGTTGGTAGAAACATATACAGCGAATGCAATATTGTAAAAGGGCATTTGTCTGGAGAGGCAGAGCAGTTAGCTTAGACAAATACCTCTTCTCCAGAGGTCTAATTTATTAACGTTGATTGAAGGCCTCAGTTGAATTCGCGATAAAATGATTATCTATAATAGATACCTATGCTCATCACTGTATTAAAAAAGTAATTTAGCCAAAGGAATCTTAATACGGAAAGCGCTATGTGCGTACTAAAAGAAATAATTGATAACAACAACGATTGTCTAAGCTCTCTCTCCAATCTCGGCACTTAAGTGTTGAATCATGGAGGAGGTCATTATTATTCAATATCAGTAACCTTGAAATTCTAGATCCGGAATCGCGAAAACAATGGGAGTCTTAATATTAAACCAGTACAAGTAATTTCATCGGAGGAACTACCTACGTTTAAGCAGTTTACAGAATTCTTAACTAACCGTTATAGAGCTTTGGAATTTTCAGACCTGTAAAACATTTGTGCCAGTTCTACAGGTCAAGGTTACACAGGTACAAGCAAATTAAATAGCTTACACGTTACTGGAATTCAATGTCCATTTTGTGTGGAGTTACATAAATTGAGTTACTGTAAACAATTTGCAAAAATTAATTGTGAGGCTCGTCGTAATTTTGTCTTTGAAATCAAATATTTGTTACAATTCAGTTTACCTAACCTAATCATTCCAACGAAGGCATGCAGAAATCCAAATTTTGGAAATGCCATAATTTGTAAACGTCGCCATCATTCTCTGCTACATCAACAAAGTGGTTCTTTTTCACAATGCTTCAGATGGGAATACATCGGATAAACTCTGTACCTAATTGGGCGATAACAAAAGTACTCAAATCAACGGTAATTTAAATTTTGGTATACAGAAAACCACAAAATTGCCCAATCACAAGAGACAGATCAACCATTGCTAACTTGTTTTTCGACAGGAAAAGCAAATAATACCATTTTATTGCGCACAGCTCGTCCTATTAGAGCTGAGTCGAATATGATAGAGTACTTTACCAAATTGTGAGGGCCTTGAAATTGACCAAGGTACGCAAGATTTCTTTGGTAACGGAAGCTACGGTGCAGTTATTAGGACTAGAATATGAAAATTTCATCTATTTCATTGACCATAATCAACAGGAACTTGCTTAGGACGATAAGGTAATAACATCGAAAACAATGTTATTATAAATGTTGAAATCTGAAGAAGCTGATCCAACGTTTAATATGCAAGTTAAGGCTTATGTGTTACGGTCCATAACATCGCTTCTACCTGTTATGAAAGTAACCCAGTAGAATAGGATACATCTTCATGAACAGAATTTATGACAGGCATCCAGAATAAACATACACGCATAATTAAAATTCATGTTTTACTGGGATGCGGATCGTTTATATGATTGATCACCGAAGAAGGTTTGAAAAAAGAGTATGGATGGTTTAGTGGTAGCTCAATGCTCTAAGTTTGGATGAATATTGTCTGGAGTAGTTGATACAACAGAGTTGATCCTTCCTCGAACGTAGTATGTAATGCATACTAACATAGATGACAATGAGGCCTTACATGACGAATTTTGGGAGTTAGAGGCTGAGCCCACCAATCAGAAGGTATTATTGTCAGAAGAAGTTTTAAAACGTCCGATGAATCAGTAAATTTTCATCAACAACTAAACGAGATGTCAGATGGAAGATACGTTGTTCGGACTTAATCCGTTCCACGACGAGATTATCTACTAACCAACTAGGCGGTTTTGAACGCGAAAATAGACATGAAAGAAGATTAAATTCTTTACGGACCAAACTGAAAAAAAATTTGGACCTAAAAGAAAAATATCCAATAAGTTATTAATGAGTATCCACCAGCTGGGTCATATGGAACGCTAGAAGTTCCTGACGAACTGAAACCCGAGTTAAGGGGAATACCATATACTTACCTCACCATGTAGTTGGTTAGAAGTGATAATTAGATTTTACAAAGGTACGGGTAGTGTTCGGAAATGAAGTACCGGTAAAGGAAAATGCCTAGCGCTATTAGTTAAATGCATAAGATTAATGATTGGGCAACAACAGGTCATGCAACCGGAATGCTTCGCCACTTACTAATGCGCTGGAGAAAATATCATTTAACTGTCTAGCAGCTGATACCATTAAAATATAACCGGCAGCCTAAAGGTGGCAAATGTAGATACTTGACTACCAGAGAATACTGTGGAACCGATGAGCCAGACAGATTAAAGTAGAATCTTATCGTATGATTGATGAATCACTTACGGCAAAATTTATCGAAACTCCGTATTTGGCGATGAAGGCCCTTCAATCAAGTTGCATATGAACGACGAAGCAATAGGAAAAACTTTGCGGCTGCAGATACAGAGTGATAAATGACTTTTATATGTGATAAACTGCCTCTTTAACTGGATGTAGTTCTATATCAAGTAAGGAATAATCGAATCCGGACTAAAGAGATGAAGATCCAATTATTAAGTAGCGGCAATACCGTTCCACCATCGCAAAAATGGATGTGAAATACATGAATACATTTAGTTGAAATAATTACTAAAAGAC
The DNA here is from genome assembly GCA_033032175.1 of Saturnia japonica. Classification (NCBI taxonomy): domain Eukaryota; kingdom Metazoa; phylum Arthropoda; class Insecta; order Lepidoptera; family Saturniidae; genus Saturnia; species Saturnia japonica. Next base: position 156,646 of record CM065332.1, read on the forward strand.
CTAATGTTATACGACCAGAATCGTTTTCACCATAGGAGAAGGATTGCACCCGTTTAAAGAACATGCTATTGTTCCAAATTATTAGGACTTTCCTGGAATCGCCGTCCGGTGAACAGAAATTCCAGATATGGTCATGTACTCTATTCTCACGTATAAATGGACCTGTAACTACTGATGATAAGATTATTTCTCAGATAGCCAAACTATTAACGATCCCCTTGGATGGGTAGCACCCTGTGTGATAACGGCAAAAATACTTACTTCAGTACATTATGGATTTAGCTGGATTAGATTGGGATGAAGCAGTAAATAACCAAATTTAAATGAATGGAATACTTATCTTGATGAACTATTAGTATTATCGCAGGTCAGAATACGTGCATTGGCAGGGAACAAAACCTAATGACGCGACATTGTTGAATTTACACGGCTTCTCCGATGCTTGGACTTAAAACAGCATATGCGGCAGTTGTTTACATCCGTGTCATACGATGCTATTGGAAATATACGCGTTACTTTAGTGACAGCCAAGACAAAGGTAGCCCCAATTAAACTTAGTATCTATTCCCCGTTTGGAACTATGTGCAGCGGTCATGCTTACCAAACTTCTAGTTGAAGTATCCACAGTATTGGGAATAGATATTGCAAATGTTAGAGCTTGGACTGACTCGACGGTAGTCTTAGCCTGGCTCAACAGTCATCCAAGTCGTTGGAAAACCTTTGTTGCCAATCGTGTGTCCGAGATATTGACTACCTTTGATTCAGCTCAATGGTTTCACGTATGTACAAGCCAAAATCCTGCTGATGTTGGTTCACGTGGCATTAGCCCTTCTGAACTGTTAAAGTGTACGTTATGGTTCAATGGTCCAGCTTTCCTTTCGAAATCTGTCATTCGGTATTGCAAGCTTGATGAATTAGAGACAAATTTAGAAGAAACACGATCGCACTTCACGGTGATTGAAGACTCTTTTTGGAATAGATACTCTTCAATCACAAAACTGATACGTGTGGTGGCATATTGTAGACGTTTCCTTAAATTGCTTGGAATTAAACAACAATTTAGTAATTTTCTAACATCAGAAGAATTGGATGAAGCTTTAAAATGTGCAATAAAAAAATGTCAAAGGGAAGGTTTTCATGAGGAGTTGGAAATTATCAAAAAGGATGGTTATTTTAATAAACTTAAGAAGCCTTTTAAATCTTTAAATCCTTTTTTGGATAAAGAGGGCATTTTAAGAGTAGGAGGAAGATTGGAAAGATCTCTACTTTCGGTAAATACAAAGCATCCAATCTTGATACCTAAGAATTCAAATCTATCGGATCTTTTGGTCGCTGATGCGCATATAAAAACCTTTCACGGTGGACCACAGTTAATGTTAACATATTTAACCACGGGATATTTTATATTTGGAATAAAAGCTTTAATTAAAGCCCATGTGAATAGATGTATTACGTGCGTAAAAAATTCAGCAAAAGGTTCACAGCAATTGATGGGCCAGTTACCAGTAGCTAGATCGAGTCCTTCTAGACCTTTTAAGTGTAGTGGGATAGATTACGCGGGTCCCATTAATATTAGAACATCCAAGGGTCGTGGTCACCATGCTCACAAAGGCTACATTTGTTTGTTTATTTGTATGGCAACCCGCGCGGTGCATATTGAGGTGGTCAGTGATTTAACTACCCAAGGATTTTTAGCTGCATTTAAAAGATTTGTGTCTCGTCGGGGTTTGTGTACAGATATTTGGAGTGACAACGCAACAAACTTTGTTGGAGCATCGAGAGAACTCGAACATTTATTTATGTCAGAGAAATCTACATTGCTCAAAGAACTTTTAGAAGAGCTTTCTACAAAAGGTATTAAGTGGCACTTTATTCCACCCCATGCCCCTAATTTCGGGGGATTGTGGGAAGCTGGCGTAAGGTCAGTGAAGTTTCATTTAAAACGTGTTATTGGGGACTCTACATTAACCTATGAGGAATTATCTACCGTCCTTTCACAAATCGAAGCCTGTCTTAATTCTAGACCACTTTCTGCATTAAATACAGAAATTGACGCTTTCGATGTTTTAACTCCCGGACATTTTCTTATTGGTGAACCCTTACTTACTGTCCCTGATCACAATTTTGAAGCGTCCCCAGTATCGAATTTACGTAGGTGGCAACTAACGCAAAGGATGACACAGAACTTCTGGCGGCGTTGGTCCCATGAGTATCTAACGAAATTTCTTCATCGATACAAATGGTCTGGTATTAAGAATGAACCTAACGTTGGGGTATAGAGAAATAGTAAAAGAAGATGGGTTACCCCTAGTAAATGGTTACTCGCGAGAATTGTAGAAAAACCTCCGTGAAGCAACAAAATTACAAGAGTTTGGTAACTGAAGCGCACCTAAAACTATTTACTTGAAAGATTACTTACAAAATTCTGCATTTTACCAGTCACGCAAGAGTTATAGTTTTATTTACTTATTATTTTACTTGTTACTTTAAATATCTAAATACTGTTAACTTTTGTGAAAATTTTATTCAATCTGGCATGTTTAAGATGTTTTCCACTAGATGGCGAATGGTTCAAATTTTGAAATCATGAATGCGGTGTCAAGATGCTAATTCTAAAATGTTACACATGTGTCAATGAAAAAGTTTAATAAGGGATAAAATAGCTTGAAAACAAGCCTCTTATAGTTTCAATATAAACCACGAACCGGACAAGACATAAGATCCAATTTTATACAATCAATTAGTTACTTAACATATTATTTCAAACGATTACATGAAAGTATGAAAAGGATTGGTAGTGAATGTTTCTGTCGAAGGTTATTCACGGACGTTGATGAGTCTGACACCAGTTAGTGAACCGAGACGCATAAAATCCTCAAAGAAATTAACACAACACACCGCAACAAATGATATTTATGATAAAATATATTGCTATATTGTGATGTTTGTATTATGATTATTTTGAAATCTATGAATATCAGAGGCATTGGATAACAGTTAGCAATATAATTTACCTATATGAATTAGAAAAGTAAACCGAATACTATGACTATTGACGCTGACTTTGGTCAATTAATTCGTACACGACTGCCATTTGCCTCAATTATGCATGCGACGTAAGGACAAGTGAAAGAGCCCGTTACTAGGTAGCAACTGAGTTTATTTGTCAAGCGACATTACTTTAATCGGAGTGGATGCAACCACCTTCATATTCTATATCTAATATACAACATTCAGAGCTAAATTGACATTACAATTACAAACCAATTTATAGTAAACTGATTATAATCGACCCTGTTAAAAGGTCGCAACATTCTTCAGCAAAGTTTACCTACTGGTGTACAACCAAAGTGGGGATGAAACTCAAGGGCTTTGCGTTACCCACTTCCCCAGACTCATAGAATTAAAAGTTTTCTTCTGTTGAATTGCCAGACTAATTCAGTAACGATTTTTTCAAAATTACCTTCATTTCCCTCCCCTCCTGTTTAAAAGAAAAATTATCCACAGAAAGTTAATTGGTTTCGATGATGAAGACTTTTAAAAGAAAGACATCTTCAAGCTTCAATAGAGCAATCACCTTCCAGTTGAATTTGCTTCCTTGGTATTGCTATTAATTGATTTTTATGTTCTTTTAAATTACAAGAAGTGATTGGAAACTTTAACAATATACGCAACTTTTCCAAGTTCTTTTCATGATTATACCTTTGATGCAGAAACCTTACTTAGTTATATAGAAATTGGAATTAAAACATAGTTTGGCGTTTTAAAAATTTATCCGTTTTACCTTGAGCAAATTGGCTGCAAACACTGTTTATTTTCGACCTTTCAGGAGAGTGAAAGAAGTCGGAAGAGGTTGATTGGATTTAATTAAATCACTCGTGATCGCAGCTTATGCCCAAAAACCATCTGAACGGGTGAACAACCCGTTAAAGAATGAACGGAATTTCGATAATCAAATAGGAATTTAAACAAATTCTTATGATTCCCTTAAATTGTAACTACCCAACATACATGACTTAATACCCTTATTACCCCTTCACGTAGCTTATGCCTGCCCGTTACTAGCCGGATGGTAAGCCGAGATCACCATGCGATTACCGTTCGATACACAAAAACTAATTGAATTCCATTGTATAAACAGAGTACCACATTACTGACTAAAGTGTGGCAAGCCAAATCTCGACATATTTTAATAATTTCCTAATAACCGATAATGACGACGTACTTGTTCACATATTCATTGCTTCAACCACTTAAAGTAAGCATCACAATTGACTTAAGACGAAACACCGTGAAGGGGCCGACAAGATCAATATGAATACGATAAAAACTGTGTGGGTTGTAGACACAACGCTAGCGGCGCAAGAGTATAACTGTCTCAACTGAAAACAAACGTCACAATCCGCAATCATTATTCTAAAACGTCACCTAATTAAAGAAACCAAAACCTAAGCGCGCTTCTGCTTTTGTTTTTACAATACCTAAATATGATTTATGGAGCGCTTCTAATAATTTAGTTCTAAGTAACCTGTGGAAAACTTAAAATATGCCGCGCAAATAAAACCGAATTTAATACGACAATTGGGTTTTACACAAAAATTAAGCTTAAATTAATATATCTGATAATTCGCTTAGGCCACTATTTGCAATACATAATACGACTTTATTTAATATTGCATCTTTACGGTTTCATCCCGAATTTCGCTAACCTAACGGGTAAACTACCATCTATAACGAAGTTTCATATTGAGGCACGATCAATACAGATCCTAGACTACGGATTCCGTCGAATTCGTAACCCACCCTTCTTAAAAGCTTCTTTCCAATGACTCATTGTCAGGCAAGCTGGCGCGCGATAAGTAATCTATCTATGGTCAATGAGCGTATCATTCAACTATTTAAATTATAGCCAAATATGAACATAAAATAACGTTGTAACCTATTAGCAGAAACTTATGCAATTCCGCGATACGGACCAAAAATTACAAGAGGGGCTTGTAGTCTGTACGGAGTACAAAGGAACTGCCCTTTCGTACACATATTGGTGAAAACGTCGCACTCCGAATAAATTGCAAAAATACTTTACAGTTGTGAATACCGCTTTTGCTGCATTTAATGTTACGTGAGAAACGACACAGGACGTTCCACTCCGTCAGTACCTACTTGCGATAGAAAAGCTAAAAAAAACCGTGGGTGATGCATCTTCGTTAAAAGATTACTTTATATCAAAATGTCAAGAACTGTAAAGAGGCTAAACATTGCTTAATTGCATTGAATGCTTAAAATTGAAGAAATATCTGTCCTGTAAAAATGAAAACTCGAAAAACAAACGTGCCTATTAAGGATATAAAACGACCTTCGCAGGTACCTCCTCGGGCTCCTGGCTCTGATCATCAGGATTCACGCCCTTCAACTTCACAGAATCGATAAAAATCCCGGTATAGTCCTTGTGAAACAAGGTCAAGCTAGTGTAAGTTATGATAAGTGGACAATAATTAAGATTTTAGATTTAAGTCTGATACGTGAGGATTTAGAATTCAATATAAAAAGATATACTAAATTTAATCAATATTTAAAAACACATTTTGATAATGAAACATCTAATGTTCAACTTTTTAATGTAAAGCTTCAAACGAATTATGTAATGAATATTAGTATTCAAAATTAGAACAGTTATCTCCATCAACTAGAATTAAACGTGGACTTCTCAATCCTCTTGGATCTATTATTAAGCTTATAACTGGTAACTTAGATCATAATGATGCTTTAAGATATGAAAATATGATTGATTCTCTAACGACACGCCAAAATACACTCATTAAAAAGGTAACCTTAATATCAGATATTTCTGAATCAATGATAAAGATAACAAATTTCACGAAGGACAATTTCATTCGAATAGATAAAGAGTTACGAGTAAATAAAAAAATTAATAAATCAAACTAATATTGATATAACTACCCATAATTTTATTAATGTTTATAATTTATTTTTCCATAATTTTCAACTACTCTACATTCGGTTGAATGAAATTGAAACTTTCATGGCATTCAGTAAATTAAAAATATTACACCAATCTCTTATAAACTCAAATGAATTATTAGAATTGTTAAAAAAGATAGAGAAATTCTACAAACTTGTGTATCCAGTAAGTTATGACAGTTTAGTTAAAATAGAGCAATGTATAGAGCTTAAACAAATATAAAACAGGCAAATAACATTCATTTTAGGGATACCAATAACTCGCACGTTAACTATATCTAGAATTCCAATACCTATGACCAATCCTTCTAATCATACCACCATCATTATTCCTAAATTTCCTTACCTATTAGTAAAAGGGTCTAAATTTGTCTCGCTCACTTTACCTTGTAATGAACTTCACGACGAAATGTTCCTGTGTCACGAGGATGATTCTCGAACAACTTCAGAAGACACCGAATATAATTGCAGTGGCCTCCTTTTGTAGTTGTGAATACCGCTTTTCTGCTCATTTAATGTACGTGAGGCAAACGACACAGGACGTTCCACTCCGTCAGTACCTACTTGCGATAGTATTGCTCCTAAACCCGTGGGTGATGCGTCTACCGTTAAAATTATTTTACTGTTCATATCAAAATGTGCAAGAACCTGTTCTGTGCCTAAACATTGCTTAATTGATTAAAGCTTCAATATTCTCCTCCCATTACCATTCATTACCTTTTTGTAACAAGGCATAAAGTGGGCTTAATACCGAAGACGCATTAGGCACAAAGTTTCTATAATAATTGACTAATCCTAAAAATGACTGTAATTTATTTACGTTTGTTGGTGTAGGTGCCCCTACAATTGCCTTAACTTTTTGTTTAGATTTCCTTAGGCCATTTTTATCTATAATATACCCTAGATATTCTATTTGGTCCTTAAAAACACACACTTATCTTTACGAAGTGTTAGACCCGCGTCTTGTAGTCTTTGCAAGACAGCGTTCAATCTCTGTAAATGTTGTTCTTTAGAATCTCCCGTAATACAAATGTCATCCAACATACACATAACACCGTCTAATCCCGCTAATAAACACTCCATTGCCCGTTGAAAAATAGCTGGAGCACTAGCGAGACCAAAAACTAACCGCGTATATGTAAACAAGCCGCGATGGGTATTAATACATGTTATCTTCTGGGATGCCTCATCTAATAAAAGCTGTGAATACGCTTGTGTTAAATCCAATTTGCTAAACTGCTGGCCCCCGTGTAATTTTGTAAAAAGTTCTTGAGCTGTTGGTAACGGATACTGTTCAATAACCAGTTGTTTGTTTACACTTACAGAATAGTCAACGCACAACCTGACTGAACCATCGCGCTTTAATATAGGTACAATGGGTGATGCGTAATCCGAATGCTGAACTGGTTGCAATACCCCTATACGTACCAAGCGATCGAGCTCGCTGTTCACTTTATCTCTAAGTGCGAATGCAACGGCACGAGCTTTGCAAAATACCGGTTTGGCGTTATCTTTTAATTGTAATTTAACACGATACTTTGTAAATAAACCTAACTCGTCTGAGAATACAGATGGATATTGTAATTTTAAGTGTTCGCAAATTTTATCAGATTGACAATAATGTATTTGAAGCATTTGTAAACTAAACAAACATATAAAATCCCGGCCTAAGATTGGGGGTCCACCCTCACGTATAACTCGCACGTTAACTATGTGTGTTTCCTTTAAATAAGTAAAAGGCAATTTCAATATTCCCAAACAATGGATTACACGCCCCGTGTACGTAAATAACTGATCCGTAGTCAGTGATAATGGGAATTTTTCAAAATATTCTTTATATACTTTCTCGGAAATCGCTGTGACTGCCGATCCGGTATCGACTTCGAACTTTAGCTTAATATCCTGAATTGAAACTACTAAAGTCATAGGTTCACCCTTATATGAACATATTTTTTTGACGTGACAACGTCTTATAAATTGGTTTGCCGGGTGACACTTCAAGAAACTGCGTTACGCTCCGCTCACGTTATGCGCTCACAATGAGAGCGAGTGAGAGGCACGCGTCCCTTCCACTCGGGCATGGTTAGCCCGCCTAAGAGCGAGAGAGACAGACATAAAGTCGTTGTCACGTAAAACTTTCGCCCGTATACCGACTTTACAGGCAACCAATTTTTTTTTCTTACCGTCATCGTCACTCTTGCCGGACCCGCCGCCCGTTCCTACGAAATTGATCTTTTTACACATCCTGCGTAGATGGCCCTTTATATTACACTTTTTACAAGTATAACTAGCAAACCGACATTGAGACGTTATATGATTTTTATAACCGCACACTGAACACTTTTCTTTGTTAGCACTAGGCTCGTTTGTGGTGGTCGCGATCTTGAACAGAGCCTCGCTCGACGGCGGCCCCTGCGCCGACGCCGACGATGACGCTGCTGCTCCCTTGCGTGCACTACGCCCGCTTTCCGCCAACTCCACTGCTTTCGCTAGTGTTAACTCCTGAAGGTCAAGTGCGAACAGTTTGTCCTTCTCTAGGCCACGATGCATTCCCATAACAAACCGGTCACGAAGCGCCTCTTCTACGTTCAGGAACCCGCAATGAGCCGTTAACCCACGTAGCCTCGCAGCCCACTGCGAGAATGTTTCTTCAGGACCTTGAGTTGCAGCATAGAAATTATACCGCTCACCAAATCCACATTTTTTTGGTGTAAATATGATTGTCGAGAAGCGTGAGAATGTCATCGTACGCACCTTGGCATCCTTTGTTAATGCTAAATGCGCCAGTGCATAAGTGTGTTTGCAGTTTAGTTAAAATAGAGCAATGTATAGAGCTTAAAGCTTATACAAAAGGAAGTCAAATAACATTCATTTTAGATATACCAATAATTAGAGATGAAATTTATACATACTACAGAGCAATTCCAATACCTATGACCAATCCTTCTAATCATACCACCATCATTATTCCTAAATTTCCTTACCTATTAGTAAAAGGGTCTAAATTTGTCTCGCTCACTTTACCTTGTAATGAACTTCACGACGAAATGTTCCTGTGTCACGAGGATGATTCTCGAACAACTTCAGAAGACACTTGCATAACAGCATTAATTCAATTTTCTTCGAATACGAGTTCTTGTCATCCAGTACCAGTTGAAATCAAGACCATTAAGATACAACCAATTGGAAAAGAGAGATGGATTCTTCATAGTAACGCTGAGAATATATTATCAAAAATTTGTAACGACGAAATAACAATTACTGAGCAACAATTGCAACGTGAACCCATCAATTTGGATAACAGTGAATTAATAAATCTTCAACATTTAAATAATCTTTTAAAAATCAGTGAAAGTGAACTAAAAACATCAAGTGAAAGAATTATTAATGTAAAAAGTGTTAGTGCCGGAACTTTATTGTTATATGTGATTATATTTCTATTAATTCTTGTATTCTTAGTATATAAGCTCAGTTTTTGTAAAAATTATTGCTATCGAAATAATCATAGTGATAATCATCCCTCTGATAATTTCGAACTTGAGGGGGGAGGAGTTATGCAGTCTGTACCCTCTCTTATTACGTCTTGTTAATTGGTACATACGTTAGAAATGCTGATGTTACGTTTTTAACCCATATTATGTCTGCAAACTACTGATAGACACCTGGTGTTTTGACTGAATGTATTGCGACATATTTCTCATTATTTCATAGTAAACAGCCCCACTTTGTGTTTATAGAATAAGAGTTTATAAAAGAGACATTTGTAACAAATAAAAGCATTCTTAATAAAGCTTCTTGAGAATCAGTCTTGTCTTAGACTTTTTAAAAACCCTCGGCAGTGCTCCCGAAATTTAACTACGTAGTATAATCGCGTTTATTATGTTAGACGCATTACAGTTCAATATCAGTTAGTATTAATTGAAGATATATTATTTCAAGCTGGCTTACATGGTATGTGTATGAAAAGGATTGGTTGTGAATGTTTCTGTCGGAGGTTATTGACGGACGCTTGATGAGAGTTCTGAGTACAGTTAGTGAGCCGAGACGCATAAAATGCTCAAAGCAAACAACCAACCAACACACGCGCAACCATGTGTTTTTTATTATAAAATATGTTGCTATATTGTGATGTTTGTTTATGATTATTTTGTACTCTATGAATATAGAGAGGGCCTTTGATAACAGTTTGGAATATAATTTACGTTTGTATTAATTAGAAAAGTAAACAGTGTATACTATGACTATTGACGCTGACTTTGTTCAATAATTCGTATGCGACTGTTATTTGCCTCTATTGTAATCGACGAATAATTTACAAAAACTTGTGTTACCAACCATGTTAACAACGGAATTCGATTAGTTAGTTAGTCTATCCTCGTCGGCCTAACTCAAGGATATGAGTTCGGGCTAGACTGCGTGGCGCTCACGTCACTATAACCTTGCGAATGATCATTCTATCCATGACAATGAGTTCAGGCTCTACCGGTCGCTTTACTGATACCCATTCTGAATAATACACAAGTGAGTATGGACGTCTTCACTGCAAATCACTCTCGCACCGTCACTGTGAATTAATAATCTCACCACGCAATACTTATAATTATGTTAACTTTACATTTCTATACAAATTATGGGAAACACGGAAACAGATGTTCATATGTTTAAATTAGGAATATCCCAATGATTAGTCAGCGAATACAAACGTTTATTTCGATTCCAAATTTAAAATGAATACTCAAATAATAAATTCAAACATTTGAAATAATTCGAATATTTCTTAAATAATTAATAATGAAATTATTAAATTGATTTCCATTGAAAATAGTTCAAATTATTCGAACAGTTGGAATATTCGATTCGATCCGAACGCTATTCGCACAGCCTTAGCTTCCATTTCATACTGTATGTATGTATGTTAATATTGGGCTTATGTCTGATTGCCTGTTAAATTATATTGACTAAACAGGAAGCGGAAGCAGTAGTTTGTTAATAAAACATATGTTCCAACTAATGTATCTCGGTATCGGTATAGTGATAATATTATGTCTAATGATATAAATATTAGGTCCTTACATATGAAATTAGCGTTTTATGTGGAAAAAGAAAAAAATATTATTAAATTATACGCTTAATCAATCAAAGTATGTACCATTATTATCTATGCGCTTTCGCCATTTTATAGGTATTTCATTGACTTCATTGGTGAAAAAATTGTGGGAGCGAGAATCAATAAAATATTTGAATGCGATTTGGACAGCCTTGTCGTAATTGAATTTTTTCCCCTGCAAGGAATTGTCCAAATTTCGAATAAAGTAGTAATCTGTTGGAGCAAAGTTCAGAGAGTGTGGTGAGTGTCAGAGAGATTCCAACCGCAGTTCCTCTAGTTTAGCGACCATCTGTCGTGAAGTATGGAGTCTAGCGTTGTCCTGGAGCGGCAGTGGACTAGAGAGATTGACCAGTCTCGGTTGTTTAACGGCTACCTTTTCCATTATTGTTTGCAATTATTGACAATACAGATCTTAAGAAGCTGTAGTGTGTAACACCAGCTCTGGTCCACGAAACACTCACCAATACCTTTTGTCTGAGTCAACTTTCGATTGGGACAGGATTTGACCGGTTCTCCTGGGTTCAACCACTGTGATGAGCATTTCCAATTTCTGCAAAGAATCCATTATCAACACTATTTGAAATTCCCTCGTTATTGTGACTATTGAGTAATGTAACGCAGCACTCAATGAGTGTTTGTTGATGGGCTTCAGTTAATTCATGCGGTAACCATTTTTCGAGCTATTTTAAATTCCATTTTGTTTCAAGTAAATTAAAATTGTTATATCACTTACACCGAAGCCTGCCGCTAACTCTGACGTGGTTTCCCATTGATCCGTTTTTACGATCACCTTTAATTCTTGATTATCAACTAGGGATACGATCGCCCACGGGGTTTGTTTCGTAGATCAAAATTTCCAGAACGAAGACGTTATAACCAAAACGTACCGTATTTTCTTTTACAATAGCTTCTCCATATACATTATTAATCCTTCGAGCTGTTTCTGCAGCGCTGATGCTAAGACAGAACCCATATCCGTAAATAAAGCGATATTTTAAGTTTTCCATTTTGTGAAAAGAACGATGTCAAAGAAAAATCAAATGATACGAAAACAAATGAATCACTAAATTCGAAACACAAATACACAAGCCTAAATCTGAAATAGGAATTCTCAAACAAACGTCAGATATTTGAGATCAAAGTGGGCAGTTAAACAAAAGACCACTTTCATATGTAAGGACCTAATATATGAATACGAGAATAGATGTTCGTGGAACGGTCGTCGTCGCAGTTTGCGAGCACATTTGACTAAGTGACTGGGTGTATATCGGTTGTTTGTGGATATTGGCGAGTTGTAAAGGGTCACTGTGACGAGAGTTTAAAACGTGTTTGTCGGTTGCCGTGATCCGGTTCCAGTCCAAAATACTATGAATGCATTTACCTTTTTACTACTTCTATATATAGCGGTCGAAACATTGCTTTTTATATACAACATAAAATTGTTTCTCACTAAAATATGCAATAGTATTGAGCGAGCTTGCACTGAGAGCAAACAAGTGCGTTCCGACTCCGTCTTATACGGATACGAAAAATATCTGATTTTTAAAGCACTTTTTTCGCTTTTGTTTATTATTGTTTGTAATTATATTAGTCAAAGACCAATATGATATAGATAAATATTGTATTAAGGTTAATTATAATAAGATGTTGAGGTAGCAACTTTGCTGGCCGGGCTCGAACTCAGTTAATTGTCGTTTTAATTAATTATCCTGAGTTTATTACCTCGAGTATGAGATATGATTACACAGTACAGAAAGTAGAATTTTCAAACTAGACATGGCGTCATCCTCCAGGTATTTTTTTATTTATTTTGGCTCATTATACGTTGTAAATAAAAACTATTCACAATGTAAAACTAAAATGCTGTTATAGTTAAAGGTGAACACGACGTGCTTAGACAACGTACTTAAGTAATAAATTAAACTATATACATATAAAATAATGAACATTAAATATAAAGAACTAATATAAACAATAATATTAAGATAAGATATGTAATGTTATAGGAATAATAATTAAAGAAATTAAAATTAAATAAGACTAAAAAGAATAGCAACATAATTAATATTGTTCTTCAGAGTTAGAGGAATCATATTCCAATATTGCTTTTTTCGAATTTCATTATTTTATTAGAAAATATACATATCTAAAGTTTTGTGTAATTTATTAAATGTCTTAGAAATTCTATTAACTGGACAGAAAAAACTGAAATTGATAGAGGAGTGAGGGATGTATACGGGACGTATTTATTAGATCTTGGGAGCCTAACGGGAATATTAATTTTGAATTTATTTATGATTTGTGGATAATCTATCATTCCATTAATCAGTTTATAATTTAACCATTTGGGAAACAACTTATTTACTAAAAATATTGCCGATAACTTTGCTGAAGAATTTATTAAGAGCGAAAAAAAGATTTTACAAAATTGTTCTAAACCGTTACTTTATGAATCGGTTTATATGTCCCCTGAAAATAAATGAATGCTTTAAAAAAAAGTAACTAGCAATAAAATACTAATACAGCTCCTGGAGATGATTTCATACGTTGTGTAGATATAAAACCATATTATATCAAAGCTTATTAATACTTGTGTTGCTACGGGGGAATATCCACAAGAACTTAAGACAATAATTGTTCGTTCGATTCATAAAACCGGTTGTCACAGCGACTTTGGTAATTATAGGCCGATTACAATACTACGAGTAATTGACAAAATTATTGAGAAGTATGTTTATAATCAGATCCAAAACTTTTACATGATAAATAATATATTATCACGCGACTAATATGGATATCAACCTAATGCAGCTTCTTTCAAGCTTCTCAGATGAAGTAAATGCATGTTTAAATGATAAAAAACATTTAATACATATTCATTGACTTTAGTAAAGCATTTGATACATTGTGACATGACATACTACTAAAAAACTTAGACAATAGTGGTGTGCGTGGATCAATGTTAAAAAGATGTGAAGGTTACCAGAGTAATAGTAGTTTTGCGGTTTAAACAGGGAACAACTTAAGCGACGAGAAACAAGTAACAGAAGGTACTGCACAGGGATCAGTGATAGGACCTTTACATTACTTAACTTACGTAAACGACATGGGAAATGTTATAAAAAATTGTTCCATATATCAATACGCCGATGACACTTATCTTTTAGCTGCCAGTAGAAATGTAAACGAAGCAGCTGATTGGATGCAAAGAGATTTTACTCAGGTAGTGAAATGGGCACATGATGTTCGGCTTGTATTAAATGCTAGTAAAACTAAGATCATACATGTACGCTCAAATTTTCTTCGTAGTTGCCATAACATTTTTAAAATAATCACACATAGCCATGACTGTTTACATACGTTGTCAAATCCTAAGAACTGCCTGTGTACATCTATAGACCAAGTATCCCACCATACATAATTAGGTCTTATTGTGAATGACAAGTTTAACTGGAGCTACCATTTGGATTGGGTATGTGACAGGCTTCGTGCGATTTTAGCGTAATTTTACATAATTAAACCCTATTCCCTATATTACTTAACATGTATATAGCATTAGCCGAATCTATAGCATCTTACAGCATTACCTCCTACGGTAGGACATTCAAAACCTGCCTAGATAATATATACACACTGCAAGCTAGAATATTTAAGTTAATAGTGCCCAAACAAATTAACAACTTATACAATGACAATATATTACAGATCTTTCACCAGTGCCACGCGTTACCAGTCCACATTAAATTTAGATTGACAATTTTAATTGACTAATTTCTTAATAGTGACAAAGATACCTATAGCACATAAAGTCAACACGCGACAGATATCCAAGCAAAAACTTTTCACACCTCGAGTAAACTACTACTGAAGGCGTACCTTAGCTTTTTTATTTCCCATCATAACAAATGACATACCCTACCAAATAAATAATGAAGCAAACCCACAAAATTATAAGCGTATCTTTATGAATTATTTTCATGATAGCCTGTTATTACCAAGAAATACGAGTTTTAATAACTAAGTTAAAATATATAATTAAGCAATAAACTAAGTAATAAATAGGAATATCCTTTAACATCCATCACTTTATAGTATACCTGTATAGTAGTTCGACTCCGTGATCTTTATACCGGTTTGCCATCGAAGTAGCTAGAATCTTTAGCTTACTTTGATTCACAGGCTATAATTTTATCTGAATACCTACAATTTATTTTATTTTTCTATGTATAGATTATTTTTGTGTACCTACGATATTATAGAACTAGTTGAATCACTGTCTCGGCATGAACCAGTTCTTGTTTTTCGGGACATTTCAATAACATATTTATATATTTTTATGTTAAATAAATTTAAAAAAAATCATAAGTTCCAACAACTTTCTACGATTGTCTAATGAGGTAAGCTTGAAATGTTTCAGACGATCATAATTTTTTTTTTGGTAACTTTAATATCTATACTTATAAAAAAAGTAAATGATCAATGTCTGTACATAGAAGATATATGAGAAAATCTCTTATTGGGGGCCTTTATCAACGCAGTAGAACCCAAAACAATGATTGTTAGAATTTTTTTCTTTGTCTGTTTGACGGTTTGTCTGTTTGCCAACGTTGGTGCGCGCTAATTTCAGAAACGGCTAAACCGATTTGGAAACCTTTTTCACTAATATATTGTGGTAAGTTTCTCTTAACATTTAGTGTTTGCTTTACTTCAATAAGTTCATAAATAAAAAAGTTACATCAATTTAAAAAATCACGTCGAACATTTGTTTTATAAAAATACTATAAAATAGCTCTTCAATTGAATTGACTGAAATTTTAGTTATCTGTATATTATAGATTGTAAAACGACGATGTTTGACACTTTTCATAAAGTTAAAACATGGAGTTTCAGAATTTTTTTTTCCAATATAAGTTGACCTCAGATCTATGTGATAAATCATATTAAATGGGGGTCAGCATAGGCTGGGTATTTCGGTTGAATATAACCGCGCCGCTGCTAGGGATGGCGATTCATTTCGAAAAAGATTGATTCGGATCGAACTCTTATAAAACGATTCACAAAAAAAATCGAGGTCTAAAAGATCGATCTCTCAAAAATCGATCTTTTTTCAATTCACTTTCAAATTTGTATAAACAATATAAAAATCCCTAAAATAGAAAATTAAAAGAACACCACAAAAATCGATCTTTTGTAATTTTTACCTTACTAAAGTATCAGTTATTAAAGAGAAACATAGAAAGGTATAGAGAAAGAGAGTGAGAGAGAGAACTTATTACAGGTGTATAGATAAAAGAGAATTCATTTCAAAAATGTATTACTATATAAACTGTTGTCATTATTTTGCTGTTGGGTAATAATTTATTGTTTAGTAATTGGTAAATGACACCATAGAAAATGACAGCATAATGAAATGAATAATCCATATCTACTAATATTATAAATGCGAAAGTAATTCGGTTTGTCCTTTCTGTTGCATTTTCACGTCTAGACCGCTGAATCAATTTTGTACTTTGGAGAAAGACTTTGGCTACCTTATGTGGTGAAAATAAAACTTAAATGGGAAAATCTTTTTGTATATGATAGCCAGACTTACGTAGAATAGTATAGGCTATCTAACATTAGGATACAACGCTCAGCAATCCTTAAATATTGATTTTTTTGTTAAGGTGGAGGTGGAAGCTCGTCCGAGCTGCTTTATCCGCTTGCGCTGTCGTAATGGTCAATGATACGTAAATATAACTTGCTACAAAAATACTAATCCTTAATAAATATATAAAAAAAGTTCGCGATAGCATATAACTGTCTCATATACATAAACCTTAACAATTGTTAAAAATTAAAAAGTAATATATGAAGATTATTTTTAAGCATGGCATATTAATTATAACAAATAAAAGTCTTCGTCATGAAGAAAATTTTATAAAGTTAAGTTTTGCTCATTATAGTATATTATTTTGACACATAGTTTAGGAGATAATAAAAAATTCAAATAATTTGTACTTGCAACAAGAACAGTAGTAGTCTACAGGTGTGTTCGCGTTGTAGTGTTAATTGTAATTGTTTATTGTAACCGTGGGGCACAGCTAGTTACAACTATAAAATGTTCCACAAAAATCTTTTCTGTACCTGTTATATGTTGTTTATATAAATGTCATAATGGATTTCACACTGGGATACAATATTCTAAGGTCTGACCAGGGATTATTTATATAAGTGTACTTTGGTATTGGAATCTTAAATATCTTGCAATTTCTCAAAACGAAACCCAGGATTTGAAAAGTTTTTGTGGTAATGTGGTTAATGTGCTTATTAAATTTTAGTTTATTATCAAATATAATACCTAAATCCCTTATATAGTCAACTTATTTAAAAAATGTTTTTTGTAATTTATATTTATCATATGAGTCAAACTTACCACCTCCCGTCAATCTTATGTAATAGCATTTATTAATATTAAGTCTCATATTATTTGATTCACACCATTGTACTACACGGTATATCTCTTGTTGAAGTATGTCTTTTGGAGGTTTAATTGGTTTTGCTATTTTAAGATCATCACTATAGAGATAGAAATCAGAGTATTTGAAGCAAGATGTAATATCATTGATAAAGATAAAATTAAGATATTATATAAATAAAATAAAATACCCTAAAACGTTAACAAAAAATACCATATACACTCACTGAGACAGACAGCTGACAAGTTCAAACAATACAATATTATTATAGAACATTGTGTCTTGAAAGTGGTAAATAAGGAATTACGAACGATAGTCTATTAGAAAGCTGAAGTCGAAGACTGTCGGTTTTAATGAGTTAGTTCTCGTTATTTCTGTACCGTACGAATAAAATACAATGCTTTTCATCACATTTGAGAATAAATAAATTTGAAAAAAGTGTGCGTCTCGGTACGCTCGACAGAAGTAATAATTTAAATAAAAAAAAAAAAAAAAAATGTGGTTGTGGGTTAAAGTGAGAGAGGAGGAGTTACGAAGCGGTTTCCCCTCCCATAAGAAGTTATCACTTCAAAATGTAAAAAATGTGAGTAAACTTATTTATTGAAATGTATAGTAACTGTATATTTATTAATAATATTGTATACGCGCAATAGTTTGCTCGCATTATGATACTCAGAGAGAAAAGGTCGCAATAGTCTCTATCTCTTATATTCTGTAATATCATCAATACAAGTGTTCCTACTGTACGCTACGTTTCCCGCTACGTGACTGCTACGCCAGTGCTACGCGGCGCGTAGCCGCTACTGCGAACTAATAACAACATTTTTTGTGTCTCAGCCGTCACAGAGTCAAAGATTTATTCTACCCCGGGGAATTGCGAGACATTGTTGCATCGACACTCGTGTTTACACGCGGCTCTGCTTACCTACTGCTTTTATGATTATTCATAACAAACTTCTCGCTCGCTCTGTAGATGTAGACGTTATTAAGATACTTTTCTTAAATTTTTAAACATATTATGTAAAACATATAACAGGTATGTTTTATAAACGTTAAAACATTTATGTATACAACAATGAATAGAAATGAAACTATTCTTGATCATGGGTTGTCGATAACATAGTCGCTTTCATATTAAAAGTCTTATAAAAGTTATGAGATTTAGTATTATATTATACACAAGTTGCTAATTCTATGAAATGTAATAGTTTTTAACAAATTGTACATATTCCCAAAATATTTTTAGTACTTTTAAGTTTTATTCGTTTTTAAAACCTTTTTAAAACATTCCGATAATGTAAGGAACGATTAACACCACAACAACTAGGTATTTTAAAAGGGATCTACTGAAGATCTCAAATATGCTCTTGATTATTTATAAGAATATTTACATTTGCCTTACTTACCTTATATAATACTATTGAATGAAGTGTACACTCAATTTAATCACAGTTTGTTGTATGTTTGCAGGTGTTGTGTGTATGTGTGTGTGTGCGCCAGTGGACACTCAGCCACTGTGACTCTCTGTCGTTACAATGTAAAAGCTGTTAAAAAGTTCTAATTTGTTATCGCGAAAAACTACTACGAGAGAAATTAACTTTACTCGGAGACAAATGAAAGTCGATGCAATATTAGAACTTTTGTACTATAGGACGTTCTCTAATAATTTAGAATATATTTATTTTATTTTGTTAAAGATTTATTTTCTAAGCTGTTATATTGCTAACTTATAGCTAGGAGGATGATGCAGGCTTGTATCCCATCATCGAGTCAGGGGGTTTGTTGCCCAAAGTTTGATATTGGAATACATCGTACTTCTAGTCGTAAACTACTAAATGAACCTGAGTATAACTGGTTACAAGTTTATATTTGATCACATCACCTTCACTCTTGTCCTGCTAACAAGTAACCGATCCAATCGGAAACTTCGGTCAATATCTTTGACGCAGAGGTTTTATCTTCTTCATGAATCAATATTACGGTCTTCTGAGACACCACATAACATATTATGTGCATTTGGTTGGAAATAATAATTACCAAACTCAGGTAATTAATATAGTTAAACTAAGATTAAAGTGAGCGCCCATATAATATGAAAGACATAATTGTTAGTCGATAACGCGTGAGATCGCGACCGGCCGGCAAACAAATTCACGTCAAAACTGATTGCGGTGAGTTCGGAGCACATTTTATTAATATTTTTATAGAACAGAGCGAGCAATTAACAGTAATCCGGTACGTGCGACCGCAGCAACTCCCACCCCCACACCGCCCTCCACATTTCATTGATTGTAGAGTTTGGGAGACACGGTACTTAAATTATGCAATTTATTTATGATGTTAATAAAAGCTCATAAGCTTTCATTATGTATTTACGAAATATAAAGCTGAGAAGAATTCTACGAACCGCCCCAGGTTAACATTATCAAACTAATAACCCTGACTTCTTTATATTTCTCTTTTTGATTTATCTACGAAACTAGTTTTCAAAAATGAAGTTTTGAAATAATATAATCTAAAATTTATATATTATAAAAAATACTGAAAAGAATAAAACACAAATAACACACAATTTATTATTCCTCTTTCCCATTACACGGGGTAGAGACCCCTCCAACCAATAATAAAATATCAGAACGATATTGTGGATGATTAGAAATTGAAAACAGGCAGAAGGATTATTCAACATAGTATGTTAGTCACTAACCCAACATTGAGTAGATCACTGACACACACTCGCACACATAAAATGCAATCACTCGTATGCACACGTTTTTTACATTTTTGTCATGTTAATTTTTTTTATAATTTTGTTTGTGTTTAGCCTAGTGGTCGTCAGCGCGAATCTATTATTGAGGTTCTGGATTCAATTCCCAGTTCGAGCAGTGTTATTGGTTTTTTCTATGAAATTCTCAGTAGCAGCTTGGATTTTGGCTTTATGCCCGATTAATGGCAACAGGCTCGCCCCTATTACATGAGACCTAAAACATACCTGGCGAACTGTGGGTTGTACATTAGTACACCTTTGCCTAACCGTTCGGGGATACAGGCCACCAACTATATTTTTCAATGCAAATTGTATCTAAGTATCCATAAAACAGGTGTAGTCTAGATTGGAACCTTAGTTAAACTTAAACGTATTTTAATATTATAATATAACTGTTGTGGAAAAAATAAATTCTCGCGATATTTTGCTATGCTATTTCCCATTATGTTGCTTTGATTAATTTTAATGCTTATCATCTTCGATTGCGGTATCATTTAGCGTTTCCCAATAAGCTCTTAAAATATGAATACCTTTGTAAAAGTTCGCGAGTGGAGCTTCGCAACGTTCGCGGTCGCTTTGAGCCCAATCTCATCTGATTATATCTCGACGCACAAAAAGATATGAAAATATTATTTACAAAAAACACATCGGAAAATGTCGGTATGATGTTATTCTGTGTTTCTACGAGAGATTTGTTATTGAACATCGCGCGGGGTAGATGTGTACCCCCTTCAGATGAGGGTTGTGAGGACAACCGAACGATGTACGTAGTCGCAGTATTGATAGCCCTTCAAGATATCAACGACAAACGAGAACGTTCTTAGTAAATGTTCTTTTTGAGTGAGTTATTACATGTCAATTGTTAAATTGTATGTCTACTCAGATACACACGCGCGCGCGCGCGCTCGTTTGTGTGTGTGTGTGTGTGTCAAAATATTGAATAGTCTACTTTAATATCATACTAACAAAAAACCTTTCTTCTTTGGTATAATGGTTTGTTGGACCTTTACTTTGGAACACGGAACGCGTAAATGAGCGGCAGTTTGTTTAGTAGAAATAATAGACTTAAAAATAAAGTCGCCGGTGAATAAATTTAATTTCTTTATTTATAAAGTAAAATCTGCCGCATTGTGCTTCATGCCATTGTTGTAATCTTTACAATTTTTGTTTTATTAATTTGATTAGGAATCTCGAAATTAAACAATCGTTATCCAAGTGCAGCTGAGAAAATGAATGACGCGTTAACGATACTGTCAAGGGAAGTGCGGGATGTACAGACATACGTAACCAAACATGACCGCGTGACCTGGGACCTCAACGGAGTATTAATATTTATTATGAACTAGCTATGCCCGTGGCTGCGCTCGCGTTGACTACAGAATATCGTTGGTCGAGCACACGCGCAAATCGTGCTACCCCCATTTTCGGTTATTTTAAAGAGAATAATACATAATGCGTATAGTTTCACTGACTTTTTTTTAGGTCTTTTTAATAATAATAATCATTTATTAGCAAAAAAAGTGTACAAATCAAAATGATTAAGTACATCACAATTTGGCTATGGGACAGAATCAGCTGATGCTATGTGATGTGGTATAAACTCACCACAAAGCGCTGGTCTTCAGTCTGCCTCACATTCATAAATAGTCAATATTACGCGCAATCGGCAGCTCGGCTCAGCTCGGCTCGACACATGGTACCACAAGTGTATTAATTTCAAGATAAATTAAAGGCAGATAGTCAACAAAAATAATAATAAGAAAATGTGGGTATTTCAATTTATGTCCATGATATTATTTCAAATTAATTATTAGTGAAGAGAGTAAGTGTACATTATTGAGGTAGCTAAATTCTAGTGTGTTCCATTTGTTTTTCCAAAAGAGCCCTGTGCGTAGTTTTTCTAAACATTTGATAGGACATACTGATGCTCCGTAATGGAGGAGGTAGGTCATTCCAGATCTTAGCCACTGCTAATTTAAAGCTTCCCCTGAACGCCGTTGTTGTGTGTTTTGGTAGCACCGCTTTGTCCGCTAGTCTTCCTTGAATGTCCTTCTGGTGTACACTTTTAAACCACGTAATATCTACAATAATAATGTAGTATATTAATTTGATATATTGTTATGTAATGTTACATTTTATTTTATATACGGGCAACACTCTCTTTCTGTTTGGCTTGTATTGTTTAAGAAGAAATGTGCTTGTTATATTATATAAAAGTAATATGGTTTAATGTTATTCTTAAGTAACTAAGGTGAATTCATCATGACTAGTTTTTTTAATTTATGCAGAACCCTAACTCATTTCCTTATACTCCATATAACTGTCTACCAGTGAAAGTACAATAAAAATTGGTGCAACCGTTTCGGAGATTACTCGCAGCTTACAGACAGACAGATAAAAGTTTTAAAATTTAGTGTTTTGTTATAAGTACCGTATATGTACATTCATGTGCATTTAGCTAACTCATTTTTTTCAAAATTTTCCCGGCATCTTATCAAGTTTTTCTTTCCATACAAAAGCTTAAAACATTATTTGGACTAATCCACTAATGTAAAAAAGAATTAGCCCAATCAGTCCAACTGTTATTTATTTATTTATTTGAACACTTACATAATAAACACTAAAACAAGTAAAGAAAAATAGACAAAGAACATTGCTTAGTGCTACTATAATTAAAAGTGTAGACTACATGATAAATAGAATATAGCGAGTAACAAGAAACAGACGAGAGATCAAATTAAAGGTAATAAACAACATAAATTCTAATAAATAATAAACTACTGGATCAAAATTATTCTTCTAAGTGAGCGAAATATTTTTTGATTGCCGGAACGTCGTCATTTAAAATGTCTAGCTTGTTAGATTTACTGTTATTTTATTTTATTGTTATTTATTTACTGTTCTCAAGTATGACACCTACCAACAAATCATATTTCATTTTTATTTATGCAGATTTATTTTATACTAGTTGTGCCGACAGTTCCGCTTACGTGGGCTACAGAATGTTGTTAGTATTGTGATGTCTCCGCTTTCACACGCGGCGGTCGAACGTCGGTTATTTTAAAGATAGAATTGCTTATTATTTCCGCGGAACTCTAATTTTTTTTTTAAATAAAAGTATTCTAAGTCAGTCCTGATAAAATCAGCTATCTGCCAGTAAAAGTCCCATCAAAATTGATCCAACTGTTTCCGAGATTAGCTGGAACAAATAGATAGTCAGACTAAAATATGAAAAGTTGGTTTTCTGTTATATGAATACTTTCTTATGCGTGTAGTAAAAAGCTTATTTTTGACAAAGCAGATAAACACTTTAATTTTAATTTTATATTTAAAATGTTTGAAAATAATTCTGACATATTCTGCGACTTTTTTCAAATTTTCGATTCTCGTTTCATGGGATCGATAAAACTACAATATTGAACTATGGAGTCGCTTCTCGATTCGACTCGACTCCCAGTCACGTCGACTTTCTGATGTCAACCATTGCCGGCAGACAGTCTGGAGCGGGCCGCGGGGAGTACGGGGCGGCAGCTCGCATGTTACGTTAGACTTCAGAACATATATCTAAGGTCGTCAGCTGTTCGGTGTATATCCGGACAGCGTGGTTTTCTTGTTTGTCACGTGTTAAAAATGTCGATAAATCAATGACAAGACTGTAAAGATTAATTAAATTTGGTGCTGTATTCTGCACACAAACAAATTGTTCAACTGAAGAGAAAAAAAAATAATATTAGCTGTACCTCTAAATGTTCCTATAATTGTCCTGTTTGTCAGCAATGAAACATTTTTAAAATGACGTGGCAACCCTATGAGCTAGAAGCCGCTTTGTCATTGTGTTCATTACCGATGTCCGCAATCAGTGGACACGTGTGCCCGTGTCATAGTGTCGTCGTATCGTCGTGTTAATGGCTGATTGTACGACTCACAGCGGCACGGTACAACACGCTGGGACCCTGTATAATTACTATTAGGGATATTACAAGTAACTGGATTCTAATAAAAATTATGTATTTGAATAATATATTTACGTTATATGTATATAAGTAATAGTCCGAAGTTCCACAAGAAATATACTATATTAATTTAATTTTGCCTTTCCTTATATGAATAATATTTTGTATACAAACTGGTGTAAGTACGAGCGTAACCGCTAGGAGAGTCTAGTATTACAATAACATATACATATACAAGATCTTATGTTTCAGCAATAAAAAATATAGTTTATAAATTTATAATCAAAATGATGTAACAATTGTCAAAACTGAGAGTGAACTGAGCTAATGACATAACTTATGTTGGGGACTGTGCTCACCTCTCCCAGTACCGCCCCGCACCCCACCCCGAAGCGCCCAGTAGATAAATGTTTACCGGGTTGATTGCCGTGCGTCGAACGCTTCTTTATCGTAATGAGCTGTTTATGTCGACCTGCAACTAGCGAATAAAATCGGTTTCTTTTTAAATGTACTATAGATGTACATTACCATTTTTGCTCCTGTGTTAAAGTAATTGAGTGAAGTGAAATAGCAATGTATGGTATTTGCAATGGATGCATCGTGTTTTGTGACGCTGTCCGTGGTCGGTGGTGCGAGGGTCGGGGAGCACAGTTATGTAGGGTCACGTTCGCGATGTAAAAAACCCGACGTTGTTCGAGCTGAGCTCGGACGGAATAATGTATTATAAACAAATAAACTCCAAGTGTTTTTCTGTTTATCCTGCATTTTTTAATAAATTTATTTCAAGATAATACAATAAAACTGCGGGAAACGGGAACACCGAAAGTTTTATGAGAACACAGTTTGCGTTCGCGTTTGCGTTTGTGTGTGTACATCTTATTGAGAGCGCTTTTTGCATTTAACTATGAAGAGACTAGGATTATAAACACAATACTGAAGTTATAAAAATAATAATAATTTATTTGTGGCCATTGAATTTGCAAACAATTTGAATCAAAATACAGTTTAATATAGGTTTTAATAGACAATATTTAAGCATTTATACCGGCATTCAGTATTATTTAAAAATTTCAAAATACATCCAGGGATAAATTCAGTAAATTACAATCACATGAATATTTGATTTGATATATTTAAGCATAATTAAAACTAAATTACTGTTCGAACTCCATAACGCGTGTTTGCTGTAAACGTTACAATTACAATACTTTAAACTGTTTCAAAAAGGGGAATTTAAAATTAAATGGATGTAATCTAAAATAATTGTATGTACTTATTTAAGCACTTAAGAAGTTTTATAGATTTTTGGCGTTATGAACTCCAAAAGCGTGCCTGGCCGCCGCAACCCAACAACACAATGAAGACACATCAACGACAATAATGTAAATTCATAATACTAAAATGGTCAAATATAAATATCCATAATGAATGCGCTCAACAGACTACAGTTAGTATGCTACGAGTCCATGCTAATTCAGCAACGCGTACACATTAAGCAATTAGCACTAATACAATTTAGTGTAATTTGTGTGTTGTGGGGTGACGCACTCGCCGCCGTAGCTATGTAACCAGTCGCTGCGGTTTGTTCTCTTTGTCACTATCTATTATTATTAGTATAATTAGTAACTCATTATTGTTCATAAAATGTAACGTTTTAGCTTTGAATATTTTCACGCAGTTCCCTGCTACAGTTCGGTAGCCTTTTTTATAATTTTTGTATTTAACGTAGTATGTGCTACGAGTCGTAGCGTCACCGGAGCCTAGCAGGCGTAGCGACCCCTACATGTGCTACTTGGCTACACGGCTACGCACATGAATGGGAGTTTCGATAATTTTGATGAATATTCTGGTCGCTACTGTCATGCCGTCAGCCGACTTACGTTACGCTTGAAGGACCCGATGTAATTTTATGTGATGTGTCTTTAGGGAGTATAGTGTATAGTGAACGCGCTTGTAACGCGAAGCAATGTTCGATAAACATTCGCTAGATGGCGCGAGCGTGGGCGCGGCCGGTACAGTAACGCGGCTCATGCATTATCAGCTCAATTATACTGTTGGTACCAATTCGGGGAAACTGTTGCCGTGTGTAGTGTGTGCTCTCCCCATCCAACGGTTAACTCTTAATTAGCATTATATGCACAGTTATTTATTCGCACGTGCGTGAAGCTTTAGCTTTTAGAATATTTTTAAAATGATATATATATATATAATATATATAGTATTCAATGAGCTCAAAAATTGCTTTTATTAATAATCTATGAGAAACAAAATATCATTAACTTATAAGATACGTGTAAATATCCACACCATGTATTTTTTTATTCAATATATGAATATGATTCATCATATCGTCAAATAAATAATTTATTATAATTAGAAAAGTCAATAGTACGGTTAGTTCTATTTATATTAGTTTATATTGTAAGTTGCAAGTTGTGATCATGCTCCTAGAGATTCATAACTACTTATAAATGTTATGACTAGTTGAATTTTTACAATGGTATGTGTAAATATAACGATATTCTCTTTTCTAGAGTAAACAGGAAAATTATGTGTACAAATAATTTTTTAATAACTAAAAAATATATTTTATGTATAAAAATTTACGTGGTATTAGCGTTATTTATGCCAATAATTTATTTACGTTTTTTATGCTTATGAACTAGTACTGCAACTTCTTTCATAATACTTTACACCCTAATTGTAAAGAAACACTACGCAGAGCAATCAGCATCTGATTTAGTAGTAAAAAAGAGAATTAAAGCCTGAAACATCGGAGTGACAGCTGAGAGGTTCTCACCTCCCGCGACTAGAGGCAATAAATCCTGAGTAAATCTCACTGAAGCCTCGCAAATAGATCTGTAGGCGAGAGTCGTAGGTGACTGTGACTCCGTCTGACCGCGGACTGTTGTCTGTACGACAGTTAAGGTTGTTTGTTGTTTGCGATCTCACTAGTTATTTTTCTACTATCATTTGTATTAATGTGAGGGTTTCTCTCTATCTAATTAGTTTAATCTATTATTAACATCATATATCATCATTATATTAATATGTCAAGCAAAAACTTTGTCCCCCTTTTAAGCGTATTGCGTACACGGAAGACTGTGAGATTTGGCATGGTTAATGTTTATATGGAGAAGGAGTGCAGAAAGCTAAATTTTATGTATAATATCTGTTACTAATACATATAATCAATTAAATAAATTAATACTGCGTATCCTAACTTGAACAGTGCCATTGAACTTAGGCCCCAAATATTGACATTGTCACTCAATGAAAAGTGACAGCAAGTGATATAATATTCATTGTATAGGTTCAAACTACAAATTTCAAACAGAAAATAATCTATGATTAAAAAGTAGCTGGTCGAATTTCGATCATTGGGCGACCGCTAGTTTATATAATAGTAAAAGACTTTTTCCGTATGCCGTTTTGTTATTTTTACTCTCTAATCAAAATATCTAACTAGGTTTAACTATAAAATCAATTCTCAATATAAATTCAAAACTATTATTTCCATGTTTTAACAGCTACCCTTAAATAATGCAGGCGATCATCAAATTTGATACTAACTTTAATATGAGAAATGCATTAATATAAAACTTTATTTAATGATTAATCTCGCAGCGTATATAGGTTACTGGCAGCGAAACTGCAAACAGCTCAGACAATATTATGTTAACAAATATCCATTTCATTTGGCACTGTATGGTGAATTAATCCTAGTCAGCGAGAACAGAGCACGGGCTTAACATCGAGCGTACGTCTGCCAGTCGCGCCGCTCGCCTCTGTGACACGACTCCACATGCATCGCGCGGGTGTCTAACTTTATTAAAGGAAATAATGTAGAAGATACGATTCTCGCATAATGAGCTATCTGGAACCTCGCTACGCCGTAGACGCGCTACTAGGATTCCTTGCTACATCGTAGAGATGCTACGCGACTATACCGTGTCGGGCCGCTACGCCGACTACGCGTGCAGCGCTAGGTTAGATGCCAGTGTCAGTCGGGAGCTCGTACCGAGCGCACGTAGCCGCGTCCTGAACCGCGGCACCCGCGCTTTTCACGCCAGAGTTCGCGATTACAACAACACGAATTGTGTTTACACTGTGCTTATTAAATACCTATATACGTGTTATTTATGTTACATAAGTATTTATATTAAGAACATAATCATATAAAGTGATTGGTAATGATCAAGATGAAAAGGATTTTCCATCTCATCTTCAGGCTGTTGTTTCTACTTGACGGTAAGTTTTACATTCTTTTATATAAGTAAAATATGAATAGATTTGTTTCTTTATTCAGGAAATTCTATATTTTGCACAGTTATTTGAAACAAAT
Organism: Saturnia japonica; assembly: GCA_033032175.1. Lineage (NCBI taxonomy): Eukaryota > Metazoa > Arthropoda > Insecta > Lepidoptera > Saturniidae > Saturnia > Saturnia japonica. The sequence goes on from CM065332.1 coordinate 185,258, forward strand.
TTTTGGAAATGATTTTCAATTAAAATATAAAAATATAAATAGTGGAAGGTAAAAAGCGTATAGCGAGCTAACCAGATATCGTAGCAATTAAACCGTTCGGTCCGCAAACACGAGAACAGATAAACAATATGTTTTCCATTAGATCCGCATGTGGATTTTGCATTCAACAATAACAAGGCTCTGATTTTCGATAACATAATTATAAATGCTTATTTGTTGGCAGACTGGATAGTCTCATAGATTAAAACAAAACTATCCTTTCAATTAAGTAGTTACGTTCAGTTTTTAACCGACATCAAAGAAGGTGGAGGTTTTCAGTTCGAATATATATATATATATATATAATGGATAGTCAGACATAACTTTTTTTTGGAAAGGGGATACTTCAAAGGTGGTCCCATTTTAATTTAATTGATATTGGACATTTGACCTCGAAGATTAACCGGGAAACTTCTCAAAATAATTAAAATCGGTATTCTTTTTTTTTTTTTGTAAAAATGGTCTTCTATAAATTAAGATAGATTTAATTGAATTGAATCACGATTTGTCAATAGGCTCACAGGCTCCACTCTCCAGTCAACCTCTTGGACTCACCTGGAGTTTATTTTCCGAAATGTTAGATTGTGAAATACATAGAGCGATGAACATAACAATCGCAAGGTTTAAAAAAAGTGAATACGTTGTGGTCCTGTAGTGACATCTATCTCGCCACATACGAACTAAGAACTGACGCATCCTACATCGCGATATTAAAATTAAACCAACAATTGGACATATATACAAGAATCCTACAACAACCGTTGGGCGGTAGCCCGCCAGACAACATCCGTCTGGTCGAGGGACCCTCCCTTTTCCATGGTAGATGAGAAACTTTACACCCTGTTCCTAACTTACCCCCAAACTGGTGACACCGAGCATGAACGTCACCTTCGCAAAAGAAAAGATAAAAACTACGTCATCATGACGTCATTATCCCTTCCTAAAGCTTTCGAGCAGCGAGTCACATATCCCCCAAAGTTAACCATGGTTAAAACGAGAACATATATTTTCACAGTTAAATTGTTTGGACCGCAAAGAATTTTCTGCAGTATTTAATTAATCAAATATTATAATAGCGATATTATACTTAATTAGAAATACATATTTGAATAATTAATGTATTGAAATTGTTTAAGTTAGTTGCATAAATTTCGGTGCAGTCGAGATGTTTCTGTACTGTAATGCATTTGTTTTGAAACTATCGTTCGGTAGTACGATACTTATATGTTACTTCACGATGTGTGACCCTGGAAAGTGAGTGCGAGCAGCAATAAGACTAGAGCAAAGTTAGTGGCAGATCTTTTGTTTATCTGTTCTCGAGATTCCAGCCTAAAGTTAACTCAAATCATTTCATTCTCGAACTGCGACTATGTATATATTGAAAATAATGTATTTTGTTTTTTAAAACGGTGAAAACTTATTTACGCTTCGTGAATATTAACTTTTAAGTGATGAGTATATTTGAAACTTTCTAATCTGTTTCGTTTTAATGTCCGCAATTAAAAATATACATAACAACAAACAATAACAAGAGACAAACGATTGTATTGCAATACAATCAGTAATAATAAAATAAAAACAAAAAACTCGTTTATATGTGTTCAATACATAACATATTCATGATATAATTCTTATAACATTCATAAGAATTCAGACTAATAACAATTCCGTAATATGAAGGTTTCGTGGAAACCTGGAGTGAGTATTGCGTACAATATCTATTTTCACTCAACTACTATATATCGCAATCGCGTATTTTGAAGACGCTGTAACTTTCATTTTAACTTACAAGACTGTACTGTACTGTGAACCTTTATATAATGCTAAAATTATCCACTAGAGTTATCATTTAAGTTACAGAAAACTCAATGTGAAGGGGACAAAATTTGATAATTGTAAAGGAATGGGAAAATTGAAGTATGAGGAATATATTAAGTCTTTACATATAAAATTAGCATTTTAAATGGAAAAAGTAAAACGAAAAAAAAATACTATTATCTAAAATATAAAATTATACATTTAATCAATCGAAATATGTTTCATTATGATCTATGCACTTGCACGATTTTATAGACAAAGTTCATTGGCCTCATTGGTAAAAAAATTATGGGAGCAAGAATCAATAAAATCTTTGAAGGCGGTTTGGACAGCCTCATCGGAGTTGAATTTTTTTCTTGGCAATAAATTGTTCAAATTCCGATAAAGTTTCTTTCGTAGGTCAAAACTCCCAGAACAAAAACGTTGGAATCAAAACTTACCGTGCTGTCTTTTACAGTAGCTTACCCATATATATAATTAATATTTCCAGTTGTTTCTGCAGCGCTGAAGCTACGGTTGAATTCATATTCTTAAAAAAAACGAGATATTTTAAGTTATCTATTTTTTGAAAAGAACGATGTCAAAGAAATTTCAAATATTACGAAAACAAATGAATCACTAATTTCGGAACAAAAATACACAAGCCTAAATTTAAAATAAATTTGAATTTAGAATTCCTAACCAAACGCCAGATATTTGAGATCAAAGTGGCCAGTTCAACAAAACGCCATTTTCATATGTAAGGACCTAATATTAGGAAATTTATTATGTTTTAGTAAGAAATTAATGTGGCAAAAGGCTTTGTAATGTGTACTGTGGCCCCTTTATAGTTTGAGGAGATGAAATCAAACGTAAAAATATGTTAGAACAATAAAGAAAAACTTACCTATATACTATAAAATAGAACAAAACTGTGTATTGCAATAATATTTTTTATTTCGTTGGACGTAATATATAAAATAAATCGAATATGTAAACTATTTAGTTATATGTTAACTATTCTAAAGCACTAAACCTTACAAGAGTGTACTGATTGTTGTCGCTTACAATGTTATATGTGTTGTGTTGTTAGTCCGGCAGCCCGCGTCGTCGAGTGGCTACAGGTTCACATCTGTGTCGTTATACTTCCGTAATTATTACTTTAAATGGTATTTCAAGTCTAAAAATTTAATGTTCTTTCCCAGTAGTTAAGTAGATATTGCGAGATTACGTCGGTTAGTGGTAGGAAGTATTCGGAACATCCTATTCATTAAAACTATGTGTAAATCTGAAATATTTCTGCATCGTCGCGTTATAAGTTTTAGAAAGTTAATAAATGTTTTGTAACACATAAATGAATGTAGAAAATATGGTAATTAATTATATTAATTCTCCGAAAATATACGAATTCAAAACAAAAAATTTTATCTGTGGTTATTGACTTAAGTCGATAACGGTCTATCGAAATACCTAAGTAGTTTGTAAAATAAAATAATCATACATAATATATGTAAAAAAAACGAAATAGATAACTATATGAACTGTGTACCCTTATCTACTATGATTTTGTTTTTGTGAAGAACACGAACAAAATTAATTTTCTTTCCTAAAATAAAGCTGGTATTATGAAAAAAAGGACATTATGGAAACGAAACGTAAATTAAAATTACACCACTATTTACAAATCAATATAGTAAACCTTTTATCTTAAAAGTTCAGCTAGATTTGTAATTGAGTAGTTCTATATACAATAACGTTTTTTTAAATAAAAAATTACCTGGCCACGCGCGTGTGTGTGTGTGTACGTGTGTACGCATGTGCATCTGTGCTTCAAAGAGACTTCTATGTTAACAATACATTGGTTGAATGAATGAACACGGACAGACCATTATAATAATTTGTGACTTGTGAAGAGAGGTACAAACTCGCATTATAATGTTTTCTCTCAGCTTAGTGAGATATGCCGTCATGTTAGTGTGAGCGAGCTCCGAATGTGTGTGTGTGTGTGTGTGTTCTCATCACGTGATGAGGGAAAATTTCTAATATATATGGAGCGGGTCAACTTGTCAAGCGTTCATAATCTGACTGGACTTGTTACATGATTGTAATGTGTCACGGATGTCTCGGGGACTCTTAGAGGACATCTCGGGGACGCGGACGGTCATTAGCATAATACAGACACATTTTAAACTATCGCTCTTTAATAAAATCTAATTATTCATATGCAATCGAATAAAGACGTTACATATTTAGTTGTTAAGCCCATAGACGGGTAGGTACAAACTTGTAAAGTAGAACCGTATTACAGGCACACCAGTTTACCTAAACAGCTACAAAACTTGGACATTTGTGATTTATTTGTTTCCTGTATGGAATCGAACGCGATAACCTCGACTGGGAATACCTTCAATACTCAACCCAATGCAATAACAAGTTGGCCGTACTTAACTACTGATTCCAAAATCCAAACGCAGTAAAACTTGAAAGAGCTCAACAATAGGTATAATCACTGTCTAATACACAGTGAGCGCCGAGCGGTGAGAGATAGAGACAGGTATTGTGCAATTCTGTTAAAGTATTCCAAAAATGGTTCTATGATTGCACTGAACATTTATGGCGGTTGCCAACGAGAACACCCATTTAGGCGGAAAGAGGTTTATTTATAAAAGATTTCATACTAACTTTAAGTTGTTACGTTTCGTTTCTTTGCTCAGAATCGTGATGGCGCCATCTATCGTGGTAAAATGAACTAAAATTTAAATAGTATAACGAATTTAAACACTCAATTGACGCTTTAGAAGGTTTTTATTGGAACTTAATATTGTATTGGTTTTGTGTTTTCACATTAATTTATATAATTACTTTCCATTTAACATTTTATCAGTACTTTATAATGTACGTAAGCGCTTAATAATATGTGCCTAGTAAATTATAATTCACATCGTGTTGTTTTTGCTTCTTCACTTAATATATAAACAGTGACACAGTTTAACATCCAGAAGTGTTTCTTATTAATTAGAATTTAATAATAACTGCTAATAATAATAATTAATAGCTTGTGTTATAGTGATTCATTCAGTTCTTCTCATACAGTCTTTAATGATGTTCCTACCTGCTTAATTCTTTTACCAGTAACTCTGTTCGTTGGTTCAAAACAACGGTGATATTGACCGGAGGTCTCAGGACCCACATGTAATGAACGAATGAAAGAATGAATGAACGAAATAAGGACAACGAAAAAGTCGGATGAAAGAATATTACATGTGGCAGAGATACGAATATAAGGATAAATGTGTGGCCTAACTAGAATGGATAATATTAGCAATAATTATATTAAATTAAATATTAAAATAGCATCGTTGACAGTGAAGTTGAGGGGTAAAAGGATAGTGCGAGCCACGGGCGTGACATCAGGAGGGATGAAACTTGAAAAGTGGTTATAATTACTTTAAGAAGGATATAGAAATAAGCAAGACGTAACGAGGTATGAATGGAGTGTGTGAGGATTGAAAGCATAAAAGGTACGGATTCCAAGGTGGCAGCTGATTAGGGAAAATGGATGGGAAGCACATGTTATGCCGACTCTACTTAGTTCTTATTAAATTACTTACTTGGCTGAGGAAAAACGTTTTTCTGAGAGAAAGTACTAGCCCAATCATTGGGGCATGAACATTAAAGTTGTTACGACGTTTTCTTTCGCAAATGTAAGTGCATTTGGAAGAAAATTTAGTATACCTGATAAGGTTCAAATCAGAGATACAGTATTGCATAAAAATTGTTTAAATATGTACGTACAACAAGAATTGCGGATTTATACTAACCCAGGAGTTACTGGACAAAACACATTGAAACACGTTAAAAGCATTTGCGCGCAAGTCAGAACTTTAACGGTAACTTGGTGTGATGTGGTATACAGGTGACCTCATAAGCGGAATCCGAGAACAAGATAAAGTAGAAGATAGAATATATGAATTATAATATGCGACAAAAGAAAGCAAATTGCATCAATATTTAGACTATATGAATGGTATCGTGTGAGGGGAGGTGCGAGGGGCAAGGTGCTCGTCCCGGCTTCACAATAGATCAGTTGAACCGGGTACAATAGCGATCCGATGTGACACGGGAGCGCGTGGAGAGTAGAGGACATGCGCTTTGTTACTACATCGTGTCAGGAGCCGCGGCTGGACCCTTCGTCAGCGGATACGCTCAACTTGATTTAGCAAAAAACATCTAGGCATAATAGACCTTATTGACAAACAACTAAACATTATGTAAACTTAAACCGAGAGGGCTATATGTCTACAGACGAGTGAAGGAAACAAGACTCTGAAAATAGCAATCTTTAGTAGTTTTTCCTTAATGATGAACGTTTTAATTTCAAAATGTCATTGCGCAATTTACTAACGAGTGATTTTTACGAATTTTTTTCTATTGTAAAGAAAAGTCATTGACAAAATTATTGATTGTCTTAAAATCTGAAGATATTTGAAGATGTGTGTGAATAAAATCTAGCTTCGGTTTTGTAATATACACAAAGGTAATGTATCAGAAGCCGTGAAGCCTCACAGTGAAAGCGTATAGCCTGGTCATGTATCGCTTGCATTTACTAACAAGTAATCTAACAAAAACGTATCAACTATAACTTTAGTTAGCTTACACATGTATCGATCCGAAGACGTCTATAGTTCTCGAAAACCCGTTTATATAGCCATGGAAATATTGCAAAACTAAATTAAAACATGAATTGTCGTACAAACACAAAATGTAAATATACAGTTGAGTGATAATGTAGTTTGGTCCCGGCGCGGCGGTCTCGCGCTGAACCGCCTAGAGAATCTTAAAGTCTCAAAATGGAATGTAAAGTGTCACGAGGAGGGCTGGCCACTACGTTTGTGAGAGTGCCTTGCGCCCTGCGCCCTGCGCTCTGTGCTACTCGAGGTTTATGTACCGTTTAAAATAAACACTTTGTTACAAGTTTCTGACATATCGTAATTTAAAATTTGATTTTATCACAAGTTTGCTTCACTGCTTTACTTCATTCATCAGTTAAATCTTAACATTTGACAATGATTTTGATCTTTGTATATCTACATTAATAAATCGGTTTGCTGTCTGTACATGCAGTACATTTCTTTAGTCTTTGTTCAAAGTCTATTAAAAAGGTTACGGATATGGCTTACATAATTTTCTCTGCCTGTGTCTGAATGTAACTCAAAAACGGCTTGATCGATTTTGATGAAATGTTATAAACGGGAAGTTTATATCGTACGTCGATCAATAGTATATAAGAATAGCGAATAATTATTTTGGAAAATAACGAAGGAATGTTTGCGTAACATACGGGAATACAGCTAGCTTCCTAATAAAATTAAAGATTAAATGCTTTTGTCATTAATCTCCTTTTGGTTCCAACTGATAACAACTTGTTGTATTATATATCTTGTAATATGTTTACTTAACATATAATTGTGTTAATAGAAGTCCTACTATGTATGTGGTACCTAAGTGGTGAGACAAAGTCTTGAGCCGAGAGACCGTCTCGCACACGCAGTGGAGCGCCTCCTCGCCGCCGCCGTGGAACGAGAACATGCGAAAGGTTACTTGAAGACACACTGCATGTGACATCAGATACTACCACAACAATATTACAAGAGGTTTATGTTCTTCAGTACACTGTTCCAAACACCTGAGTTACAAATAATTAAACTATTTGCAGAAAATGAATATCTTTGTGATCTTGTCCCTATAATTATAATAAATTAAAGCTGATATATTTTTGTATAACCACTTAAAAGAAATCCCGTAAATAAGTTGTGTATGCTGACAACTAAATTCATAATCCAAGCAGTAATAATATAATTGTCGGATTTCACTCTACTGCGTCTTGAGAACTAAGTACTTCTAAATTCACATAGGTATACCAGGATATTATCATTGTGTTGTGACTTGCAGAATCACAGTACATTTTATTAAGAGTGAACAGAGAGTTGGGAACCTACCTCCCAGTAGCCGCTAAGCCCCCGTCCATAAAGCACTAAGAGCCCTCTGCCGAAGGGGACCGGCAATTATTGACTCGGTCCTCGACTACCTCCGGGTATTCATTTAGGACAAACATATTTCTGAATTATTTGTACAATACACTTTTTATTTACGAAACTGAGAGGTTTCCCCGAGTTATTTCTTAGAGTAAAGTCACGCCACACGTCTCGTGCAACACGTCCACATCGCTTATCCCATATCACACATCCCGCGTCACATGTCTCGCGTCCCACGTCTCGCATCACACATCCCGCGTCACACGCAGTGTTGACGTCACTGTAGAGATACACAATAACAATATAACGTGATAGCTGTGCCCGCGGCTTCGCATCCGTTAACTACAAAATTATTGTTTACTAGCGGTCCACCCCGGCTTCGCACGGGTATTTAACAAAAATTATAATACACACGAATAAACCCTTCTAATTGCGTCGGATTACTAAAAAATAAATTATAAAGAAAGTTTCAATGTTATTATTTTAATGAACTTTTATTTTTATTTTAATAACTTTTTTGTTACTTTTTATTAAGTGTTTAATTATTTTTTTAATTTTTATAATAAGATCATATATACAAAACCAAAGCCATTCAATTTATTGAGTCAGAGCTTTCCTGTAAACGATATTTGATGTTGTTTTATTTTGCTGCTTTTTAACGTCAATTCATGTGGTGGCAGTCCAGAACGGTTTAGAAAATTTAAAAATACCTGTGGGTAATGGACTACGTCTTCTACATATATTAGTTACAGTGTCGATCGATTTGTAATTTTTTATTTGGCTGGGGACTTTTTGTTTAATCAAATTGTTTATTTTGTTCACCGTATCATTCCTAGGTGTCCTTTTCACGCAAATTCTCAATGTTAAGGTATATGCATCTATTGAAATTACTGAATTATGGACTATTTATTTGGCTTAGAGACTCATCCAAAAGGATATCACAATTTTTGCTTAAATTTGGAGTGGCAAGCTGCTTAATAGGTCTCTTTGATAACTTTTTTTTAACGCGGAGAAACCTCTCCCTCAACGGTTTTTAAGTACTCGAATGTTGTCGGACCGCGAACGTGATGTAGCAACATCGTAAGATAAAAACACTCTGATTGAGAAGGGTGTACACCGTAGACTCTTCCTAAAGCGGCAAATTCTTATGCGGATGGCCACACCACGCCTCTTTCTTGTGAATTTATTATTGGCCCATGTGGGACTTCGCTTCTTTGCGAATTCATCTTCATTACAAAGCTCAAAGAAAGCCAGCAAAGTAGTTTTATGTGGGTTTTGGGCCACTTGTTCATCTGTTTCTGCAGTAAAATAAACCCTTTGGCCATTTTCTAAGTGGACAGCTAACGCAAGACTGCAGCTTGGTCAGATCCGTTATATATTTGCAAATGTATTTGATGGTTTGAACTGAGTGGCAGTACTCCACATTTATGTGAGAATTGCATTTATTATTTACGTTCTACACACTATTGAAGAATAAGGAACAATCCATCTATTATCTACATTGAACCTAAGTACTTGCTCTGATATTTAGCGTAGCGCACAGTCCTCCATTTTCGTCGTCACAACGACGATAAACTGGATGATATCCGTCCTTTTCGGTTTGGGTATCGTTGACGAAACGTCGAGGGTTCTTTTTTGTACAGATACCGTTTTTCATACATGGTGCTGTTAAATTATGCTCTCCGCATGGTCCGTGCACCATATTTTTTGTTACGATATCGTACAATATCTGATCGCTTAGTCAATTAAATTTTAAAAATAAAAGAACACTTATTGTGCATAACTATAGATATAGTTATAGATATATTGTCGCGATACTTTTTGTAAATAATGATGTGTCCTGCAAAGTCATAGTACATTATTTTATTTTATCGTCAATAGTTTCCGCAGCACACGCGATGTAAAGAACATTTTAGGTCATTTTTTACAGCTTGGGTTATATTATTGGAGTTTTACCAAGGAACCCTAATTTTTTGAAAATTTATTATGTTACTCTGGAACAGTATAGCTTTCCAAGAGTGAAAGAATTTTTCAAATCGGTTCAGTAGTTTCGAAGCCTATTTAATGCAAACAAACAAACAATCAAATCTTTCCTCTTTATAATATTAGTATAGACTAACAATATCGCACAAATATTTTATAAATATGAAATTGATTAATACAAATAATAATCCGTATGTTTATATAGAAGCCATCTCAAAACCAACCCTGAGAATTTATATGTATATACGTACATTAAAACAGAGCGGTTTGCTTACTGTGTGCGTGCGTAGTGTGTACTCACACACGCAAACACACACAAAACTACTCAGCATACATATTTTTAATAGAGTATATTTTAATTCTGTAAGAGATATTCTTTAGATAATATTTCCCCAAATACTAATTGTGTATGATTTTATTTATAGTTGTAAAATAAACTACGTAGAAACTCGATGACAGAGTCACCGGCAGACGCAACCACAACAAAAACACAATAGACACACCGGCAATGTACGCACAAGTGGTTATTTTTATAGCATGTTATAATTTCATATTCGGTTTGTGTGTTTTATAAATAACGTGAAAACAAATCGGATTATTCATGTCCCCGAGCGCGCTTCTGAACACAGCTTTGTTTGCGAAGGTGTCGTTTACTATATACAGAGATACAGTATTGAAGTAGGATAATAAGATTTACGAGAAAATTATGCTTAAGCAAATAGTAGAATATTTTCATAAACACAAGTTTGGATGGTCGGGAGTTTGGTTTCACGAAATCGAAATCCACCACTGACGCTGGTGCAACGCTACTAAGTCATATATTTGGGGAATGGGAAGAGTCGCAGGATGCAATCAATATATTCTGTGAACTCACAAAAGCCTTCGACTGCGTTGATCATACCACACGATACTAAAACATTATGGTGTTTGTGGACTTTTTCTCGACTTACTAATCTTATTTAACAGATCGCTGTCTAAAAGTAAGTGTAAATGGAGCAACCTCTTCGAAATTATTGACTAGAATCGACGTCCCTCGGGGATCGATTTTAGGACCATGTTTGTTTCTCGTATATATAAGCAATCTACCGCTAGTAGTTGAAAATAATGCTGACATGGATCTTTCTGTAGACGATAATTCACTTGTATTCCAAGAGAAAAGAATAGGTTCAGATCTTAGACAATTAAATAATTTTTTATTTAAAATTTCTAAAGGATTTGCTTTAAATAGTTTACTCCTAAATGCAAACAAAACTAAATTTATGAGATTTACTTTTCCCAATGTTTGGCCTGTTGATAGTAGTATCAAGATAGAAAGGAATGTAGTAGGCTTAGTTGATGGTAATATTTTCTTGGGTATACGGTTGATTTAAAATTACAATGGGGTTCGCACATTAGAACTTTGGCGGGAAGATTAAGCTCTGCTGCGTTCGCAGAACGTAAGATTCGCCAATTAACGGATATTACCACTGGCTATGTTAGTCTACTTCGTTTACTTCCATAATTTAATGTCTTACGGTACTTTGATTTGGAGTTCAGAAGATAAGGTAGATATCATATTTATATTACAAAAGCTGGCAATTTGAGCTATCTACAACATGAGACCAAGACTCCAGGAATTTAATATCTTAACTTTGCCCTGCCAATACATCACAAAATGGTTGGATTGATTTTGACGGAACCTTCACTGGCAGACAGCTTATATTTAATGAGAAACTTAGGCCACTTTTATTTTTGAAAAAGAATTAAGTGTCCGTGCAAAAAAGTACCTTTAGTTTTTGAAATAACCGGCGCGCGACCTCCGTGGATGGAAGCGGGGTCACCACAATACCAACATTCTGTAGTCCACGTAGGCCATTCTGTAGGCCACGGGCACAGCTAGTTAAAAATAAAATTTGAAACTCCGAGTTCAGTCCTTTTTATGTTAGCATTTATCATATTTTATCTTATATTATGTATGTAGGTATAATTTATTATTTCGAATTTAAAATTTTACGATCTTATTACTTATGGCGTTTGTTTCTTAATTATTATTAAATTGAATTAGATGAATACTCACAAGTTACCCAGTTGTTATAAACTATAGTTGTATTGTTTGACTACTTATAGCAACATCACTGGCGATATTTCAGCGTTCAGCCTCCTGAGATACGGGTTTACATATTTAGGTAGCGAGTATTGTATTATAAAATTAACAACACGTCAAGTTAATTAAATGATTTCTGATATAAATATGCGATTTAAAAGTAATTAGTGCAATAGAACAGTATTTATGCTCGAGCGAACAATCAATATATAATTTAAAATAAAACTTACTATTTTCAACATTATCTCCAAAAAACTATAACAAATTAGTAGTATGATACAACAAACTCATATTTTATAACGTCTAATTCTGGAGGAAATTTTAAATTATGTTACTTTATTTAAACTAGCGATCACCCTAAGCTCGAAATTCAATGTGCAACTTTTTAATCATAAACTATTTTCTGTTTGACATTTACAGTTGTTACCTAAAAACTTTAAGCCCCTCTCCAGGCGGACAGAAGAAATAAAAACGCATTCTCACAGGTCACAAGTTTTAATTTTAATCTTCAAATTACACAAAAACCTTGCTCTTTAATATTACAATTCAATGTTATGATATTAACGACTAATTATAAAAATCCTGTTATTCAAACATTAAATACAAAATTCTAATTGTGAAACTCCTGTCATTCTACCATTAAAATTGCCAGTTAAATTCAGGTGGGTAATTTGGGGTTCACCAAGTTGGTTACAATTTACAATATATATTTACTATATATAATTAAAACGAAAATGAGCGCCACCAATTTTTATAACGGAAGTTGGACCGTGTTAAATGTTAATGAAGGATTCCGGCAATGCTCCCAACAAACCAAAGAGCCGGTTCAAAAATAAATAAAAAAAGGCTCTCCGTTACCCGTTGCGTAGGCAACAAACTTCAATTGGATCCTCTAATCATATAATACAAAGCTGCGAAGACTGCAGCCGGTCCAGCAAGCCAGCCACGCACAAAGAGACTACCCGAGACAAGGCAGTCGTTACTAAGTCCACGCCAATACAGGAGCGGCTCCCACAGGAAACCTCCCTTCAATAAAAATTTAAATGTTTTACAAAATCATTCGAGACAATACTCAGACAAATAGGAACGGGTACGGTTTTAAATCAATAATTGATCTGGTTAACAAAACAAACGATTAACTTTAAACAGTAGCAAATTCAGGTTCAAAACACAGAAAATAAAATTACCTTTAGGAGAAAAATGGTCTTGCGCAGCAACGGGTCCCAATATCAACTCGCGGGATTCTCCTTACATCCAGAGGCAGCGAGGATGAAAGGTCCTTAGATAAACGATATCCTAAGATAGCGACCCACGCGCAGCGGCTCAAGCTGAAAAAAGGAAAATGTAGCAAACGATCGGGATCTTCAACTTCGACTTCTATCGAAGCATACTCGGCTCGAATCACGAAATACGAGAAACAACTAGCGGTGGGCGTATATGAGATGTACTACTGTAATCAACTAATCATTTGATTATGAAGATAACTCGAGATATTTCGATCATAGCCATTAGTAATTACTAATATTATTCGATGGTGAGTGATCCTTCATAATCGAAATACCATTAGTAGTTACTAATATTAGTAGTTCGAAGATGAGTGATCATTCATAATCAAAGTAACATTAGAAATTATTAATATTAGTAGTTCGAAGATGAGTGCTCATTCATATTCAAAGTAGCATTAGTAATTATTAATATTAGTAGTTCGAAGATGAGTGATCATTCATAATCAAAGTAACATTAGAAATTATTAATATTAGTAGTTCGAAGATGAGTGATCATTCATATTCAAAGTAGCATTAGTAATTACTAATATTAGTAGTTCGAAGATGAGTGATCATTCATATTCAAAGTAGCATTAGTAATTATTAATATTAGTAGTTCGAAGAAGAGTGATCATTCATATTCAAAGTAGCATTAGTAATTGTTAATGCTAGGTTAGTAATTTAATAAAATGAATGTTTATTAGGACTGAAAGATCTTTTAGACCTGATTGTTGGTGTGGCAACGCGACGCACCGCCACGCTATATGTTCTTTAATTGTTTGTGTTCATTGTTTCTTTTTTTTATTCAATAAGATGTTTCACATTTGTTGGGCGTGTGGTAACGGCCAATTTTTTTTTGTAGGTCATACATACGAATGTGCGTCCATATTTTTTTTTGCTCGCCACCGCGGCTCCTGGTATTACATATAAGGTCTATTATGAATGACTATTCATATTCGTAATTCGATTATGAATTATAACTGATAATTGAATTATCTCGATTATGTAAATAATCAATTATCGAACTCGATTACGTAAATCAATCAAAATCGCCCACCTCTAGAATAAGCCAGCGCTTTAATCCAAAATACCGACAAGGCCTAATAGAAGTTTGCGGAATTAGAAATTAAAAATCCAAAAATTATAAAAATTTAGTGCCGAAACATTTCCAGAGCCTACGAAGACTCAACTGTGTTACTATCCTCCAAAAACCGAGCATAAACACAATCAAAACAACTAAACAAAGGTTAGAGACACCTGTAATCACAACAAAAAAATAGAAATCAACTTGTTTTGAAGTTATTAACGTGTGAAATTAGATTACTAAGTAAATTGATAACAAATGACCTGTTATAAAATAAAATCAACCAGCATTCCTCAAAACTGTAATTCCCCAACTTGACCATTATCGAAAACACACGGCAACACCGTGGCATAGATTATAAGGAATCCTTCCTAAGAATCGAATAGTATTGAAAAATCTATGGATCACAACTGCATGGTCTTAGATACCTTTGCCTTTCCCTTTCACGAAGAAAAGGAAGAAACTATACCAAACAAAAAAAAGTCTATGGATCAATTGCGACCATAGCTAACCTCTTTTTTTTTCTATGTTACACAGTATTCTTAATTAAACAATGAGTAGGTATTATCTACATCACTTGCTGTCACTTTTCGTTGAGTGAAAATTTGAGTGACGTCAATATTTTGGGGGTCTAAGTTCAATGGCACTGGTAGAGATAGGATTCGCAGTATTAAATAATTTAATTTACAGATATTATAAATAAATTTTAGCTTTCTGCACTTCTTCTACATATAAACTTTAAGCATTGCAAATCTCACAAACTTCCGTGCACGCAATACACTTAAAAAGGTACCGAAAGCTTTTACTTCACGTAATAATATATAGATTGTTTCATTAAGTACTCGTTGTGATTGAGAATATAAACTTCAGTACTGTTTCTCCGCTCTTTGTGTTGTGCTACGCGTCTGTTTGTGCAAGAAGCTTCACCTCCAGGTTTTTCATTAACAAATTAATTGTGTTTCTGTGAGAACGTTTGTGATTGAGTCTCGACCGAATGTTTACTTGTTTGTTGTTCGACTTGAAGTTGCGAAGTTTGGTAAGTCGTTGCCATGGCGACGGATCCGTTGGTACAGTAAGTTTGAGGAGAAGCATTTCATATTGTATCCATCGACTACTAGATATATGAGAATTTGAAACTCAAAGTAGCGTCAGTAGTACACCTGTGCATTGTGCTCTGTGAGCGCTATAATATTGTTCTCGAGTTGTTTGTCGGCTTTCGATTGAACACGGTGCAATCTTTACAAATCTATCATTCAGTTTGAAAATAGTCGAAGAAGATGAAACATCCTTCGAAATACGAAGGACTTCAAATCGTTAGTATTATTCATTAAGGAACAGACCAGAGGTCATTATAAACCATTACAAAATGTGATAAAGTTAAATTGTTTCTTGTCTGGTTCGTCATACAAATTCTCATGTATAAACACATCAAGTACCTATAAAAGCTGTGTTGTATTTATTTGATAATTTATATATTAATACGTGAAGCAAAAGCTTTTGGTACCATTTCAAGCGTATTGCGTGCACGGAAGACTGAGATTTGGCATGGTTAAAGTTTATATGGGGAAGGAGTGCAGAAAGCTAAAGTTTATCTTCATTATCTGTTACTAATATATTAAATTAAATTAATTAATATTGCGAATCCTAACGTGACCAGTGCCATTGAACTTAAACCCATCAAAATATTGACATTGTCACTCGACGAAAAGTGACAGCAAGTGATGTAGATAATACTCATAGTTTATGAATACTGTAAATGTCAAACAGAAAATAGTCTTAGATCAAAAAGTCGCTAGTCGAGTTTCGAGCTCAGGGCGATCGTTAGTATATATAATTAGTATTATTCTTTTCCTTCACCTAAAGCTTAGATATAATTCGAGATCATACGCGTAACGTAAGCAATCATAACTTCATACTACATACAATTAAAAATGTATTTTATAAAACCAGCTGGACATTTATAAAAATCCTATAAAGTAATCTGCCGGTAGTAGACATTGCTAAGTGCTATCCCTTCCAGTACCATTCGGAATTCAGCAGCAGCCATCATGGTTCACAAAAAGCTGCTTTTGAGAATTTTGAAAAAGGATTCGGCCCGCAGTACGGACGCTTATAATACCATAGTCATCACTAGCGCGTTGCAAACCTGAACCCCCCCTACCCCCTCCCCCCTCAAACCCCCCCCCCATCCCAAAGAGCTCTGGAAACCCTACTCACCGCAGGAACACAACACTTGGTTACTGAGCCCTCCTCTCCTTACTTTCATTTCAAATTATCATAATGTAAGTACAGTTAAGACGTATGTTAACTTGTTATCATGTTTGTTATTATTTACTTATTTATATTTATCAATGATATAATCGTGATTGGTATATCTTTAAACAAACAACAGGCTTGCAGGTCGCGGGGGAGGACGCGGGGAGCGGAGGCATGCTGTCGGCGCAGGAATCCCCCTGAGCCCTGTAAACTGGGATTCACCTGAAACAAACCTATTATTATTTCGGATTCGGGTTATTACTTTATAACAATATTTACGGATTTTCCGTAGATAAAACGTAATACATTATTCTGTTTATCAGTGGAATTGGATATCGCGTGCCAAGCTCGTCCCAGCGCGCCGGGCAGGGCGGGGCAGGGCGGGGCGGAATGGGACCTAGCAAATGTACTCTGCTCCTAAATATTCATATTGTATTACTTAAATAGGCAATAGTAAATAGGCAATAATAGGCAAATGGCAAACAATATAATAATGTTATTACACATACCTATATAATTCTTAAAAGTTTAATCCTGGCAAAGCCATACCTGCTTTATCAGTTTTACATTAGGAATACCATTCTGTTGATGCGAATGCGATTATATTCATATTTTTATTATCGAAAGCTAACTTCATTAGATCGCACTGCCGTCACACGACGCGAGCGCGAATATAATATTTAAAAATTCTAAACCATGAATAGAAATATAATAATGAGACGCCAATAATTACTACGCAATATTCGTGTGCAGAGCCGCGGACACAGCTAGTTAAGGAAAATATTTAAATGAACCTTGATTTATTTCTATTAACAAATGCACAGGTCATAAAATAAAAAGGTAACGAAAACCATAGTACTTACCGACAAGAGTTTTCCTCAAGTAAATAATATGTTTACTACCTCCATAAAATCACAAGGCGTTTGCCTAGCAGTGGGACTTGTAGAGGATGCAGTGAAGCCAGTTAATATAATGCGTTAGTGATAGAGCCACGTCCTGTGTCATGGGCTCTACGGTACTCGAAGAACTGTAACTTCCTACCGCATCATTTACAGGTCTATCCATAAAAGAGAAACACGGGAATTCATGTTGAAAACATGCGCAGAGCTGCTTTTACATATAGCTCCATCTACACTAAGCAATAGTGACTCCTCCACCGACCGACGAACTCTTATCGTTTCTCGGCTGTTTTAAATTGTAGTTTACTATATAGCCACTTAGTTGAGACAGTATACATCATACATATACGTCTATATAGTTTTGTAACGGACTGCTATGAATTTATCTTTCGGTGTATTGTTAAATAATATTACATGCCATTACAAATGCTTTTTGTCTACTAAAACCCATATTAAATTGTTTATAAATGCTATGGTGAATATGTTATTATTATTATTATTTTAAAAAATGTTTCGGACTGTCGGTTTAATTATTAAGCCGAAAAGTAGGTGGTTCGATATTGGCACGCCGTGGATTTTTCAAAGACAAACAAATTTGTGTTAACGTGTTAATATTTGTATTTACTTTCATAATAATAATATTATAAACATTTCGTTTAGAAGAAATTGTCGATTAACACAATTATTAATAAGGAATAAATTATTGTCTATACAATTAATAAAATTGAAGTATCTGTTTGTAATGTCAAAATAACAGCTTTTCACTAAATGAATATGAAAGTTTATACGATACCTATAAAAAAACCCCATTTTGCCGTCTGCCTGTCTGTCTGTTTGTTCCGGGTAGTCTCCAAAACGATTGAACGTATTTTGACGGGACATTCACTGATAGATATCTGATGTTATAGGGGGTAACTTACGCTACTTTTATTTTAGAATAAGGATTAGGGTTCAGCATAAATAAAATAAAATAACTGATCATGGCGAATCAATTTGGGAGCTTAAATGAGTTACATTTAGTTAACGATATAAGTTATAGCAAATTAATTTACTACCTAAATGTAAACATTAAAAAGACCTACAAAAAAGTCCGCCAGAGTATACATCTATTTTCTAAGGAACACCCACAATAATCATAAAACATAAAAAAGCGTGTTCATAAAGCTGCAGCTACCCTCAGCCGTGAGATGTGTGCAGACAGACAGACAGACAGACAGGCGCGGGCGTGAAGGTATCACAAAACGTTTTCACTTAATCTTACAACAATAACTTTTGTAAATATTTTTCCTTTCACTTAGTTGTTTATTCGTTGGATAGTAAATATTTTAAGGGAAATCGTCCAAAAATTCAAAGGAAGCTTTTAAAGATTACTTTGTTCAGGGCTTAGTCGGAAAGTCGCCTTGAGTAAATCAGTGCGGAGCGCGATGAATGGTTCGCGAGCTGCGGTCATACTGCGAGCGATCACCTCACCTTCCACATACATACATACTGGACTATTATATTTACGTGAATAGTATGCTTTATTTTGTCGCACACATTGCGTGTAACCTTGTTGTTATGTTATTATTCATTTAGTATGTGATTAAACAGATTTTTACCAAGTTAAATTAAAAAATGTTTCCTTTAATTGAATTTATAATGTATTTTTCTTTGAAGGTACATGCATGTAAGAGGGAATAATTTTATTGCGTTTTAAAACCAATGTTTTAATGTGTTAATTATTTCTATTGTTTCAATAATTTATTCTACTTAGGTCATCTTTGATTTTAAGTAATGTTGTTATAGACATAAAAATTAAAAATTTCCATATTCAAGTGCAATTTTTATTTATTTTAATATTGCCTATGAGATAACATTTCGTTTCACGTATAATGTTTTTAAAGATGTTGCCAGGATAATTATGTTCAATATTTTTTATTTTTCTATGTACCGTATTTGACCCGCCAAGCCTCAATATAGGCTTACAACACGTTAACTCTAGAACACAGAATCAAAGTTTAATCAGTGACTACGGCACACAACTTTCTTCACATAAGTTACAACTTAACCCTGTCATCATTAAGTTTCCTGATTCATTGTTTCTTTGTGACCTATACATTATTACCTCACGTAATACATTTCATTGAATCGTAGCTAAAAACATTCTCGATCAAGTTATCTTTCAAACAAAAATAACTAAATCAAAATCGGTTCAGCCATTTGTGAGCTACAATGCCACATACAGACGCAAAGATATAAAGGTTAAACTTATAACACCCCTCTTTTTTTTTATCGTCAGTGGTTAAAAACATAGTTATCACGTGCAAATATTATCTCAGATAGAAATAATGAACACGCTAATGCGAGAGAAGCCGCTAGCAAAACTTAGTTCGTAAGAAACGTGAGACTTAATAAAAATACCATACAGTCGATTGAGTCCCCTATATAGATTCGAGGAAGGCAAAGTTTGTGAGATGTTTAAGGAAAATGTTTCTGGGAGTAAATCTCCAGAGCCCGCGTAATGGAGCGTGAGCCCTGCGTTTTATAGCTCGCGCCTGTTCTGTACGCGCACTCCACAAATTCTGACGGAATCCTCGGTCGAATATCTTCTTATAAACATCCCGTCCTGCACTCGGGTGGGTAGGCATAGCCACTTCATTTCACATTGACATGTTTTCCTACCAATAAATATATTTTGCGCTGATTTACGAATAAGAAAGCATAGAGGAGTAGAGGAAGATCGAAGAAGGTATAAACAGGTTGTGTCAGGAATGATATATGTGTAAAAGGTCTGAATAATCTCAGTATTATTAGAGTAGTTACTACGAGTTGAGTGGAAAAGGAAAACATATTATGCCGACCCCACTTAGTAGAATATGAGAATATTGATGGATTTTTTGAAAGGGCGGGGCGCGGCGGGGGCTGGGGGGGGGGGGTACGTAGCGTTAGCAAAAGAAAGGCTATAAACATCTATTATAAATAAAATACACTAATCATGAATGCGATTTACAAATATGTCTGTCCATAATATATCTAGATTTAACTGAGAACAGCTTAAACGATTCTAATTAAATGTTATACACGGAAGTATTTCACATTTCACTATTAAAAGGCTTTAAAAATAATAATTTGAAACTGTTAAAAAAAAACAACATTTTAATTAGATATTTCACTCTGAGAATTGTTAAGTTTTAAAAATTATCAACAGCACTTTTAAAAGTCTTAATATGACGTTAATAATTAGCCACAGCCTCTCCGGGGCTGCTGTATTTTTTTACTAATAGCAAATTACATATATTATTTTTGAAACTTTACACTATTGTTATTAAATTTTAAATTTTTATTAACGCCTACGAAGTTGTATATAACAAAAAAGATTTATTATATGTATCAGGGTTCGAAAAGTTTTAACTTAGCAGACATTAACATGTTCTAAGTTATTGTATAAATTACAAAACTAGATAGAAGTATTAGTGAGTATATGGGAGAAATATTTTTAACAATATTATTATTGGAATAAGATTTTCTTTATAAAGAAACTACGTAATTTTCTTCGTTAAGACATTTTGTACAAGTTTAGGTAAATATTTTTGTATAATTTGCACAAAGAGATAACTTTTGTATGAGGCATAAAATTGACTTTGAAAGAAAATCGAAACCGTGTTTGATTGTATTGTAAAGTATATTCAATAGATTCAAATTTTATCTTAATTAATTAATTATCGATAAAGTGTAAGAAATTCAATATCAAACCAAATTGAAATTGAAATATTGTGAAGAGAAGAAATTGTAATACCACTAAAGTTTTTTTATTCCTTTATATTTTATAAGTATGTATTGCAACGAAGTTCCATGACGCGTCTTGCAGTAGGAGTTGATTTGTAGACATCGTACCTTAACGAAAAAGCGTTTTTTTTTTATTTAAAGTGACATTTATGTTATACAAAATCAGTCTTTACAAATTAAATAGTGTTTACAATTTTCAATTCCACAACAAATAAATCACATTTCGATCACCTTCTCAGTTGTCTGTTGAGCGGTATCTGTCCACTGGATTCTTGTTTCACGCAGCGGCTCATATTGCGCGACTAGTCACCACCACCGTTATTCATCTGCTCCTCTAATGAGTTATTCTCCCTCTAGTGATCGATGATATCTCGTTCTCTTTATGGTTCAAAAACGTTGACTCTCACGTCTGTAGTACCTTTGGGGCTCGGCGCGTCGAATTGTGCTAACGGTGCGCTCCCCGTAGTCCCCGCCGCAGCGCGCGGGTTCGGTAACCGGCTGCCTGACGTAAGCAATCCTTGTGTGCTTCTCTTCGATGGCGATACGTCAACATCTTCGCCATCAATACATTCAACACCCGTTCGCTTATCCTGTTTCTTCTAGCGGAGGCTGGCCTTGACGGTCTGAGGAGAGGTGAGTGGGGTAAGGGGGGGGGGGCGAGAGCGCGTGGTTGACTAGTGAGAGGTGCTCGCGCTTGCATAGACCTTTTTCTTATGCTGTATGTTAATTCGTCTGCCGGTAGAAATTATCGGGGAAGGTACCCACTGGATTTCATCAATTCCTGTCAACCTTTTGTTGACGTGTCATTTGCCGGTGTGTCTAATAACCAACTGGGCCCTTCCAGAGGGTTTTATCTTCCAGTTCTAGGTGGGATGACTTCATCCTCAGGTTCCACGTCTTCTATCAGAGAATCAAGTTTTCTTGATTGTTGATAATCTTCACCCTCTGAGATATTTTCATCTTTGAAATCGGAACCGTCATTACTGTTTCTCTGCACTTTCGTCCTCTATACAAGGTTCCGAATTTGTATTATCCGCTTGTCTATTGCAAGCGTCTATTCTTGTTAAAGGTATATTACATCTTGTAACATGTGCAAAAGTACAGCACGTAAAGCTGCACTCCTGGTTGGGTTAATGCTTCTGGACTCTGACGTTGGATTACTTGTATTTAAAAAGGTACGGCTGAGAGCCACAATAAAATCAAAATCAAAATAATCTTTATTCAATTTAGGTCCTAAAAAGGCACTTATGAACGTCAAAACACTTCTACCGGTTCGGAATATATCCCAGACATCGAGAAGAACCGGTAAGAAACTCGATCGGGTTTATCTTTTTTTTTGTAAACTGTATAAAATTCCAGAGAACAGGCTGAATAGACTATTCTCCCATCGTCATAGCAGGTACCCTTTGAACTCTATATGTTTTTTTCAGCAACTGGAGAACCACTGAGGGTAGTCCGTCGCAGTGATGTCTCCAACTGCGGCCTTCATATAAGCATTTTAACGTGTTTTAAGTGTGCTATTTCTGTGGCTGCTTTATAGGTGGTATGCTATGTAGGAGATAGCCTTTTTGCTTATTTGCTTATAGCTCACTTATTTTCAAACACAGCCTACCGAGGTTATGCTTTCCACCCGTCTTTCTTTCTCACACATACACTACCTTTTTATAATATATACGAGTGTTGTGGGCTACGAGTATCGAGATTTGAGTAGGCGAGCATCGTGCGCGGCTGGTTGTATAATCCTTCCTCAGGTGGACGCCAAATTGCAGAACATTGCTATTCGGTTGGGGCCCCTCAGGGTGATCTCGCGAAATAATCACGCTGTCAGTAATTCTAATTTTGTACGAAACATTTAAATAAAACTTGCACTGATGTGTTCTTTATGCATTGAATTGACTCATTTTTAAATAATATTTTACTTTTTTTCCATAGCACACGATTTTTTGTATGCACGGCGGATACAGTAGTTCTCTTTAAGCTTCTTTGAACTAGGAAAAAAGATAGCATAATGATATATTGCATAAATAGTTGTTAAGATCGCCGTCCGCGTCAGTGTGCAGTGAGGCCGCAAGTGTAAAATCGTTCGAATTAAATTAATTACCTTAGTAAGAGGGCGCCTAACTCCTGTTTAGGAGCTCTTAAAACTAATCCGAGGATTTGTTACGCGAATAATTTCACTTTGTACGTAATTGGTTTCTGTGAGTATTGACGAAACTATGTAATTGGAAACCGAATTAGTTTGATAGTCGTGGACTCGCTCCCCGCTCCCCGCTCCTCGCTCCTCCACCTCCACTTTCCGCCATACCAGTTGTGTACCGTCTCAACGACAACAACGCCTGCCAGTTTATACTGTATTTGCCTAGCGTTTATTAATGTATTCAAACTGCAAGTCTCATTTAAGGATACGAAATCTTATGATAACTTCAAAACATCAACAACTGATCTATTAACAGCTCAAAAGAAGTTATTAGAACCAATAAGTATGGGACTGTCGGGTGTCTTCAGTCTATAAGTACCCGTTGGTAGGAAAATTACCTCCTTCTTCTTGCGTCTGCTAACAGAGATGACAAAAATTAGGGCTATATCCATTATATACGCTATTGTTCGGAGGAGACAACTACTGATGCAAGTAGCAGACATCGTTTGCTGAGGGTTCTTCTTAATCCACATCCAATATTGTAGATTGACGTGGATTCCTGAAATTAAAATATGGATCATTTGACTTTACAGAGTAATAAATAAAACGTTTCTGTTCACCCAACAAGACAATCGTGAAGATGAGAGAGATCCATCACGCAATTAATCACAGACTAATTAATATTTGAAACGTTCCCTCGACAAGTTAAAGTTTTGGATTATATTCTAGTGGAATTATTTTAAACTTATCGAATTCTCTGGTTATCTCTCACTTACGTATCTTATTCCCTATCTTACATATTGGAGTTAGCAGATATGTTTATAATGAGAGCATCGAATTCCACTGTTGGGATCTAAGTGTAGGTGTGATTCGCCTGTTTGATATGAAGATTCCTTTTAAAAAAGGGTTTACAAGTATCATGTCTTTGTAAGACAAAGCGTAAATTCTGTACTGTACGATACTGTACGAATAAGACATTATTAATAATAAATGTAATTAATAATAATTAATTATAAATGTACTATATTGCGTTCAAATAGACCTTCCTTTTTAATTTATTGTCTAGGTAAAGGCGGTGTTTATTATAGCGGTCGTACTGCGGTTTTCGTACATAGTTTCATTTTAATTTGTGCCCTAAACCAGTTTAACTGGAAATGCAATTAACTGAAGCAGAAAGCAAACAAGTTCATAATAGATACATAATGATAAAAACAGTTATTACGTAAAACAGACGGGAATTCTATATCTGTGGAAGGTACATATTTGGGTGTGCGTAAATAAGGGTTGTAAGATGTGAGTCGGGTTAGGGAGTACAGAAGTCCGTTTGTCAGTCCTGCCCCCCCCCCCCCCCCCCCCGCGTCCCGGCCGTGACCGCAGTCAATACACTATTTATCATTCCGGACATAGTTTACGAAGTGGTAACGAGTTTTCCTACCACACGGCGCACATACAACGAATTCAAAAGTCCTACTTAAGTCAAAATTAAAAGTTCATTGATCAAAAAGCAATATGAGAATGTCAAAGAACAATAATTGGTGTTATGATTTTTATATATATATATATCTAATTGTACAGTTCGTTTTAGGGGCCTTGAAGCCTCAGAAGGCTTTTGCAGCTTTACCGGGATTGGGGGCGAACGCGGAAGGCATTCAGCTGAGACATTTATTTATTTAAAAAAGCCTTGAGCTCATGCATAAATTGAAACTGGAAACGCATCGATAGCGCAAGTTATTTAGCCTCGACGGTATCGCCATCTCTTATTAGTTTACTAAAATTTTATGAGAGTGCATTTCTCTTACGTTGGCAAGACATTCAGTGCGTCAGAATAGGCTGAGGCTGACTAACCACAACTAATGTCACGTTTATAACAATATAAATTACATTTGTGTTGTCGAAACCGGAAGGTTAAAAATATAAGAAATATTTAGTAATTTCCATGACAATATAATATAGTATTTAGATGAATAATATAGTTATTTAATTTCTTAATAGCAACCGCTTAAAATTCAAAGAAAATTTGTCGCAATTTAAACGTTCGCAATATATTCAGAGAGTAAATTGAAAATAAGGCTCTCTCCAGTAGCGGAGGGTAAATTAATAAATTAACTCGCCCCTAAAGATCAGAGTTACCCCGCCAAGATAACGATATCTGCTATAATGGCGTGCTATTAACATAATAACGGCGTAACGGTTATAACGTTCTCGCCTCTAGCGGCTCCGTTGCGTTGCTTCGCCGTTGTTGAGCTTGGAACGGCTTGTTCCGATGTTATTATAGCTAAGTATGAACAAGTTTACATAACTAAGTATTCCTCTTATAATATAGACTACTTACTAATATTTTAAATTTTATTAAAGAGACCAGTAACATGCGTGTGTCAGTTTCTTACAGTATCCTTCCTACATATTTAAATACATATGAAATTTTGTATGTATATGTATTTTAATCAATTAAAAAACGGCTAAACGTATTTCGATGTTATTGACCTTGATTAACATATAAGATAATTCTTATCCTAGTAAAGGGCCATTTGTGAATCCACGCAGAGATAGTTGCGGACAAAAGCTAGTTATTACATAAACACGCATTATTTGACTTCATACAAATTTAGATCCCTCATTTTTCAAAAAATGTTCTTTGTGGATGCTTACGTCATAATAATTATCTGTATGTTAAATTCAATTCCAATCCGTTCAGTGGCTTGAATTGTGTGTTGATAGATCAGTCAGTCAGTCAAGGTTTCCTTTTATTTATATTTAGATTTGTTAATAAAATTATTATTAGTATTATACAAAAATAAGTAGAAACAAAATTGAGTATAGATTTTATTGAACGTTGATTCCGTCTAAAAAATTTTGAGATGTGAAAGTATAGACAGACCCGCGGGATAACAAGAGTGCCTCGTAAAAAGTAATTGAACACGTCATAAGCTATGATACGTCATGTTCAACGCGAAGTTGGCAGTGAGATGAATGTGTAGTGACGTCTCGTGCGCTGTCAAATTGTATCTCATCTGCGTTACGGCCGGTACGATGGTACGCTGGTACGATGGCAGGCGTGAATCGACTTGTCAGCTGTACGCTTGTCGCTTTGTATTATCTTATTTGTACGAGTTATGAAATTAAACGTAACATTATTTGAACCAGACGAAGCCATACATATAAACACCGTAAAATAAATATAAGATAATTATTTGTTTTCAATACAATACATTTAGTTCATAGTAATTAATATTAGTGTTTAATTATTTACCTTGAAACGGCTTGTTCTATTATTAAATTGCAAATAAGTTTTTAATCACGTGATCATAGTATATATCAAATTACATAATTAAATGTTAAATATTATTTATTAATTAGAAGTATTAACATAATGAAATAAACATTATTCATTAAATGTTTAGTGATTGGTCATTATCTCACCTTATGTTTTTTTTATAACTCAAATCTGCGGACTCTTAGTCAACACCTTTTTTTAAGTGGGTGCTTTTATAATATTAAACATTAAAAATTGCCATGAAAAAAGATGCACTTGCAAATGCAGCTATGAACTATAACTAATTGAGCTTTATTTTAGTATAAACTTTTGACTAAATTACATATAAATTGTTATATTCTGTTGCTTATTACTATTACACCTGATGTTAAGTCACGACGTGACTCAAACCTAGTAGGAGGTGTGGGGAGTGGCTCTCGAGTACCTGTTGGTGCTTAGCAAAAGATTTTAACTTATGAGTGGTAGCTAGCCGAGCAGGTATTCAAAAATGCTATGATGTCATCGCGATGTTTTCTTTTATCGAAAGCTCTGGTTCATTGCAGGAATTCAAATTCACGTCGATCGACGCGGAGTCCGTACACGCTACCAACTGAGCCATCAGTGCTTCAATAAGACCCAACAAGACAATTTATGATATGTATATAATGTTATATGAACGGAATTTAGCTACGTGTATGATGGTAGGTCGCGGACTGGAATAGCACGTATTAGTTTATAGTGATTGTAACTTTAGTAATTCAATTGATTACTTTTTTTAATGTCTACATTCCCTTTATAAAATATAGCGTGAAGATAATAATATGTAAAAAGCGATAAAGTAAGCATCTTTCACAAGGTAAAATCCTTAGTAAAATGTATAAAGTTGTGTTAACAACAACGTCAAGTTGTATGTCTGTCAGTCCGTCTGTCCATCTGTCCGTCTGTACAAAGAAATCCCACCCTCGTTGTGGTTGTTCCAGTTTATTAGGAACGTTTGTTGACCCATGTCAACCCTTGCCTCGCAGGTCTACTCGGAAATACTATACCTACCTCTTTATACTATCGAACTTCAAGGACCGGAAAGTTATGTTCTCACGTACTATTGTAATTCATGTTAATTACAATTTTCAAGCCTAAAATTTATTTATGTAAATAAAATTCAAATAAATATGTATATTTATTTCATTAATGTATAAAATTTACTTCAAGACGATTTTTAATAGACAAAAAACCAATGTCAACGATTTTCAAAAGTTCCCTCGTGTATCTTCGAAGTTGAAGGTTCAATACCAATGAAATTAAAATGGGACCACTCTCGAGGTATACTCTAACCAACAAAAAAAGAATCATCCAAATAGGTTCATAAACAAAGAAGTTGTGGCTGAACATTCATAAAAACAATATAAATTCGAATTGAGTAAATTTCCTCTTTTTTTAAGTTGGATTATAAAGCGGTGAGAGAAATGTAGACTAATTACATTAATCTAAATATTAAACCCTTTTCAAAAAATGTAAAAAATTTATAATAATTTCACAATAAAATTTAAACTACTGAAAGAACTGAAAATGAAAAGTCGATTCTGCTGAGGATGAAAAGTTTCCTCGGAAATATTCTATAACAACAAATATGATAGCGTTTAGGATTTTATACTTTTTCACCTTATCTATCTACCTATCGAATGTTTCCATCAATAACAAACAAACCCGAATGATATGAACCTTAAACTTTTAACGTAATCTATCAAATAACCATACCTATAGGATAATCCCTTCTGAAGTAATGCTTTATCGCAAACTCGACGACAAGCGCTTCAATATTCACTCATGTTCAAACAAGTTAAGTCAACACAGAAAGTTCAATATCGGGCCTTAAAGGGCCCCGAATCGCCCTCATAAGTTGTGACCATTCCGTGTATAGGTTATATTGGGCTGTTAACTCTACTGAATTTCATGGAGTTTCCTAATTTTGAAAGTTTCTTCGTTGCCTGAATTTAAAAATTATTAAAACCAAAGTAACCGATGTCATGCAGAACGGATTCATCATGTTAAATGACGCGAGGCTGTTTACTGGTATCCTAAAGTTCTTAGTATGGGTAACAATTTGATTTTAAAATGTGAAACCATCTTCCGGCGAATGTGTTCCTTTTCCTTACGACATCGAATCTTTCACGTCATGCATAACCTGAAGAGGTATGTGTGACCGCTGATAGATTTAGATCTCTCGGTGGTTGCCGTTGTGTTTGTATTGTACTGTGATTACCATCAGAGGCAGTACCGAGAGCTACTTTAAACACACAAACCAGTTGTCATTAGGTTCCGAATACAACAGCGAGCCTGCAACACTCACGGCAGTGACAGGCTTATCACTATGTGTATGGTGGGCGTGAATCAGCAAGGAACAGATCCTTAATAATCTCCATTATTTCTTTATACTGGATGATTCCGTACAACTGGGTGCTTCACTATTGCGAGTGTTAGACTGCTCATAGCAAAATAAATTAGGTAAAGAACTTAGGTCTCTCCATGCTTTTGTTACTATTTTGTATATTTTTATTGCTTAAAATTGTATATTTTCCACCAATAATTTTATTTTTATGAAACCGTTTTGAATAGCCTGTTCGGGTTTTTATTTCTGCACAACTGGCAACACTAGCGGTGATGCGGGCAAGCGAACTAAAGTAATCAGTACAAACTAGGACAGTTGAATTTATTGTTTTGTGATGACCTGATTCCTATCTGTACAGTTACTGATGACTAGTTCTACCCTTTACGACGCGCCTTTTATTTTCGAAAGTTGCGATTTTCTTAGGTTGTTATATTTTATGGAAATTATAAAGCGATGGTTGAGTGGAGGAAAGGGGGGATGCAACACACCAATAACATTTCCATACATCACATACATCATACCTTCTTCCAACGGGGTATAATGAATGTATGAGAGCAAACTAGCAATGTCAGTCATCTGTTCAAAAATATTGGTCCTTGGTGTATCTAAAACAAGTCTGCGATAGTATAATATGCCTATCTCTTATACATAAGCCACAATAAGGTATTTAGCGATTTTTTTTGTTGAATATTCAAAATTTATTTATTAGTATTATTTTTAGGAATGGCATAATTATATTGATCCTTACGAACAAAAGTTACTTCACCATAAAGAAAAATTTTTGAATTTAAATTTTGCTCTTTTTTTGTTATTTGAAGGCATAGTTTAGGAGATACTGAAAAATTAAAATAATTTTGTCAAACATGCATGAAAATATTATGATTATTTTCGAAAAAATAACAAGCAAAGTATTGAATTTACGAACATGCCAAGAATGATAGAAGAGATCCAATCAGAGAGTATTTAATAACCCCAGCAGGCCGTTTCATACAACATTGCTGGAGCGTTGTAATGTTCCAAATTCAAAAAACGCTCCTGCAATGGATTTGATTTTCTTTATCCGTAAGTTCGATACTTCTCGTGTTCTTCTTTCGAAAATAATGACAATATTTTCATGCATGTTTGATAAAATCACTATATATGCCTCGGCGGAAATGGCAATTGCCTGTCTCGTATTAGTGAAAGGCCGAGCCGTATCGGCGTGCAATTACCTATTTCACATCCTTTGCAATAATGTACTATAGTACCTGCACCAAGCCACACGTGTGTCTTGGCGGCGCGTTTATAGGATAAAATTAACACGAGTGTAATGGTGGGGCAAAGTTAGTATAGAAATAAAAAAGGCGAGCACGAGATACTTCGACGCGCCGAGGTCACGGTGAGTTCACGGATCACTGTTTTTGTCTCGAATACAACTTCTCCGTATCTTTCCGTGGAGTAAGGCGCGGGGCGGGACGGGGGTAGAGGGGGGGGGGGGCGCACAGCCTAAGAGTTTAATAAACGTTAAGGTTATTTAGTTTATCAACGTATTAATTGAACTTATATTAAATTTTTAACTGAATATCAGTGTAATTAAAAGTTATCATACCAGCGTTCTATCACAGTCCTGATGAACACAATCCCTTACCACTTACAACCAGGTGAACTGCATGCCCGTTAATCACTTCATTACCAACCGTAAGGTTATCAATTAGTGAAAATAATTTCTGAGTTAATATAACGCAGTATTGTTTCTGGGGTAGGCAGAAGTCATAAAGTAATAAAGCAATATTTAACCGTATCATTTGAAACCTCGTCAGTTTGTACACCAATCATGTATTATACAAACATATTTTATGTTTGTACGTCAGTACTCAATCCAATCAGATGTCACCGTACAGAAAGCGAGTGGAGGGGGGGGGGGGAGTGGGCCAGTGGGCGAGCAGCCGTTAGATGACCACGACACCGATAAGGCTTCTCAAATAGGATATTGTATTTGTGTTCCTCTCTATACTGTGGAGAGCACACGGCTCTGCTTGTTCTCTTACCGTACAAACTGACACCATACTTACACTCCACCATATTTATTTGTGAGATACGCATTACTTTCTTAAGTATTTTACTTATTGCATTTTGAAGCAATGATGGCACAGTTGTTAGCGTGTGCTACGGACATCGCATCGATTGACGTGAGTTCGAATCTCTGCGTTTTGTCTGAGGTTTCGGTGGAAAAAAAACATCTGACAGGTGTTTACTATCTTCACGATGAAAATCTCTCACCAACTATTATAGGCGTGCTTTAGCAGCTCTACTTCACAGCTAATCTTCTACATCGTCACTTAAGATCAGATGGGGTTGTGGCCACAATGCTAAACCTATATCGATAAAAAAAAATGTTGCTCGACAGAAGTGACAACTTAAACTATTAAAAAAAAAGATCAAACGTAAGAGAGAAAGGGAAGCCGGCGAGGATTCGAACCTAGGATCTCGGTCATAGCAGTCACGCCTACGACCGCTACGCTACGAGCGTATTGTTAGGATCGACTGAAACTATGCTACTATTAATGGGGCCGTAACGCGTTACGTTACGAAGTGGAATAACCTCCCTTAAGAAGTTATCACTTCAAAAAACTAAATACTGTTTAGATTAAATAAACACAGTTTTCGTCGTTAAAGTCCTGTATATAGTAACTGCGCAGATATGAAGTTTCAAATTGAAGTTACACTCTTAATAATAACAATGAAGTGAACTCGCAACCCTCTCAGCCCTCGCCCCCAGGGTTGTGACAACTTTCTAATAAGAAAACGCAGATTATAATCATCTATATAAATAAAATGATACGGGTTTGTCCTTCAAAAAATATTCGACAGATTTTGATTTAAAAAAATGTTTTACTCCTTAGATACTTGGTTTTTATCAACAAGAAAATTTATCCCGATATACTTATTAAAAAAGTTATTGAAGTTTTAAGAAAGTATGATGTTTAAAAGTATTCCGCGTTCGGCGATATGTATTTTTACCGTGTTGTAAATATAACTAACCGTGCCTCATGGTTTCACCCGTGTTAATTTAAACGACAAACATCGCCATCGCACCCGTGTAGACAATTTTTTATAGTTTTTGTAAAATTATCGACATTTTTATGAGGAATAAATTAATTTTTCAAAATATAATATTGCCTATGTTAATCGCTGATACTGCAGCTTTATATTGATGAAAGAGTTTTTAAAACCGGTCCAGTAGTTTTTGAGTTTATCCATTACCAAAAAAAAACAAACAAAATATCAAATCTTTCCTCTTTATAATATTGGTTTAAATAAGCACCGCAGACGAAATCGCGGGTCACTGCTAGCTATCTACTACAATTAATAAAATTGAAGTGTCTGTTTGTAATTTAAAAATAACAGCTTTTTACTAAATGCATATAAAAGTATACACGATACCTATATATAAAAAAAAAAACCATTTTTAAATTTTTTGTCTGTCTGTCTGTTTGTTTAGGATAACCTCCGAATCGTGGACCGATTTTGACGAGACTCTCTGATAGATAGCTGATGATATAGGGGGTAACTTAGGCTACTTTTATTTTAGAAAAACAATTAGGGTTTTGCACAAACAAAAAAAAATTGTCATAGTGAATCAATTCGAGCGCTTAAATGGCTTACGCTGAGTAAACCATAAGAGATATAGTAAATTAATGTACTAAATAATTGTAGACATTAAAAAGACCAGGAGAACCACCAGGGACACCAGGGAGAGTTTATATTTATCTTTTAAGGAACACCCACAATAAAGATTTTTGTCTTTAAAATAGCCGGGACCGGGGAAACAAGATTTGCGCGGGCATTCTGTAGTACCTACACGTAAGCGAAGCCGCGGGCACAGCTAGTTTTTGTATAAAATAAGTTCACAACAACACTCAATTCCTTCTAACGCATCCCTTGTTAGTATAGCGTAGATAAATAGAGATGTTGTTATTTACTCCATGTAACTGTTATAAGAAACAGCAAAAGCATAGTTTATTATGTAATGTTGATTGTTTGTATGTGCAGCCCTGTGTGTATTTCTCCTCTCCCCCCTATCCCGTGTATCAAGTTTACCCCCCACTTACCGCTGAACTAGGATCGTCTTGAAATGTAAAGGGGATGAAAAGTGTCTCCGCGAGATTCCAGCAACAATAACCTGTTATCTCTATCGTTATTACTGAACGTTATAACAATAGCGATAACTGATAACGTAACTGCTTAGCGATGTTTTTATTGCTTTCATATTGATGCAGGGGGGTGTGGGGGTGCGCAGAGAGGGTGTGATGTGCCACAGACACCGAGTCAGTATATACCATTGATATCAATCAATACAATTAATAAAATTAAAGTGTATGTTTGTAATGTCAAAGCAACTGCTTTTTACTAAATGCATATGAAAGTATTTTATATAATAAAGCGGAAAAGTTATTTTGTTTGTTTGTTTGTTTAAGCACGCTAATATCTGGAACTACCAGTCGGATTCGAAAAATTCTTTTTGTATATGATAGCCAGACTCTCAAGAAATGTGTTATTTAAGATTAGGCTACAACTCTCAGCTAACCGCAAATATTGATTTCTGTTATTGTAGGTGCTCTGGCGTAATCGTTAATGATATGGAAATACAGTGTTCTACAACAATATACCTATCTCTTTTACATACGTCACAATAAGGTATTTTATGACAAAGATTTTTTGGAAATTAAAAAGTGATTTATAAGCATAATTTTTAGATATGGCATATTAATTCTTACGAACGAAAGTTTCTTCATCATAAAGACCATTTTATGAAACTAAACTTTGCGCTATAGAGATATTTAGACTATTTGGGCACATAGTTTAGGAGATAATGAAAAATATGAATAATTTATACTTGCGGGAAGAACAATTATGATAGACTACACGGATGTGTTGGCGGCGCGGTGTTTGTCAGATAAAATGAACATGAGTGAAAACGTGGGGCAAAAAACCAATTATTATAGTTTTTGTCCATCTTTCTGTTTGTTCCGAATAATCTCCGAAGCAATTGGACCAATTTTGACGTGACTTTCACCGGAAAATATATGATGCTATATGGAGTAACTTAGGTTACATTTTAGAAAAAGAATTAGGGTTCCGCGCTAATAAAATAAAATTATAGTTGTGATTCAATTCGGTAATGTAGTACTATGTAGGTACTACATAATTGTAGAGAAGATATTCTAAGGATCACCCGCAATAAGCATTTTTGACGTGACAACGTCTTATAATTCGATGGAGCCGGCTGCACGCACGAAAAAACATGATTCATGCGGCGTTACCTCGCTCTGAGGCGTTCCATTTAAGGCTTGAAGTGCAAGCGAGAGCGCGGATCGAGCGACAAAGAGGCACAATCGGCCTTCGCGTTCGGCAGCGTTCGACATTTGTCTTGCATTGCATTAAAATGATACCATTCCATCAGTATTTTCTTATGACGTTGTCACGTTCAACTATCGTCAGTAAACCGACATTACAGACAACCGATTTTTTTGTCTTGAAAATAACTGGGATCGGGGTTAGCACGATTCGCGTGTATGCCCGACCGACGGCATTCTATAGACGACGCGAGCGAAGTCGCGGCCAAAGCTATTTCATAATAAAAGATTCAAGAAACCGATTTGATGACGTCAAAGTTATATTGCTCTTCTATAGAAATCTATCTAATTACAATAATATAAACTTGTTAAAATATTCAAAATGAATAAAGATCTCGCGAACGGAATCTATCGTGAAACTCACTTCACTCCTACCCTTGGATATATCGCAATCACTCACCAGTTTCGAAGAGGTCAGGCTCAGGATACTTGAAAACCACCAGGTTAACAGTTTTAATTATTTTCTTAATTTTATTTTGGCAACAATGTTCGTGCCGGTGCGTGCGCGACATGAGCAGTTGGAATAGGAAGGTGTTGAGGGTGGAAGGGGCACCAAAAAGCTTGGTCACTGCGATTCTCCACTCAAATTGGCCCATGACGTGTGCGTATTGTTCTATTTTATCCAGACTTTGACTGTACACATACGTAAATGTATTTATATTAAGATTACAAATAAAATACAACTCAGTGTACCCTGTCCAGTCCGCGAGTTGACCGTATGTTTAAACATTAAAATAACTTAATTCATAATATTGGTCTATAAATAAAATGCCTAAAACAATACAAATCTGGAAAAAGGTAATTATTTATTTATTTAATTTTCCATTTCTAACCAATATTGTTTGTCTGTGAGTCACGTGATTTGAAACGCCAATTATAAAACGTGACGTCACAATTCAGGAATTATAAACGTTTTGGATTCTGAGTCCGGTGAGTTGTCACATTTGTTGGTTTACTTGTTTACCTGATTGGTACCTTTGACGGTTATGATATGTTTTATGAATAATGACGTCATGGGACCACAATACCGCGTTTTTGGGGCATAATTTTTATCTAGAAAAAAAAAAAAATTAAATCACTTTGTAGGGTGTAATAGTACAATTTATTTGTTCATAGGTATTATTTTTAACATATAAAGTGTTTAAAAGATTTTTTTTTATTTGACTACTCCTGTATTGACCTGGGCTGTATAAACCCGCCATTGTGATTCACTTTTGTACCGTGTATCAAATAACTAATAGCTCTTGCAAATATTCTTGTCTGTTCGTTCGACATCTACGTACGTGTCTGTGAACCCCAAATTTCCTTGCATTGCAGGAAATCTAGAATAGTTGTGTCCAGTTGTAGTAACTAAACCTAGAAAAGGAACATCAAGTTCATTCATTTATGTTATGAGAGGAGAATCTCTTCCATTTGTCAAGTAAATGGAGTGTAGCGCCTGTCAATCTGTCACTAGTATATCATCTAGACGAGAACCTTGACAGCGAAGCGCCATCTGTTCCAATGCGATGCAAATACGATCTGCTTCTAACAGTTAATAATAAATGTCTTTGGATGATGGTCCAAGTAAAAAGTAATTAGGGGGTTTTACTAGCATTGATTTAAAATATTTATTTATTAAATATTACTTATTTAATGAAATATTGATATGTGACTAGAGTGTTTACTATGGAAGCGTATGAAATCCTTATTGTTGGTATAACTTATAATACATTTAATATTGAGCAATAATAAGAAACTTCGGGTGGAATTAATCTGACAGTTGGTTACAACTAATTACATCATATGATAGTAGGTACATGTATTCAAACTCCCTCTGAATAAGGCAGAGAGCTGACTATAAGCTTCAAAGACATATCTGGGTGAACAAGCTTTGCTCGGTATTTACAAAAAAAAAAACACCTATCTAGGTAAACTCGGAATATAAAGTATTATATAAATATAAAATTTCATTCAAATAATTCGATCCATTTTAAAGAAATCAAGTACATATATAATTATATACATTTATACAAGATTCATTCTCTTATTGTTATACAGTTTAGGCACACTGAAATAAAAATATGTATATGAAAATTTGAATTATTATTACTATAGGTCAGTTTGTGTGAATTATTCTACACGAAATAGTTAGAAGGTAGCGGCTCACGGCCAGAGAAGCCAAATCGAGGGTGACACAACGCAAATAACACAACCAGTCGCAATGCTACTAACACTCAATAATAAATTCTCTCGCATATACAAGATTCGTGTTATAACCGATTAGCGGGATTCAAAATAAACGAATCCTGCGCCATTTCATTGAAATATATTATTTCCTGATAGGCGTCGATCTGGAATCACTATTGACGTCGTATTTCAAGCGACCTAATCTTGATTTGTACATACTTCGATTAATAATAAACTGTCTACAACCTCACATTATTAAGGATATTATATGTCTGTATCGATTAGTTAATTACAAGGATAGTATTTAAATAATAAAAATAATAAGGATTATTACTTAGTTCACAGTAGTGATGAGTATATTTAAATCATAATAAAATCACATCTGTAAGTCAATGGACTTACTTAATGTAATGATGCCTTCTACGTATGTGTAGAAGGGTTGTTAATCGCTATTCGCTGTAGAGTTGGAGCGCCCGTGGCTGCCTCACGCCGCGCCGCCCCTCGCCGCCCCTCGCCGCACTGGCGTCGGATTTGGTAGTATGCCAAGTGTCTCGTACGAACCGACTTTGTCTCTATCGGGAGGAAAAACTCGATTTGTGTCTCGTATAATGACCGAAACGAATTGTTATAGTTTTTTGTTGGCTTTGTTTCCTCGTTAACTTCATTTCACACTCGTAACCTATTTTAATGTTGGGAAATTATATTAACTCCATATTTTCCCAACATTTTTAAACTTTGTTTTTCGATTCTATTTATGATAGGTCATTGCAATATTATTTAAAGTAACTACATATATTTTAGAACGCACTGAATAATTTTTTTATTATAATTTTTTTTTTATATGTAAATCTTTTATCTGTATCTTAAATTGTGTAACTGTATATTAATTTAACGTCGGCACTATAGCGCCACGCTGTATGTAGCGCCACGCTGTTTGAAAATACTTGCAAATAATCATACTAGCGGCCCGCAGTTTCGCTGCAAATGATTTCTTTGGTTGCGCGTAATTTTGGATTTGTGACATCTTGTACGGTTTAAATTTTAATGATATAATTTAATATAAAATTGTAATCTACATGAGATGAGAGATCTGAATAAAGATTAATAGTGATTTAGAGAAAATAGCTACCAAAAAAACGTAATATTTATGATTAGGAGATGGAAATATGCAATCTCCGACTTTTCCCAAGGCTTTTTGAAGAACTGCAATTTTTTCATACATTATTTTGATGGATACCATAAGGTTTAGTCAGAGTAAGCCATGTAAGCGTCCGAAATGTAATGTATATTACAAACCTCTAAATTATAGTGAAAACGGTATTAAAGTTCGTTGCGTAGTTTAAAAAATCTAAGCGTACAGACAGACGGCGGGAACAGACTTTACTTTATTATATATATTGATATTAATGGATTGATTTATTTATTGAAAAGAGAGAAGGAGGTGACGCATGGACAATTTATTTTTCAGTTTGTTTCCTCCTATGTTTTGTATCGGTATGTTTTGGCTAACGGATAATGCCTTATACAGACAAACTGCATTTATCTATACTCGGTACATTCCGCTAATCAATGAATATAAAGATTACAATAGTACAGTCGTAGAGCACTTGTGAATAGAACCTGTTCCAAAAATACCAATGAAATATTGTCTCGCCTAAAGCAAACGATGTTTGTAAGTCTTTTCTAATGCTCGCCTGGCCACCTCTACCTACCATCTTTGGATTGTAAAGGCGCGTGTAGACGGCGTCGTGGCGTCTACGCAAGTCCTAAGTCTATCGGCAGAAACATAAATACCTACCTACCCGTATGCTCCGAGAGCTAAACTTGAGTTAGTCCACTGTAAGCGTTGCGTGTTATTCTATCTTCGTTAATATCGTCATTCAACATCAGGTAATCACCTTACAGCAATTCATTTACCGTAAAATTATATATATTATAATACAAAATATCATAAAAATAATTGTATTAACTGTAATTGAAATTTCTATCAATTTCTATTTTTTGTGTGAATGCCATTTCATTAGAAATATTAATAAAGTAGCTCTATGCTATGTGTATCTGTTGCACAAGACAGGGCTGTTCTGCTCGCGTCTCTACCAATATACTTTTATAACCTTCATTTTTTTGGGCTGTCTAATAAAATATCTATCTATACAATTAATAAAATTGAAGTGTCTGTTTGTAATGTCAAAATAACAGCCTTTTACTAAATGCATATTAAAATATATACGATACCTGTTCGTTTACTTGTCACTATACGTCTATATATATTAGGGTTCACTTTCGAATAATACACTGTGTATGTGGCATATCTCATTGATGCAACGTGCCCGGGAAACATATTGTACCACCACCGTACAATTGCATTAAATCGCTGGCGCCTATGTTTCTGAACCGCTGACTATACTGTTCCCCCCCGCGCGGCGATCGATAGCACGAGCCGCGCTCGCGCACCTTTACCCTCCTACTCGTGGATAGATTATCTTGGAGGTTGGACATATCGCGCGCGCTAATTCTTGTTTTTGTTAATTACGTCTTTTATGTACTATATCTGTATCTTTGTTTCTGTAAATATTAAACTTAACTTGTCATTTCAACTCGCTTAATTTCTTCCTAACCTTCGCGTATTAAACTATCGTGAACGTTCTCTACCTAAGTGTGAGTCACATCAGCTCACATGTACTTTAGTAGAAAAAATATATTTTAATTGAAACACATACAACCGTAGCATATTGATGGTAACAAAAAGTTCGCGTGAGTTAATTTTACTTGTGGCGCCATCTCATTTTTCATTTCATATACTAACAGCATTTTATAATGACGTTAAATTGAACTATACATTTAACAACAAACCCATTTTTAAAAATTTTGTGTCTGTTTGTTCCGGGTAATCTCCGAAACGGCTGTACCGATTTTACGGGACTTTCGCCGGTAGATAAGTGATTTTATAGGAAGTAACTTAGGTTAATTTTATTTTAGAAAAAAAATTAGGGTTTCGTACAAATTAAGAAACAAAACTGGTCATGATTAATTAATTCGGGTGCTTAAATGGCTTTCGCTAAGTAAATCATAAGAGGTATAGCAAATTAATGTACAAAATAATTATGGATATTAAAAAGACATACAAAAAGTCAGGGAAAATATACGTCTATATTCTAAGAAACACCCACACTAAGCATTTTTGTCTTTAAATTAGCCGGGAGCGGGAGAGCAAGGTTCTCACAGGCGTTCTGTAGTCCACGTGAGCGAAGCCGCGGGCACAGCCAGTTATTTATATATGTACATAAATATAACTAACTAAGCGAAGAAACGATTTTATGAAATAAAATAAAACTCCTAAAGCTTTGAGCAATTAAACTTAATTTTGCTCTACAATCATGTCGAGAAAAATTACTAGAAAATTAACGAAGGATATTTTTTTTTGTAAAATTAAGCAAACTTTGAATTTTGTTAGTGAATACTCTTGTGATTTTATTAAAATAGGTAGCACTAACTCAAATATGTCATCAGAAGAATTGACTGGAAACATTTTTCATTGTTGTGTGAATTTAAAATCTCACTTGGTGATAAATGACTGTGCTTTTTAGTTATAAATGGGAACTCTCATAAGAGCTTACAGTCATAGTAGTCAGTTCAAACCTTCGACATTTGATGCAGAGTCGTGCGCCATAGCATTCTACTGTGATGCTTTCGATTAAAAACATTCGATTAATATTTTTAGATATGATTTTCCAGGGTGATAGAAGGCTAACTAAGGTCATTTTAACATAAACTCGGGAAGTTTTAGCCGAAACAAAATTCAGACGAGTTCACTAAATTTAAAAATTCGCAACTAAATCATATTATAGTAGGTATCTAGTCGAAACATCAAACAGTAAACTCCCAACGTAAACCCTACGTTGTAATAACTAAACCGCTGAGTTACACGAATACCATTCTCCCTAAATGAAGTTTCCAAAAACGTCTCCCGAATAGTTTCCGAACAGAATCTGAATTCGTGAACAATTACAGAGAACGCTCTACCTCAGGTTACGTACGCGATCTGCGACCCTTACATATTCAGTTCGGACCCGCTCGGGGGGCGGAGCGCGCAGGGAGAGACAGGCGGCAAGGGGAAGAGGGTGAGATCTCATCAGCAGAACTGCTTGAACTGATTGATCCAATCGAAATTATTTGATGAAACTTATCAGCGGGTGGTTTCATTAAGTCTTTTTGTTTTTTGTTTCACTTTGTGTTTGCGTTTGCGTTTGCGTGGCCGATCACTAACAATACGAGTTTCGCTTACTGGTCAAGTAGAGGATATTATGTGTATGTCGAATCGAAAAGGGATATTTATGAAGTATTAATAAACGTACAAAGTTGACGCGTCCGATGAAACTTTCTACCAAAATACTTTTGTTCTATTTATAGATGTTAATAAACAAATTGATACAATGCAAACATTTACAGCATTATTTTATAAGCTGTGCCCCGCGGTTTCACCCGTATACAATTTAAAAGGAATCCCTGATTGATGATGTATATTACTATAGTATAGACAATATTATTATTGGGTGACCAGATGGTCACATCGCGGCATCGCACGAATCGGTTGCGCCACTACTACCATAGACATAGATCCGAGTCGAGTGTTAAATTATTTTAATTTTGCATTATCTCTAAAACTATGCGTCCAAATAACACGCTGTAAAAGACAAAGTTAATCTTCATTAAATTGTCTTTATGACGAAGCAACTCTTTTTCATAAGGATTAATATATCATGCTTAAAATAATGCTCTTAAATTAATTTCTAACCTTCAACCATTTTTTTTTTGCAAAATACCTTATTGTGGGTTGTGTATAAGTTACAGATATATGCAATCGCTGACTTTTTTTAGATATACTAATGACCAATATTTTTGTAGAACATTGCATTTACCTACCATTACCTACCATTAAACCAGCGCACGCGGATAAAGCAGTTCACGAGGGCTTCAACTTCCGACTTACTTAACAAAGATCAATATTTATAGCTAGCTAGGAATTGTAGCCTAATGTTATATAACCCATACTATTTCTCGTGAGTCTGGCTATCATATAAAAAAAGATTTTTTCGAATCTGATTTAGTTTTATAGACTAGCGTGTGTAAACAAACAAACAAAAAAAAAACTTTTCGCTTTATTATATTAGTATAGATAGTACACATTTTAGTACTTAATTATTTTTTCATAATAATTTTTTTTGTGAATAAAATGTTTTTTAATTTTTCTATTTTGACTTTCTGTCTATGTAGGCAATTTTGCCAATGTCAAGGTATAACAAATACACGTTAGAGGAAAATGTATTCACATTATTATGATTCCATGATGTTGTTTTGTTTCGCCAAAGAAGTGCAACTTCTCACCTTTTTTTTTAAATTGATAATTAATAGGTTTTTTTTTGCTGTTTCCTATTTTAAAATTACAGTAATTATTGTCCTCGGTCGGTAGACTAAAGATTTAAGTTCAATTTAAAATTATAAATTAGGTCCTACGAAACAAGTCTAAGCGCACTAACAATACCTATATCGTGATCGCAACTTCAGGTAATGAAGAAAGTAAGCAAGTAGCGCCATTATTAAATCGTCGGACATTTCAAGTAATTAAACTGACCGGTCGCGCGCGAACGCGATGCTGTCTATGTTAGAGCTAGTGTACGCAACCGCAAACCGTTTCACCTTTGTATTTTAATTAGTGCGAACGCGCCCCCTACCCCCTCTCTCGGCCCACCTCACCCATTAGCCTGACTAGCCGCGCTGGCCGTTGAGTGATGGGTGTGTACGTGTGTGTGTGCTTGCGTGTGACGCAGAGAGGAGGGCTAGTGGTGGGAGTAGCACCCAAAAAGTAGTAATAGATAACTGTTGAATATAATTCAGTTTTTTTCGTGTGAACGTAACAGTTGAGTTAATAAGTTGGTGATACCACAGTGAGGTGCCTCCAGCCTCTAACTCAATGTATTTTTTTTTAACACAATTACGGTAGCATATTATGCACTAGCGCGTTGCCGACCTGAACCCCCCCCCCCCCCCCCCCCCCCCCACCTCAAGGAGCATTGGAAAACCTACTCACTGCAGGAACATAACACAAGGTCATACACAAGGTCATTTGGCTGCGATCTTCTGTGGGCTGAAGGTTTTCCACCAGTTGTTCTGCCCCAACTAGAGAGAAATATCCAATGAAACTTCTCTTAAATACATTTTGATATCTATAAAAGAAAAATCTTTACATTATCCCGCGTTTGCGAATGTGCTATGTCACGTGTATAAGAGAGAAATTTTACTGTCTGTCCCGTGTTATATTGTAAGAAATTGACAGAAAATTTAACTATATTGCGTATAAATTCCAGATGGTTTCAGATTTGTCCTTATCTTATGCCAAAAGTCTTCCAATCGGGCCAAATACCAAGGCTATATGTCTCCGGAAAGCACTCTATAGGGAGAAAAGCACCCTTTTAGACTATGCAGGGCCTAGATTTATTTATTGTATAAACCTAAATAAATGATTTTTTTACAGCGTTTTTTGAAAAAAAAAAAACCTTTACATAAGGACATATGAATAACAAAATTTGATAAATTATAAGAGCTCCGAGTATTTCATTTTAGTTACCAAATTCTAAAAAGTAATAATATAATTAACAGGCTATAAACAAGAGCAAAATAGAAATTTAGTTGTAGCCGGTAAGAACCGAATCTGGACCCCTTCACCATTAGAACACGAAAACAGCAATTTTGTTGATAAAACCAAAACAAATATAAATTCAGAACACAGTTAACAATGTGTTTCATCAGGAGAGTTGTTAATCCCAAAGTTCATTACGTGAAGTGAAGTTCTAGGAACAAGCAATCTCCTGACCAGGAACTATGGGTAGGTTTACCGGACGCCATGGGACCTTACTGCATGTCTATTAACTATATAAATGTCGTATACAGAAATTGCATGTAATTCCAAAATTGCAATAAAACTATCAATATAATGCAATCTATAAACAAAAGATTAAAATATGGGTAAAAATAAAGTCACTAAACT
Source organism: Saturnia japonica (assembly GCA_033032175.1). Lineage (NCBI taxonomy): Eukaryota > Metazoa > Arthropoda > Insecta > Lepidoptera > Saturniidae > Saturnia > Saturnia japonica. The sequence goes on from CM065332.1 coordinate 228,850, forward strand.
GCATATGAACGTGAGCGGAGTCGCGAGGCGCCACTTGTAGTAAAATAAATTGAAGTATAAAATAATATTAGGATTCTTTTCATGTCATAAGTACTGAGTTTAATAAACAATTTTTCATCACAATTAATTATTTAAACGTCGTTTTAATGCATATGTTCCTCACTATTTACAAAACATACACAAATAGTTTAAAATTAATGATTTTGTTTAAAAAAAATCCATGATTAAAATACTTTTTCTACATAGGTAGAGAGGCTAAAATTATAAAACAAAAAAAAAATCCCAATGAAAATATATTCAAGGCGACATCTATGAACAATCTATTCAGTTAACATGACAGCTGTTACGATAGTTTTTAAGTATTAGCACGAGTCATCTAGTTATATTATAAATTGTTCTGTTCACGATGGGACATAATTTTAACATGCAATAAATGTATGCTTTATTAGGTATATCCCATAAAATATGTCAAAAGTTTAGATGAATAAAGTCGAACGAAATGTAAGTCAGTACGGTATAGATATGGCAGTAAAATTGATTAAGATTATTGCACGGATCCGTGAGGCTGAGAGCTCCGGAGCCCTACAGTCCCGCAGCCCTCGTAATTCCAACTGAAACCGAGATGTACCTCCGAAGAATACAATAACACTTTGCCAAGACCCGCCGTTTCGCTTATCTACCGATTTCAAATATTCACTCGAGCAAATTCAGACCCGCTCACGTTACATACCATATTAAATTGTTTCTTATTGATCATGGAATAAAGTTGAGATTTAGTCGAAATAGGTTTTCCCTTCAGGTGATCCTCCGATGGCTTCTGATAGAAAGTGCTTTATTTCTAAATAAATTTACTTGATTCGTTTTAGTTCTTAGTTCGTTGTTGACAGAGTCGCGTGTTTTTCTTTATGCTTTAATATCGGTAAATGTTACATGAGACTGCACTTTAGGTTTCTTTTTATTTTAAATTTATCAATAAATCTAATATAGGGATCGGATTTCTTTTAAATATAAATAAAGTCTATGCTTTATTATCCGTTATGTAAGGTAAGGTGCCTCCTACCACTATATACATGTTTTGCTTATGATAATGCACTGTTGTTGTGCATTATCGCGGTAGGAAGTCAGAACATTGTCTGATAAATTTCAATATGTACGGAAGCTTCTAATTTTAAAGGTAACAATACTGATGGTGCTATTAAAAACTTTAATTAATTAATGTACAAATAATAATAAAGACTTATAGCTAGTCGAGGTAAGTACCGGAGTTCTACTAACATTCAAATTTGGGTTTGACGAAAAGGAACACATACAGAAAAACAAAACTGTTCAGCATATACACTACTACATACAATATATTACATATATATATATATATATATGTGTGAATATTTGTAATTTTGTCATACACTATTCGTAGTACTTATATATAACTATGTATTTTAGAGAAATGAATGAAATTGGATTATTAGTAATTAATAATAAGTATGATAATTAATTAATTGATTAATAACAATAATGAGTAATTACATAATTCTGTTAAAAAGATTACTCTTGGCTTAATTTGCAAGATTATTAATTGCTAACGGTGTACCCGCGGCTCCGCACGCGTTTCTTACTACGCTACAATTAATTAAATCCCTTTATTTTTACTCATATTATTGACAATGCATATGCCGTATCAATTGAGGAGTGACATGTATTTCCCGTGTACAATTTTCATCAAAATCGGTTGAAAACTATTATCCTAATGTACAATTTCTAATGCATTATTAACAATTCTTATAGCCTCTCAATTATAGTATTATGTATGTTTCTCATCTACATGATGAAGATTAAACTTTTGGAATTACTTTTTTTACAATATATATTGTAATTTCAAATCAACAAAACGGTTGTCATGGAAGCTAATATTTCCCTCTTACATACTTTCATCTCCATTTTTTTACCCCTATAGTTTTATTTTGGCTACAAAAAGTATCCTATGTCCTTTCCCAAAGTCCAATCTATCTCTATGCCAAAATTCATCAAGAATATAGCCCTTACCTTACACAGTATATCATTCATATTAGCTTTTGTGTCTCTTACCAGTCGTTTTTCCGTTGAATCCGGTTTGAAATCACAACGATTCTAAAGAAGTTTCACTTCAAAAAAATAACACCTATCTAGGTATACTTGGAATGTAAAACATTATCTAAATACAAAGTTTCATCCAAATCGTTGGAGCCGTTTTCAAGAATCCAATTGTGTGGGATGATGGCAAAAGGTTAGATGCCGAATTAAAAAATAAAATAAACTCGCGTCAAAAATAAGGTGGTTGGCGACACTGGAGATGGGAATGAATGACGTTTGGGTGAAGACGACGTGTTGTAAGATTGTGATTTTATTAAGAATTGTTTGTGTATTCCTGTAGTAAAGACGTTTTCCAGTTAATTAGGGGTTTTCCTTTGTCTACGTCCAATATATATATATATATATACAAGAATTGTTCAGTTAATTTAATAATATTAGTATGAATGTAGGTAGTTTAATATGTTTTCAATTTATTGTTTTTGAAGTACTACATTTTATCAATACATGGAAGTAGTAACGGGCGTGCCCTTATGTACGCTCTGTCAACGTGTGGAACTGGTTATGGGAAGATATTATGTTTCAATTTATGTATTTGAAAAAAAACAACATAATAATCATGCGGAGCTTATTTCGTTCACTTAAAATAATATATTAATTATGTAATAAATTAAAATGTAACAAGCACACTCGTGTTAATATTATTTCAAATGTTCCCAAAAATGTGTTAAAATACGGCTGCTTAAGAGTTCCGGTGGCGCCACCTCTCCGACTCGTGAAGATAAATTCCACGGGAGGATAGTTTTAAAGTACGTCGAGGCAATATTTCACAGTTTATCTGGACAAATCTTACACCTTTCGCGCTATATGAGCACCGCTTTGCCACTGAAGGCTTGTTGAAATTTGTGAAACTGTCGCTGAGAGGTTTTCTTATTGAGTTATTGTAATAGTTTATGGAAGTGAAGTAATCTTTAATAAGAATCTACCTCGGTCAGTCTCGAACTGTGAGTCGTTCTAAACAATCGGTAACAAACTGGACTAGCCCAGTTCCGTAAATTATATCTTATACAAAGCGATTGATTGATCCTGGAATTACTTTATATTCAATAGCTTAATTAAATAGTTTTTGTTTATAATAGGGATGAAAAATCAAAATTTTTGTAATTAGTGTTACACTTGCAAGAAAAAGTTATCAGAAGTATCTCATTAATATTAGATATAATAATCTATATATTAATACGTGAAGGAAAAGCTTTCTACCCCTTTTTAAGAGTATTGCATGCACGGAAGACAGATTTGGCATGGTTAAAGTTTATATGGAGAAGGAGTGCAGAAAGCTAAAATGTATCTATAATATCTGTTACTAATATATTCAATTAAATAAATGAATACTGCGAAACCTAACTCGACCAGTGCCATTTAACTTAGACACTTCCAAGTGATATAGATAATACTAATTTTTTAGGTTAATGAATACTGCAAATGTCAAACAGAAAATAGTCTATGATCACAAAGTCGCTTGTCGAATTTAGTTCGACCTTGGGCGATCACTAGTTATTATAAATCGGATAATTACATAATCGACAACGTACTGTTGATTTGCAAATCAAAGTCTATAGAAAAGCTTAACAGATACTATTTAACAAAGACAATAAAACTATGAATTCTGTTTCGCGGTTTGCAACTGATTTCAAAGCGTCCGATCGGGTTTCATGCTAATTCAACTGGTTTCCATTCAATAAATGTTTCTCGTAATTCCTCTCACAAAGCCAAGCCTGTTGAGTACAGCATCAACAACTATTGTGGGTGTTAATGTTAAACTACTATATTTTAAAAGTCTTTTTATCCATTATAAAACAGAATTTACTTGATCATTAACAATGGGGTAAAGCAAAAAACTCGAAAAGAAAAACACAAGTTGCTTCGTTAGTGATGCATGCTTCTAATAATTTCTTCCAAACTATATTTGAGACTAGCTGTGCCCGTGGCTTCGCTCACGTGGACTACAGAATACCCGCGCGAGTCCTGCTCCCCCGCTCCCGGCTATTTTAAAGACAAAAATACTTATTGTGGGTGTTCCTTAGAAGATAGACGTATACTCTCCGAGACTTTTTTGTAGGTCTTTTTAATGTCTACAATCGTTTTGTACATTAATTTACTAGATCTCTTATAATTTACTCAGCGTAAGCTATTTAAGCGCCCGAATCGATTCACTATGACCAGTTTTTTATTTATTTGTACGAGACACTAATTCTTATTCCAAAATAAAAGTAGCCTAAGTTACTCCCTCTATCATCTGCTATTTATCAGTGGAAGTCCCGTTAAAATCGGTCCAACCGTTTAGGAGATTACCCGGAACAAACAGACAGACAAAAAAATGGGCTTTTTGTCATAGGTATCGTATATACTTTCATATGCATTTACAAACAGACACTTCAATTTTATTAACTGTATAGGTGGTGTTTATTGGCTGCCTGATAATCATTTAATGCAAGCACGGCTATAGCGCTCTCCTGGTCTTGTGTAGACTCTTTGCCTCCCATCGTGCGTGCATAGCATGAACCTCGACTCGTTCGAAAACATTACTCTTGACCAGTCATTCAGAGACCAAATCATCTGTTCTCTAGCGTAACTCAGTCTTGAATTTCGATGCTGCCTTTCGAGTTTTGGACCATTTGCGGGTCTAAATGGCTTGAAGTTTCTTTCAGCAAGACGCCGCCTCACTGTACATGTGCTGGAATTGCTCCCTCCAGTACGTAGAAGGAACGTTTTGACTTCAGCAGCCGTTTGAAATCGATTTCTCAACATTTTTGACATCATATATCGATCCTCCCGCTATGTCGTGCACCTTGTTCGTCCTGATTCTGGTCTGCAAATAATAGATCCAGTCTCTTCAAATCGCGGGAGCACTCTTTGAACTTTTGATAGCGACACACCAACCGTTCTCGGTGAATAACGCTGACTGCACCCCTCTTCAAGCATTATCAGAATTCTGGTGCATTTTCAGGAGTTACTGACACGTTTATAATTGAATTTCATCAGAATAATAAATTTCAGCACAATAAATGCCATATTTATATTATAGAACAGAAACAAAAGTAAAACAAATGTTTTCAAATTTTTATTAAATAGTTTTTTTATGGTTTTTAATACTACCACCATAAATAACTTAAAACGATTTTACTTCTTTTTATATTTGCAATTAAATAAACTTTAATTTCGTTTTAATTTTAAATAGATTGATCCAATATTTTAAGAGTTATCGCATTTTTTATAACCGAGCCGCTTTCTTTGCGGCCGAGTGTATATTAACAGTATTTTGCGAGTTTCTTTAGTTAAGTTAAATCATATACTATCTCTTTAAAGGCTAAAGCAATAGTGCAATTTATAGTACTTTTTATTATAATATATTGGACATAATTAATAGTGACTCTGAAATACTTGATAACCGGTATATCTACAGTTTTGTTTATAAAATGTGTAAATTGATGATATTTAGTACAACATGATTTGTAGTACTTTTTATCTTTTCTCAAAATTTACCTTCAATTTAATCGATGAGTGAAATAAGATGATTATAAATGGTAAAATATTAGTAGAGGCACAATAATAATGTTTGTTCGTTACCGAATAATACACAGTGTTGTCACATATGTTATGATTTTTTTACGAAGTCGTTTAATAATTCTGAAAAGATTTCTGCTTTGACGTTATAAGTCGTCCGCCCCCGGGGTCGCGGGGGTGTACCGTCTCAGCTAAACTTCGATTTCCGTCTGTTTCCGGCATTTTAATTTTTAAAAATATTTTCCTTTTAAGATTTTAATATATTTACGTCTTGTTGAAAAATGATTTTTTTTTGTGACAACCTCGAAATTTTTTATCAATTTAATTAATGTACAAACAGTCTAAAATATAAGATGCTTGTCAATTCCTCAAATTAGACCTGGTTAAATAATTCAAATATTTTGTATACTAGATACATAAAATCTGTGATAATAACAACATCGACAAACAAAGACACGTCCTAGCTAAAGGTAATAATTGTGCCAATGCAATATATTTCGCGCTACAGGACCGTATATTAATGCTATAGTAATTAAAATAATTGAAGATATTGATTTTAATCAAATACCAATATTGATGACGTACTAGCTGAAAGACTGAAGACGAAGTTATGAAATATATGCTCAGCTTAGAGTAACGGCAAAGGAGCAGCCGTCATACAGGTTCCTATACTGTGCAGGATGTGCAAGATGTGCAGGGTGTGCAGGGTGTGCAGGGACTTGGCGCACTGGGAGCTGATCCCTTATTTCTTATTCCAATTATGTAACTAGCTAACGACTCGAGTTTTGCTATAAATTCTTGTGCGTGAAGCGTTCTGGTCTTTCGTTCATTATTTAATTTAGTATGAAATAGAATTCACTGTACACTTCTGTTTTTCTGTAGAACTGTTTATGAAAAATGATTCAGTTCACCATTCCACTATTCCCTCACATTCATGATCAGATGCAGTTCAAGTGAATATAACTAATCTATATGCTAGTAATTGAAGTCATATTGTGTTATGAAAAACAATAGCCACTTGATCTTTTGGATCCCTGACATAACAAGAATGTACGTGAAATTGGTATATATGCCATACATAGGAGCAGCGGTATGAAGCGTAACAGAAATCATTTAATGTTTATTTATAAATAAACATTTCCCTGGTAAAGATAGAGCAAGCCCAGCCCTTTGAGCTCAAATTTCACAAGGGGATTTTAACTTCTGAAAATAGCATAGCAAATAGAAATGTTATTAAGCACAGATAAACATGAGATGCAACTCCCAACTTTGACTTTTTACTCTGTGAACACGTGAACAAACAAATGCACTACCGGGAACTAACTCTCTAACAAGTAAACCAGTTCTCTCCTCATGACAATTTAACGAGTTTGTATGATTACATTCCCGCGGCCACGCTACGCCATACTATCATCGTGTTACACGTTCAAACCGATACAACTTATGCAACTTTCGACCCTCCAAAGAGATTTTTCTACAATAAAACAACAATACATCTTAAATCTATGTAAATGGCAGCATTTGTGATGCGTTCCAATTTGAATGAAGTTTTTGGCAATACAGAATACACCACAACACTGTGTGTAAGATACACAGGAATGGAACGTAATAATTAAAAGAAAAGGATAGTATTTTTAAGTTATGTTAGTATGAAAGAGTAAACGAATGAACGGCATGACAGGAAGTGTGTAAGTGAGATAGATTATATAAATTGTAGTAGTGTAAGAGAGAAAAGGAAATAAAACGAATATGGTCTCGATCAAGTATTTTTATTTACATGTGCTCTTCTAATCATTTTTAAATTAAATGACAGAATAAAAGGAATGTTGTGCGAACTTAATTGTATAAGAAATCAACCATTACTTGTATTTCTGTTACATGAAAAGATTTTATGCATGTTTTTTAATTATTTATTTTGCTTGTACGGTTGGAATAAATTGAATATCTCTGTTTTCATATTTTGAAGACATACTTTATACTAATGCGGAAAAGCAACGTTTTTTTTTAAGAATAAACTATAACATAAATATACCAAGGCGATGTCATGTCTCTGCACGAAACTGGGTCACAAGTTTTTGGAGCAGTCCGTCGAAAACAAAACACGAACTATTTGCACACAACATGAAGTAGAGAGAAAAGTAGAGTGGTCGGATCAGAGCCAACGAGTTGTTCCTATCAGAGCGTCGGTTGTTAAAAACTTACGCTGAGTTGTCGTATTTGTTTCTTGTTTACTTGTAGTTTTGGTTAGCGGGAAAACTCGACATTCTGTGAAGTGAATCTTGTCTTCGTTTCATGTTTTCTTAAGTTATTATATAGTTTCATATTATTTTGATAGACACGTACTCACTATATTAAACAATGATAAACAAAACACCTAGACCTAAGTTAAGAATTGCTACTGTATACTCTATACCTATAACAGCTCTAACAGACAGTACTTATTGTAACTTATAAACGTAGGCGCGGGTAAAACTTAGTTTAAATATATACTATTGTGGACTCAAATTTGAGCTCTATGGGGTACTGAAGGACCAACTAGGATCTATCTAAGGATGAAGGTTAACTTAAATTAAAAGAAAAAACGTGAGCATAATGTACCACGCGAACTCATTTCATGTCGTAGCGTCGTCTGTTGCTTTTTGAATTTGCGGGAAATCATTTTATTCCTCGTTCATTACCCTTGACCATTAAATAAAACGACTCGTGCGCTGCCTATTTTAAAACGGTTGTACTAATACAGATTCCCCGCGGATTTATGCACAAAAACTTATCAAAGTTTTTTCGCAATTGGATGAATTGTTTAGGAAAGCAAAGTGAACAACAAAAACATTCATTATTATATTCTCGTACGGGAATAATTTATAAGATAGATCTCAAACACGAAACATTTTGTAATATTCATTAAATAACCAAAATTTAATATGGATACGTCAAAGCAGGTCAACCGAATATCCCAGGAGAATATTTCGAAGGCTTTCAACTCGAATTTATCACTGAACTTGTGAGAATTTAAAACACTCTAGAAACGTGGGCGCCGCGCCGACACCGCGCCGTCGCGTTGGCGGGAACATTTGAACTACCAACGATTACTCACGATGTTAAAACAACCGAAAATTCCACGAAAAACTTGACTAATTAAACGTGAATAGTGTTTCATTGAAACCGAGACCTGTTTTCGGCACAACCAGTTTTAGCCGAAAATTGTTCATACATGACGACCTAAACAATATTTAGCTTCAGGACCATGGAAAAATTTAAATTATAAATCGAATGACAAATTTACATGGGATATATTTATCTTAGTGCTGGATCTACCGAATTGGATATAGCACTTTCCGCTTTGAAGGTAGCACGACCTGTAAAAGGCACGATTTCGGTAGGACGACCGGCAAACCTGTTTCTTCCGCAAACTATTAGTACTCGCCCTGCTGAGTGCTAATCTGAAAGATATGGATCATTTCTGCTGTTCTATTTTATTTCAATGTATGACGGACGGCGGAGCCTCTTTTTGAATTCACATAATAAAATTTTGTTTAAATTTTTTAACCGAAATTAATATATTATATAAAGCCGAAACCGAAACCTCATCCAAGCACTAGTGAGAACTCGTACAATTTACACAAGAATAAGTCAAGATTACAGTAAGTTAAGCAAACTTGTCCGATCTTGTATCGCGGTATAACATTACCTAGCTGTTGGAATATTTACTCGGTACAAGTTAAATTAGCTTCGGTAAATTAGTTACTCGTGGTAACCGATCACTCCTATTTACTATCTGTCCTAATTATGTGCTGGAAGTTCGTGTGTACTTTACAAAAGCAATTTTTTTTACAGACGACTTTGTTTACTGTATGTAATAATTTACTTTTCTTTTTTGTACTATAATTATAGTATCAATAACGTTTTGGAAATAGTTATTTTAAAAAATACCATAATTCAAAAGGAACTTTTTAAATTTATCTTATGCTTTGATAGATTGTCTTGATGTCACGATGACCTCGGTCACTCTGTCAAGAGTTTTAAAACTAAAAAGAAGGTGAAGAAGATTACCTAGTTGGATATAAGTAATATATATTCTTTATTGCACAAAAAAGTACAAATGGAGGACTTAATGCTAAAAAACATTCTCTACCAGTCTTCCAGGGAAGCAAGAGAAAAGTATATACAAGGTGTGCATAATATTTACTTTTAAAAAAGAAAGAAAAACTTAGCCAATATTCAATTGCTCCAAGTAAAACGTACGTAGCGAAAACTTGAAGGAATCCCGAGAGTTAGCTAGTTGGATGTAGATAGGAAGCGAGTTCCATAGTCGTGCTGCTGTTACTGTGAAGGGTTGGTCGCGGAAATTAGTATGATAATTTGGTATACTGAGAATTAAATAATCAGAAGATCTTAGCTGTCTATTGTACGTAACCGCGAGAGATTGAAATAGTGTTATTAAATTTTCTGGAGATTTGGGATTATTAAGTCCGGAGAAAAGATGACAAAGTATTCTTACATTCCTACGTTGCCGAATAGGTAGCCATTTCAACCGGGCCCGGTATTCAGATAATACATGATCAAACTTCCGAAGGCGGAAAATGAAACGAATACAGTTATTGAGTATACTGTCGAGATTGATGAAGAGATCTGAGAGGTCCAAGTAAGCAACGTCTGCATATCCAGAAGAGGGAGAAGAAGAGTATTTACTAGGGAAATCTTTGTATCAACAGGAAGAAAGTTTTTCAAACGCATGAGAAGAGAAGCGTAAAATTTACTAATAACTTCCTTGACTTGGTCTGCCCAGCGTAATTTAGCATCGAAGATGATACTAAGATTTTTCACCGTAGTTGAATAAGGAATGGTACATTTATTATATTGAAGAAGAATCAATGAATGAAAGTTAATTTTTGCAAGCTGCTTTGAGCTACCAATTATAATAGATTGACACTTCGTTGGATTAACATTAATCCCGTAAGGTTCAGACCAGGTAAGTAAACTTGAGAGGTCGTCGTTTTTAATTATTGATTATAAAAGGATGATTCTTTATTTCGCAGTGCAGATACAATTGCAGGTCGTCAGCAAAGAGATGCTTGTGGGATTGTAAAATAGGCGTAAGTAAGTTTATAAAAATGGAAATAAACGATTACTAACAAATTAAAACTGTCGAATGTGAAGTTCTATATCGTAGCACTTAAATGTCCCACCATTCTACTTTATGACATGCATTGTTCAATCCAATAACATCAGCGACCACCCTGGGATATTTAATCCATTTCCAGCTGACATCGAAGTGATGCCGGCGGCCAGACTGATCAAATGAAGTTACGTTACGTTTGAAGGATTCCATGTTGCAGGAGGGAACACATTTGCTGGGGCTGGCAGACAGTTCACAGCTTCACAGCAGTTGTTCAGCTCTCATAGCCTCTTCTAAATTTTAATTGCGATTAACATATCAATAAGTGTGTTACAATTAGTAACAAAGACGCGTTATCAATTTTAGTAAGTACTTGTATACATTGATGAAATATTTTATTGTTTACTTACAACATAAATAAAGTAAATATAGAAAGAGCTGAATTTAATTATACTACCATACTGTTCATTGTGTATATTGTATACCAGGTTACGAGGGGGAGGTTTCATCATGTTCGCGTTTCAATAATGAAGGTCATAGATCAAATGTTCAGGGTAAATTGGTCCTTATGTAATAATTATCCTTGTAATTATATTCTCCTATCAAAATATATCACTTTTATTACTGTTATAATACTATAAGTAAGTTATTTAAATAGTACTTTGAAATATTTATAGAATATTACAGGAGCGTTCAGTGGTTTAACTAAAAATTTATATAATATAAAGAATCAAAGATATAGGTATACGTAGCGAGGCACAAAACTTCAGTAACTTAGGATGCACTACAAAAATATTAATATAACTGTGGGTATCTGGTGATAGCACATGGCATTTAAGATTATTGGGCAATATTGTCTATTCCATACTGAGTTGTTGTAGTGAGCAGACGTTTTCTCTGATACTTTATTCCTGTATTAATATAGTAACTTTTGCCAGCGACTTCGTTTCCTTTATTTTGAAAATAAAATTACCGGCACGCCATCTCTTGTCAACTGTTTGTAATCATACAGATTGAATCGCGCACCAAAGTTTATTGCAATTGAAAAAGCCTAAACAAATATATTTACCTTTATAATTATAATCATTATATTAATAAGTGAGAAGAAAACTCCGGACCCCGTTTTAAGTGTATCCCGTGCACGGAAGACTGTGAGATTTGGCATGATTAAAGATTATATGGAAAAGGAATGCAGAAAACTAAAATTTATCTATAATAACTTTTACTAATATATTCAATTAAAAAAATTAATACTGCGAATCCTAACCCGACCATTGCCATTGAACTTAGACCCCCCAAAATATTGACATTGTCACTCAACGAAAAATGACAGCAAGTGATTGTAGATAATACTACAAATGTCAAACAGAAAATAGTCTATGATCAAAAAGTCGCTGGTCGAATTTCGACCTTAGGACGATCGCTAGTATAGATAGATAAGCCATACGCTACCAGCTCATTTGCTGCTGTCATCGTATTGAATACTACGCCTTCCAGCGAGCTAATACAACAAGATTTATTACAGTAATGTTGGATAGACAACTCTAATAGGTAATGTAGGTAATTAGTTGAAGGTATTAGCTAAACATCTATATTGATGTTTAGTTTAGGGCTGGAAGCTTTACAAGTCCTGACAAAAGCGTAACAGAACTGACAATTACCGTTGAGAGTGGTGAGGGTGGAGTGGTGAGGGTGGGCCGTTTTACTAAGGGCATTCGTTAAGGGCTGTTTGATTCTGATATTACAGAGCGGTACTCAGTTAACTGATTGAGAGTATAGACCATGTTTATAAAGTATACTTTATATGTATACATATACCTATAATTTTACATAAAAAGAATTACGATTTTTTTATTGACGAGCGGGAAGCATCAATCATTTGTTGTCGGCATGAATAATTCATTACAAATGGCGTCAAATTTGAGATTAAAGTATAAAATTGCCGATTTTTATATTCACCAGTGTGATATCTTTTATTCTACTTAATATTTGTAATCATATTAATTTTATAATATTAGTTATAACATTTATTCTTAATAATCAGTTGTTTATTTCTTTTTCCAGTCTTTACATTTTTCAATAATATCGCTGTTTGTGCGACCATTTAATCATCGAAGTTCGCATTATTTTCGAATACGAGTTCCGTCGTATGACACGAACGCGAGACAGCACAAAGAGTCACGGCACGCAATATCAACGAGACGTGACGCAGACGTGTCATGTAGACTAGGTAACACAAGTGAACGCACGAATTGTTTTTCGTTTAATCGCTTCCGTTTGGATATTTTGATTTCAACAATGAGTTCCGTAGCCAACCGAAAACTAAAGTAGAAAACTATGAATAGAAAGCCGTAGTGGAAGCAGATTCATCTCAAGTTGCGTCGGAATCAGCAGCAGCCTGCAACGTAAGTGATAAAACAATACAACAACAAAATTGCGTTGCATCTAACTTTAACTTATTGAATAGACATGAAAAGTGGATCCAGTATGATAATCGGAAACGTCCATCGCACTGGTTGGATACAGGGGAGGCAGCCTAACCGCAACGTTAGCCAACCGTAAATTGAGTCAAAAAAGCTGCTTGTGAGTGTGTATGGTGAACCTGTGTCGGTATTGTTTATTGCAACATTTTCATACCTGGCACAACAATTATTGAAGAGGTGTTCTGAGAAGAATTGGAAATGATGATGGATAAGCTCGCTGTTAAACTACCATTATTTGTTGATAGTTCTAGTCTATTCGTTTTTCACGACAATGCTCATAGAACGGACCATCTCAATACTACAGGAGTTAGGAGTCCTAGACCTTAGGCCTGGTCCAGCTCGCAGTAAAAACCTTGAACAATAGTCGGTTGCAAATAAAATAATGATTACCTTATAATCCTAAGTTCTTATCTGTCAACCACTTTTCGTTTCATCAGATATTTCTTTTTTTAATTGCCCTCCACTCCCCCCGCGTTTCCCGTCTCCAAGAGTCCATCTTTTCGCAACACTAATTGGATTGTTTACGAAACAAAAGCGTTCGTCTTTTGTGCGGATTCGGTGGCGCTCCCTTTGCCGTTCACTTGTTTTTCCCAATAGTTTCGCGACACAAGATAAGGGATGACAGATGGGTCGAAGTCAATATAAACTATAGGAAAACTACCAAAATAATCTCACTGTGATTTACACATCGCGACCCCATACATACCGGAATGATAAAAATAACATCCATTCGAAAAACAACTGCATTCGCTTCAATAAAATAACTGTATTAAATTAGTATACTGTAAAAATCGCGGGAAAACATGGATGAGATTAGTCCAGGATCAGGACGAGTGGCGTTCAAGAATAGAGGCATATGGTCTGCAGTAACCGGTAACCGATTGTGGATTAAAGAAGATGATGGTGATATATATGCATATATGTAACCATCAGAGATTTGCACACCGACCGCGACCTGATGTACCATTTACTATTAGCAAACCTAAGTGAATTATATCATAATTGATTCAACATTGTTTAGCTTAACAATATAAATATACGAGCTGACGCGAGCAGCGCCGATTATGTGTTGAGTAAAATAAGATAAATGGCAATTTATATTTATTATCTTTGAATAAAAACTAATCAATAAACATGAAATAATAAAAAAATAAAAAAAGTCCGTCACGGGACGCCCGCGCGGCGCCTGGCACATGTGAAACATCGAAATTATTTTGTATATGTTATATGCATATAAGAACAGATTACAACAGGAATCAGATATGGCAAAATGAAAAGATAAAGCATTACAAATTTGTTCCATAAAATAATGACTGTTTATTTTAGAATTTTTGTTTATTACATAAATATTTATTTTTATTTAATACATAATAAAAAAAAAATCTTTTTTTTTAAATCTTTTTTCATAGTTCATATATTCCATCATATAGTGTTCCGATGGGTCACCCCGGCCTGTATCGCCACGCCAACAATCAGGTTTACCCTCGCCTCTATAGGCGACATCAATGATGTTTCACATCAAAAATAACATAATTGGTTCCGTCATTTAATAACTAAAACCAAGAATAACCATAAAAGCAGCGAAGCACCGTACACGTGATACAAATGAAACTTCTTAAAAAGGAACATGCGGATAACTTAAACTGTGTATTAGATATGCACCATATAAAGCTATTTTTCTCTTTCTGTCTACGTTATGTCGAAATCTAACTAGACGTGACGCATCCTTGACATTTCAGCCACAATTCTCGTTCAATTATCGAATCTATGTATAATTTCCCTAAACAGTGTTAAATAAAGCGTAGCAAAGGTGAATAAGTAAAAACTACATTTGTAAGCTGTCACACAACAAGAAACTAAATATAATAAAACATTTTCAACTCTACATTAAAAACTCTAGTATGTATTTCAAGATAAAAACGCACTTACATAGCGAGTGCACCTTCTGTGCTAATTCATATTGTAACGTCGCTCCAGATTCGATGTCAATTTCCAGAGATCGTATCTCACGCCATCTGCAACGATAAAAAGAAGCTTCGCTATATCTTATTACAAAGTTTTGTGACATGATCTAGTTTATATATAGGTATATTTGTATAGGAATATATATTTATATAAATTAACTCTATTTATTGTTTATCTACATCTATTTAAAATACTTTTAGTATATTGACAATTACAACATGTAATCACAGTACATTGACTTCTCGAAAGTTATTGTAGACTATCTGTGCCCGTGACTCCCCTCGCTAACACTAGAAGATAGACATGCGCTATCGCTTTGTTTTTTGTAGGTCTTAAGATATACAATACTATGTACTACATTAATTTGATATATATTTTATCGTTTACTCAGGGTAAGCTATTTAACGTCGTTTTTTCGAATTGACTTACCGTTATTGTCACTGCATAGTTCATATATAATATCACTTTACATAACAAAATATATCCTTTTAACCTGGTTAGATAATATAACTATGAATTTCAAAAAAACATATAAATCGGATAAGTGGTTCTCGTGTAAAAATAACATAAACGAACAGACAGATACAGAGACTTTGAGTTTTATAATAAATATGTATATTTTAAATTTAAATATACTAGCGGTCGTCCAATGATCGAAATTCGAGTAACGATTTTTTAATAATAGATTATTTTCTGTTTGACATTTGCAGTATGAACCTAAACAATGAGTATTATCTACATCACTTGCTGTCACTTTTCATTGAGTGACAATGTTAATATTTTGGGGGGTTCAATGGCAATGGTAGTTAGGATTCCCAGTATTCATTTATTTCATTTAATATATTAGTAACAGATATTTTAGATAAATTTTAGCTTTCTGCACTGTTTCTCCATATAAACTTTAATCATGCCAAATCTCACAGTCTTCCGTGCACGCATTACACTTAAAAAGGGGTCCGGAGTTTTCTTCTCATTTATTAATATAATGATTATAATTATAAAGGTAAATATATTTGTTTAGACTTTTTCAATGGCGATAAACTTTGGTGCGCGAAGCAATCTATATGATTACAAACAGTTGACAAGAGATGGCGTGCAAGTCATTTTGTTTTCAAAATAACGGAAATGAAGTCGCTGGCAAAAGTTAGTATATTAATACAATAATAGAGTATTAGAGGAAACGTCCGCTCATTACAACAACTCAGTATGGAACAGACAATATTGAGCAATAACTGTTTATGTCATGTGTTATCACCAGACACGAGACATCACTACACGTAGATCTACCCACACTTATATTAATATTTTTGTAGTGCATCCTAAGTTACTGAAGTTTTGTGCCTCGTTACTTACCTATATCTTTGCTTTCTCTATATTATGTAAATTTTTAATATTTGAATTTGGTTGCTGGAATAGTAATTATACGCGGACGAAACGGCGGGTATTATCTATTCAAATAACTGAGAGCACTTAGTTATTTTGTTTTTACTTTAAGCACTAATAAATAAAGCCGTTACAATTACTAAGGGGTTGAAAAAAGTACAAATGAATATCCCCCGCGACCTTCATATATGTTAAAGAGAAAAATAACAAGATAGAATCTAGTCTATTCTATTCTGGGCAATAAATTAGCTTAGTGACCCCAACTCGCCCTACCACACTGAACGCTCGTGACATTTACTACAACGATATATTACTTTTTATATACATACGTCTGTAGTTCAAATTTGACTTTCAAATATGTTTTAAGACCAAACAGGTACTAAAAATATTCATGTTCGTTAAAGCTTTATACAAAAGAATGCAGAAACTATGTTTTGCTATGATTTCGCACTTGTTTTCGGGTACGACTTGCCTCCGTTTGGATGCGACTTGTTGTTCCACTTACAACTGTCATTGTAGTACTGCAGTAAATAGGCACGGTCACCACGGCTTATCTTGTTTAAAAAGTGCAGGGAAGATTTCGCGCCCATGTCAGCTTTAATGACGTCATCCGTCGGGCTTTTGTCAGCTCCAACATTGCGCCCATTCTTGGACCAAATGATCTCTTGCGTAACGATGGCAAACGCCTGGACAGAATGACACTCATTCCTTGGGTATGGGATACAACTTGAACGCCCTTGTACCGTCACATCTTCCAATGACTCAAAATAAGGCTGGTGCTGCTGCAGAAGCGGCGGAAGACTTCAAACGCCACAGCGCATGTATGCTACCCTAGATAGTGGATACATATTTCAGCCTTTTGGGATCGAAAGGCTGGGTCCGTGGAGACCGGCAGCGCACATTATTTATAAGGACGTGTCAAGTCAAGTTAGTATTAAGTAAGTCAAGTTACTATTCAACGAGGTAATTCTTCCAGTATTTTGGGCATTCTGTCAACTTGCAGTGGCCTAGAGCCTTATTGTTAAACCCTTTTTTATTGATAATATTTAATTGAATTTCAATAATTTTATTTCTCCTTTTACATTTAAATATAAAAGAATTTGATTATTTTGTAGATTTTAATATTGTCTTCGGGTAATTCGGTTTTATATCCGAGGTAGATTGTTGCAAATATGCACCATATACCAGTATTATTCCTTCTTTTGGCATCGTGTAATTAGAGAAAAAAACTGGGAGAAGGAATAAATATAAACAGCTATTTAAAATTCGAATTTATACAAATTTATATATAGTTATTTTATAAGAAAGATAAAGATCGAATAAATGTCAAGGCAGAAAAAAGCTGATGACAACTCGAGTCTGAAAACTTACTCTAAATAATAAATAAAAATATTATAGTTAAAAAATATTTCGTAAAAGTTTCAAGTTATTCATAAAAGAATTACCTAAATGATTCTCGTGAAGTTAATCGTTTGGAAAATATAGTCAGCCATGTGTATTAAATAGTTTATATCGCCAGAGTACATAAATAAGCAATGACGTATATACGTGCGTATTTTATCTTGAAAATATAAACGAAAATGGCGACGCGTTGTTAGCGAAGCAGCTTTGTGATCGGTTCTTTTGAAATGACACGACGCAATAAATATAATTAGAGATGTTACTGCCATAGATTTTAGTATAATATTACTGTTGATTTGATATGATTGATTTAGTATTATATTGTTTTTAGTATTTAGTATATATAGATCAGAACATCGAAAGTGAAGGAACATAGTAACCAAGTGTGTTAGAACGAGATAGAGATACGAAACAATTTTCGTATGTATGTACTATTCCCCTGTATCGGCCTAAGTAAATCGTGTCCGAAACAAATTCCGCATTATTTTTTCAAAATGTAAGGTTCCAAAGTTTAATATAATGTTTAGTAGACGAGTTTAATTATGTTTACGTATCAGTCAGTACAGTGTTGGTACCTGGTGGTAGTACAGTGTGATAAAAAAATCTCGTTTTATTTAAAATTATTCGATTCCAATGCTATTCGTACAACCTTATTTATTTCACGGTTTTACTATCAGGTGACGTTCGTTTATTAATATTTCGTTATTTTGAAAAATTGTTCCTATATAACCAAGTATATTTAACAAAATCCTTAAATCTTTTAAAATAATCTTAAAACACTAGCTGTACCCGCGACACCTTTTGCGTGGAATTTCGTATGTGAAAAACAGTGTTTACAAAAGCATGTGTCTAATTAGTTACCAATACGAAATACGACATCGGCGATTTAACCGTACCTCGGGTTTTGTAAATGTTTCTGATTCCCGAGACGCTATTATTCACTTAGAAAATAATGTACTACAACATTATTCGGCACTAAAACATCTAAAAAATAGTTTATATAATATATGTGTAATTTTTTGTAGAAATTACAATAAAAATATATTTTAGTAATTAATATGTCGGTTGACCGCTCTATCCACATGCGCTGAACAAACGGTTTGCAATAACCGCCTGGGTGATGTTACTTAGAGTTTCAATATTATAATAATGATATTATTATTGTGAGATGGTCCCATAGAATAGCAAGCGCCACGCCGCCACCGTGGGGATATTGTGAAAAATTCGGCATAGTAATGTGTATATAATTGCCTGAAATCTGAAACATTGTTAACATTGTGGACAGAAGTTGACAGTGCCAACTGCTTTAAATGATAATCAACCTAATTGGTGTCTAATACACCACAGATCGTGGGTAATATATTATGGTATGGTACCTTGTATGCTGCCGCTGTAGAATGAACTTGATGATGATTAATTCACATAGATTTGCTTTTTATCACTTAGGTGATAATCTATATGAGCTGAACAAGAAACTAAGATAACGTTACGCCGGCGCATACTTTTCATATGTTTTGGATTAGAACAAATTTAAGAAGGTTATGAACAACGCTTAATGCACGCACTTTTATTGACAGCTCAGCTGGATTTTACTTTACCAAGGCCACTAGATACACATCCTTTAAGGAGTATCTCGTACTACACTGCTATTACGTCGCGTCAGATCAACTGCTGGCGCGATCACTAATTATAGATTAGATCGAGAAATCAAAAAGTCACACACACACACACACACACTCATACACACAAGGGGTCGCACGAGGGGTTCTGTACACGCCGCACGCGTTGATTCAAACCTTTACATAATTTACCCATTTTGTTTTCGGAATTTTTCCCTTTTTATTTATTAGTGAATTTTTCCCGTTCGACTAAATAACATGTAAATTTGAAGTTTTCCCGGCGACTGCGACCCTCCATAAATAAGTTTGTGCTGAGTAAGGGTCTCTAATGAAACCGTCGGTGGTGGAGTTATGAAAAAAATATGTTAAATTCATACCTTAAATTAAATATATACGTAAAAAAGGACAGACATATTAATAACTGGAGTGTGAAGAGTTTGAATGATGTGACTATAATAGAGTCTGGCTTTCAGATATATTATGATGTAACCAGCGCTTTATGTGTGAAGTATTGATACCAAGACAGTAAATCATTAGTTAGGATATAACCGCAGTAACCACGAGCTCGACTAACTTATTTCGTAGAAGGCTTTGGATTCCCTAAGCTAAATAATATTTAGATATTAAAATATTTAGTTATTTAAATTTTTAGGTAAATCTTAGGTAAAAATACCATTGGGAAATACACATTTTATTTTTACTTATTAACATATATTAGATCAAGGAACATCATCAAGTATTTTGGGAATTCGATGATAGATTGCATATCTGGAAAAGTACTATATTAAAACAAAAGTGGTTTTAAAAATACATTGTAAATTCACTATTGAAACTCTCGTGTATTTGCGTCTGAGAATTATAATTATAAGCGAGTCACGTAACAGCCGAGTCAAGTATTTAATCAAGGAAAGGAAACGCCGCCCAAATCCTTTGCCAATAATAGTCATTGAAAAGAGTTAAAATTCAACTCGTAAAAATATTCCGAATTGCCGAAATAAAAAGAAAGCTGAATACAGTAAAAATTGATAATTCCTCGGTTAAATGGATTCCATTGTAGCGGCTGAAAAACGAAGGGAAAGCAATTGAACGCAGAGATACAAACGCAAAGAAACGAAATAAAAAGTAATACTAAAGAACGAATGAACCGCGAATAGGTAGGTACCTCTGCCTTCTGTAATTGTTGCATGGAAAAGATCGCGCTAACGAGCTGCGCGGGGAATAAAGATTTAGTGTGCGGCCGCTCAGCCTGCGGTCGGAAGTCGGAAGCAAGCGAGCAGGTATCGGGCGGCGGGCGACAGTCTCTGCTGTTAACTGTTTTTTGTGTACATTTTATTGGGTAACTGTGGCGTAAACCGTTTCTTTTTCAAAGTAAAAGTTAGTGTAAATTTTAAAATCTTATTGAACCTTTTTTTGTTTTTATTTGAAATAAGAAAATAATAAAGAAAAAATTAAGTGTTCATTTTATTTCTTCAGTACTATTTTTAAAGCACAATCGCATATGGTGGTGGATAGTCTTTAATAAGTATGTAACGTTCCTCAAAACCTTGCGAAATCTTGTACACATAACTGGATGTTATCGAAGATGTTTCATGGTAGATAAACCACATTAATAGAAAGACGGTTCGATTGCTACTATATAGTAAGACAACGACATCTGTTTTTAGAACTCCATGTAATAATAAATGTCATTATATATGTATTATACTCTATTTTAGTTTTGTATGGCTCTAGTTTTAATATTTATGAGTGGTAGAATTTATTTTATTGCACAAAGCAGTAGCCGAGGTGATATGAGCCGTTGTAACTCACTGCTCAGGAGTACCAACTCAATACAAGATCTCTTAAGATACCAATTCTTTTGTGATTTAAGAAGTTTAGGGACCATTTAACACCAGCTAGACTTTACGCTTATTTGCTAGAAGACCAAAAAATAAAATACCGCTAATGTTATAGCTCCAGAGGATAGAATAAATGTTGCAAACAATAAAATAAGGCAGAAGGGGGGGGGGGGATGAAGCGAGCTCGTTACCGTAGTTGCATCGGTGATTTATTAAGTTAAAAACCTAGTACCACCGCTGTAGGGCAATGCTTCTTTTTGCATTCAAAACAAAAAAATGTGACTCGTACTATGTTTATGATTTCAAAGTAAATATATAGTTCCGTGTGTTTATAATTCAATAATTATAAAAACGATGTCATGTTCCGTTTTCTGTACTGTAAAATAAGATCTTAGCATTTTAATTTCTATTTAAAATAAAATAAATAATTTTTCCTTGTAACATATTTAGTTTTTAAATGTAATTGACACTAAATTTAGGTTAGTCTTTTTTGGATTTTTTATATTGATTTTAATGTTAGGTATTATTATGTTATGTAATAGACTTGTATATTATTTTCATTGTAAAATGTACAGGAAGTTAAAAACATAAGTTTATTTTTGTACATTTTCATAAAATACCATATTTTTTAAAGCTTATAATGAAATACATGATAGCCCTAGTCGAGGCACTCTGGTTTGGCGCAATACTCTATATCAACTACATCTCGATAAAATTGATCAGTAAATCGAGTGCCTGATATTTCTTTTTATGCTCGATGTTCCGTACACCTCAGAAATTATTTATTTATTTTTAATTTCAGGTAAGTCGCCATGTCTAGGATCTACACAATGGAATGGAAAATACCAGCCGAAATGAGTTCTGAACAGCAAAGATATATAACGATTTGTGAGTGTGTTTCATTGCATTTCTAACAGGTGAGATCGACGTGAACTCAACATAATATTATGGTTATTATAATATGTACTTAGTTCTAAATAGAAATATCTTAATTATTCATAACAATATCTATAAATACGGCGAGTTGATACAGTAAGGCTTTTACTTCCGGCAAACATTCGGTTATATATATATTAATAAGTGAAGTAAAAGCTTTCGGTACCTTTTAAGCGTATTGCATGCACGGAAGACTGTATGATTTCGCATGGTTAAAGTTTATGTGGAGAAGGAGTGTAGAAAGCTAAAATTTATCTATAATATCTGTTACTAATATATTAAATTTAATTAATTAATACTGCGAATCCTAACCGGAACAGTGCCATTGACTTAGACCCCCCAAAATATTGACATTGTCACTCAACGAAAATTAACAGTAAGTGATATAGATAATACTCATTGTTTAGGTTCATGAATATTGCAAATATGAAACAGAAAATAGTCTATGATCATAATGGCGCTGGTCGAATTTGTAGCTTAGGGCGAACTCTAGTAATAATAATTTCTTAATTAATATTATATTTACCAACATACAATAAAGCTTAATATGGATTCTAGTTAACATTAAACATTCACTGGCAGCGGGCCTGAAGGTAACTCTTAGGACGGATAGCCAATGGGGCCGATGAGTTCTCGAGTGGCGACCGGGCAACTTATCGAAAGACGTAACGTGGACAGACCCTCTATAAAGTGGACTTACGACCTGGTAACTGTTACGGGCAGCGCAGGACCGGTCGTTGTGGTTATTAGAAAAATAAATTGATATTATTTCGTACCAAAAGTGTTTAATAATAAGGTACTGTAAAAATATGAAGCACTCGTACTCGATTTAGAAATCTAAAAAAGAAATATTAATCAAATTAATATCTAACAATTTTACCCACTAAATAGATTAAATAACGAAATAAAAACCTACAAGTAACAATATAGTGATTGTTCTGCCCTTTCTGGCAGTTAATAGGCCAATCACAGTTCCACGTCCTATGTCGGATCCTAACATATCTATTATAACCTTTGCTCTCGAAACAAATATATTACGTAAAAATGAGAACAATCGGTCATTCTTTCAGAAGTCATAGAATCAATAACAAACCTACCTACACAAGATTTTTATATATGAGATAATGTGAATATAATATAAACATATATGTATATAGTAGGTAAATATTTAAATAAATGATTCACCTTTACTGTCTACTTCACTGTCTCATATTTATAAAGCTGCTGAATATTCTATCGTCTCGGGAATGACGTGTCCGACGTGTTTCTATGAGGAGGAGGAGGAGGTAGT
The DNA here is from genome assembly GCA_033032175.1 of Saturnia japonica. Taxonomy (NCBI): domain Eukaryota; kingdom Metazoa; phylum Arthropoda; class Insecta; order Lepidoptera; family Saturniidae; genus Saturnia; species Saturnia japonica. Next base: position 252,513 of record CM065332.1, read on the forward strand.
AGACTCTCGAATCATTTACAAACTTTCTGCATGGCAACAATTTGCAAAGACAAGGTGGCGGATTTCGATAATTAACGTGTGACGTTTTATAAATAGACGCGTTATACTGTCACGGAAAACGGTAAATCGACATGTTGAAATAAAAGAGATAGGAAATCATAGCGTAAGGCGGAAACTCTATTATCAAAAGAGGATAAAAGTAGTGAACTGAACGTACTTATAAAATATCATTGCTTTATTCAGAACTTTATTATTTTCACTTTATCAAATATTTTTTCGAAATTTCTTTCCTATTACGTCTCTTTTGTATTACATATCTTAATAATGTACCTACCTAATTTATAGTGGTTATTGTATCATTGGTTATTGTAAATAATGTTGTATTGTAAAATATAGAAAAAATAGATTTCAATAATTTCAATATAAAAACATATTATTTGTAAAGTAAATAAACCACTTTATCGTTCTATTCTATTGTTCTTTACAAAAGTTAATGTCATAACAATAGAAAGAAAAAAAAAGAAATTGTGGTCAATAAAGCTGTCGTGAATCAACCTATGAAGGGGATCTTTTTACCTCGGACAAATTCAGATTATAGTAAATAAAACAATATATTTTATTGAATATACTTGATATTTTAAATTCTAATTACTAGTTAATACTTACATCAATCGCAAGTTATTCTGACATTATTAAGTAATATGTGGATTAAAGTTAAAAAGGTTATTATTAACCACTGCACGGTAGTATTCATTATTGTCATTTTTGCACCTGCTAACAAACAATGCTGTGTCAGAACAAAAATAGTAATTTTAAAGTATCAAATTATGTTTATCCAAGTATTCCGTATAATTTTGAGAGAGTTGCCATGCTTATGTTTTTTAAATTTGGCACGGTTTTTCAGTCTCTACTTTCGTCAGCGATACTCTGTTTATTAATATCGGAACTCGCAAGTAGGTATTCAGTATTTTAAACCAAATTCAACAATTTATACCCTGGTAATTGGTAATTTAATAAAATAATGTGATATGATGTCGGTCATAAATTGTATTGGCGACTGAATATAATGAGTACATTTTTAAATAGAGAAACTGACTGTACCATCGAGATGCATATTATTAAACATAAGAAACACCATTCACATATTAATAATATGATAAATAGTTTAGTATTAAATAAATATGAAGTTAAAAAGTGTATGTAAGACTCATCACGTGGAGCCCCGAGGAGCCCCGTCCCGCATCCGTCTTTGCTTTCCATCACAATATGTAAGCCGCGCGTCAGTCATGACACTTATAACGATAAAAAGGATAAATATATTCTTTTGTGAGCGTATTCTTTAAGATCCTTCAACCCTGTTATAATATATCCTCCGAACGGATTTAATATTTCTTATATTATGTATATTTTTATATTCTTGGACATCAACATAACATAGCCACAGAATTTTCTATGCAAGATGTCTTAAATTTACAGTTGACTATGTATGTATGTATGTTTACTATGTATCCCAGGTTGTAACTGACGCGGATGGTAACGCACTATCTCTAGGCTAGGTTCTACTAAGCATAATTGTATCTTTTTTTAATAGTATATTACGTTTTTTTTTTCTTTTAGTTATTTAGTTACTCATTTATAGTCTAGTTGACGTACCCTAGTGAGCGAGTATCAACAGATCAGTTAGGAAGTTTTTTGTCCCAGTACCTTTAGTTTTAATATAAAGGCAACACATTTTTGCCACAAAGCGTTTTCTTCTGCAATGGTATGAAAAATACAATACAAATTGTACAATACAAAAATATATTAAAATCAAATTTATACCATAATATTTTAAAATGCAAATAATTTTCATGTTGAACGAATAAAAACTAACTTGAATTATTTTCACAAGAATTCAGTTTTTCAGAAGAACCTAGACTCTGACCGCACGATAGTTTATGTTCGGGAATCTTATAACAGCCACTCATATAATGTAATCTCATTAGACGCATTAAAAATAATTATTACTTTATGTTTGGACGGATATTAGTTTAATAACTAAAGCTAAAACCGCCAACAAAGAAATAAATAGTATCTCTCGGGAATCGACGAAAGCTGATATTTTATCATTTTTACAATATTATTGATATTAAATGGTGTGTAAGAAAGTGTTCAGACGGTGCGGTTTTCCTCATAACAGTCAAGAGCTGGCAAATCACGTAACGCAAAGCGAAGTGTGGGTTCACGCTGCCCGCAACATAATTCCTCTTTAACTCATGTGAGGCTTTAAAAGCTTCCCAAATTGTTTGAGACGTAATACCGGGCGCCGCGCCGCGCCGATTTGCCGAGCGAGGGGGAGGTGGGGAGAGCGGGGGATAGCGGATATGTGTGTTTAGAACATAATGCAATAAAGGATATTAATTTGAATGAGTTTTGTGTTGCGGTTCAGTGGCGAAGAGATAGCGTCTTTAACACTTATGTATTCGTTAGTATGGTGCTTCATATCCATAACGGAATACCTTCTTCTAAGAGTGTAAATTGCATAAAGGAGACGGGTATTTCTGAGCTCAGAATGTAATTAGTTGAAATATGGTTTATAAAATCGTACAATATCATTAAAATTTACAATCAACAAAACAAGTAAAGTAATAATTATAAAGATAATAAACATAACCCCTTTTTAATATTAATTCTACTTCAAAAATGGTTTAATTGATGTTTATTCCTCCTCTATTTAGTATACTCCTCAAAATAATTGGTTTTCTTTCTTACAGCCTGACCGCCTTATAAAATATTTTAACCCTTATAATGAATACTGTAGGGACATACACATGCTGATGTATATAGTGCACGTTATGGATGGGTAGGTGTCAAGTGTCACTCATCGTTTTCCTCGTTCCATATTAGCGTAAGACAGTTCGGTTATAGACGTCTATGTATTTATTACATAGTTTGTGGAACTTGTAATTAAGTGGAATACATATAATAATGACTTTATCCGAACACGAACTTTTATTTAAATAAATAAGCGAGCTGAACCTAGAAATACTATTATGTACTTCTGAAAAATGTAAACCCAATAAATTTATCATCATAATGGACAAGACATGCATTTTCATTTATGTTTGGGATAGAAAAGAGCTGTATATGTTGAAACGTTATATGTACCTTGCTGAAATTTTAGTAGATTATAAGTGTTATTAAAGTAAATATTTTAAGAAATAATAAAAAAAAAAAATCAAAAAGTAAAATATTAAGAGATGGAGGAGGGAGGCCCAGTGCTATATACATATATTTTTCACCTCTTTCTTTGTTTGGTATATTTTAAAAATTATACTACACACTAACATCAAATCTGTTTTTATGGTTGTACTTGAATTTCTAAGTTAAAACAAATAATAATAAAAATCGGTCTACCGTAAGTCGAGCTCAAGCAAGAAGCGCAAAATGAATAAAAATGTTGTTATTTATAAATACTTAACACAATTACTGAGTTGTTAGGTCTGATGGAACTCTCAGTGCGAGATTCCAACTCACGCTTGACGATATTTAACATGTAAAACATAAAAAATTAAATTAAGCGACATTCAATAAAAGTCAAAGTTAAAGCGGAATAAATAACTTCAAAGAAATTATTACACATATTTGATTTGAGTTTATTTGATTATAGACGTTAATATAGTGAAATGTTTTACCTATAGGTACTACGTCGAGTCGTGGCGCGTCGTGTCGCGTGTGCCGTACATACAGACATGTCCTTACAGCTACACTGTACGGGATATATTAATAATACAAACACTTCTACAGAACCATTAAAGTGTATTCTTCCTGATTTTGAACCGCCGACGCAAACAGAGGACTCGTAACTCCTAAACTGATGAACCAATTTTTATTTACCGTTTTTTTGTGAGTGTTCCTGGCTATGATTTAAATCAACCTGTTTAATTATTTGCAGAATATCTGCTTCTTTCTAATTGATGAAGGGATGCCAACATCTTCCATGGTTCTGATCGATTCGAAATTACGTATCCTGTTACTTCATTGATATTGCAAGAACTTAGTAACATTGACTTGATGCTGAAGTAACATGCCATAATCGATAATCTGCAGAATACCTAACTCCTCATCAACTTCCAGCAGAGGTATCGTGTTTGGACTCGTTGGGACGGTCTTTGTGGTGGCAACCACCACTACACACCGGGTGCGATAATCTACTTCTGTAGATATAGTGGGCTGTATATTTTTAAACAGGCTGGAAGTAGATACCTTAGATAATAAACGCCAAATATGGTATACTATAACCGAGATGAAGGCTCACTCACCATCACCGCCAATGATGTCTACCGAAATGTTCCAGGATCCAAATGCATGTACTCCAAGCTAATATGCACCCAAAACTTAAAAAAAAAAATGTGTCATGAGACGTTAGCCGCCGCGCCAATATCCGTCCGAGTTCCACGAGCAGATGACCAGTCATCTCCGATTTTCAATTGTAGGGGGTAATTTAAAAAATAAAATAATTTTACATACCGTCAATCAATTTATGAGCCCGAACAGTCTCAATAAATAAGATATTTATGCTGGTTTTTTTTTACTTTGCAATAGACTTGTTGTTGCAGTTTAATCAATCAACTGAGACAACCTTCATGTAATAGATAGTACGCTTCATTATTATTTATCTGTGCGTGTATTTTTTTTCCTTCGTTCCGCCTTTGATTGTTAAATTGTATAAAACAATGATAATACCTCGCCCGCGCCGACTCTATATGTTTTTATTTTATTGCACTGTATACTGAAACGAATTGTAAACGTGGTAAGAGATTTCATGTAGGTAGTATATTAGAATACGGCATGCATAATGTTGTTTCAGGAAAATTTTATAGCTTTCAGGGACAGGGTTGCGGGGGTGCGAGGGGCGTGGGGGTAACGTGTCACCAAGCCTCCCCGCGTGGCGCTCGCCTACAGTTTACATCAACAAACAAACCTATTTGCTGTATATTACATTTATTTTTTTGAAACCAAAATGGGAAATTTCATTCCAACTTAGTCCGCTCTTTCAATTATTTGTTTATTCGTCATCATACTTGTTTGGTATTCTATTAATCAAAGTTTGTATTTATTTCTTCCGGCACTTTTGTTGTTTAATAATATCATTTGTAAATGTTTTTGTATGATATTAATTTGTTTTAATGTTCAGTTTGATTGAATGTAAACAATGCGTTGACAGTGTCGGAAAAGAATTGGTACGAGAGATCTAGATAGGGATTCAATCTCTAGGCCCTTATATACTAATTAAAAAAATATAGTAGGTAAGTGCATAAAATAAATATTATATAATGACTTATTACTTGTTATTTAAAATTATTTTTAAGTGTTTAGCGCTTAGAAGCCAAAGGCTTTCAGTACTACGTGATACTAAATAGAAAAAATACGTGAGAACACTAAAGGAGTTTTGATTGCATTTTGTGATATTCAAAATCTTACTTGCCAACTCATGGTTAATAAAATTGTCAGCAATTACAAAGCGCTTACACGTCACACCAACATAATGAAATGAATACGACAGTATTGAATGATCGTCTGATGGGTACGTTATCATAATTATGTACCGAACTACCTATGTAGTATTTCAAGCACGGAGCCAAAACTATACACGAATGAACTTAACTACTGAATTAATAAAACTTAAACTTAATCAACTAAGTTACAACTGAATTTTTTATATATACCTACTAATTATTTAGGAATTTCAATCAACATGATTTATTATTCACCTCGTCTGTAGTATAGTGGAAAATATGTTAGATATAAACCTAGGATTGTCAACTTCATAATCATTAAAATATAAAACCCCTAAATGCAAAACCTCTTAAAAAATTACCTCAAAATAAATTAATGTTATTATTGTTAAAAATTCGTAGTGGTGGAGTGATTTACGCCGGTGGAATATCGATTCAACGTCCATAAGTTTAAGTCCCGGCATATATCAAGTATTTTTCAGAATTCACGTACATTTCTATATTTAAATTAACTCTGTTGGTTTGTTGTGATGGTAAATATCTTGAGAAAACTTGTACGCTTAATAAATATTCTTGTAGTACTACTGTTTGTGGGAAAAATTGTAAAGAACAGTGGGTTTCTCGGCGTTTGAAAGCCCGTGCCTTCCCTCGGGAACATGTCTTTGCCCAGGTATGGGTCGTTTACAGGCTGGTATTATTATTATTACTAGCGATCGCCCTAAGGTCGAAATTCGACCAGCGATTCTTTGATCATAGACTATTTTCTGTTTAACATTTACAGTATTCATAAACAATGAGTATTATCTACGTCACTTGCTGTCACTATTCGTTGAGTGACAATGTCAAAATTCTCTAACTTCAATGGCACTGGTCGGGTTAGGATTCGCAGTATTAATTTATTTTATTTTATATGTTAGTAACAGATATTATAGAAAATTTTAGTTTTCTACACTCCTCCTTAAAAACTTTAACCATGCCAAATCCAACAGTCTTCCGTACACGCAATACGCTTAAAAAGATACCAAAAACTTTTGCTTCACTTATTAATATATAGATTATTCTGGTATAACTTTAATCTGTGATACAATTAAAAGAGAGTTCGAACCCCGCAAATCTACAGGAGATATGTTTGAAAAAACTATCGTATGTATTAAAGCATGTCCAATAATGTACACGAGTAAGAGAGAGAAAAAAAACAAAATTAATTAGGTCTTATAATATACTAAGCGACTGATTTGTTAAAGCGTGTATAGGGTGAATAGATCACCCGTAATGATCACACATCAATCACTAGCAGCGGTGATTTGTCCGCGCGTCGGTGATGTATTGCCAGGATTACCGGGGCCTTTGTGCTGGCGTCACATTGTTTCCTCATTCCTTTCAGTTGCGAGGAAAATGATCATATAATGCACTATTATTTTATGTCCATTTGATTTAACGAACCCGCCGCGTGCTGGTTTTAATTGATGCCTTGAAAATTTCAAAAATTATAGAAAAGAAGATACGTATATTATGTGGAAATATTTCAACAATAACAAGGGGATTGTAAGAATCTTATATTAATACAGTGGCAACACTGAATTTTATGTGGTAACACCAACTAAGAATATAATACCTGTTTGATTCAATACGTGGTTGTGTTAACATTGTCTGTATCTAAAACTAATAAACGTTATATTGTGTAGTGTACCTAGTTATCATAATTTACCACCCCAAGCACAGGCAACCAACCCTACAACATACCGTTCGCAGCAACCTCCCGACAGGGATAACATAAAATACAGCGTATAATAATTTATCATCTTTAGCGATACCTTTCATGATTACAACACAAGAAAGTTAAGACACAAGTTTCTCGTAAAGCCGATATCCCCCCGGGAGCGGGAGCGGGAGGCACTCGAGCCGGTCACGCGGCAACACGTTCACTCGCCCTGCTCCGGTCATTCGTTCGTTCATTCATTACCGGTGACTCATTAATCACTATTATCGAATGAGACGAACTCGGACGTTTGCTTCTATCTGACGTGTGCTCATAACTTAACGGAAACTCTTCAGAACTTTATTAAACATTTTATACGTATTTTTGGAACAAAGCTACTTAACGCGGCTTGCAACAGAGTATCTTGTAAAATCGTCACGTAAAGAAAAAGCATTATGCAACCTTCATGCAATATTCTCTCTTTATCTCTCAGTCTCTTTCTATTATATACGAGTGTGTCTGCCTGCTGTTTGTCACACACAAAACATTGCAATTCCAGCGCGGCCCCTCAGGATGGTCTTGCGAAATAAGCGAACATACAGTGAGTGATTCTTATATGTAGCCTAACAATAATTTATGCTTCCCGTTTACAAAATTATATCAGAACCGGTTGAGTATAAAGAAAATTTTAACTTTTCGAAATTCTTTTTTGCTTTCAATCAGTTCTGTGAGTAACAACGGTGTGAACTCGACGCTACACGTTCAACATAACGCAGAATGTGCTCAGTACAAACATACGCTAACAATTACCGCGCTTGCAAATAAGACATAATATGCGCCCAATGAATTAACCGTTTCACTGAAACGTTTGCAGGAACCTCTTGTCTGGCGCAACGTGGCGCGGCGCGGTGCGGCGCTTGCCAAATTGTTACGCATAACTCTGCCATTATTTCATCGCCGTATTTAGAAGATACATGGTTATAGATCTTGTGAAAGTATCGCAGCCAACGAACAATAATTTTGTTAAGGGTATTTAAAACGTAGTTAATATTTAAAACACTTCTAATCTTTACAATTGATCTTTTTCTTATTCGTACGACATTTATTTTACACTAACAGTGCCCGCGGCTGCGCTCGCGTCGATTACAGAATGCCGTCGATTGGATACACGTGTGAATCGTGCTGCTCCAGATTATTTTAAAGACAAAAGTGTTTTTTGTGGGTAACCTTTAGAAGATAGACATATGTCTCTCGCTGAATTTGTGTAGGTTTTTCTAATATCTAAAATTATGTGGTACATTAATTTAAAATATCTCTTAATGTTTACTTAGCGTAAGCCGTAAGCCGGCCTTAAAAGCCTGTTATATTATTTATCTGGAAGATAATCTTATTTAATATCTACTTTATATTATTCATCATAAGTTCATTTGATTTACTTATTATTTTTTTGTGTACCTATTCTATTTCCAGGATACCAATTAATGATAGGTTTATGTATTGATGCGTTAGATCATTCTATTGTAATTTGGTTTAACAACAGCTTTGTTATATTTTAGGTTCGTATTGTTTACATTGCAATATTATGCAATCTCTGTCATTGATATCTTTGATAGTAATAGCTGCGCATTAGATTTCTCAGGTATAGACAAATATTCTATCCAGGTTCTATTTAGCAAAATAAATCTATGATTAGATATTTTTTTAATCTAGTAAGATGAAATTTGAATTCTAACGATTAGAACAAGAGTATGACAGATTCTCAGATGATCTGATCAGTTTTAGGATTGTACGGCAGACCTTGAATATAGTAACGTTTATATCTAATTATCTGTTTGATAACCAAATTATTGTACAACAGTAGTCGAATAGTTTTACATATTTATATAGAAGTTTTAATTGTTATAATTATAATTAATTGTAATATGCGAATACCATTGTAAGAAACCTATGAACATTAAAGTACCGAATATCACCTGGATTTGTATTTATAATACAATAATAATTTTCTTTTACATATGGGAAATCTCAATAGATAAGATATCTGTCTGCGTGAGCAGTGTATCCTATAGCTACACCGTGCTGACTTTATTCTAATCCTACAAGATCTCTACGCTGAGCTGTCGGAATCCGGTTATGGACTTTTAATTGTGTAATATATTTGTAAACATATATTAACTGAAAATTTTAAGGTATGCTGGAAATTTATACATAACTATCCTAATGAAATATAATCGTAACAAGCCGTAAGCTTCCGAATTGATTCACCATGACCAGTTTTTTTACTTGCGTGGAACCGTAATCTTTTATATTTAATTAAATAAAAATAGCATTAGTTACTCCTTATAATTTCAGTTATCTGCCAGTGAAAGTCCCGTCAAAATTGGTCCAACCGTTTCGAAGATTACCCGGAATACACATAAATATAGATAGATAAAAAAATAAAAAATAAAGTTTTTTGTTATAAGTATATAATATAATTTTATATGCATTTAATAAAAATATTTTATTTTAACATTATAAACAGACACCTCAATTTTATTTGTATAGATTTATTTTATTTTATTACTTATTTATTTTTCTTTATTTTTACAGAATATCAACAAATCGACTGTAGTGTACAATTTGCTAAGGCCATTTACATAGATTTTATATCCGTTATACGCTAGTAGATTTAAATTAAATCCTATAACTCGTGGTCTCATAATAGTACTGTAATTGAGTTTCCGTCAAGTATAATTTATATAATGTTAAATGAGATGGTATAATAACACGTACAAAAACAAATAAATAAGGAAGAGTAGAGAAAAAGATCATCTAGCTTAATAGTATTTCAAACTGTATTTAAAACTACTTTCATACCGATATAAAAGATAATATTTCCCGAAGAATTTACAATATATTTGTTCGGTATTTAATGCGCCTGCCGCAGAGGAAGAGGGTCGCTCTCAAGTCGCAAGCTATTGCCGGTTACCGTCGCGTCGCGTCGCGTCGCGTTGCCAGTCTGCCACGGCTGCGTCCGCGGCCGTTACGTTTAATGTACTGTAAAATATCGTAGATTTGTTACAGAGGTGTGCAAGAATGGATTTTACTGCGCCACTTCACATAAGGAAGATAAAACAATATATTATTGTGCTTTATCCTTTCATGATCTCCTACATGTTTTGCTTCTCTCAATTCAAGTGTTTTCACTATAATTGTAAATAAAAAAAATCATTTATAAAGATAATAATATGTACCTATGTATTGATAATATTTCATTTAATTACCTATTTTAACAAGAGTCAAAGGAAAATGACAGTTGCTCTGTTGGACAGCAAGCAAATAGTGGATGTTTTCAGAGAGTTATTAATAATTTCTTTAAGATATTTATTTTGTTCAGAATAGGACACGGGAATTAATTAAAAGATACAAAACCAACATGTGTTATTCGTCGACCAAGTCAACAGTACACTTACCACTCGGTACTCCTGCTCGGTGTCTGAGTAAGCGAACCGTTAATAGCACATATACTTATTCAAATCTGTATCACAGCTCGCTATGCCCGCGCCCACGCCCACATCCTCATTAATGAGCTCCCTGGTTACTCTACACACGAACGTTTTACACGCAGCGTTAAAATGTTACTGTTAAAACTAGTCCAAAAATTAACTTTTAACAAAATTACATACGACATAGGTATACTGCTTGAACTTTGTTTTGAAGAAAGATTAATTCATTACAAACACTTGGTTGGATTGGAAACCGTGAGCTTCCTTCAGTGCAACTTTTAATGTACTTCACACCACAGAAAGAAATATGTTTGTAGAGTTATTCAATTACAAAGTATTTAAAGTGACTACATTAAAGGCTAATTACATTTTGACTAAGTAAGCGAATTATACCCTAACGATATCATTAAATTTAAAAACTGTATTAATAGATATAATATTTTGATTTACTATATCTCAATCTCCTTAATAAGTTATGACACATTGAAAATGTTCAATTTAAAAAATTAATTACAGAATTTTTTAAACGTGATACTTAGTAAAAAACAAGGACAATCAGAACCATTTTTTGTTCAGAAAAGTTGTCCATAACATTAAAATGCAAACACATTACTGGACAACATTTATAATAATTTATTTTTTATTTGAATGTAAAATCGCAAGTTCAGATTTGCTTCGGACAAAGAAGTGTATTTACCTGTGTGACAAAATACGAGCTCGTTTGTTCTGAAAATATATTTGTTTGTAAATCATACCCTCACTGAAAGTTGAATGAAATAACATCAGAGTTATGCGTAGCTATTTCTCATAGACAAGAGGTTCCTGCAAACGTTTCAGTGAAACGGTTAATTCATTGGGCGCATATTATGTCTTATTTGCAAGCGCGGTAATTGTTAGCGTATGGTTGTACTGAGCACATTCTGCGTTATGTTGAACGTGTAGCGTCGAGTTCACGCCTTTGTTACTCACAGAACTGATTGTGTTTATGCTAATACTGTAATTGGACGATGGAACAAAAGAGTTTTGCGAATATTAAAATTAGAATTTTTTATACCGAAAATATAATTGGCACAAATTACATTATTGTTAATTATTGTGCAATCGAAATTGTGTTATATCGACCCGTTTCTCACTTAGATAATATAGAATAATTATTGATGTTAGTGAATGATTCTTCTTAACTGAATAGTTTTTATATTTTATAATTTTAATTGTTAGTGGTTCGTGAAACCGTTGCCGCGTTGGGAATATGTCTCAGAGAGCTGGTTGCGTTATACACAGCTCATAATTTTAACTGAAGCCTGAACGCGATGCCACTGTTTCCTTTGTTGTTAAGTATAAAGCTTTGTACAATTTATCTCGTGTGCTTTTTTGAGAAAGACTTTTTATTTCAACAAGAGTTTAATTTAAACTAGGATTTTAAGTTAATAACCGGATTTATAAAAAAATCTATTATGTTAATTATGTTATAATTATTTTTGCAGACTTCCTAAGATTATTTAGGTTAATTGACTAACGTACATTTAACAAACTTTACACGTTTTCTCGTAGCTTTTCCTTTGCCGCTTCGATATAATTATGTTATCTACAACATCTTTGAATAATAGTTGCCTATTATAATTATATTATATTATTTTTATAATTTGGACTGGGAAAATATTTTTATAAACAAACTATTTTAAAATGTTTTGGTATCATAATTTTTATTTAGTAATCACATTTGTGGTCCTTCGAGTTGGACAAAGGTTATACAATAATTGTGCACAAACTTTTTGCATATAGATGCATATTTCTAAGACAATGGTATTCGATCTAATTTGTATGAGATGATATCTATGTGACAAGTGAAGGCGGTGGAATGTATTATCGGTTATGTGGGCAGGAGGGGCAGGAGGGGCAGGAGGGGCAGGAGGGGCAGCAGGGCTATTCAGAGACACGATATCAATTAATTACAATCCTATTGTTACATCAACACAATACAATACACAGCACATGCAAGTCGTATTTGTAGTCTGTGCTTGATATGTAACCCTCTCACAGAATATAATTATTCCATTATTATTACACTAGCGGTGTACCGCGGCTTTTGGAAGTGTTTATTACACATTAAATTAGTTTATCTCGTAACTTAATATTTACTTAATTATAATAGTTATAGCCTAATGGTCGTAAGCGCGACTGCTATGATCGATGTCCTGGGTTCGAATCCCAAGTCGAGTGAAGTGTTACTGGGTTTTTCTATGAAATTCTCAGTAACGGCTCGGAGTTTGGCTTTCTGCCTGATTAATGACAACGGGCTCGCTCCCTATTACATGGGACCTAAAAACATACTCGGCGAACTGTGGGTATACATTAGTACACCTCTGCTTAACTCTTCGGGGATACAGGCGTGATGGTATGTTATCTTAATTGAGAAATTAAAATTTACATGTTATGCTTCCCGTGTACAAAATTCATAAAAATCGGTAATTTGAGTTAAATAGAGAAATACTCGTACAAACAGACAGAACAATATAAATTATGTCACATTCTTTATCAGTGTCGTTTATAGTCGATGTCTGTCTGAAAATTTGGAAAAAAATACATTTACAGATATTACTAAAGATGTATTAAATATAAATAATCGTTTAATGTATCAATGGTTCTAGAGCTGTCTAAGCGATAATTACAAAATGACCAACCGGAAATACGAAATAGCAAAAATATTAGCCAATATCAATTATTTCCCGATTTATCCTGTTTCATTATGTTGAACGTTATACAACGGCGGACACACATGTGTTGCGTTTGTTCGCTTCAAATATATACGGGTTATTGTAACAGAAAAAATATTATTCTGTCTTTGTCGAAAGAGAGTAATACGTTTATGGAGTCAAACTGAGCCAACATGGCTCCAACATGGCTGCATAACCACTTGATGAAATAGCAAAATCAATTTCGATCGGTTATTTTTACATACAGAAGATCACAGCCAAATAGCCTTTTGTTCCTGTTGCGGGTAGGGTTTCCAGAGCTCTTTAAGGAACTGTGGGTTCAATGAGAGGTAGATACACAGAAATATCTTAGGATACTTTTCTCTAGTTGGGTCAGCCCGAGAAGATTATTTGTACCGTGCTTATCATAAAGGATGGATTCCAGATTTGCTAAGTTACTTTAACATTAAAATAACTTATTTTCAATTAATTGCCGTAACTTCAGCCAAATAACACTAGGTAGTGTTGTGTTCCTGCTGTAGTAGGGTTTCCAGAGCTCCTCAAGGAACTGTGGGTTCAATGAGAGGTAGATACACAGAAATATCTTAGGATACTTTTCTCTAGTTGGGTCAGCCCGAGAAGATTATTTGTACCGTGCTTATCATAAAGGATGGACTCCAGATTTGCTAAGTTACTTTAACATTAAAATAACTTATTTTCAATTAATTGCCGTAACTTCAGCCAAATAACACTAGGTAGTGTTGTGTTCCTGCTGTAGTAGGGTTTCCAGAGCTCCTCAAGGAACTGTGGGTTCAATGAGAGGTAGATACACAGAAATATCTTAGGATACTTTTCTCTAGTTGGGTCAGCCCGAGAAGATTATTTGTACCGTGCTTATCATAAAGGATGGACTCCAGATTTGCTAAGTTACTTTAACATTAAAATAACTTATTTTCAATTAATTGCCGTAACTTCAGCCAAATAACACTAGGTAGTGTTGTGTTCCTGCTGTAGTAGGGTTTCCAGAGCTCCTCAAGGAACTGTGGGTTCAATGAGAGGTAGATACACAGAAATATCTTAGGATACTTTTCTCTAGTTGGGTCAGCCCGAGAAGATTATTTGTACCGTGCTTATCATAAAGGATGGACTCCAGATTTGCTAAGTTACTTTAACATTAAAATAACTTATTTTCAATTAATTGCCGTAACTTCAGCAAATAACACTAGGTAGTGTTGTGTTCCTGCTGTAGTAGGTTTCCAGAGCTCCTCAAGGAACTGTGGGTTCAATGAGAGGCAGATACACAGAAATATCTTAGGATACTTTTCTCTAGTTGGGTCAGCCCGAGAAGATTATTTGTACCGTGCTTATCATAAAGGATGGACTCCAGATTTGCTAAGTTACTTTAACATTAAAATAACTTATTTTCAATTAATTGCCGTAACTTCAGCCAAATAACACTAGGTAGTGTTGTGTTCCTGCTGTAGTAGGGTTTCCAGAGCTCCTCAAGGAACTGTGGGTTCAATGAGAGGTAGATACACAGAAATATCTTAGGATACTTTTCTCTAGTTGGGTCAGCCCGAGAAGATTATTTGTACCGTGCTTATCATAAAGGATGGACTCCAGATTTGCTAAGTTACTTTAACATTAAAATAACTTATTTTCAATTAATTGCCGTAACTTCAGCCAAATAACACTAGGTAGTGTTGTGTTCCTGCTGTAGTAGGGTTTCCAGAGCTCCTCAAGGAACTGTGGGTTCAATGAGAGGTAGATACACAGAAATATCTTAGGATACTTTTCTCTAGTTGGGTCAGCCCGAGAAGATTATTTGTACCGTGCTTATCATAAAGGATGGACTCCAGATTTGCTAAGTTACTTTAACATTAAAATAACTTATTTTCAATTAATTGCCGTAACTTCAGCCAAATAACACTAGGTAGTGTTGTGTTCCTGCTGTAGTAGGGAAAGGGGGTTTCATATAAGCGTCCATAGACGACGGTAGCTGATTAACGTTAGGCGGGACGGAAGTTTGTTTGCCACCTTTGTAATACAAAGCTGATCCAATAGTCGGAGTTCCAGTTTATGAAATTCAATTATTGCGTTCGAATCTATACATGAAACTAAAACGAAAATAATCTTAATCTAAATAATTATATGACCGCTTTAAAGTCGTTTAACAAAGCGAAAATCAAATTTTGAAAGGGAAGCTTCATGCAGTCTAAATAGCTCTGGTTGAATGTTATACCGGAGCCGAATTAACCTCGGTATTGTTCCCGGAGATATCGCAATATATTCAACAATACAGATGTCACAATATATTTCTCAATAACTAACATTTGATTAGGTCTATTAATAAGCAATCTTTTCATGTAGGACATATTAATTTAATATTTTATTATTGTCTCACTGAACTAGTCTAAAATAATATGATTAATAGGAATTTATAATAAAAGCCTAAAAATAAACAGCTAGAAAATCTCTAGGAAAGCTCGTCTGCTGTACATAGAGGAGTGTTAGTTCCAACACTCGTGTACGGAAGTGCAAGCTGGGTGTGACAGAAAAAGCATCAAAGTTAAATAAATGCAGTAGAAATAAGAATGATATGGAATATGCTATGAGTGAAATTGAGCAACAGGATAAGATTGTATGTAGGGTAGCATTGTATTGTAGTTTTTAGTGTAATAAAATGTATTTTCATTTCGCGTTTTTTTTTTTCTAACAAGTAACCGAACCGGCAATGTAAGCTTCTTGCAGTTTATATACTAAATATTTTTAAAATACTCTGGTCTCAACAATCAAGGCCCAACTTGAGAATATTTTTAATGTGATTTAGTTTCATTTTAAATTAAAATTATACCAATAAAGCTCTTCATGTTATTAAAAGCTAAAATTGATCTGATTTAAAATTATACTTTTCTGTTTGCAGGCAAATAAGAAGACTAAATTATGACCTAACCAATAAATTAATCATATAAAAATCTTTAAAATAATATGAATCCAACTTCACGTCTATATCTTTATCTATGCTCGTAGCATCTGAATCTAACGGTTGGTTTATACAGCGTACTCGAGGCGTGACGTAGGGTTGTCGCGCGCGCCGCACCGTCCGCGGTCGCACTGCGCTTCAACACCAATGTTTATGCTAATATTTAAGAAATATATAGTATTGATGCTTTCTATATACATATATTTATTTTGATTGTTTACCTTGCGGCTTAACATAAAAATCTTTGTTGGTAAACATAAAATGTTTCATATAAAACGTAATAATATCAATATTGCCTGATTTCCTATTTTTTTCGAATTGACTATAATGTTAGCCTTAAGGGCCCTGGAGTCGTTAGAGGCTTTGACATCTTCACAAGGCTTGAGGATGAGCGTGGAAGGCAATCAGCCGCGAAAGCGTGGCAGCAGGCTAAAAGGTGTCAAAGTGGCGGAACCTCGGCTTGGGCTGTTGCCGTACATGAAAATAAATCACGATCTAACTAATTCCCTATTTATCAAATTCGATCCAACTAACTATAAATATATACGTGTTCTTGCCTTCTGGGAGAAAGGAAGAAACATGCGTATATGCATTTAATATTCGGGCAACTTGGTCTAAGTCTAACTAGCCTAAAAAGAAAAAGATGAACCCTGACAGAACCAATGTACCTGTGAAGTGTGCTTTTGGTAGCTAGTGATTGCAAGTGCACAGATGCAGATCACGCGAGTGGATGCTTGGCTTAAGGGCTCCATGCCGGAGAAACGGACCTGGACTTGAGCCGAGTTCTGTTTAGAGGGTGGTCTCGACGGGTTTACTGACTTCCGTAGTAATGGTTTTGGATATATGTAGAAACTATTTTATAAGTAATTTTTATTTGTTTTGCGTTTACAAAGTGAATATTATCCCAAATATAAGTAGTCCATTCAATAAAAAAAGTGTCATACTTTAATAATATAGCATTATATTTTATAAAACGTTAACACAGTTCTGTTATGCGGTACAGAGCTACGACTGATTTGTAAGAAGGTTATGTGTAGTTACATTTACGAGGTGTCATTTATAAAGTTTTTTTTTGTCTAAAAATAATTGAACATTGTAATAAATAAACATTAATTTAATAAAATTTACATTTTGATAGTTTTTGGAAAGCAATTTCTCGTCTGTCACGCATAAATAATGTAACTTCTTTGGCACACAATTTTGATTGGTAATTACTTATCCATAACATTTAAAAGCTTTCGGTCTTCTTATAATAAAATAAATAAGTAACACCTAATATGCGAGCTACATAATTGTGTTAAAAATTGACACCTAATTAGTTGTCATTCAATTGAACACGCGTTGCTAAGGAAGTGTCGGCGAGTGTCCGATGACGCGTTCGAGACAAATCAAGCTTAATATTATGAGAGGTGAGCAGATGAGATGTAATGAAAAAAATGCCTGTCAAGAAAAATGGACTTTTAAATCCAAAAGAACAAATATTTAAATTGAAGGAATTTATGGCAAATAGTCCGTAAATAGTTAATGTTATCCAGACACGGGTGTGCCTAGAGCAGTGTAGAGCGAACTATATAAAGTAATGTCATGTGCAATGTCAGCTCTCGGGGGACACACAGGCGCGGGGCGCCCTCTACGTGCCGTTTGTATGAATTCTCGCGTCTGCATTACTTCTAAACTTTCAGCGAGAATAGAAAACTTATTTTCTGCTTACTTATCGGTTTTGAAGCGTTTATTTGATGCTGCTAAAGACATAGTCGTAAAATATATCAGCGAAAAGATACACTGCAATATCTATATATTAATCAACTTGCAGTTCAGTCTGTACATGTTTTTTTTAATGTAGTGATAGGCATCTATTAAAAAAAATGATAATGAATATAACATAAAAAATTGACTGTCTTTTTAACCGTCTTTAAAAAAGACAAAGGCTACTCAATTCAAATGTATATTTTTTAGGGATGTCCAGCCAGTAGTTCTTTGTTTTTGAACCGATTTCAATTATTCTTTTTTTAATAGGGGTATCTCGAGGGTGGTCCCATTTTCATTTCATTGACAATGTACATTAGACTCGGAAGATCTTCAAAATTATTAAAGTTGGTTCACTTTTCTGTTAAAAATTGTCTTGTTATGTGTAAGGTTTTAATTCAAAAACGGTTTGAATGATTTTTATGAAAATAACACGAGTTTATGATATTCTTCAAGTATGTCTGAACGTTTAATGTTTAGTAAATGTACTTATTCAAAATGGTTTTTGATACAAATATTATATAAACACGAAAATGGTAGTTTAATTTCTAGCTTAGTCACAATTTAAATATTTAAGAGTAGTATATCGCAAAGGGCGCACTGTGCGTACCCTGTGGAGGGTGAAAACTGAAAAATTCAGGATTCGACGCCACGCGACGCTTCTGAATTGATTTAGAATGGCGTTTGGCTGAAGTTTATTGCTAACGAATGCCGTGGAGCGCTCGTTTGAATATTTTATACATTCCAACTTGAAATATACAGTTCTGAAGTGGTTTTGCACTGACAAGTTTCCTAGACGGGGAAATGTAGACAGGCGCGTGATGTACATAGCCGCCGCTGGGAATACTTCTTTATTCTTAAATATATATATGTACTATGTAACGTACAAAATATTATAATTCAATATTGTCTGGGACGTCCAAAACCTCCAAACAAACTCAATGTATAAACATAGCATGACACAACAAACCGGGAGTAAATAAACTTTAAAAATAACGTTTAAACACTTTATATGGAGAAAACCATACTCTTGAATTAATATTTGTTCATTTAATTAAAAATATTTTTTTATTTCCATAAAAATATGTTCCGAAAGTGCAGCTTGACGTCATCGTTGAAGAGGTTATAGGTATTAAAGTAATGCCTTATGATTAACATGATATACTTTATATAAACTGTATCAAGAATTCTAGCTGAATAACCTAATATCACTTCCAGTGTGTATATTTATTGAACGATGATGTCGCGTTAGTTAGGAATATGGTGTTTCTAATTACGTGACTCGGACGCGGGCTACCAACCCTACTATAAATATTAGGTTAGAAAAAAGTGTATTCGCATAACGTAGGTATCAACCTGTATCTGGCTGGTTTTGGTTACATTAAAAATTAAAAAGGTGTTTCCGCTATTTTTCATTTGTTTTTCTTTTTGTTAAAATGAATGAATCTAATGAAGAAATTAAATACATTTTAAAATATTATTACAAAACAAGCAAAAATATAACTAAAGCAGCGAAAAAAAGTTGTGATGTTTATAGACCTAATGCAGTGTCAGTAAGAGTAGCACAAAGTTGGTTCAAACGTTTTCATTCCATAAATTTTGATGTTAAAGATGCACCTCGCTCTGGTCGCCCTGTTACGTATAAAATGGACGCTATTTTTGAAAAAGTGGAGCTAGAGCGGCATATCAGTAGTTACGATGTAGCTGAAGAACTGGAAATTGATCACAAAATAGTTTTAACCCATTTAAAGAAAGCTGGCTATACCAAAAAGCTCGATATTTGGGTGCCATACGAGCTCACTGAAAGAAACCAAATAAACCGTATACTCATTTGCGATTAATTATTGAGACGTAATGAAACCGAGCCGTTTTTGAAGAGATTGATAACTGGCGATGAAAAGTGGATCACGTACGACCAGAACATGTGAAAAAGGTCGTGTTCTAAGATCGGCCAGGCTTCACAGACTGTGGCTAAACCTGAGCTAACTCGAAATAAGGTGGTACTGTGTGTATGGTGAAAGGAATTGTTCATTATGAGCTTTTACCGCCCGGCAAAAATCTCGACTGGCAACAACTGATGAGGTTAAAGGAAGCAGTTGAGAGAAAGCGGCCAGAATTGATCAACAGGAAGGTGTAGTCTTTCATCACGATAACGTTAGACCAAACACGTCTTTAGCCACTCAGTAAAAATTAAGAGAGTTTGGTTGAGAGGTGTTAGTGCATTCACCATATAGCCCTGACTTTGCACCTTCAGATTTTCACCTGTTTCGGTCTCTTCAGAATTCTTTAGGTTCTGTAAGGTTAACATCAAGAAAGGACTGCTAAAACTATTTGTCGTGTTTTTTTGATCTAGAAGTCCCAAAGTTTCTACTGCAACGGGATCATGTCTCTACCTACAAAATGGCAGAAAGTCATCGAACAAAACGGCATATATATTCTGTAAATAAATGTAAATAAACTTTTTTTTAAAATGTTTTCAGTTTTTATATAAAAATGCGAAGAAACTTTTTCCCCGACCTATTATTTAGTATCCTACTTTATTAGGCGTCCGACTACTATATTTCTGAGAAAACAATATAGTAGGTGAGACTACTATATTTTTATTGGATAAAAAAAATTGTTACACTATTTATTCCAAAATATTTAAGTATAAAACGGAAAGCAGGCCGCAGTCTTTATATTTTTCAGAACGAGACTTGGTATGTCATTGTCAATTTGATTATTTGTCTTTATCATATATAATTTATATTTTTTTAATATAAAATATTTATTTGAAACCAACCTTTTTTTGTCTTTTTGTAATCTGCTATATTTTTTCCGGTGAATAGTCTCAAAATACTATATTTTATATAAAAAAGTTGGCAACCCTACACGCAGACAACAAAACATTTTCCGTATTTTTAGTTAAATTAAATTAAAAGCCATTATTTTCCACATTTATATTGTTTTACGATTTTTATCTAGAAAACAATATTGTTAGATGTTTAACTTTGAGTTGAATTGTTAATTATGTATCCGACTAGATCACGACCGCCATGCCATGATACGCCGGTCAAAGTGACGCGCTTAGGTGTCCCGCGTTTCGAAGATATTCTAATGTAATCATTCGATTATGAATATATATCAAGATATCTTGATTATAATCATTACTAATTACTAATATTAGTTGTTCGATGATGAGTGATCATTCCTAATCGAATTACCATTAGTAATTACTAATGCTAGGTTACTAATATTAGTAGTTACCAATTTGATAGAATTAGTATTTAAGTACAATCTCAATTCAGTCATCATTCGTAATCGCCCACCTCTAGTTTAGAGATTACCCGCGCAGTATTCAAACGAGGTGGCAGAGATCTATATCAAACTGAGTTACGATCGATCACTATACGCATTATGATTATACGGTAACAAATCTTTTGGTTTGTCGCGTTTCGATATCATCCGATGTACATTGCGATCGTCGGTGGATTGTTGATCTCTCGTCAATTTGCCAAGTTACTATATAAAAATTTAGTTTGAAAGTTCTCTTTGTGAACCACATCGATAGGTTTTTCACGATGTATTAAACCGTACTCAAATATACGAAAGTGTTAAAAAGGAAAACATAACAGTAAAATATGGTTCAGTATATCTCTTTGTTCAGGATTGAGTTAATACGATCCGCTGGGATCTAATCCAAACATTTCAAGTTCGGGAAACCGAGTCCTGGATACCCGCGGGGTAACGGGGTGCGAGGGTGGAGCTTCATGAACGATGTCTTTATTAATTGTCGTGTTAATTACCTGCAGGACTAATCGTGAGCCTTTTTATTGAAAGAGGTCTCGTGAAAGACCCCTAAAGGGCGGCTTAATGCGACGCAGTTGTGTAATAAAACGGAGCTTACTCAGCTATGAAGGTAAATACAGTATTTCAAGTTAATAATTTAATATACTAATTCTTTGTCGATGTTATGGTGTTTTGGTGTATTCTGCTAAATTAGCAATTAATATTATAGGGTGACTGCTGTAAGCGCGCTCATTCTGGTGGTTTGCGGGACGCGGTGCAGTAGGTGCGCAGGGATATACACGGTACCTACTGAGATAAAACCCGTATATCTTAAGATCAGTAGTTTATACATGTAATTGCAACTGAAACAGATATCGAAAGTTAATTAACTTATTTGGTAAACAATAAATTGTTTTTATTAAAATGCTAATCAAAACCTACTACTTAATATATTGAAGAAAAAAAAAGCAAACTTTACATGTACATCAGTTAAAGTAAAACTTCTTTGAATTTAATAGTATATGTTGACAATGTAATTAAATAAAAACTGGATAAAACATTAGTTTTCATTGACCGTATAGTATTTTTTTAAACGCAGCTTTCACAATTCCAATTTAATAAAATAATCTCATGTATGACAGTCACAAAAATAAAGCCGCGTACACCCATACGACAAAAGTATATTACTGCCGACGGCCGGCAACAGACTAACTAGCTTATTGGTCGCTATTGTACCCTCCCGCGTTCCGCAAACCATTAGCAGGGTCGTGCTTTCCGTGGTTAATTTTAAACAAATATTATAATTAGCCCTCTAATCTTTAAACAAGCGACCTTAACGCAGAGGTAAATTGAGCTAGAAATTTCTTATATCGTCTTGTGTATTGTTAATTTATTTGACACTTCTTAGACGGCGAATCGATAATTAGACGAAAGTTGAGAATTAAATTTCAAGAACACCTCACGCTCAGCCACATTTCGTTACATGAGAGAGATGAAAGTAATAACGTAGAAAGAACGAGAAAGACAGCTATACGTTGTATATTATATATAATAGAAAATTTAGGTTATATGCGTCTCCATTTTTAAAAAGTTTAACTTGTACCATGTATGATGTTGCGCACAATTTTGAATTAATTAATTATGTTAATTAAATTATGTGTAACATATATACAAATGATTAATTACAACTATATAAATGATAGATAATAAAATCATAGTTTTTTAAAATAATTTAATTGAAACGTCACATATTAGGTAAGATGTGGTACCGTTCTCCACTGTCACGTTGCTCGTCGGCCGATGTTTTCAGAACTTTGTCGCAGTTAACTGGAATATTATTTTAGGTGGGTTTAATTGTAGGTAATTGCGAGCGACGGCGGACAAAGGTTCCTGGTTAATTAGCCCGTAGGGGATGAGGGGAGGTCACGGTGACCGCTCCACTGTGGCCCTGCAATGCTATAAAACTCTGCGAGCATGGTTCATGAAATTATCTCGTTAGTTTGTTCACATTGTTTGTTTATTGATATTAAATACAAGTGATTCAACATGTGACACAAAGCCACAAGCCTCGTAATAAGCGACCATCTGTAATGAAGTATGGGGTCTAGCTTTGTCCTGAAGCAGCAGTGGGCTAGAGAAATTGATTAGTCTCGGTTGTTTAACGGCTAACTTTTCCATCATGGTTTCCAATTGTTGACAATACAGATCTGTCGTTATCGTCTTGGCAGATCTTAGAAACTGTAGTGTATGACAACAGCACTGGTCTACCAAACACTCACCAGTATCTTTTATCTGAGTTAAATTTCGCTTGAGATAGGATTTGGCCGGTTCTTTTGGGTTCAACGACTGTAATGAACGTTTCTGATTATCGCTAAGGATTCATTATTCGTCACAAGTAACAATACGATTCAAAATTCCCTCGTTATTGTGACGGTTGAGTAATGTAAGGGAGCAGTCAATGCGTGTTTGTTGGTGTGCTTCAGTGTATTCATACCCGTTTCTCGAGCTTTTTCAATTTTCCAATTTATTTCATGTGAATTAAAATTGTTTTATCACTCACACCGAAGTCTGCTGCTAACTCTGACGTAGTTTGCGATGGATCCGCTTCCACGATCACTTTTAATTCTTCATTATTAACTAGGGTCTCTGTCCGTCCACGGGGTTTGTTTCGTAGGTCAAAATTTGCAGAAGGAAAACGTTGGACTCAAAAACGTACTGTGCTATCTTTTACAGTAGCTTCCCCATAAACATCATTAACCCTTCGAGCTGTTTCTGCAGCACTGATGACGGTCGAACTCGTATTCGTAAATAACGCGATATTGTAAGTTGTACATGTTTTTATAGGAAAGATGTTAAAGAAAAATAAATTGGTGCGGAAATAAATGAATGACTAAAGTCGAAACATAAATACACAAACCTAAATTTGAGATCAACGTGGCCAGTTTAACAAAATGCCAATTTCATATTATCTAACGACCTGGTATTATAAAGGAGTAAAATATCGAAAAGTAACTTTATTGTTGGTAGTTTGATATAGGCTAGGATTTAAGTTGTAATCATGTTATGTAGAGAAAGAAACATTGTTCTCGAGTGCAACAGAGTTTACATTTGTTTGTTTGTTTATCCATCGAGATGATTTTCGTATCTCATGCGTAAAACAGAGTCACCCAACTGTAGTGTATGTGGAAAGATCGATGACGTGCATCATTTACTGATGGAGTGTACCAAAAATGGGACTGAAAAGGAGTCACTGATGAATAGTATGAATTTAAACTGTGAAAATACAAGTATTTCAATGGTACAATGGTACTGATATATTCAGTAGAATAAGTCCCTAAAAAAAATAAAAAATAAAGTTTGGTGTATACACGTCATACTTTTGAAAGTATTTGAGTCTATGTTCCAAATTGCTTGACTAATAGAACAAATAGAAGTAATGGATCTTTATGAAGTTATGGATCTGTCTAGTTGAGGCGGACATAGACGAGCGCTAACAGCATCCTGGTTGAGGGCGAACCGATCCACCAGTCCACCACACTCGACTCGTATGACTCTCTATTATATGTGTGTTTATGATGAATTCACTTCTTCCATTTACATTTATTTATTTTTAAGGATGCGTGGAAGAAATCGCTCTAAGTGATAAGTCCGCCTAACTGTACACAAATAAGTATTGTAAATTGTTACATAATATTTACATTTTTTTCGTATGCAATAAAGTGTATTGTATTCTGTATTCACTGCGCGTCTGGAACGCGACTTATTTTTTTATTTACTCGAGGTATGGACCTGGCTACACAGCACGAACAATGTTGCATGTCATTGAGCATGGTGAAAATCGAACCTGCTAAAATAAAGAAAAAAAAAACAAAAAGTAAATAAACTAAAAAAAACAAGTATTATCTAAGCGTTGGTCGTACGCGATAAAGTAAATTAAAAACTGAATTCTCTTTCAGACCGAGACAAAGTCGTTTCCGGGACTTTAATAGGAAAAATACAAACGTAATTATTTTTCGAAATGATCAATGTTCGCAAGATATTTCCTTTCATAGCAATTCCTGCAATAAAGCGCCGTTGACATCCATTGTCAGACAAACGAATGTATCCACAACCGGAAATAAAGAGAAAACAATGCAGCGAACATTTCTAAATGCATTTCGTGAACTATTCTTTTTCTTTCGTTTATCAGGGTCATCATTTAAGTTGTATTTAAGGTCTGTACCACTATAAATTACATAAATCGATGTCGTCTTTTAAAATATTATGATTTTGTTATGTACGAACTTCATAAAGCAATAACTTTTTAATGGATTTCGGAAAGACATCTGAATATTTATATCCTTTAGCAATGTTTCAAGGGTTGTAAGCCAAGGTTTAAAAAGAATGTATGAAACTAATACAAATGAACACCACGCCATATACCTAGTTAGTCATCAATCCAAATACTAAACTAAATAACTAAATAAGAATCATAAGTTAATTAACACTTCTTCTATATTCTAAATTATATTAATAGTAGCTTGGTTTTTAAAATAAAATAAAAAATGTGACAACCCTAAAGTAAAGCGAATCGTTTAGTGTCGGTTCAGAAATAATATTATTGTGGGGTATTTCGAGTGAACTCGCGTGTGAAGCCGACAAAGGCAGCCAATTTGATTATAAGTCCAATATACAGTACCCACGCCATGCGTCAGTGTAAGCATTTACCTATTACTTTATGTATTTACTGTGGTTCGTTAATACTATCTAGTGATCAGAACTCCTACATCTTCAAATATATTCACAATTCAATCTGAGTTATCTGAAGTTGGTAATATAAAGCCTACAGATAAAAAAAAAACTGATCCTGGTGAATCAATTCGGGCACTTAAATAGCTTATGCTGAGTAAACCATAAGAGATATAGCAGAAATAATGTACTACATAATTAAAGGCTTTAAAAATACCTACAAAGAAGTCCAGCAGAGTATATATCTATCTTCTAAGGAACACCCACAATAAGCATTTTTGTCTGTAAAATTCGCGCGGGAATTCTGTAGTCCACGAGAGCGAAGCCACGAGCACAGTTAGTATTACAATAAACTTTTAACTGAACTTTAGACTTAATACTATACATAAATATGTATATTACAAACAGCAACGCGTCGAATAGAACCTCAGACCATGGCATGCTAAGACAAACCCCAGAAGTTTAATAGGATGCCTTTAACAAAAAGTTGTAAGTGAATTTATTACTGA
This sequence comes from Saturnia japonica, assembly GCA_033032175.1. Classification (NCBI taxonomy): domain Eukaryota; kingdom Metazoa; phylum Arthropoda; class Insecta; order Lepidoptera; family Saturniidae; genus Saturnia; species Saturnia japonica. The sequence goes on from CM065332.1 coordinate 279,124, forward strand.
AATAAATAACCGGGTGTTGGACCCAGTATTGGCGACTGTTAGCGTGGCGACGCTTTGGCTCCAACGTTAGCAATGTGGAGCCAGGTTCATTTGTTTTAATACACAGACTGGATTATTTCAGAGTTTCATGTTGAAACATTAATATATTAAAAGCGGTTGATAGGTATCGCAACTACCATACACATATTAATGAAATAACATCTTCACAGTGACTTTCTATTTGTTTGTCATGTTTCGGGATGATCCAATGTATTTATTTAATTCTTTTTTTCATATTTTATTTTATATTCACAAAGTTTTATCACATTTACCGGCAGTCCCGTGGCGACCTACTTTTGTTCTTAAAATGAAAGAATCCACTATCCCATTACTCGCATCCGGAGAGTTCCGTAACCTTCATCAGAACGCCGTTCATCCTTATGGCAGGTCTGCCCATACTGCATCTTCTGGAGTGCGGTCATCACCCAGACCCATCGGCAGTTCGGTCTACAAGCAATGGTTCTCCCCCACTGCTACTCAATTCTAGCAATTCTTAGGGTAATGTTGATTTCAATTCTTTTACAGAACTCCTTACTTCTGAGTAGTTCACGCGGAGAAACTCACAGCATAGTCCTCTCTATTGCCCGTTTACTGATGTTAAGTTTCCTCTAAGATCGTTCGTTAGTGACCATGTCCCACAATAACTCATCACTGACCATAGACACTAGTCGTTGACTTTCATTTTGAATCACTGAATTGTTCTGAATGATTTTATGGTCAAGTGGTGAAAATGTGATTATGGTCAATAAACTTTAAACAGATCAAGTGATTTTCTGTTGGTGGATAATCTTTTGAATTAAGAGCACGCAGTGTCCTCAATTCGCGAAGAAAGACTTCTTAACGAAGTAAAGAATAAAAACACATTTTACGTTTATACATTTCATTTAAGATAACAAGTTTGCTTAAAGGAAAGGCTCTCTGTGGAAATGAAATCGCTCTCGCTAACGAGACATCAGTTATAAACAAAGTTTTTGATTTAAACAAAAGCAAACGTAATGAAAACGTTCCTTTCATGTTTCACAAGTGTTACTAATTCGCGAACACTCCTTCAGCCGTGAAATGGGGATCCCTAACATTCTGTTACAGAGGGTAAAAAACTAATGACTTCCTTGCGAGTCTACAAGAATTGTACTAATAATATTATTATGTTTTTATTTGTTTTTCTTAATGTTGACAGTTATATTTTTTCTTTTTCGTGTATCGTCTTATAATAATTTAGAATTGATACCGGTTTTATAAGATGCTTCGACCATAATTATGTATGTATTGCAAAAAAAAATACTACCAAATTTTATACGCCTGTCAGAATCCGAGAGTAGAGAAGTTTTGAAAAATTGTTTTAAACACTTTATATAATGAAAATAATACCTATGAACAAAAAAAAAATCATTATTTCACCTTAAAAAGTGATTTTAAAAAAATATTTAGATTAAAAATACGCCATAAAAACACGGCATTATGGTCCCGTGACCAAAGCCGGCAATGGTGACAATCAGGTAACAACCGAAGTGAACTGACAACTGTGTCAACCCACCGAGCTCACGCTGGAGTCTAATCGTTCATATTTCCTGAATTGTGACGTCACGTTTTCAAACTGACGTTTCAAATCTTGTGACTCGCAGACTAAAAATATTAATTTTCGAAATGGAAAATTATATTTAATTTTAATAATAAACAATTACTTTTTCCAGAATTTGTATTGTTTTAGGCTTTTTATCTATAGACCAATAATTCATACTAATATTATAAATGCGAAAGTAACTTTGTCTGTCTGTTACGTTTTCACGCCTAAAGCTTTGAACCAATATTGATGAATATTGGTACAGTTATAGATTGAACCTCGGAAAAGGACAAAGGGTACTTTTTGTAGCGCAAAATAAAACCATAAAGGTAAAAATTGGAAATGAAAGTATGTAAGAGTAGGGAAATATCAGCTTCCATGACAACCAGTTTGTTGATTTGAAATTCTAACGTTGTCAATGTTGATTTATTGATAGTGTTGTTATATTTAATAAGAAATGTATTGTATTTCTAATAATTACCTATTAAATGATAGTCCAGTATTCTTTTTAAGATTCGCTGAAGTGTATATAAACTGTTTAACTACTGTCAATCGCGGCTCGCGGGAGTTTATACATTCTAAGCGATATATTTATTTTAAATTATCTGGATTATACAGTTTGCTACAAGGGAATTATTTCATTGCTTTATTCCACACATGGTGAAAGTTTGTATGAAGAACCCATTCATATTTATGCTTTTAGTAAGAAAAAAATAAAAGGGGTATCACGTTTTTCAAAAAACCTTCCCGCGGGCCGGTACTATAAGGTATGATTTTAATTATTTTTGAAGTTTTACTGGGACGGATAATGTGTAGGATTCATATTGGCTTACATTGATAATACCATACAAACAATAATAAACCCCCCACCCATGATTTTCTTTTGATATTATATAAATATAGCTCTATCTAATAAAATGGCAATAGGCTCGCCCCCTATTACATGGGACCTAAAAACATACTCGGCCAACTGTGGATGTACATTAGTACACCTCTGCCTAACCCTTCGGGGAATACAGGAGTGATGGTATGTTATGTTATTAATAAATCTGTAGTCCTGTCTGTACTTTTAATATTTTTCCGAAATTTTCCGATACGCATATTATATGAACGTTATGACTTTAACTCAAAAACGGCTTGACCGATTCTTATGAAATTTTGTTTATATAGTTTTAAAGTTTATATGGAAATGGAAAATTTATCTATAATATCTGTAACTAATATATTAAATTAAATAAATTAATACTGGGGATCCTAACTTGATAAGTGCCATTGAATTTAGACCCCCCTAAATATTGACATTGTCACTCAATGAAAAGTGACAGCAAGTGATATAATATTCATTGTTTAGGTTCATGAATACTGCAAATGTCACACAGAAAATAGTCTATCATTAAAAAGTCGTTGTTCGAATTTCGAAAATTGGGCGACCGCTAGTTGTTATAAATCCGAGTGTTACCATGCGATTACCCTTCAGTGATTTTTACTCCAAGCACTTTCCAATTTAAACTTAGTATATTGCTATATTAGTGATAAAACAAATATTTTGAAGAACCATGTTTTATTTAACCTCTAAAAACTCATCATTTGATTGTATAGAAATGTCGTAAATACAAATCTAAACTATGTAAGGCACTTGGAGACGTATTAGATCTAAATTTGTCAGATTATGATGCCAAAACAAGAGCCAACCGTTCACTACTTTCATTGATTGTTCAAACTCCAAGGTCACAGTACATTCAACCTATTCCTAATATCCACAACATCCATAAATCGTTTCAACTGAAACATAAATATAGAGAGTACGCAATAAATCTCGAACGCACAGTTAAGATGTGATGAAAGATTAATGACAGAGAGAGGGAGAGAGAAGCTAGGAGCAGGTATATGCATTAATATCACATAATTCAGGTGGTGGGAAATATGCGTCATGTCATTTAGAATTGTGTTTTATTCGATTGATTTTAATTTTTTTTACGTTTTTGTTAATAAGCAATATGTTTGAGAATAATAAACAGAAACTGATGAGATAACAAAAAAGATTTCATTTGATATTATTATTTGCTAGCTGTGCCCCGCGGTTTCATTCGCGTTTGATTTTTTCAGTTTACGTCGGGCGGCCAACCTGTCCTCGGTCCCCGATACCAATATAAAAGTTCTAATCGTCTATAACTATATAATTTTTTTTTTTCCTTTATTTTAGGCTTAGTCGCTTGGGCGACTATGTTGCCTGTGTAATTTAAACTTCACAAGACAATTTCCAAAATACATAAAACCAATATTAACAATTACTGTTTTAAATATCACTTTTTCAATATATTTATTCGCTATGTCCATTTGCATTCTGAATTTAACTCTAAATCTGCTTGATCTATTTTAACGAAATATTGTACATGGGAAGTGTATATTTTTCCTGTAATAACATACGTATAATAATTATCAATTATCATTATAATAAATACGTGAGGAGCCGCGGTCACAACTAGTTTATACATAATCTTTTACCGATGTAATGATCTTAGGTAAGTTGGAAGGTAGAAGAAAGATTTAAGGTACTATCTATAATGTTGATGAAACAAGAGTTTATTTCCCAAGGGAAGCTGAAAAACATTTTCTCATGAAGTTACAAGTAAATAATATCCCTTTGAGGGTAACATATACATTAGTGGGTAGCTACAATATCTTTTTCGTTTTCATGTTTTTGTGTCAAATGTAAGTAGTAACACAACTCACTGATGTACTCAGAGCGATACATGTGACGACATTTTGCTTTACTTAACGTCTTTTACGAAAAACAGATCTTTGTAGATTAAAAAAAAAATATTGTTTTTTACGCAAGCACTAGGTAAAAATACCTATTTAAATTATTAAAATATTCGTGTGAATGCAGTTTAAAATGCGAAAAATAATTATATAGTCAATAAAGAGGTCTTAAAGTTACCAAGCACTATGAGAATTTCAGTCGAGATACAGTAGAGTTAGCATTACTGTATTCCAGTTTAAGATGGGGCCGACAGCATACAAGCTGTTCCTATTCAGTCCTCAAGAGTGACGTCACTGGGCTGGGATAGGACTTCGGTCCTATTTTATATTAGTAACGAATAGACAAGACGTTAGGTTTGTGTGTGCTTATTTGTAGACATCATGTAAGATTAAAATGTCTCTTACGCATTCAAGAGTAACAAAGGTCTGTATAAATTATTAGTATGCTGTTATTTGAAGTCCAGTGTAGTTCTGTTAATATTTAACCTGTGACCGGCGATAGGGCCGAGATATACGATGAGAAGGGGGGGGGGGGGGGGGGGGGGGGGGGAAGGTTGTTATTTATTGATGAGAAAGTACTAAAGTTGTGCGAAGCCGGTCCCTCGGAACTTCTGTTTACTTATTTATATTAAGAAACTTCATCACCGTTTAATCAAAAGGCTCGCAGGTAACGCAGAATGAATGCTAAACCTACTTTGAAGGTATTTATGCTAGGGATTATTAGATAGTTTTGGGGAATGTAATGACGTTAGGGCGAGTCCGCTAGTACCTAATTGGATCTAGCTATAAGGTGGTACAGTAACCTTAAGGAAGGAACTTTTGCTCCGTGCATTTCGTCATGAAGCAGTTGCATGAATGATGATGTTTATGATGATGTCATCTTAGTTTGTTGCAACATTGGCGACTATATAGCTGCCGTAAGGAGGAAAACTCGAATCAACTGGATATATTTTAAAACTAGCTGTGTCCGTGTTCATATTGAACATTTTTTTAATTTGTACGAACTTTAATTCTTTTTCTAAAATAAAAGTAGACTAAGTTACTCCCTATAAATTTAGTTATCTACCAGTGAAAGTCCTGTCAAAATTGGCCCAACCGTTTCGGAGATTACCCTGAACAAATAGACAGGCAGACTAAAATTTTAAAAATGGGTGTTTTGTTACCTATCGTATATGTACTTTCATATGCATTTAGTAAAAAGCTGTTATTTTGACATTACAAACAGACTCTTCAATTTTATTAATTGTAGTATAGCACCTATACGCGTATACAATAAGCGTCTAGTTTTACATGTGGAACAGAGAACAATCAATAAGAATTAATTGTAGTGTCCAGATTTCAATAAATCAACACAATAAACCCTGCCGTTATCCCAGGCCTTATATGATCTTGTGTCCAAGTATTGTGCTGTCAAGATATGGAATCACATCCTGCCCAGCATGTATCGCGTCTTCAAACGAGGCGTGATGTGACATTTGTCGTTGGAATTTATTATCAGAGGTCGTCGCTGTTTCTGGATAGCATCGTACTTTCTGTTAGGTATTGTACAGTTATTTTGCCCTAAAACTATATAAAAAATTTACTAACCTATTAAATCAGATTTCACTTTAGTACTGACGTGATTACCAAGTTGTGAAAGTGAATGCAAAACGATTAGACGAATAAAGGTTACAATAACTTGAACTCGTAACTATGCTACCCTTAACTGTCGTTTGGTTGAAACTTATACTGATAATTCCCTGTACCCTATACATGGTAGTGAAGAGACATCAAACCGTTGTCTGATTGTCCATTGCGCGTGATAATTCAATGAGGCACGTATATCTTATTACCTATGTCTTTCTTTACGTTTATTTTGCTTAAAATGCTTTCTAAAATAAGAAGTTCGGTATACAAGTAGTGATTATTATTATTAAAAAACAACAACATAGTCAGTACAAATGCAAGAGCGCGCTTCAGAAAACAGTACTTTAGTTCTGTTCGAAATTATTGTTTTTTTTTGTTGCTCACCTCTTCGGCTATTATTTGATACTCGTTGTAATGAAATTCTTTACAAGTGCTATAAGGCCCGTTGATAGATTTTTCTGGTGTATTGAAGCTTCGCCTCACGTTTGCGATGAAATTTCATTAGTGAATACCAATTTCTACAAAAAGAGATGTATGTATAATGTTTCAGTTGGGAAAAGTGAAACGACTGTAAGCGGACTTCACTATTCATTTATTTATTATATGCTGCTGAAGATATTTTTCATTTGTGTACTATTTTATTTATAAATTATTATATTAAATACCTACATACAAAAAATAGAAGTTAAACGTTTTCAACTATCCGAGATTTATTATATTGTAACCACCCGAGTCTTATTTATTTATTTACTAGGACCGCCAGTAGTCGGTGCAGTAAAGATTCATAAACTTGGCTCGTATGAGGTGAATTATCTCCTATAAGCAGTATTACTTAACAAATTAAATTGATTTCGTTTTACGTAGGTAATAAAAGTCATTTATACTTGTTGAGCGACGCTAAATAGCCCTTTTTAGGTTATTTAAGTTTGACAGTACGTTAAACATATACAGCAACTATTTTATCTTTGTGCAATGAGTTAATTTTATTTTACCATTTTAATTGCGTTTACTCTTACTTTAATCATATTTAAACGTGGTACGCAAATCGCCCTAAATACAGACACATAAAAAAAAACAATTTTAAAAGTAAAATACACTTTGCCTTTTAAGACAATCACAATATGCACTGTGTAAACAAAAATATATGTAAAAATACAAATAAAAAAACAGTTATAACAGGATTATTAGAAATTACGCCAAATATATATATACGAACTGTTAAACCATCACCTGAGTATATAAATTCCTCTTTTTTTTTTACCGCGATAGATGGCGCCGTCACGAATATCACTCGCACTAACGAAATGTAATACAATTTAAGGTACTATGTAATCTTTTGATAAAAAATTTCTCGCCGCCTGACAACGTCTTGACAACGTCATAAATACCCAGTACAATCATAGGACCGTTTTTGGAATAATATAAAAGAATTGTACACGAACTAATACAATATAGAAATAATAAGAAAAAAAAGTCTATGTCCGGTTCATATTTAAAAAAATATGTACTTAAATAATTAAATTGTCATTATTATTAATAAGACACAAAATTCTCTGCATTTATTATATTGTAATCACTGAAGTCTGCATTTCTGTTTAATTAGCTAGGACAAGTTTCACTTCAAAACTATCAATAGACTGACTATGCGAACACATCGTGAATTTGTTTTCTATATATGACTTTCTTACATAACGGAAGCGATTATATATCCTTTTATATAACCATAATATTTTTTTAAACTACTAAACATTAAAACTTTCAGGTGTTTTAGTAATAAAACAACCGTAACAGGTACGCTTACTAGTTTGATGAAAATAAGTTTTCTTTGAGAAGGGTCTACAAACGCGTTATTGCATGCACACATCTACCCGCGCCTTCAAACCCGCTGCATGCTTCACAAGACTTTCTCTGCAAACTTTAAGATTACAGAAAACTTTTATACCACCCGCCTTCCCACAAACGTTACACAATACACTAATAGCCGCTCTTATGAATTATTCAACATAAAAGAAGTTTTTCAAACGAATCAAGGGTTCTCGTTGAAATAAAGAGAAGTCACCAAGTTCCAGAGAACCCTAACTCGGGGGACATATGAAATATTCATGAGAGATCGTTAGACGAAGTTTTTTTTTGTGAAATACTTGACAAAGGGAACGAAATAAACATGGAATTTAAGAAGTTCCACGTTGTGTTTCGATGAGAGAAACGCCAGCTTTGTTTGTTCAGGCCACTTTGATTCCAGTTACTTGTTTAATGAACTAACTTGATATATTATTAAAAAAAAAAAAAAAATTGATACACGCTGTAGAAGCGATTAATGATTTATTCGCCAACAAGAACAATGAAATAAAACTGTTAACTTTGTTTTTTTATTTCTATCTAAGGTGAGCTATATTATTGGATTTTCTCATGGTAAATTATTGTAGTATATTAGTCTCTCAGCATTGATTTTTATTATTACATATTGTTTTTTGCACTTATACTAAAATAAAGATAATCTGAGTAATGTGTCATAGAAATAGTATATTATTAGTTCATAAATTAGTCGTACCGTGTTTTAGACTTAGTAAGACTAATAAAAGTTTTTTAGGTAATAGTGTTAGGTTCTATAACAAGATCCCGAAGCACATTACTGATTTACCTGACAACAAGTTCAAGGACCACGTCAAGTTGTTTATACTGTCAAGAGGTTATTATAGGGTGGATCATTATGTGAATGATAGTGATGTCTGGAAGTGACTCCCTCTCTGTGCATCCACTAATATATTATTATTGTACCTGTTATATTTGTAACATTTGTACAGTTAACAAAAAAAAAAAGAGATAAACCCGATCGAGTTTCTTACCGGTTCTTCTCGGTATCTGGGATATTTTCCGAACCGGCAGTAGTGTTTTGACGTTCATAAGTGCCTTCTTAGAGCCTAAATTTAATAAAGCTTATTTTGTTTTGGTAAAGCTAAAACTATAAAGAAAAAGAAAATTGTATCGGCTGAGAATTAAACTTGTGGTAGTGTAGCCTCATGTAGTGATAAAAAAAACTCAAGAAGAAACCTTTTCCCTGCAGTGAAAAATTTAAAGTATTGCCTTTATTACTCTGAGCAGCTCGAGCAAAATTTCTCAAAGTAATGGTATTTTGCACCTACCGTTAATAACCGTACAATCTCTCGGTTATAACATATCAGTTAAATTATAAAATTAATTTAGTTTTATTTTAAATATTTTTTTCTTAACTGGTGGGCAGTCTATATCGAAACGTATAGGATATGATGGGATATGTATATATTATAGCACACATGTTGCTTATTCTTATGAAGTTACTATTATTTAGTTTCATTATTTAAATTTGTTTTTGTGTTAGTTCGTCCGTGAGGATTTACATGTCTACAGGCTCCGTCAGAAAGTCAGCGCTGCAGGGTTTGCGCTTGTTGGTCTGCAGTATTATGCTGAGACAAGGACCTATTCAACCCCATGCAAAACTTTATTTATTGTGTCAATTTGTTTGTTTTGTTTTATATGTCAAATGTATGTGTGCTGTGTGGTGTTATTGTCGAATAAATCCTTTTTCTTTCTTTCTTTCTAATTGTAGCCGAAAATTTAAATAGAATCTCACCTTGAAGCTAAGTGATAACGTAACTGAACATAGCTAATCTCAGGAGTACGATGTACCAGCAGCTGCAGCGGCCATAAAGCACCGATACATACTCGGAGATAGATTTGAGGTACCTATCCTAAAAATACTTTACCACCATGCCATGGCGCTGTCACGATTGTTTCATATTAGAATCTTAGGTTCCTTGTAGAATTCCTTTGATGCAGCGTCTAAAGCTCCCAGTTAATACCAAGTAATCCTTTCAAACGTACGGAACTAACGATCTACGAAAAAATGTGGAGCAAAAAGTAAAACTATCAAGTGAGTTCCCTCTAGCCCACACAATTACCTGACAAAACCTCACGGTCGCAGTAAACAAAATATATCGTCCAATTTCAAAACGGTCCACTTTTTCTAATAAAGTAGGACAATCGATCAGGCTGAAAAGTCGGCACTGTATTTACGACGTTTTATTAAAAAGTCCGAACGCTATAAATTACCGTGGCACCAGACTTTTTGCGAAACGACCGCCACTTCCGAAGTAGCTTTTGTTATACACAGTTTTATCCCAACATTTTTTTTTGTTATTTTAATTCAATGTAATTTTGAGAGTGATCTTTGTTGATCAATGTGGTGACTGCTTGTGTTAAAGGAAATTTTAAGAAATTGTATTTTCGATGTGAGAGTGGCGCTTATAAGTTAAAGTTAACTTTGGGTTGTGGAAAGTGTAACTTAAACGCCTCAGCACGGCGGCCTTAACTGCTCGAGCAATGAGAAACATCGATAATGCTTTGGTATTCAATCTGGCCAAAGGAGACTAAGTGTTAAGTGACTCTATTTTGAATTTATTCACAATCTATCTGTTGAAAGGAATAGTTTTGGGACCTGAATTTAGCTATGTGTGTATACATGCATCAATATATGCGACGATATGGGAGTAATGTTGCCAGAGTAATAAAAATAAATTTAACAATATCATAGACTATTCCTCAAGTTGTTTATTCCTGACAACGCCATATCTTCGTTAACTTCAAAATTAAAATAATTATAAAACATATGTCCCTCGCTATTGATAAAATATAGACAAGTCATTTAAAATTAATGTTTTTTTTGGAAATTATTAAAATATCTTTTCATTATGAGCGCTATTTGTTAATGTTAATGAAAACATAATATTCAAAGCGCCATCTATTATCAACCTGTTTTAACTAATCACAGCTATTACATTGCTTACATTATATAATCTGCAAAATATTTGCACGGATCAATTAGTTTTTTATTTATATACTAGCTATGCTCGTGGCTTCGCACACGTGGACTGCAGAATGCCGCGCGAATCTTGCTCCTCCGCTCCCGGATATTTCCAAAACAAAAATGCTTATTGTGGAGTTCCTTAGAAGATAGACATATACTCTCCGAGACTTTTTTGTAGATCATTTTAGAGTCTAAAATTGTTTAGGCTTTAAGTCTAAATTTGCTATTTCTCTTATGGTTTACTTAGCGTAAGCCATATAAGCGCCCGAATTGATTCATCATGACCAATTTTTTTCATAGATGCGGAACCCTAATTCTTTTTCTAAAGTAAATTCAGCTATCTACCAGTGAAAGTCCCATCAAAATCGGTCCAACTGTTTCGGAGACTACCCAGAACAAACAGACAGACAAACAAAAATTGTAAAAATTGGTTTTATGTTATAGGTATCTTATATACTTTCATATGCATTTAGTAAAAAGCTGTTATTTTGACATTACAAAACAGACACTTCAATTTTATTAATTTTATGTAGATAGATATATAAAACACTCCAGTAGTCTTCCAAGAACTTATTTTGTATATGAAATCAATGACTTCTTGATATGTATAGTGAGATAAACGGTATTGTGAGTGGTTAGTTTTTACTGAACAAATAAACAATGAACAGGTCGCGTGCGAATGGAGGGGCTGAGGGCTGAGGGGTGCGCATATACACGTATACATCACGTTAACATATCTATTTTAATCCGAATCAAACAATCTAAACTTTTAATTTCCAACTTTACTCATAAATTACTAATGAATATTTTTTGGTTTTGGTTTTAACTGATCTTGTGTATCGTGAATAGTTTCAAGTATGTAAGTGTTAAAAATTTAGATAGGTAATCTTTATTTTACATTTTTCACTGGGGAACTAAATTGCTTGAGGTACGCCATAGTTTTCCTTTAGTCACCATATCGCTATCTCTTTCAGTATAGATCGTTGACAAACAAACATACTATAATTATATAGCAATTATTTTCGTTTTGGTTTCGCGGTAGTAAAGGCTAACGCCCCTCAAGTCAACTGGTTTACCTTAACTTCAAAGAAAGTATTTTGTTTGTAACCTGGTAACATTGTATAAGTTTTGTTATCAGTAGCAAATAACCCGGAAAACAATATATTCTGTCTTCATTTTTTATTTTTGGGATCAATGTTTATACGTATTATATAACACACACTAGCTGTGCCCCGCAGATTCACCCGCCATACATTTAGATTGCACATGCCTGTTTCACACATATGCCTACTCATTGCCGGATTGATTGACATTTATGGTCGTTGCTCCGCTCCTAAGGGTTGTAGCGTGATGTTTCACCAACCAATCACCTTTCACGAAAAATGTGTAAAGTACATAAAGTATTTTTTTTATTACGAGTGTTCTAGCTGTGCCCGTGGCTTCGTTTGCGTGAATTACAGAATGCTATCGATCGGGCACCCGCGTGAATCGTGTTACCCACGCTCCCGGGTTTTGGGTGTTCCTTAGAAGATAGACATATACTCTTTAGTAGGTTTTTAAAGATTTATAATTATGTACTACATTGCTTTCATATGTCTCTTATGGTTCACTCAGCGTAAGCTAATTAAGTACCCGAATTAATTCACCGCTACCATTTTATTTATTTTTGCGGAACCCTAATACTTTTTCTAAAAAACAAGTAGCTTAAGTTACTCCTTATAACACAACATATTAGTGAAAGCCGCATCCAAATCGATCCAATTGTTCCGGAGATTGCTCGGAGCAAACAGATAGACAGACAAAAAAAATTAAAAATCCCAAATCTATCCTACTTTTGCTCTGGCATTATTTTTTGTCATTTGGCTTCCTTCCAAGTAGTCCCCCTTCGACTGAACAAGACGCTCCCATCGGTGCTTCCACATCCTGATGCAGTTCTGGTAATTGGTTCTCGAAATAGGAGTCGCATTCGTTTCAACCGTCTCTCTGTCGTCAAACCGGTGTCCTTTGAGCGGCAGTTTTAATTTTTGGACCAGCCAAAAGTCGCCGGGTCCTATGTCATAGTTGCTTAATGCTAGTTGTTTCATATGGTCATGCTAGTTGTTTCATATAGTGTTTTGCTAAAAACTATTGCACGAGGTTCGATGAATGCGTTGGCGCGTTATCATGGTGGAGAAGCCAGTCGCCGCTTGCCCAAAAACGCGACGGTTCACTTCTCACCGCGTTACGCAATCTTTTCAGAACTTCACGGTAAAATTCTTTGTTGATTGTACGACAACTTCGAAATCGAAGCAAACAATGACTTGACGTTGTTCCGACTCTTACGCGCTTTCTTCGGTCGTGGCTCAGATAGAAGCTTCCATTTTGAGGATTGTTGTTTCGTTTCGGGGTCATAACCGTAAACTCAGAATTAACCACCAGTAATAATCTTCCGGAGCACATTTCCATCATCAATAACCATTTCCAAGTTGTCCTGAGCGATTTCGAAGCGAAGCTTTTTCTACCCTACTCTGAGCAATTTTGGAATGAATTTCGTACACACGCGGACCATTCCCAAATTCTCGGTCAGCATTCTCGAAAAACAAGTTTTCGGAATCCCGAGATCATATTCTATTTCGCGCACAGTCAAACGATGATTTTGCACACGCTCGATATTTTTCAGTGTTATCGTACTGGAAGGTCGGCCAGAATGCGCATCGTTATCAACACTCGTGCGACCGTTTTTGAATTACTTGTACCACTATTTTATTTGATTTTTGCTCATACAAGCGTTTTAATGACCTCCTGCATTATTTCTATGGTCTCAATACAATTCTTTCCGGGTTTGGAGCAAAACTTTATACAAATTCGTTGTTCCAATCTCTCCGTCATTTTCAACGATAGCGAAATCCGACGAATGCGAATTTGACAATGAACTTAAAGACACTTTGCAGTGGTAAGAATAAATCTCGTTGGTGGCCATAGTATTTGATAACATCGTGTAGAGTCGTTTGTTACGCTCGTACTGCATAAAGGTCATTCGGAAGAAGTTATCGGTACAGGTCGTATACTTTTGGGACTCGGCTCGTACATATTATTATAAGCGTTTAGTAAAAAGCTGTTGTTTTCATCTGCGCTGACAAACACCTCGCTGCCAACGCATCCCTATAACCTATTATAATAATAATTGTCCTCACGTTTCCATACTTGCCTACAGTTATCCAGATTCCAAGACTTTCACGGTTACTGCCACGCTTCTTAGAATCGTAGTGTGAAGTTAAATAGCCTATACCCACCCTTCCTCATTAAATATGCATATAAAATACAAAAATATTTTTTGCTGGGTCCTCTACAGGGGTGCAGGGTTATGAGACAGTCATAATAAATGTGACTATCTTAAACAAATGACTTTAGCGGTTATCCATGTCCTTATCGACAGGTACTTTCCTTACAACCATGTGATAAACACTCAATTTCCAAAGCTCTTTTAAATATATGTTAAGGTAAAGGTAGGTGTTAATATAAGCTAAGGTTTTTTAGTTAATAAGGATATGGCCGGAGCCGAAGACAGTCTCGATCAATCATTTGAACCGCGTATAGCTGTGAAGCTTGCGTGAAATGTAATTACTCTTGAATATAACATCTGTAAAGTTTCTTGCTCGTTCTATCCTAGATAATTTGTTGTCCCGAGAGTACGGTGGAATGGTTCTCCAGAAGCCGGCACTTAATTAAAAATTACAGTAGTTACGGTTACGTCACCCAATGAATAAATTTAATACTATTTGCTACAAGCTCTGAGCAGTTTGCAGTAACTTCTCGTATCTGGCGTAAAAATGTTGATATGAAGACCCGTGAGAAGTTGTTACATCGAAAAAAAAGCCTTAATTTCTCGAAGAATCAAACTCTCGCAGCAAAATATATTTTCTGCGTAGAAAATGATAGGAAAGGTATAGGTAAATAATGGTAATGGTAGGTATATATTATGGTAATTGAACATTTTCACGGCAAGCAAGGAGTCAATCCATTCCTAACGTAAACCATTTAATAATACAAAACATAAGTTTTCATTAATAGTTTATTTCAAATTTTAAAATATTCAGATAACACCAGTAAAGTCAGATTGAGTTGCTAGTATATAATTTACTAGTTTAACATTTAATATTAGCAAGCGGATAGTATTATTACGAAGTAACGCCATAGAATTAGAATAAAGGTCTCTGAAATCGTCCCGACTGTAACCAGCTCATCCCTTATTAGGACACTATCCGCTATAATGACCGTCTTGGGTCCGTTCAGACTCCAAACTCACAGTATTACCTTACTTCATATGCGTATGCAAATTTATTACTCTTATACTAGGTCCGTGGTGAGTTAGCGAACGATCATTTTATATCATATTATTTAGAACATCATCAAGATTTGTCCCACTTTTTTATCATTGATCCGTGACAATACTGTTGAATAATATGATTTTATACTTGCAACAAAGTGCTGATAGAATAATGTACCTTGTTATTTTATAAAGCTGGCAACTCTAACGCTTCCGAAATAATATGTCTGAATAAATACAAAATTATAATTAAATTTGAATGTTTAATTTAATAAACTCAAGAAAAGTGATGAACGCAAGAAAAGTAAAGTTTACATCCATAAATTATTACAAATACAACCATGAACTGTGAAATTCATCCATTTCTTTTCATGTGTAATTAAACAACTTCTAATATAATAGTTTTAGTTAACCAACCTGTCGAAAGTAGGATCGGTAGGATACAGTTTCACTTAACAGCAAGTGTACTGTTATCCATATTCAGCATGATTATCATAATTCATCATTCTACTATAGACTGTCCACAACTTCTGAGCATGGTAAGCTTCAACATCGAAATCCGTTGTAGAAGCACAAAATTATTTCATATCCCTTTTTATAAAAACAATACATCTTTCAACTGTCCAATAGCAAGTAGTTACGTGTCGCTCATACAATAATATCGAACATTATAATGCTCTTAATATGAATCCTATTGATATAATTATTTAACTTAAATCTAAGTCGATTCCGATATGTAATTCAAAGACACTGAACTTTATTTTAATATATTCTTTATAATGTAATTCTGGATGCAAGTGACAAATTTATTTCGTTCTTGTTTTTTTCCGTTTGGGGAATAATTACAACTGACGTGCACTAATAAGCTAGTTATTTATTTATTTTATTTATTTATTATGGCTCAACAACAGAAACCAAACTAAAACACAAAATACACATTAACAATAGTAACTTATAGAACTAAATTTGCTTTCCTATTATAGTTGGGCACAACATTTAATTTTACAAACAAAATACAAAGAATAAAGAAAATAATAAAAAAAATAAAAATAATACAAAATAATTCAATTAATTATATTAGAAAAACTACATAAAGTTTTAGCGCATAAATAGCTTCTCCAAATAAAATCAAAAGATTAATCAGATGATTGAAAACTACTGCTTATATTTCTATCAAATATGTCCAAAACCCTGGCATTATCATTGTATTCTCTGCACATTCTGTATAACGGATTATAGTATGAGACATTATTTGAGCAATATGGAACGTGGAAGATACTTTGATTCCGGTTTGCTCTTGTGGTTATTGATAGTTGGCTTAAGAACTCTGTTGTATCCCATTTGGCATTGATTATTTTATGTAGAATAGAATATGAGCTAAAGCTACGTCTGGATGACAGTGTTTTGATACCAAAGTGATTTAGCCTAGTTTCATATGAAGGTAGTTTACGCCTCAGTCCACATTTTGATGCTAAATAACGTACAAAACGTCTTTGGATAGCTTCGATCCTGTCATTGTGTATGTGATAGTATGGATTCCATACCACCGAACAATACTCCAGGATGCTTCTAACCAATGTCATAAACAAAGTTATTAATGTAGCAGGATTTTTAAATGGTCTTGACATTCTAAATATAAAACCCATAACTTTGTTAGCTTTGGATGTGATGTAGTCATAGTGGTACGTATAGGCTAGTTTTGAATCAAACCATACACCAAGATCCTTTACTGTATTCTGACGCTGTAACAATGTATTGTTTATTTTATATGGATACACTATTGGAGACCGTTTTTTCGTAAAAGTAATCAAGTGACACTTTTGAATATTTAATGTCATGTTATTTCGAGTACACCAAAGATGCAAATGATTAATGTCATTTTGTAAATCAATACAATCTTCATATGATAGAATATTATGGTAGACCTTTAAATCATCAGCGTATGCTAGACATTTAGTTTTGAATGAGTTTATAAGGTCATTAATAAATAAAACAAATAAGAGTGGCCCCAAATTAGATCCTTGTGGTATTCCTGATTTTGCTTCAAATGGAGTAGAGTCATAGCCATATACTGCAACCAGTTGCGTTCTATTTGCGTTTTATTTTCTATTTTTCTATTTCTATTAGTTAAGACATGTAAAATTTTGAGATTTATTGTTATTTTATTTATATAAGCTGTAATGTGTGCCTGTATAAATAAATAAATAAACAGAACTGCAGTCCTAGCCAAAATCAGTCATGGATAGGTTGCTACTCTTAACGGCAATATTGGAACAGCTTGTGTATCTTCACTCGTTGCAACTAAACTCTTCGGTTCGGAAGACAGCAATGTAAGAGCTACAGAGGAATTGGTGATACACGAACATAGTTAAACGTGGTCTAACTGCAATTAGAAATTAGTTGCTAATTAGTTTATTGCAATAAAATCACGTTGACTGTTTACTTTACTTACTTTACTTTACCCTAAAAATGACATAGCAACGTAAAACGTAATGTGAATAATCATTTTTAACTTATCTACAAATGGCTTCTTTAAATAAGAATCTAAATAAAGTAACTCAAAGCCCAGATTTTACTTCGTTAGATGGCGAATTGGCTTCCCTCCAACGCTCTCAAGTATTTTTGTTCCGTGCAATAACATCGTGAAATTGTTTGAAGAGAACTCTTGAGGTTCTGGACTCGACATGTTTTAAGATCTCTTAAAATATATCAAGTTCTTAGTTTTTATAATATTACAAATCTCAAAATCTGTACAGATTTATCAAGAGTCTCAAAAGCTAATGGGTTGTTGATTCTTGTTTACAAACATTAAAACGATTTCCTTGCGTTTTATAAAAACAATAGTCAGTTGATTATATTGGCGATTCCGAGAGAAACTGTGGGCTCATACAACAATTGTATACAAGTCAAAATTTAAGTAGGAATATATATTATCGTGGACAGATATCATGGAAAAGCTCAGATGTTATATGTTATGTGTACCAGACGGTTTCTGCTGTGTTTTATTTAAGCAACTCTTCACTGCGCCACCAACTCACCTGTGTAGTCTATTGTCGGTACTCGCTTACAGCTGGCCACTTTGCTTCACGTTTATGGTGAATGCTCTGCCTCCTTAGATCGTAGCTTGAAATTATATAGCCTATAGTCGCTCTCAATGAATATATACTAATACTAATCCATACTTACTAATATAATAAAGCGAAATGTTTTTATTTGTTTGTTTGTTTGTTTAAACACGCTAGTCTCTAGAGTTACCAGTCGGATTAAAAAAAATCGTTTTGTATATGATAGCCGGATCCACATGGAATAGTATAGGCTATCTCACATTAGGCTACAACTCTCAGCTAGCCTTAAATATTGATTTTTGTTAAGTAGTTCGGAACTCAAAGTGTTTCCGAACTGCTTTTAAATCCACGTGTGCTGGCATAATGGTTAACGATACGTAAAAAATGGTGTACAAAAATATTGGTCCTTAATATATCTAAAGAAGAATATATTTAATTATTATTATTTATTTCATTATTATTAAGTTTATTTAGTTTTAAGTCGAATTTTTAGAGCTTTATAATATTAGTAGTGATTTCTATGGTAGTAAACCCTTGAACAACGATTAACTATTATTAGTATTTTATATGTGGGTTTGTGACAGAATTGCACATATGTATGTTTATAAATGTACATAACACCAAATATAAGGTGTTTAATCTATAAATATCTATAACTGTTCGGTGCGGTACTCACATCTTAAGTAGTCTACTTACAATTGTCTCTTAAAAATGAATATATTTTGGTGTCTAAGATAAACTGAAGTTACATAAAAAGTGCGCTAACGTAAACTTAATACGAGGTTTAATACGTTGGTAGTGTTATCTAGTACGATTCAGTGCTGTACACATGAATAAAAACTATATATTTAAAATTATCATATACATTTTTTTAAATCCCTACCTACATCAACTTTAACAAGAAAACGCCTATGGAACAATATTAGCAAAGTGCTAAGTGGATATGTTCAACTTGCATTTCTGCTCGACCTAACGGTGAGGATAGTAGCAATACCTACACCCATTCATAGTAGGAGTTAGGTTGACCTGAGATACGCAAGCTTCATATGGATATAAATGATAAATTTAAAAGTCAGCAAGTAAGTTTGGACAAATTCAACTCTATCTTGATCAAAGTGCAGCAGGATATAAGATAATTAAACTCCAACTCCTCCATCTTGAGTGAAGAGCTTGATAAAAACACCAAATCCGTGGATTTATTTTGAATTTTACTGATGATAAAGTAAAAATAAACAAGGAAAATAGTGACTCATTATCAACACTGACAGCTGAAAATACTCGAATAATTGTTCAAATCAATAATATGAATGCTAAACTCAATGAAATGGAACAACAAGCAAAAGATCGTAATGTAGAAATTCAATGTGTCCCGGAACAGAGAGTTGCTAAGCAAAACGAAGAATCCAAACGTCCTCGGAATATAGTGCTTAAACTGTCTACGCCACGTTCTTGTAACCATCTACTGGGAGCAGTTCAAGACTTCAATAAAAAACACGAAACCGATAAGCTCAACTCTACCCACTTAGGCATTTCTGGTGAGAAGATGCAAATATACATCACTGAGCACCTATCTCCTGCTAACAAGCAATTGCATGCTGATACGAGACATTTCACAAAATCTAAAGGCTACCAATTCGTTTGGGTACGAAAGGGGCGTATTTTTGTGTGAAAGGATATAAAATCACCTCCAATAACGATAAAAAATAATGATGTTTTAAGTTCTCTGTAATTGTGTTCTTATTATAATATTAAGCATGTTGACTATATTGTAAATTTATTAAATCCTCTCTAAAAATATATTATCAAAATGTAAGAGGACTTAGAACAAAAACTGAAGATTTTTATATTTCGGTGCTAAGTAACAATTTCTATGTCATTATAATAACTGAAACATGGCTCAATAATAGTGTATATGATCGCGAGATTATCGATCAGCGTTATAACGTATTCAGACGTGATAGATCCTCTACGTCTTTCGCTTCTGTCAAAAGGGATGTAGGGGGAGTAATGATTGCTGTACAAAAGAGATACGAGGTACTAAGAAAATCTAAATGGGATTCATCACGTGAGGATATTTGGCTTTCCGTAAATGTCGGAACGTCTTTTACGTTGATATTTGTGCAATATACGTTCCATCTCCAATAAGAAACGAATATATAGACACTTACCTCAAAAACACAACTGAAATAATTTTAAACAAGATTTTTAGTTCTTCTACAGTTTTATTAGTAGGTGATTTCAATCTTTCTAATCTAAAATGGCAACGCAATTCTTGCAGTTTATCTGCACTATCGAATTCTAATAATATTGAAAATCTTTTTATTGATACCCTTGGTTTTAATAACTTATATCAGTGTAATTATGTTACAAATGAAAATCGACGTATTTTAGACTTTGTTCTTTGTAATCACCCGACTAATGTCACTATATCTAAAGTTACAAATGCTGTTTTACTCTTGGATTTACATCATCCAAGCATCGAAATTGAAGTAAATAAGCCACACATTTCTCCACTTAAACTAAAAAAATTATCAATTTATAACTTTAATAGGTGCAACTATGATGCTGTGAATAGTGAGCTGTAAGACATAGATTGGTAATTTATCTGGAAGGATGTTTATGATATCGATGTAATGCTGGAAATATTTTACAATACAATTATGCAAATATTTCTAAGACATACTTCTATGTGAAAAATAAGAGATGAAAAATATCCCGTATGGTTTAGTTCCTCCCTTATCAAAACTCTTAAAAAGAAAAACAAATACCATTCCAGATACATCAAGTATAGTAACCCACTCAATAAAGCAACATTTACGGCGATGTTGCGTTGCGATGAGATGATTAAGCATTGCTATAACAATTTTAAAGAACAGGCAGCTTCTCGTTTGCGACGTTGTCTTAAATATTTTTAGAAATTTGTCAAAGACCAAACAAATAGTGTTGGCATACCTAATAAAATACACTTTGGGGATGTGCAGACTATCGCAAAACTTTTTAGCAAACATTTTCAAACTGTATATAGTACGAATCAATCTAACACAAAGTTCTTCATTAGTTTAGATAGTAAACACCAATCCACAAGTCAGGGGCACTGGATGATGTGACAAATTATAGACCAATATCCATTCGTAAATAAGAAGATACTACCCCATATTCAGAACCGCATCAATTCCAATCAACATGGTTTCCTACCACCGAAATCAACTGCTACGAATTTACTAGAATATGTATCTGATATATCGGAAGCTCTAGATGATAACTAAGAAGTGCATGCAATTTATACGGATTTCCGAAAAGCATTTGATTTAGTAAATCACAATTTGCTTTTAAACAAACTTGCATATATGCATGCGTTCCTTATTAAGATGGTGTGAATCCTATCTGGGTAAACGCTCCCAATTGGTAGCAATTCATGGCCACAAATCTATGGTGTCTGAGATTCCGTCTGGAGTTCGTCAGGGTTTCCATTTGCTTTTTTTCCTAATATATATAAATGATCTTTGCGATTCCATTCAGTGTACATTCAAAATGTGTGCTGATGATTTAAAATTATATCGCATTGTTAGTAGTACTCTAGACGTACAATGTCTACAATCTGGCATTGACAATGTTAAGAAATGGTGTAGGCCTAATGGCATGTCGCTTAATCCAGATAAGTGTTTTCATATAAACTTTACAAGAAAGAAAAAGCCTCATATCGGTGATTATATGATCGACTCTATTAAATTAAAGGAAGTAACAACTATTCGAGACTTGGATATCATTGTAGATGGATCTTTGAGCTTTCGATATCACATCGATAACATAATCCAAAAATCATCCAAATTATCTGGGTTTATTAGTCGTCAGATGTAAATATTTAATTCTTTAAATATTTACATCTGACGACTAATAAACCTAACCTAAGGATAATAATTTACAATACAATTCTACACGGAATTTTAGAATACAATAGTCCTGTTTGAAATCCCTGCTACTAAGTACATTCTGAGGAATTGAACGAGTACAAAAGCGTTTCATGTACCACTTGGCATATTCTGATTACAAATGTAAAATCTTGAAAACTTATGAAGAACGCCTTTCTTATTACAGAGTAATGTCACTTTGTACTCTCAGGAAGAACTCTCACATCGTGTGTCTATTTAAATTGCGACATGGAATCACAGACTCCCCGTACATTCTTGAACGTTTGAATATTGCGATTCCACGTTTGGGCAGTCGTTTGGATAACAGAAAAACTTTTTACCTGCCTCATTGCAGAACAAATATCGCTCAACATTCTCCAGTATATCGTATGCCCTCTTTCTGTAACGCTGTTCACACAGAGATTGATATATTTTCAGGTTCTGTTTCCTCTATTAAAATATTCTTATAACACTTAAATAATATAATTTCTATGATTTTAGTTTTATTATGGATTAATTTATTTAGTTTTTGTACCGCCTAATGTTTTTTTTTCTATAACTTATGTGCATGCTGTGTCCACATTTAGAAGAGTATAATCATTGCATGATTTTACAATATTGCTCATTTCTAATTATATACCTAGATTGTAGTCAGTTTTGTGGACCAATGAAAAAAAAACTGTAAATAAATAAATGTATATAGTAGACTATTTCATATTATAGTAATATATGTAGGTACATTAGTATAAATCAAACGACCTCTGACACGACTTCAATGCGAAACCTCCTTGATGTATATTATTAAGAAAATGTTAGACTGAAGAGATGTTAGTTAGTTAGTCTGCGGACGATGTTGGGATGGTGAGGTGCTCGCGCGTTCTCAGAGCTATTATACCAAGCTAAATATTTGTATTATTCTGTAATGTATTTCCAATGGTCCTCGGTTGAAATCTTGTATTGCTTAATGTTATTTGTAAAGAGTTTGGTTTAAAACAGCACCCTTAGAGTTTCTTGCCGATTCTTCTCTAAGGACTGTGCCTTCCGAATCGGCTGTACAATGTAGTCATTGGAAATATTGAGTATAGAACATAATACCAATTAAGTTGTATCACATAAATACTTTAACTTAACAACAACCTTTTTAAATCAATATCAATATAATTAATAAAATTGAAGTGTATGTTTGTAATGTCAAAATAACAGTTTTTTACTAAATGCATATGAAAGTATATAAAGATACCTATAACAAAACCCCTATTTTTTAAATCTTTATCTGTCTGTTTGTTTGTTCCGGTTAGTTAATAGTAATCACTTTGTCTTTCGACACAAGAGCTCGTTCTCAAATACACTAATTATTCATCATTTTCGTATACCCGCCAGACCAGCTTGTACCTACCGCCTTCACGTTGAAAATCTGTCTACAAACATCTATAAATGCATTCAGGCAGCTACACATAGAGCTAGTTCTCTCTCTAGGTTAAATGTGTTATCATCTTAGGTCACATCGTCACTTAAGATCAGGTGAGATTGCCAAATACTAAATGAATTAAAAGAAAAAACTTTTAATTTTGCGAGCTATATAAGCTTTCTTTTTTCAGTAAATTAATATGATTAAATTTTCGAAATAAAGCTACTATGGGTTTGAATGTAGTATAGTACGTAATCTCAGGGATGTTCGACAAACATGATTATTTATCAATCTACAATGGACCCACAAAGTGGATTATGTCTCCCTTTCTCTTCAGATAAGAAGGATTTTGTATAAACTTGAAATTTACAAAGGAAAATTTGTATTGAGTGTAAATTATTGAAGATATAATTATGTTACTGAATTTATTAACAACCTTTTGAACAATTTCCGAGTTGCCTCGGACGGACGGGGAATTCCCAATTTATAAAGTTTTTTAATCAATATTTTTGGTTTACCAATAATTAAATGTTTTGAATACCTTTGTAAAATATTAATATAGTTCAGCGTTACACCTCTTTTGTTATCCCACCAATCATATTACTTACGTCTGCTACTATATTATTGTAATGTATGGAGATTTAAAAATATAATCATGTCTACTGGCATCACGTACAAATTCCTCGTCAAAGACGTGAGTGCTAATCTTACAAATAGCGCGAGCTAGTCGAGGTGTATCAGTGACGTAATACATATTTGGTTAGCTATTGCATGATAGTAAGAAATTATTTTGTGCTGGTTTGTATAGGTCTAAGTTGATTTATCTCAAAGTTATATCAGTGGGTTCGAGTAGTTCTGCTTGAGAGTCATTAAGCGTTTTTACGCGTCTCGTGATAGATACTTTAATCGCATCATCATTAATAGACATCAGGTTAGATTTTACGTGATTCGTAATCCTGTATGACGTCCGCATTGACGGAATTGTCCCTGATGTTAAGCACAGCACCGAATCAAGATCAAGGGCGATCTAAATCCTTTGGTGGTCGCCGTTGACCATAAATATGTCTGCATATTGGCAGGGAGATGGTTCCACAGTTTCACAGTACGAAAAACATAAGTCATAGAGAACTTAATTAAAATATTATTACAGTTCAGTGCCTGAGTGCCTGGTAATCATTTTGCGGAGTACGTATATAACTTCATATCAGTAAGAAAACGACTAAATCCCTTCGAACAAATGAAATCCGACAAACAATATTCTCGCAAAACTACTTGAAGTATTGTCATAGAAGCTTAACGCGTTGATTTCCCCCGGGTCGGGTACAGTTCCTTCAGTCCCGGATGCAAATCCAAGCTATTCATACACGTCTGTCGCTAATTTCGCTTGCGGACTTAACTACGTACTAACTTCGTGCTCCGTGCGGAGATCATTTTGATTTTGTTAATTTAATTTAGTCAGAAAGTTTTAGTTTTATGACACTGTCAGTATTTGCTATGGTCTTAAACCAGACCGCAGCTATAACTACATATTATTAAACTCAAAGGGAAATTATTTCTCTAGTATAGTTATTTTATACTACATCTATTTATAATGTATTTTTCATTAATTCTAATTCTGTCCTATGGATTAATATGGTACATAAATGTCTTTGAATAAAACACAGCTTTTCTAAATATTTGCTTGGAGAGTCAGTGGACGAGGATTACTAGCAATTTATAAATCATTATTATTACTATACCAGGTTATAGGAACACAAGTTGCAATGCAGATGATGAATACACTCTTCTCTTTAATTATTTATCTCCCTTTTACAATGTTAGATGTTTTAAAATCTACTGAGATGTACATGGAACCACAAACTACTATTGTGACTTATAACTCAATACATGCTGATGTATATAGATTCGGATATGCTTAAGAAAATCTCTGCCGGCTCTTAAGCAATCAGTATGAATTCACTCTTTTCTTGTTTACCATAAGAACATTTTTTTTTACTATTAAAGCGATGGAATTGTGCCTTTGTGCTAGTATAATCTAAAAACATCTATGACCACCGAGAGATCCACAATCTATCTCCAACCACCGCTGTCATGAATGTGTAAGTAGAAACTGGATATACACCGGCTGACCCAGAAAAGCGAATCACCAAGGCAAAACTTCGAAAAATAATAGTTATTTTAAAACGAATACCTAACAATACAGCTTAACACACATGCTCCTTTGTAGTTTTAAAACAATAGAAACATTACAAAGAGTCCTTAATATTAACTGAAAAATGTTGGCTTTTTATTAGTAGGCAACTTGTGTGCTTGTACCGGATGAAAGCCTCCGCATACTCGCGACGAAGAAAAATAGGATAATAACGGGCGACCAGCGCACCACTTAAAATCGTTATTCCGTGGATGGAATCCACAAGTGCTTCAATTTTTTACCAGTTACCAAGTCGTAGGGCTGGTGGCTCGGTGACATGTTTTTAATATTTTGATAAAGAACATTTCTAAATAGATAGATAGAAACTGGTCTTGCAATTTAACAAAAAGCTGTGTATAGACTTTTTAATCTCTAGAATCTGTTAAATTCTTGCAAGCTTAGAATTCAAATAGGCGTCAAAGTTAGATGTTAATATATAATAATTTTTTGCCATCAAATCAGAAATGTTATGTATTGTATATCAGATAGTAAGTATAAGTCAAAATATTGTGTGGGATTATCCTAACAAGCCCAACTGAATTCCTAAAATAGCGAATTCTCAGGATTGTAATAACGACATGTTTTAGCAGCCCTGTCACCGCTCGTCTCATGACCGTTTTATATTACCCCTTAGAAATTTAGTTTTTGATCTCCCATTTATACTGTTTTAATGGAGTTATTTCGCAAAGAGCACTCCGCCAGGGATTTCGCATTGACCGGTGTATTCCATCTCGAGTCCGGAGAGTACTTTTTGTTAAAATATTTGTTTTTCCTTTGACTAAATACTTGTTAGAGTATAATTGGAGTTTTAAAGGAATTTCAGAATCTGTCTGGAACTACACGAGGAAGGTTTTTGTCAACTTTACAAAGATTTATCTTAAATTATATTTAGGACTTTGAATTATTTATAAGATAATATTAACTCCACAAGCGTATCTGATGATGATAAACGATTATCTACTTTAGTTACGAATATTTCTCTGTTTTTTATATATTTCTTTAGACCTTTTCACTATCTTTCAATTAAGGTACATCAATTTTATTTATAAGATACCTCATTGTTGAATTTTTATGCTGCATTTGCATACTTTAACACAGCGCGGCGTCAACTGTCGCATTTAACTTAAAATTCTCAAGTGATCTGCTCAATACATAGACGAATTAATGTTAGAATATAAGCCCTTAGGCAATTAATATATCTGAGTATAGAGTCAGTAATTCAAAGAAAGCGTTATAACAACTTTCCTATCGTTTAATAATATTTACAACATTATAATATACAATGCTAAAAACTATGATTTTGTTCAACGAATAGCGTAATTTAAATGAGAGTGGGTTTACTGGAACATCCTACAGTAAGTTGAACAATGTCAAAAAACCCCCTTACCTTTTACACTTACCAACATTTATCTCTGCATCACCTAATGGTTGACTGGCAGAGAATACCTTAGGCATTAAGTCCGCCATTGCGTATTTAACGCATAGTGTGTAAATAAATAAATAAATAAAAGTGTTTTAGTATTGTGTGTTATTCAATCATTTAGCCAACTTCAGAAAAAAGTTCAAGGTCGAAGTAATCAGACCACAGAATAGAGAAGATGATCAGATCAAAGGAGGTTTACAGACAAATAGTAAAGAAGCAATAAAAAAAACAGAGTAAATAAACTGTTTAATTATTCAGTCTTTGCATCATAGAGATTAGAAACCATCGGATGTTTTTTTTTTGCTCTTTTTTTTTAATGATCTTGGTTGTGATATCACGATTTGGCCGTTATAGGCACGCAGTTGTTTCGATGCGGACTACCATTGGTATGACCTTAAGGTTCGATTCTGATATACCTAAGGGACCTAATTTATAAATGAAATCCAAAAAAACGCTATTATTCAAACAAAAATATATTTTTGTAATAAATCTTTTACAATTTCATTTTGTATTAACTTATAACTTCTATTTTACGAAGTTTATTACAGTTACTTCAAGAAAATGAGTAAACCGTTTGATGTTACATATTTATTAATTTGAAAAGTAATAATCACTTACTTGTACATACCTATGTACAAGTACACACTAATCATGTTATTTATACGTTTAGTTTAGTGTAATCTTTATATTAATACGGGAAGCAATATTGCTTTCGGTACCATTTTAAGCGTATTGCGTGCACGGAAGACTGTGAGATTTGGCATGGCTAAAGTTTATAATATGGAGAAGGAGTGCACAAAGCTAAAATTTATCTATAATATCTGTTAATAATATATTAAATGAAATAAATTAATACTGCAAATCTTAACCTGACCAGTGCCATTGTACTTAAACCCCTCAAAATATTGACATTGTCACTCAACGAAAAGTGACAGCAAGTGATGTAGATAATACTCATTGTTTATGAATAGTGTAAATGTCAAATAGAAAATAGTCTATGATCAAAAAGGCGCTGGTCGAATCTCGACCTTAGGGCGATAGCAAGTACGTAATTCTATATTGTGTATAAAAACTCCAAAAGATTAAATTAATTTGTTACAGCGATGGTTATATAGACAATGTTATAGATAACCAAATTTTGCTATCTACAAATATGAATGTTACAAATCGTTTCAAAGTATGGTAAATAAAAGTTTTGACAAAAGATGATCGGGCTCAGCATTCACCTTCAATATAACTTGATATGAATGTTTTTATCGTAATCGCCTAAGATCATGATCTCATGAAGTTTTGTTTTATCCGAACCTTTGATCCTTCCAGAATTCAAACCCACATCTTTGATTTATTTTCACATCAAATAGTCAATAATTTATGACACAATAAACAAAGGTCAGTGTTTCAATACGTCTATTTAAAGTTTAATTTACAAAATACGTTAAATGAGATGAAACATTTAACAAAATGAAGTTAAATGCGTTGAAACGTGTGAACTGCCCGACCACGTAATTTCTTAGACAATGACAGTTTTTGCGAAGTGTAACCGCGGCGGACCCTCCATTATTATTCTGTGGGCAGAGTCCGCGACCGGAGCGCGGAGGAGTGGGACTCGCAGCGCCTACACAACGAAACGATTCTGAATTCAATAGGTTCTCTCGCGTTGGTTATTTTATTGGGAAACTGTGACCGCACTCTCTATTAGCTCTTACACTGTCGCCATTTCTAAATTGAGCGCATTTTCTGATGGCTTCTTTTATTTTCTTTACGTTTGTTTTTGAGAAGAGTAGAATACCACTTGATTTCACGGGACGATCTGAACGAAGATGCTGGCATAGTAAGACTAGAAAGATAGATGTATCTCAACGACGGCGTAGCGTTAGTTATTGGCATGCCATTGTTATTTCTTGAAAGATCTATCACCAGTTATTTATTGTATGGAAATTAAAGTTTTGAAGAAATCCTTACAAATGATTATATTATAAACCATAATATATTTTAAACTAAATTGCTGTTATACAAATTTTTCCAACGTTCATCATAATAACAACAGCGGAACTGGGAGCACTTTGTAAATCACCATCACTAAAGCACCGAAAAGAATACCTCGATCAGTTGACTCTGGTTTTCTTAAAATGATAAAATGTTTGCCCACAAGCGACGAATTTTTCAAAAGATTTTCTCAGCTTTAAAATGTTATTGCCTTTCGAAGATTGCGACCGACCATTTCCCTCCGTAACTCTTGCTTGTCGTGATAGATTGCGCTGACTCCTCAAGTTCTATATGCAATATTAACTTTAGGACATATTATATTCGGGACTATTATTTTAGTTGCAGATAAAAGAGTAAAGAAATAGTTCAGTTAAGCAGTTGGTGACTTTCTTTTAAGAATAATTCTTTGTAACTTATACCATCATTTTTTAATAACCTTTCAGTTCCGGATCAGCTACAAATTTGGTTAGTCTCGTGGAAATTGAACTATCAAAATTTAAATTACCCATTGATCTGGTTTGAGTGGTATGTGGTACTGTTTTAGCTAACAGACTAGCTAATCCCAAAATGCGAACAACTACAACTTTTACGGCTTATTTCTTTAATAATGTAAGAGGTGATAATAAATACAACAAATTCGATACAAAAATTATATGTCATAATGGCCTTCTGCGGCGGCTTTAGCAGCTTTCTTTCATAAAAACCTTTTGTGTTTTTTACTTTACTTTACCGGATCGTGGGGTTTATACTGATTATGATTTATTGTACAAAATAATGTTGGGAATAAATCTTTGTTGAAACTATTCTCTATTTACCTAAATATAACGTTATTATGCTTAAATAATTATATTAACCCACTCTACTTCGTTACTTATTTCTTCATTTTTAAATGGAAATTAATATAAAAATTTAATATCTTCATTTACTACAATGAAGTATTTCATCTTACGACGACACGGATTAACGGTATTTGTCTCTTTCTGGAACATTGCAAAACCATATTTGTGAAAAAGAAACGAAGCGGGATGTAGTTTTTATGTGACGTATGATTTTTACATTTAAAATGATATTTTGCTTATCTACAAATGTTACATTACAGATGTTATCAATGACGTAAAATGCCGACGTCGCAACAATGTAATTTGTAACCAATGATATTTTTTAAGTAGATACGGCATTCCGGTGGTGGGGAAATGCCTTCAGTTCACTTTCGACTTGATACCGGTGTGAGCGAGAAGAAACTTTTATCCTTTTTTGACAACAGAGTTTCCGCCTAACGCTGTGATTTCCTATCTCGTTTGTTTCAACATGCTGATAACAAAAATGTATACTAAAGATTTAAAAGTGAGAGTATGACGCGATTATTAATAAAACGTCATTGTTTGCAACATGCTGTATGGTCAATCGCTTCTCGCTTTACTCTCTTCTCTCGCGCGCCATCTATAATAAACATTTTGTAATATAAAATTGTAGTAATTCTATGTAAAACAATAACTATTCATGACCATATATATTGTTACGACCTGTTACAACCCGATTAAAAAGATAGAAAAGTCCTGTTCCCGAAATATCTCGAAGCAACTACAAACTTCTCAGGACTTCGAAATAATGTTCGCGTCGTAAACATCTGCGGCGCATAATTGTGTTAACATCGCTGTTTATATGTGTCTACATGTGTAGGGCTTATCGCCCCGATTACGTCATCGAGTAGGCATTGAAAGTAAACATCAAGAAAAGTCGCGATGCTTCATGATGTTTCTGCAGTCGTTTAGTGTAGATATATAAACGACTCAGGCGTGGCGTCGAGCAGTTCAGTTCACTTTTGAATTACAAAGCGATAACAATGAGCCATACCACAGTGTAATAAATAACAGTGTTGTGAGTTCGTGTAGTTTGTAACAACGTGGAATTGAAATAAATCTTCCTCACGTCAATCATCGGCATTTTTAATACCTACGGGTGTAACAAAATTATAATTTTGCGTGGAGCACCACGTCCATTTGGCAACAGCCACCGGATTTGGTATGAAGGCTGCTAGCACTTATGAATCTGTTGTCCCTATGACAGGAATTCTGACCTTTAGCCACGTGTGCTCGTTCGTCCAGCAGATGGGAACGTCCTGGATGATCAGGTCTGATGAGCCGGAGTAGGTGCCCAATGCATTTTGTAATTGCCACTTACGAATCGCACGTTGCTTGATTGTTAATTATCTTGTAATAGTTTGTTTATTTTGTAATTATTTCCTGTAATCACTTCGAATCGCACACAGTCGCGTGCGCCGGCGAAGCTAGACTTTTCTCAGAGACGAAACTAACAATGGCGCCATGAAGACGTTGTGATTGGACGGGAATGTATGAGCGCTGCACAACGCTCTGCTATTGGTTTTTTTTTATGGTAAAAAGGGGCAAACAGGCAGGTGGCGCACCTGATGGAAAGTGATCACCGCCGCCCACACAGTAAGCGATAAATTCATACGATGTTCACAACGGATTCCAATGCAGATTAGTGCCCAAATTTAAATTATGAATACCAGTTATGGTTACGAAGCAATAATATAGCATAATATTAGGTTTATGATTCGAGAATGATAAATTATAAATTTTCGAAAAACAAAATCTACAAAAGTATATAATTATTTGTAGCAGATGCATTTTTTTATGTTGTCTGTCTGTACGTTTAGACAAACTTTGCAGAGATACTGTTCGGAAAAAAGTTTACACGGTTTTTTAATTAGTATTTTTTAGTCTTAGCGTTTGTCTGTAATCCCTCCTGATGTTATGTAAAGATTTGGGCTACGATAGAAGTATCACGCTAAGTCTAGAGCGACTTTGAAGAGTCATTTAGGTGCCTGCCAATAAATTTTTAACTTAAGTGTGGTAATTACTGACACACATTAGAAAATGTCTTACCACAATACCATAGTTAATCCCGATGTTTTCCTTCATCGAAAGCTTAGGTTCGTTGTTAGATTTGAACCCAGGTCGATTAAAATGATGTCTGAATACGCTATCATTGATCTATCATCGCTTAGGAACATTAAACAATCCAAAGAACAAATAAACACATTAAAAATTTTAAACAGTTGTAAAGTCGTGAACGTAAATCGCGTCTCGCGATGGAGGGGAGCTCGACAGCACGAAGCCGTAACGTCGAGTCCACGATTCAGATCGTAAAGATTTTACGTAAAACTTTATAAGCTGTAAAACTGTGAGAGGGAGACGGCACGAATTCGACATACCCGGCTTTATTGATGTTTCAAATGATATAAAATAAAGTTTTATTAAAAGTGTTAAAATTTACCCTCGACTGAGCATCTCTGTACTCTAATTTTACAAATATGAATATAATGCAAGCGAACAGAAGTACTATTCAAGATAGTTTTACTAGCCATGATTTGGTACATCTCTGACACACACATTCACAAATACTCTTACACACATAACGTTTAATTTTGTATTATTTTATTTGTGTTGTTCATATGTCAACATGCGCTACAAACTACTTTAGGTTTCAATTCAAATTATATTTTAGGCCTCTATAATACAGGCATAGCCTAGTTTGAGACCTTAGTTAAAGCTAAACATATAATGTGATTGTTTTCGGTAATAAAAATATTATGCAATAAAATAAGAATTAAATAATTATTTACGTATTCCATTATAATTATGATCCGGATGTAAAAAGATCTAACATATAATTACATTAAAATCGCTCTCGGTAAGCCTTTTTAATATCAATATTGCTTATTAATATTGCGGTTATATTAATTCACCTTGTTATAATGATGTAGTACAGTGCCACAGTGTAGAGCCAGAATACGAACCACCCACAGTGCTAATGATAAGGTAATACTTTTATTTTATTTATATTATAATACCGCCTATTTCTAGGGCGTTTCGTTGAGCGATAAAACAATTAAAAAACTCCTAAACAACAATATAATCTACGTCTATACCATATTATATTAGAATCAGCCCGTCTGTTTGATCGTGATTCACGGATAAATATTCAAACAAATATATTTACATCTATATTATATACTATCTATACATTAATAATATAATAAAACGGAAAAGTTTTTTTTATTTCATTATTTAAAACTCGCAAATTTCTGTAACTACCGTTCAGATTCAAAAAAATACTTTTGGATGTGATAGCCAGATTTACGAGGAATAGTATGGGCTACAACTCTCGCATTAAATATTGTTTTTTGTAATGTAAGTCGGAAGTGGAAACCCTCCCGGACTGCTTTATCCGAGTGCGCTGGTGTAACGGTTAATGATATATAAATATAATGTTATACAAAAATATTAGTCTTTAGTATACCTTAAAACAGATCAGCGATAGCATATGCCTATCTGTTATACATAAGTCAAAATAAGGTATTTTGCAAAAAAATATTATTGAAGATTAAACATTGATTTATAAGCATAATTTTTAGATATGGCATATTAATCCTTACGAACAAAAGTTACTTAATCACAAAGACAATTTTATGAAGTAAAATTTTATTCTGTGTAGCTAGTTATTTGGACACATATTGTAGGAGATAATAAAAAATACAAATAAATGTACATGCGGGAAGTGAGAAAAATTATGATAGATTATGATATAACATGGGTGAGTTGGCGGCGCGGTGTTCCTAGGATATAATTAGCACAGAAACATATTAGATTCCTGATGTATAAAAAACATGATATTTAATTGGGTACGGAAAAAATACACAACGCATATCTTTCTTTAGCTACCTATATCCTCCTTTACATACATACATGTATAACTCGTAAATTAAATAGAACTCAATGACCCTTATGTACAGAATTCTGTTCAATTATTCAGAAAAATAATTATGATAAACCTATTCAAGCATGTTGAAAAAAAATCTGTGGAATACTGTAAACGACAGACTTATTTATCTACTTAAGGAATAATGTTTAGTCCTTAAAGTTTAAACGAAAAGTTCTAAATGTAATAATGCTAACGTAGTAAATAACAAATTTGGAAAAATTGTGCAAAACTCATAATTCCCAACACATTTACGACAGAATGCAAACACTTTATTCAATAAAATACGTTGATGGTTTATTGATACAACGCATGTGTTTCAAAATATTACAAGTTAAATATTTTTCAGTGTAAACGTACAGTTATTGTGTTCCACGTCACAAATGAAATCAACTCTCATAAATGTTCGAAATTGTTCATAAGTGTTCTGTTGTTTTAGAGACGGGATATATTTAATTATTGCTATAGACTTTTCCTTAGATTACAATAAAAGATAATTTTCAGTAAGTAAGAAAGGGTATTGCCAAAAATACTAAAACACTTATTTCAAATACAACTTTGTATTTGTTAAACATTGTTTTACTTCCGAACGACTTGTGGTTCGATAATGATATTCATCTTCTTGTCCCTTATCCTACTTAAGTAGGGTCGGCACAACAGGCTTCCTTCTTTCACTCTAGTCTGTCAAATATCATCGCAGTATCTATTTCACACAATCCATCCATACCTTCTTCGGTCTTCCACTACTTCTGTATCCATCCACCTCCATACTTTACATTCTTCTAATTATATGACTTTCATCTCTCTTAATGACATGCCCATACAATACTAGCCTATCACCCTTCAACTTCTCTGTGACTGGTGATATTTTAAGACTTTCTCTGATAAAGTCATTCTTGATCTTATCCATTCTAGTTACTACACACATCCATCTTAACATTCGCATCTTTGCCACGTGTAATCTTTTTTCATTCAGTTTTTGTTGCCCAGCACTCAGATCCATACGCCAAGACAAGTTTTATACACTTTTCCCTTAAGCTTCAGGGGCATCCGAGGATCACATATTATCCCCGAGACCTGTCACCATGCCCACCACCCATAATTTATCCCATTCTTCCTGATTTGATAATAATATAAAAACAGATAATACAACAAATTTTTTTTAACAATCAAAGGCAATAAACTCAGCTTTCCTTATATAGTATTAAAGGGACAAATAATAATCTTGGACCGATTTTTTTAATATGCTCATCGATTTAGCGCGTCTCACAGAAATAGGCATAGTCTATAGGCCTGCCTAAACTGTGAATGACGTAGTTTTCTTCTTTATACTACAAAGTTGGTAAACAAGTAGCCTATGGACGCAAGTACCACTAACGTTTTGCTAACCTTCTACTCCACTACCACAAGGAGCTTTGGAAGCCATACTCACCACAAGAAGACAACACAAGATGTTGGTAGATATTCCACCAGTGCGCACAAAGCGATTTGCTAGCACATTTATCATGCATACCGCTAAAGAGTGGAACACTTTGCCGGTATTTTTAATTTCCCAATAATTAAAACCTGGGTATCTTCAAGTCTCGAGTGAATACGTCCCTTCTAGGCAAGCTTGCTTCATCGTAGACCACATCATCACTTACGATCAGACGAGGTAGTGGTCAAATGCAAGCCTATCCTAAGTAGATTATTTGTCTGAGATCTTTTATAGAGTGAAGGCATGTCACCAGTTAGACGGTCCCAATAAAGAAAACTCTCCAAAGATTTATTTTCACCTCTCTTGTATGTTGGTAGTTCTAGCGTCAAGTTTATGATGATTCTAGACAACATGAAAGAAGTTCGATCTTATCTAAACTACATAGATGTTAAGAAACTTCACATGACCTCGATCTGATAGATAATAATAATGAAATCATCTTAACATAGATGCAACATCCTTATAAGTTACTGCTGTAACTTAATACTCCCCAACGTCCAAGATACGCGGTGAAGCGGCTTTTATTTTGTTGGAAAACTTTTAATTGAGTTATAAAAAGATAATTTTTTACCCCTTTTATATTCAAGGGCTCAACGTCGCGTTGCGTCTATTAAAAATTATTTTACGTTTATGAACAGAGTGACGAGTGCCGCTTCCAATGTATTTTAATCTGGATAATATAATTATTCTTTTAAAGTGGTTTTGAATGAATTCAATTTTTTGTG
Organism: Saturnia japonica; assembly: GCA_033032175.1. Lineage (NCBI taxonomy): Eukaryota > Metazoa > Arthropoda > Insecta > Lepidoptera > Saturniidae > Saturnia > Saturnia japonica. The sequence goes on from CM065332.1 coordinate 315,230, forward strand.
ATTTTAAAGCTACTATTATTATTATCTTGAAATTTTTAAATCGACCTGAATATTCTTTCGGTTTATGTGTACAGTATAATATAGTTAAGTGTACATTCACAATATATATTAATAATTGTCGATTTTTTACCTTTATTTTATTTAAATACTTTTAACATTAAGAATATTCTAATCTCATCGTAATTTATAAGTTATATCTAAGTTGGTAAGTACATAGGCTGCACTAAAAGTATCGGGAATGGAATATTTCCACTGTTCCTGTCATATTAAAAACTTTTTAATTGAAAACTCCTTGGTTTTAAAAATCGAATACAATTTATTTATTTAAAAAAAGATTCTCGGTCTTGTCACAAGATTTTGTCAAACTTGTTTAGTCGTTGAGAAAATGGAATTGACTCGAGAAAATTCAAGAGCGATGATTTATTATGACTTTCGAAGTGGTTTAACACAAAAACAGTGTGTTGACCGGATGATTTCTGCATTTGGTGATGAAGCCCCATCCAAAACCACAATTTATCGCTGGTTTGCTGAATTTCAACGTGGATGTGTCAAGCTCAGTGATGATCCTCGTCAAGGTCGTCCAAAAACTGCAGTCACCAAAGAAAACGTTGATGCTGTGCGTAAGCTGATTGAGGAAGATCGACATGTGACATACCGCGAAATTCAGGCAACTTTAAACATTGGCATGAGTCAAATACAAATAATCTTGCATGAACAATTAGGTGTAAAAAAGTTGTTTTCCCGATGGATACCGCATTCGCTCTGTGAAGAGCAAAAAGCGACTCGCGTTACTTGGTGCGTCAGAACTCTCGAAAGATTCCACGCAGGATCCTCAAATGCTGTATACAATATCGTATCAGGTGACGAATCCTGGATATACGCGTACGAACCAGAAACAAAATCCAGTCACGAGTTTGGGTGTTCGAAAATGAGTTAAAGCCAACAAAAATTATTCGTTCACGGAGTGTTGCAAAAAAAATGGTGGCCACGTTTGTCTCCAAAACCGGCCATGTTATGACTATTCCTCTTGAGGGACAAAGAACGGTTAATGCAGAATGGTATGCTAGCATTTGTTTGCCACAGGTCGTTTCTGAACTCCGTAAAGAGAATGGCAACCGCCGCATCATCCTCCATCACGACAATGCGAGTTCTCACACCGCGCACAGAACAAAAGAGTTTTTAGAGCAAGAAAACATAGAATTATTAGACTATCCGCCGTACAGCCCCGACCTAAGCCCTAATAATTTCTATACTTTCCCTTAAATAAAGAATAAATTGTGTGGACAGAGATTTTCATTACCTGAACGCCTACAAAACGGCCATTTTAGAGACCGCAACTTCCGAATGGAATGGTTGCTTCAATGATTGGTTCCATCGTATGGAAAAATGTGTCAAATTTCGCGGAGAATACTTCGAAAAGCAATAAATACATTTTTAAATAGTAATGTTGTGTCACTTCCTTGATTCCCGAAATTTTCACGTACCAACAGTAAGTATAGACTAAAATGAATACAAATTATATAACTTGTTATTATTGAGTTCTTGCGAAGTAAAATTAATTGATAAAAAGAGAACTTATAACAACTACAAAATATTTTAAAGTATTCGATATCATCAGTTGTACAAGAATAATCTGATGCCCACCCCACCACCCACATCTCAGACATTGATTTTATACTTATTAACTAATTCTATACAATTAGTAAAATTGAAGCGTCTGTTTGTAATGTCAAAATAACAGATTTTACTAAATGCATATCAAAGTATACTTATAACAAAAAGCCCATTTTTTTTAATTTGTCTGTCTGTCTGTCTGTTTGTACCGGGTAATCTCTGAAACCGTTAGAACGATTTTAACGAAATTTTAACTGATAGATAGCTGATGATATAGGGAGTAATTTAGGCTACCTTTATTTCAGAAAAATAATTAGGCTTCTGCATAAATAAAAAAAACTGATCATGGTGAATCAATTTGGGCGCTTAAATAGCTTATTTCGAATACACCATTAGAGATATAGTAAATTAATGTAGTACATAACTATAGGCATTAAAAAGACCTACAAAAAAGGCAGCGAGAGTATAAATCTATCTTCTAAGGAACACCCACAATAAGCATTTTTGTCTTTAAAATATCCGGGAACGGGGGAGCAACATTCACGCGGGCATTCTGCAGTCCACGTGAGCGAAGCCACGAGCACAGATAGTAGTTAATAATAAGAATAAAGGTTATTGCTAAAATAAATGACGGTGTTCTCAAAAAATGGTAAAGTTCTCAGCTGTAAGTAAAAAAACAAAAAAAAAACACTATTATCGAAATATCTAGACACATCTCAAATCTACTTGAAACATTGCGTATGTAGTCGTAGGTACGAAAAGTTTACTCACACATTTATCAGTCCGATTAATTAAAGAAACAATGGTATGAAAATAAAACACTTCCCCTTTTAAACAATGTTGTAAAAGTTCAGAACCTTTCTAGCAATTTCGAATCCCCTTTTATTTTGGTATATAATTCAAACCAAGACAGTTCAGTTTTGGCTAACTAAGTGGAATCAACTAGCGAGAACAAGGAAGAAATTTGCATGAGATCTATAGAGAGATACTGGAAGTACCACCACAGTATAGAGAACATCAGTATAGTAAATTTGTTTCAATTTTGTTGCGTTATTGATGAATGAATATATAATAACACTATTGGGTGCTTGACAATAAACTCTCATCTTTAGTTAAATGACAAGTGAGCTAGAAACTTGCCTACCGTTATTTTACATCTGCATCATATTTTCCTTTAAAGAGATTTAGTCGACCATGTTCATTGTAAAATATAAACCCACATTATTCGAGCGAAGCAATTCGCTTCTAAGATACTCTCTTAATTATAGAGCACGAGAATATCAAAGCTAAATGAAACCACACTATCGAAAAGCAGTAAATCAAATTAGATTATAGAGCAGTGGTTCAGTACCGTGTTCCAATGTTCAAGTGACTCGACAGCTCGTTGGCGGCTTTGTTAGATCTTATTTGGAGGATCCCTTCAAAATTCAGTTTGATTTTCAGTTCGCGTCTCGAATATTCGAATACACAATAGAGTGCGGACATCTGATGTCAAGAGATCAGTACCACAGAGAGGGCTGAGTTGTACTGGCCCGTGCGGTTGTACACGTCGCGTTGCCGCTACGCCGCGATGCCAATCCAATGTAAACGCTGTGTAATTAATTTCCGAATAACAAAAGGGAACTTCTAAAATCAATAAGAGTCGTAAATGAAAGATTTCATCCAATTTCATTTAAATTTATCAAGAAACGTTTGTGAAGTTTCAGTTGTGACGCGCGGGGGGTGGGGGAGTCCCCTCCGGAGGCCGGCCCTTTCTTTCACTGTAATTGAGGAATAATTTCATTAGCTATTGAGATGCAGATTTATCTTACTCGGAAATGTATTATCAAATGTATTAACTTTGAATAATTTGTTGTGTTAATCCGTTTACTTATAAGGACCTTTAGAATACTCAGCGGTTCACATTAATCTATATTAATAAACGTAATCTTGTTTCCAAATTTCCCGATACTTCATACCAGATAAAGGACACTGATCACGAATATGCACTTTAATTATTATTTTTTGGCTGTGTGTTTGTAAGTCCGGATTTAACTCGAAAATGGCTTTACCAATTCTTATGAAATTTTGTACACAGGAAGCTTATGACATTGGCCAATTGATGGGCTCTAAACGATATTCAATATTACTTCTAGAAAATTAATAACAAAAATTTAATTTTCATCAATTCTATCTGATGCTGATCTAATTTTGTAAATACTATCAAGTATTTATTTTTCTTCTTGTTTTAGCGCCACAGAAAGTACTTACCAGTGTCAATATTTTTAAGCCCTTGTTAAATTTTCCAATAGGTATATAAAGTGGGGCCTACTGACAAGATGGTGACTCCCATGTGAGAACTATCTAGGGAGTTTTTGTGACAGCTCAAAATGGATGTTCCCACTTTATATTTATAAACCACATAATCACAACACAGTTAAACTATATCACACAATATGCCATCAACATTACATAATAAAGAGTCAAAAAACCTAAGTTAATTAATTAAAAATTAAAACCACAACACGTCACTTTAAGATACCAACAAAAACTCCACTATTAAATTCTAACATATCTTTTTTTACAATTATAAAATCTGCTACAAGGTCAAAGTATTTCTAGCAATAGAAGATTTAGGTATAATAATATAAATTTTATTTTATTATGTTACTTCTCACATGAAAATATTACATTAATTTAACACGTTATAAGAATTCCCACCAAAAATCATATTGATTTAAAAAAAATTAAAAGGTCGCTCAAGAATAAACAAAAAAGTAATTGGTCAAATATTGCTTTTTTTTTCTCATCATGTAATTATGATCTACTGTATTATAAATATTCTGAAAGTTTTATGTTGATGTATCATTTCATAGAGGTCGCTCACGATTTTTCCTTAATAAAATACCGTACTTTATAAGTACATTTTCGAAAGACCTAAATATTACACAATTTTATGTGTTTATGTGAATTAAAACTAATAATACTTAACGTGAATTATGACTTACTTCAAACTTAACTAGAAAGTTTGAATATAAAATCGGATAATAACTAAGTAATAATTTAAATAAAGTACCACAATGACTTAGGTGGTTAATAACAAGCTAATATTGAAGAGAATAAAACCGACGACAATTCTGAATTGAATAAAAAGAAAATGTTGACACTGGCAGATGCGCAGACCGCGCCTTTTCACTGGCAGAAGAAGTCGCGCAGAGGAAGCCAACGTTTAATCAATATAACGAAGATTCCCGTCCGAGTGACCCTCAGTGGAATTTAATCTATCCTTTGCGAGCTAACCGGCTAACCGGCTGCCAGCTCCGGCATCAAGAAAGAAACACGACAATCTTACATAAAGCCCGGGGTAAATAAAAAATAAAGCCCTCTCAGCCCCTAGTAGTAAAATACTGGCCTTTTATGAGGGGAAAATGAATACTTTATACTCACGTATAAGGCTTGATAAGGGGCTAGAGCGTAAGGGATAAGAGGTTAACGTATTAAATTTTAATTTTTAGTTTCACAAAATACTACTATGAAATTACTATAGTGAAGCGGTCACTCAGTTTACAAACCTCACTGCATGAGTTGCCATGTAACTAAACATATTGACTCATAGGGTCGCTTCAGGCAATAACATATATTGGATTTCGACTGTTTAACTAAGGTTTGTACACAAGTAGTACATACGACCCTGCTTTTGGTATTTATTATTACTAGCGATCGCCCTAAGGTCGACATTCAACCAGTGACTTTTTGATCATAGACTATTTTCTGTTTGACATTTGCAGTATTCATAAACAATGAGTATTATCTAAATCACTTGCTGTCACTTTTCGTTGAGTGACAATGTCAATATTTTGGGGTGTCTAAGTTCAGTGGCACTGGTCGGTTTAGGATTCGTGGCATTCATTTATTTTATTTAATATATTAGTAACAGATATTATAGATGAATTTTATCTTTCTGCATTCCTTCTCTATATAAACTTTAACCATGCCAAATCTCACAGTCTTCCGTGCACGCAATACGCTTAAAAAAGTACCGAAAGCTTTTGCTTAACGTATTAATATATGGATTATTTTCTTTTCGTTTCTTTTCCTAACTATCTTATTTGTACTTGACGCAAGCTTGCTCTGTCTTGTCTATAGTCTCACTGGTATATTATGTCTAGTTTAGTGAAAAAAATAATACGCTTTATAGCTGAAGATTAGCAAGTCGCAGCCAAATACAGTAATATATGTTATGTTTAAAGAATCTTTCTAATATTTTACTGCTTTCGCCATAGTGATCTGATGGCTGGCTTTGCGTCAGTGACTGTCATTTGGTTCAGTAATGACTGCTTTCACCACCCTATCCTTAAGTTATTCTTATTACTTCACAATTAAATTAAGTATAATACACGGTTGGAGTTCTATGAGAAAAGCTTTTTAAGTACACAGTAATTAATAACTTGCTCAGTTCCCAAGCTGTTACTGGCACAGTTACTAGCTTGGGGTGGGGTCTGAGCGGCCGCTCGGGGCGAGCGTTTGCCCAAGCGGAGTTTGCAGCGTTCATACTAAACAAAGATACTTAGCGCGGAGCGATACGAGAAGCTTTTTGTATTAATAAATATAAGTTAGTTTTACAATATTGGTATATTCCTACAAAAAAGTAAGTAATAAATAATACTTTTTTTATTAAAACATTTTTGATGGAAAAACTACTTTCACACAAAAGTTTTTTTTTTTTTTTTGTTAATGTGGAGGGAAAACCCGTCATGGGTACACACTCGCCCGGGGGAACTAGTGGTATGTGAGACTCCTACTCACTAAAAAACTCCACGGTGCACCGTCCGCCGCCATACTGGGGCGACGCGGTCACTGCGCTGGCATTCAGCCGCGCCGCCCCGGCGGCAAGGCCCGGAAGGGCCGCCCGCTGACGGAGACAGCCCGGTGACGAACTATCTCCCCGTCCGCCAAACCAGTGCAATGGGAAGACAGGCCCCCCGACCCATCTCCCCTTGGTTCGGACTGGCAGGAGAAGGAGGAGGATGAACCACCACCTGTCCCCCACCCACCCGTCGTTGGGTTTTTATAGAGGTTTTCTCCTCTGTCTCTGCCATAATGTTTAGCATGTGGCGGGAGTAGGGGCGAATGAACGCACCCCCACCCCGCTAGCCCGGCTATGATTTTTTACCGAGGTTTTCTCCTCTGCCTTTCATGAAACGGCAGGAGAAGGAGGCGAATGAACGCACCCCCTCCCCCACCAGTCCGTCGTTGGTTTTTTATAGAGGTTTCCTCCTCTGCCGTCATTCAGCTCCCGTCCGTCCTTGACAAGTCCGTCTTTGATTTTTTAACGAGATGCTCATCCTCAACCGTCCGGTTATTTTTTTAAGTGGTTTCCTTCCACTGCCCGTCCTTGATTTTTTATGCTGGTGGTTTTCTCCACCTCCGTCCAGTAATTTTTTAAGGTGGTTGTCTTCCACCGTCCGACAGTGATTTTTTAAAGAGTGGTTTACTCCACCTTAGTCCGTCCAAGGTTTTTTAAGGTGGTTTACTCCACCGCCGTCAGCGATTTTTTAAAGAGGTTGTATCCTCTCAATTTTTTAAGGAGGTTTTCTTCCTCCTCTGCCGTCAATGACGAGTCCGTCCGTAGTGGACGAGCCGAAGCAGGTCCACTCTTGCCCCATCCCCTGTCTCCTCTGATGAGCAGAGGGGTACAGGGGAGGAACGCCGTCGGTCTGGTATTAGCCGTCGGCCGTGAAGCGGCCGCCGTTGCCCGGGGCACACCACGAGGAGGTTCCAGACATAGTGCCCCTTCCACTCAAAAGTCTATCAACTGATGTCAGCCTCTAACAACGTCTAGTTTCTAAAGCAACGTTTCACGAATTAGTGTATCTGAAAAATTTTAAATGTCGAAAAAAAATTTTAAACACTCTCCACGTATTCACTTTTTCACAACAAAATAGATATAATAGAACAAATAAAATAAACCACGTATTTATTCCAACAACAACGTTTTTAAGAGACGTCAAAAAAGGACTACTTTTCCCCCAAATATGTTTATATATTTAGACTTTTGTCATTAACAAATAACATGATGCTGATTGTAATGATTCTTTTACTGGGGTTATCGATATACTACCATAATGGGAGGATTTTAGTATATAAGACATTAAGGTACCCTTCTTCTTATTTTTTAAAGGCAGCTTTAAAACCAAAAATGTTGCACATAACAGTATTTATCAGACCGCTCGGCTCTCTGAACGCTATGTCATTACTCAGACCACACACTTAACGAGTTGCTGTAAACTGTAAGCCGGTGCTCAAATTTCTCACAAAGTTATCTTAACTGTAATGTACAGTTGTTTTAACATGTCATAATAAACGATACTAAGTATAATTATTATGTTTCACTTAAATAAAACTATTGCATACGTAGGAGTGTATTACGTCAATCCAATGATGTTTTCTGTTTAGGGCAAGCCAACTGCTACTATGGCTTTATTTTAGATTTAATGTAATTATATCACAGTGTAAATACAGTGAAATAACGCCTCTTAGACATAGGTACGAATTGCCGCATGAGTTGGCACCTTTTATTTTTTAGTTAAATGCAAGTGGGCTCCAGTTTTTTTTTTTTTTTTTTTTTTTTAGAACTGACTACACTGTTAGCCTTAGGGGCCCTAAAGCCGCTGCGGCTTTTACAGCTTCACCGGACTTGGGGGCGAGCGCAGAGGGCACTCAGCCGCGAAAGTTTTGTGGACGACTCGCACGAGGGTGCCAAAGTGGCCGGACCTCGGCTCGGGCGGTCGTCGCGTTCGCAAATAGGTCGCGATCTATTCGAATCCCTACACCTACGATTCGAGCTAACTAAATATACACATAGGCACGTTCCCTTCCTCCTGGGAGGAAGGAAGGAACCGTGCGTATGTGTATACAATAATCGGAATGTTTCTACACTAACTAGCGCTAACTAACTAGCGTAAAAAAAGAAAAAAAAGGTCCCTCACAGAACCTATGTACCTGTGTGGTGTGCACGTGTGTATGTTCATACGTGTGTAGTGTTGTATGTAGGTAGCTAAGTGATGCACGTACAGTGTCACTTGTATCGCGCGGGCGGTTGCCTGACCCAAGGGTTTCACACCGAGGAACGGACCTAGGCTTGGGTTACCGCTAGAGAGGGTGGACGTGACGGGTGTGCTGGAGCGAAATTGACCGCCCGCCCTCTGCGGAGAGAACGGTGGTTACGCGGGCGTGGGCGCTGGCACGCTCTGTTTGGAGAGACGGATGTGTAATATTTATTCGAATTTTCGATGTGATCGTCGGGATCAATAAAAATATTGCGCGGCTGGCGTTTGCACCGGATGTCCGTGGGTGCCGGAACATAAGTGGCGGCTGTTTTTATTAACGGATTCGCGTGGTTCGACGCGGTGTCGAAATACGAACGGGAGAGCTGTTTAACGTAGGCATGTATCGAAGGAAGCTCCATATCTCTATGGAGATCTACGCTTCGAACATACCACGGGGCCCCGGTGAGACGATAGAGGAACCTATTCTGTATCGATTGTAACCGTTTGAAACTCGACTCGGACATATGTGCGAACACGGCGCAACTGTATGTCAAAATTGGTCGAATACACGTCTTGTAGAGCGTGAGCTTATGTCGCGTGGACATTTTACTCACCGAACACAACAGAGGATGCAACTGGCCCAGGACCCACGCGGCCCTGTTCCTAACCTTACGGATGTGGGGTCTAAAAGAGAGCCTACTATCTAGGGTTACCCCTAGATATTTGGTCTCTCTTACATACGGAATCGGATTATCGTAGAGCTTAACAGGTTTAAGCTTCCACGGTATCTGTGACGAATCCGCATCGAAGAGCATCGCAGCGCTCTTCGAGGGATTAACGGCTATACGCCACTCGTTAAACCACTTCCCGAGAGTGGTCACGGAGCGTTGGACTTTGTGTCTGAGGTGGGATCTATTCCTATCTGAGGCATATAAGACTGTATCGTCAGCGTATAGCCCTACCTCGACCTCCGGGAGTCGAGGTAGGTCACTGACGTACAGGTTAAATAGGCTAGGAGCCAGGATCGAACCTTGGGGAACGCCTGAGCGTATTGGACGGGGCGTGGACAATTCACCTTCCACTCTATAGCGAAAGGTGCGATCTGTTAAATAGTCGCGAATTATTTTAATTAGCCTATCGGGGACTTCAAAGTGATACAACTTGTAGATCAATCCCTCGTGCCAGACCTTATCGAAGGCCTTGGCAACGTCGAAAAAGACCGCAAGTGTACGGCGGGGTTTATATAATTCAGCAAAATTAAATGCAACGTGCTCCGTGAGGCGGTGCACTTGATGAGTGCAAGAATATCTAGCACGGAAACCGAATTGCTCAGGCGGATAGAGGTCTTTCTCCTCTATTACTGACTTGAGACGGTTCAGAAGGATCCGCTCGTACATTTTCCCTAAAGTATTTAGGAGACTGATCGGGCGATAGCTGTCGGGAAGCGACGCGCTCTTGCCGGGCTTACGGATACCTATGACTATTGCCTTTTTCCAGGCGGCTGGAAAATGGCAGTGGACTATGGCTACATTGAAGATGCAGACCAATAGAGCTATGAGGCGATCCGGAAGAAGCCTAAGTACTTCATTCCTGATCCCGTCGGGACCTGGTGCTTTTCTGAGCTTAAGGCTTTTTATAATGGAAAGAACCTCCTCAGACGTGACTGGGGACAGGGAGGCTGTCGCGGGGAGCTTATCCAGCTCCCGCACGCATCCATCGATACCCTCGACCCGGTCGGTATTTGCATCGACACTGTTCGGAGAGCACTGGCTCTCCAAACAAGTGGCGAGGCACTCCGCCTTGTCGCTGCTATCGAAGGCGAGCGGTATACCGGGACCCCTCTCGAGGGGGGGCATAAGATAAGAAGCCTCTATTTTGAGGCTGCGAGCTAGTTTCCAGTAAGCCAGATGCGACGGCCTTAGCCCTTCGACGAGGGCGTCCCATCTGTGACTCCTGAGTTCTAATATGCGGGCTCTAACCGCTCTCTGAAGCGCGCGTAAGCGTGCGCGGTTTTCCTCGGTCGGATAGTGGTCGTGCGCACGAGTCGCCGCGTTCTTTTCCGTCAACAACGCCCGCACGTCGGCAGGGAGTACGAAGCGGCGATCGCTCGCCTCTTCGACCTCTCTCGAGGCCTCTCCGATGCCGACCTGCAGGTGGTCGACCAGGGAATCGATCGCGAGATCTACATCCGCAACGGACCCCAATACGTCCGGGATCCTATCTAAGCTGGACGAGGACGGCCTGTCCGCAAGATAATGTTTTAGCTTGGCATAGTCAACCACTTGGACCGAAGGAGGGCTAGAGTCGTCTGGTTGACCTAGCTGCATGATGACCGGACGGTGGTCGGAGTCCAGCTCGTGTACGACCCGAATGAGTCGTAACCGAAGCGCGATACCTTTAATGAGAGCTACATCAAGCACTGTCGGCATACAGTTGTCTTGAAAGTGGGTGGGAGTGGGTGGCGCTATGACATCAAAGTTTAGCACGTTCGTTAGCTCTTCGAGTTTAACCCCATTACTGGAGTCTCTCCAATTGCCAAACGAAGTGTGTCCACAATTGAGGTCACCCGCTATAATGACCGATTCACCGAGCGAAAGTAGCTTTTCTAGGTCAGACCTGAGAGGCTCTTTCCTCGGCGAGAGATAAACTGAAACTAACGTTATGGACGGGTGGTCGGTCATTCCTAGTCTACACACGGATACTTCCATATTGGTAAGTATCGGAGGATCTACCGGCGTACAATATAACGATCGTTTGTAATAAATGAGAGTGCCGCCCCCGCGGCCGGCCCGGTCATTTCTTACAATATTGTAGTTCGCGATTTTCGGATCACGTTTAGCACGCTTTAAGAGCGTCTCCTGCACTAAAAGAACATCTACTTGGTGATCTTTAAGAAAGGTCGCGACGAGATCACGCTGCGGTAGTAGGCTTCGCGCGTTAAAAAAAGAAAGATTTAACGCTTTCGGCTTAAACTTTGCCATTGAAAGGCCCTAAGTTATTATTACACGCCTCACGGTCGAGACGTTGTAGTGTCTCTGAGAGGCGGGGGAACGCGCAAGCGGTCTTGATGAGACCGAAGCGCTCCAGATGATCATTGTAGTCAATGAGCTCGCGGATATCGTGCTCGCGAAGGAGCAGTATCATTAAGTCGTTACTATTAACGACAACGTTAGCGGGCGCGCGGGGCGCGGGAATATCCATAGCCATAAGGGGCTGTGGATTGGGGCGACGGGGGCCCCATGCGTTCTGCGATGAACGCACGGGTTGCGGTTGCACCGCGCGGGGTGCGGAGAGGCCGGCGGCGGCCGGGGACTGGCGCGGGACCGGCAGCGCGGGAAATTCCCCTGACGCCAGCGGGGGTTGCGCTTTGATAGCTGAGGCGGGGGGCGCCGCCCGGGGGGCCGCCTGCCTCTGCGTGCGTGGCCGCGTGGTGCGCGGGGCCTTGGGGCAACCGCGATAATTCGCGGGATGCCCCTCCTCCCCGCATAACACGCAGCTCGGGGGGACGACGGAGTCACGCTCGCGCGTGCACTCCCGTGTGGGGTGGTCCTCTCGGCACTTTACGCACCGCGGACGAGAATGACAGTTACGAGCAGCGTGCCCGTACAGCTGGCAGTTGTGGCACTGCGCAGGCTGGTGGTTTTTGTATGGGGGCTCCACGTTAATCCCGGAGAGCCCGCACACCGTCTCTAGCTGGAAGATGGCCTTTCCCTCGGGGGAAAGGTCCAATATGGCCACTACCATTTGTAGTGGCCGCTTATCTTTACTGTACATCCGGTGTACTTCCCGGATGGGATAACTTTGCTCCTTGAGCGAGGAGCACACCTCCGACGGGTCGAGCTCCACCGGAATGCGGCGGATGACCACTCGGAGGACGCGCTCCTCCGCGAGAGAATAGGTGTAGAATTGCAGACCTTTCTGCCGGAGGAGGGTGGTGAGTTTGCGGTGAGTTTCCGAAGAACTCACCGAAATGGAAATCCCGTTGACTATATTCCTAGCCTTGTGATACTCGAGTTTGAGTCTGCGCATTTCATTGCAGACTCCCATCCAGGCCGCCTTGTCCCGGATTATGATTGGAGGTGGGGCACGCTCTTTTTTCCCGCCGGTGGGCGCGGGGAGCTGGGAGGACGCGGGGGCGGCGGCGCCCCTGATTGTTGCCTTAGCTATTACCTTAGGCGCCGGTTGAGCAGTCGGACTGCTACGCGCCGTTCGCTTACGCGACGCCACGACGGTGAAGCCGTCGTTCTCGGTATCCATCTCCGGAGATGGATCCGAACTCGCGGGCGAGTCTTGTTCGACCGGAAGGGCCGAAAACGAATTTTTCGTCTTTAACGCGGTTTCCGTGGATCGCGCGGGACGGACGTACGGGCTATTTTTGGTAACCCTAGATTGTGACCGCGAATTACGCGGCCCTCGCCTGACGGAGGCGGGGCTTGACCCGCGCGATTGGCTAGTCGGGACAGGGGGCGTGGCCGTAGACGTGGCCACGGCCCCGGATGACGCGGCGGACGGACGCGCAGCACTGCGCGTGAGACGTTTGGGCGCGGCGCCGACTGGCGCGGCGCCAGTCGGTATAACGGTCGCGGCCGTGACGTCATCGGCCGCCTTGCTACCTGAAACGGCCTCATGACGGGTCGCGGTCGCAGCGGTGCGACGCACGCAGGCGTTCTCAGGTAGATTACGGTATTCCTCGTCTGTGGGCTCCAGACTATTGTGAACGAAATATCCTGTCCCAAGCGAATGTACGGCAGCTTGGGCCACACCTGACCTACTTTAATCCCGCACACTATCTGAATATGGACCTGTCCGTTGACGGAGATACCTTCGTTAGTAATGCCATGTATTTCATTATATATATATATATATATACACATATATATTAAATAAACTGAATATACATTCAAAACTTTTAAACGAGTATAACCTATACGTGACAAAAATAACGTTTGTCTGTGTTTTATCACATTCACAACAACAATTGTTTTTAATTAGTTCATTAAAATATCTCTGCCTAGTCCAACCATTTATATCGTAATGATATATTATATCAGGCAGAGAATGCAAGATGCGAGGAGAGTGGATCCAATATGAACCCGTAGATTTACACAGTCGCTAATAAATCAGATCGAAAACCACTAGGGGCTGTTAATCAACGCGTTTCAATGATCTACCTCCGGAAGCCAAAGGTCACGTAATGGTCTCGTAAATTACGTGACCCTTGACAAGGAGCCCGCGACGGTTGGCCCCGGTTAATTGTGCCACGTAATATTTAAATGAAAGGTCGACGAGTCAAAAATCAACACTTATTATTCTTATAAAAGTAATTTTCTATTCAAATTTACTGCAGGATATTATTTTATTACTAGCTGTGTGCCCGCGGCTCCGTACGCGTTTATTACTACGCAGTAGTTATTTACATTCCGTAATTTTATTTTTACTCATATTGTTGACAATTCATATGCCGTATCAATTGAGGAGTGGCGTGATATTTCCCGCGCAGGTACAATTTTCATTAAAATCGGTTGAAAATTATTATTCTATTTTCAATTCATAATGCATTCTTAACGATTCTTATAGCTTCTCAAGTATGCTATGATGTATGCCTCGCGTCTACGAAATGTAATCAGAATCGGTCATTAATTAACGAAAGTAGATTTATAATATAAATAATATTTTTTTACGATTTCTAAGAGTAATATTTAAATTTCTTATATCCTATCAATTGTGAGCATCATAAGCATCCCATGTATAAAATTTGATAAAAATAGGTGAGGCGTTTTATTAGTTAAATACGAACATATAAACAGACAGATAGACAAAAACAATTTTTCAGGGCATATTCGTGATATGCCTATCGGGAAATTTTGACACAAAATTAACTGTACAGACAGAACTACAGTTTTATTAATATAGATAACATATTATGTAGGATCAACAGATGTCGTGACTAGCTAGCTACTAGTGTACTAGGGTTCTCACAATATCGTGGTGGTCGCAGTCCCCTAAGTCTGTCTAACTAATATAATATTTAACAAAAAATTAACTGTACAGACAGAACTACAGTTTTATTAATATAGATAACATATTATGTAGAATCAACAGATGTCGTGACTAGCTAGCTACTAGTGTACTAGGGTTCTCACAATATCGTGGTGGTCGCAGTCCCCTAAGTCTGTCTAACTAATATAATATTTAACAAAAAATTAACTGTACAGACAGAACTACAGTTTTATTAATATAGATAACATATTATGTAGGATCAACAGATGTCGTGACTAGCTAGCTACTAGTGTACTAGGGTTCTCACAATATCGTGGTGGTCGCAGTCCCCTAAGTCTGTCTAACTAATATAATATTTAACAAAAAAGAAAACCAACTGTTCCTTGGTGTATCTTCGAAGTCAAAGGTCCAATGCCAGTGAAATTAAATTGGGACCACCCTTGAGGTATTTATTCCCTTTCGAACAAAAATAGTATAATCCAAATCGGTTCATAAACTAAGAAGTTGTGACTGAACATGCATAAAAAAAATTCATAGGAGTCGTAAGGACTGCCAACAAAAGTGAAAACTATAAACAATTTTCCTAAACTTCAAATGATAGAATTAATAATAATAATAGAAATAACTATTATTAATATTAATAATAGAATTAATAAAATACAAATATAATATGAAATAAGAAATGCTAACTTTGTAACATACAATTGTGTAACATAAGATAATCGTTAACACGTCACGTGATCATGTCGATGACGACTTACATGAATTTACTCCCTAACCAAAAACTTCCTATAGAAGTTTTCATTTAAAAAAAATGTATACATTCGAACTGGGTAACCTACGTTTTTTTTTTAAGTCGCTTAAAAACTCCATAGATTAACTTGCAGAGTCAGTACAATAGTATTTGCGCAGCTGCCTGAAAGCCTGGGATCGATGATCATTTAGAAAAGGAGAATGAAATTAAATTTAGTTTGGGATAATATCATAATATATTTCAACAGACCTGAAATGACTGTTAGATTTACCGTAAAGATTTCTAGAGCCTGGGTCCCTTGTAAACCTTCGACACTACCTTTCAGTAAAATCTTGAACACGAAAATAAAAGAATCTCTACATAAATCTACAGTGAATCCTCACGTAAGGGCTTTGGAAAGCGACGCGACGCTCTTTCCACACAAATCAAGAGGTG
The DNA here is from genome assembly GCA_033032175.1 of Saturnia japonica. Taxonomy (NCBI): domain Eukaryota; kingdom Metazoa; phylum Arthropoda; class Insecta; order Lepidoptera; family Saturniidae; genus Saturnia; species Saturnia japonica. The sequence continues at coordinate 331,061 of CM065332.1, forward strand.
CGGTACCTTTAGCGTTGATTTTTTATTTGTCCCTTTTTATGAATATTCGTATGCTGAAAAGACCTTGTTCTATGTTCTACCTTGCAGTCTTAAAGCAGTATATCGGTTTAAAACTACACTAAGCATTACCTGCCCAGCGGCCGTGGTCTCCGAACAGAAAAGTTTCGTACCTACGTAAAATATGTTTTAGATATTAGATGAAAAAATAATTGTATGGTAGAACGTCCGTACTTTCTGTAGTTGTGTAGGCAGACATCATTGAAAACAAATATAAATCACTCTTTCATTCTTAACAATTGTTTGTCACAAAATAGCATAATGCATCTTTTAAAGAGTAGGCATATGCTGTCACAAATATATTTTTAGATATACTAAGGAACAATATTTTTGTAGAACATTGTATTAACGTATCATTGATCATTACTCCATGGCACGTGGATAAAGCAGTTTGGAAAGGCGTTTCCACCTCCGACTTACTTAACAAAAATCAATATTTAAGACTAGTTGAGAGTTGCAAGTTAATGATAGGTAGCATATACTATTCCTCGTGAGTCTAGCTATCATATACAAAAATAATTTATCGAATCCAACTTGTAGTTCCAGAGATTATCGTGTTTAAACAAAGAAAGCAACTCTTCCACTTTATTATATTAGTATAGATTATTGAAATTATTGAAAATGAATACATAATTAAGTATTAAATAAATTATGTAAAATGAATCGTAGCTTGTTGCGTTCTAAGTAAGTACACAACAATTATGACGTATGACAAAAATAAAGTTTCTACTTCTACTTTCTACATTACTAAAACAAGATTCAATTCCCGATCCTAATCAAAATATACTTGCATTTACTAATTTATATAAATTTAAAACTTTATTTTTATTACCTTTTTTTATTGTCATGAAATAATATTTTGAATTTAAGTTGCTCTAAAAAGTATATTTCAATTGTCTATTAAGTAAAAGAACGGAAAAGGACAAATTAGTTGGAATCTAATTCCATTTGATAGAATTGCTGAGCAGCGAACCCCTTGTGCGAAGTTGTTCTATTTCCTCGAGCCTGTGATGACTCTGTCAGATTAAGTTATGTCTCGCTTAGTGACATTTAAGATTTACTGAATCCTCTCTCAGTAATAGATGAATATATATCTCGTGTTTTACTTAACTGATGACGTAGCTGCTGCAAATGGATTTTGTTATAGTCTAGAAAATTGAGACGTTATTGTAATATCCAATTACAAATTTATTGATCCAATGTAAATTAAGGACAAAAGAAATCACTATGAAGTAGACGATATACTCAGATAAAATAATATAAAAATAATAATTCATGCATAAATCATATCAAACACAACTCTTTGAGTATAATTTCAATTGGTATTATAAAATATTTATATTTATGCTAAATTAAGGCAAAGGAGTTATATGGACAAAACTTATTTTATTTTAAACTTTTTCACCTACTGCTGTATTAAGTCCCTTTTTTCTTGTCCCGAGATTTAGGTTAGATGTGATACAATTTAAGAGCGGTCCTACTCGTATTGGCGGAGAAATCTCCAGGTCTCTCTACACTCCGACTTCCTCTTGACATCTATTTCTCCCTCTTCCTCTTCCCTTAAATAATTCCTTCTATTATAGTTTTAAACAGGTCGTCGTGTCGAATAATACCACTCCCCACCAACTGCTCCTCCTAATTTTTTAGTTAATCAACTTCATTGATTACTTTTAATATCATCCAATTAACAATAACGTAAAGCGACTTGTAAAAATTTTAACTATAAAATCTTAACTTTAATCACAGATATTTTCGATTTAAAATGGGCTCTAACTATAATACACCGCAAAGCAAATTGTCTAAAATAATCTCAGCGATTAATGGTAAATTGAAACACTATAAAGACAAGACCAGTACAACAAAACCGATAGCAATTGATAGAGCACACGATCCCCTGAGCTCTGATCCGGCCCTATAATAACAATCGAACTGTCTCTGGCATCTTAACGAGCATCGATAATTGCCCGTTCCACTCTCTACAGTTCTACAAATTGGCCCGTAATGTGTGTTCGTTTGCGTTAATGTAGAGTTAAGGTTTTGTTATTTGTAGGGTTGTTGCTTTAACATCGTGCTTATCTTCTTTATGTGTTTGTTTAGTTATATTAGTAAGTGCTTTGTTTTACTCATTAAATGGAGTTAAATTTAACATGACCATTAATAATTGTTGTGTTAAGGGTCCATCAATTTTATTACTTCAAGGTCTTATGTTTTCAAAATAAACTATATTAGTTGCTATATAGTTTAATGTAATGTTTGGTTGAAAGATACTTACAATTATAGCTAAATACCTAAATAATTTTATTCAGAATTTATCTTTTAAATACAGCTTGTATCATTGATTCCACACATCTTCTTTGTATCCATTATAGAACATAGACATATTATGGACTAGCAATCCGCCCCAGCATCTCACGGATACAAATTACAAAGTGATGTATTTAGGTTTCAAAAATCCTGGTTGATAGTTCGTTCATAACTTCATAACTGCCTCTTTAGCCTAGTGATCTTAAACACGACTGCTCTGCTCGAGCTCCTAGGTTCGATTCCCAGGTCGAGCAAAGTGTTATAGGGGTTTTTTAATAAAATTGTCAGTAGCAGCTCGGAATTTGGCTTTATGCCCGATTGATGGAAATAGGCTCACCCTCTATTACATGAGACCTAAAACATACTCGGCAAATACCGCTGCCTAACATCGGAGATACAGTCGTGATTGTATATTAAGTAACTTCATATTAACGGATAGTGCGCTTAACTCGCAACGCGCTATTTATCATAGTTAGGAAGTGCCGTCCAACCGACCACGACTGGTTTTGCTGAGAGGGATTTCTTAGATCGCACATAATTTAGAATTCGTGATAATTATCTTCTACGGTATTCATTTAAACGGAAAACTGCAAAGGACAATTTAAATACCCAAGTTAACTAACAAACTTATCTGGATAGAGATTAAAACTGAATTGGAGAAAATAGCTGCGCAAATAACGTAATAGTTTAAATTATTATTTTGAATATAAAAATGATTACTGTGATTCAACTTTACGAGATAGATATATGCCACCGCGGACTTTTCTCTAGGTTTTTAAGGAACTACAATTCTTTATAATATTATTTTGATATATCTTATAAGTTTTAGCCAGCGTAAACCATGTAAGCGCTCGAAAATCATTTTTTGATAACTTGATTACAAATTATTGAATTTCCTCTAATGCACAAATACTTTATTGAAACGTATTTTATATATTATATACTTTCTGTGAAAATTCTCTAAATAGTACTAAAACTTCATTAAAATCCGTTGCGTAGTTTAAAAGATCTAAGCGTACATAGCGGATAGACAGCGGGAAGCGACTTCATTTTATACTATGTCTAGAGATATACATATATCTAATCAAATTATTATTCCGTGAACACAGAGCGCATAATCTCATGATACACCAACAAACAGACTAAGCTGTTCTGCTTACAATCATTATCCATGTTAATTACCCACAAACGCTAATTGTATTACGTCACGCGTGACGTAAATTACGCATGTCAAGCTTGTTCCGAATATCCGAATCATGTTTACTGAACGGATTTGTTCAAGTTTGCCTATAGAGTTATCATATTTGTAGAATAAATCTAAAGGTAATTAAATTAAAATACGTTAATTATACCAGACGTACAGGAGGATCTTTGTAATAAATATTCTCTGAATCTACGGGAATTATTCAATTTTTCTATTATTGTCCGTGACTGTTAATATTTTAGATAAACTGAGATTGCCTTAACAAGAACACCTATTGCCTTGACATTATATTCTGTTTAGTATTATTGTAGAATCATGAATTATTATTTCTTTAAAACTAATGGGAGCCCTGCATTTTGTTCGTATGGAAATGCTCTTGAAGGTCCACAGATTGCAGGTTCATGGGTTCACAGGTATCGTACCTGTGTAAAATTATATTTTTTACTAGCTTTGCCCGTGGCTTCGCTTACGTGGACTACAAAATGCCCGCGCGAGTCCTGCTCCCCCGCTCCTGGCTATTTTAAAGACAAAAATGCTTATTGTGGGTATTCCTTAGCAGATAGACGTATACTCTCCCTGACTTTTTTGTAGGTATTTTTAATGTCTACAATTATTTAGTAGCGATCGAATGGGTTCACTTTGATTAGTTTTTTTATTTGTACAGAATCCTAATTCTTTTTCTAAAATAAAGGTAGTCTAAGTGACTCACTTTAAAAGTAGCTATCTACCAGTGAAAGTCCCGTCAAAATCAATCGTAAATCTGGATCTAACGTGAAAATAGCTACACACATTTTCCAATGAATACCTAACTGAGACCAAGATTTTTGACATAGAAGATATTGCTGTATTACGACGCTTTAATACACTTATTTACTGAAACGACTTGCAGCCAGGTAACATACGTTGCTTGAAAACAAGTAATAACAACAATTTTACAACTTTAACTTAATAGAATGAATGGTGCGTAAATGTATATAACATTAACACATTGTTATGTAATACTAGCTATGTGCCCGCGGCTCCACACGTGTTTTTTACTACGCAGTAGTTATTTACATCCCGTAATTTTATTTTTACTCATATTGTAAACAATTCGTATGCCGTTTAAACTGACGAATTACATGTATATCTCGTGTAAAATTTTCATCACAATTGGTTGGTCATTATTATTCTGTCTTACAATTTCTAATGTATTATTATCGATTGGTATAGCCTCTCAAATATGAAATGATGTTATGCTTCCCGTCTAAAAAAAATAATCAGATTCGGTTGACAATTTATGAAAATTCAATTTTGTGAGATTATTTTTTTAAGGTTTCTAGAAGCAAAACCCATCAATTATATAAGTATTATACTTATACTTCCCGTGTACAAAATGTAATCAGAATCGATTGAGAATTGATGTAAATTTAATTGTTTTAATTTGTTTTTTGTATTTATAAAAGTAATACTGGCAATTCATATAGTCCATCAATAATGTAAATACTTATACATCCATTGTACAAAATTTCATCAAAATCGGTTAATAATTAACGAAAGTAGATTTTTTGGACATATTTTTTTACGATTTCTAAAAGTAATATTAAAGTTTCTTATACTCCATCAATTTAACAATGATATAAGCATCCCGTGTATAAAATTTCATATTAACCGATTAAGCCGTTTTTGAGTTAAATCCGCACATACAAACAGATAGACAAAACATTTTAAATGTCATATTAGTGGTCATTATCGTTCATATAGTATGCCTATCAAGAAATTTGGAAAAACAATTGATGCAGACAGAACTATAGATTTATTAATATAGATAATAACATTAATAGAAACATGTTCAAATTAAAATAATATTCCGTTACACTTGTAAAAGCAAAATGTAATAATTCAAAGGTAAACAAGTTCTTTAATCGATCTAAACCAATAATATCCAGAATATAATTTGGGACAGGCGAGGGTCGACTACGGGTCCTCAATATTTAATACAATTCTAATAACACTCAAAACTAAACCGTAATGAAATCTGTGATCGCCGAGCGGCCATACGTTATACTGTAGAAAGGTAATTAACCGATGATGCGTAGGAATTTCAACATTATTTGAACAGAACTACGGTTGATATTCAATCTAAAATTTAAGGAATAATTATAAAATGGAGTTAGATTAGTTAGTGGGAATGATGGATTCCTTTAGGGGTGTTTCAGTTTTGTTTAATTGATGATTGTTAGTTGATACGCGAATAGACAGACGTACGTTAAAATTATATGGAAATTTATATTTTGTTTTCTCGGACATTGTTCATCATTTACATATTTAGCAATATGGAATAAATAGGTGTGCCCCAGGCCACGGAGTCACCAGTCTTCAGTTAATTCGAGATGATCGTTGTTTTCACTTTCTGTATTTGCCTACAGCTTGCTGAATTGCATAACCTTCATAGTTATTGCTGCGGTTCTTAAAGTCGTAGCATGATGATTATAGGGCTATAATCTTCTTCAATAAAGAGACTATAAAATGAAAAAGAATTTTACAAATCTGACTGCTAGTCGCGGAGATTCAGATTCGTGCGTCAATCATAGTTAAACATTAATTTTTAAATTATGTCTCACATTACTTTTTTTATAAAATGAGTATTAGTGAGCATGTGTTATTATCTGATTGACTCGTTTTGGTTTTGAATTTGAACATCAATAATGTCATATACAGCTGGAACTTCATGTACCTATAGACGTGAATGATGATTATTGACTGTTATGAAGTGCAATCTAAAACAGATCTATACACATGTGAAGTAAACTAATAAATAATATAAACATTCCGCAAATTAAATAAAACAGACAAAACTCTTTTATTGAATCACAAGCAACGTACGACGTACGAGAACCACATGAAAAGGGACCGCGGAATGAGACCGAAAAATTTAAATGGTAGAAATTTTTTAGTCGTCCCTCGACCTTTTCAAACAGAAACAAACATAACTCATGACCGGCAGTTTAATGATATTGTGGTTAGGCCAGTTTTTAATTGCTTTAATGTCCCAGTAAATAAAGTATGCAAGTTTGAAAAGATTTTTTGTCAACATTACGTGGTGAGTACCTTGGTGTTAATTATTGAGATACGTTCTAAAAGCAACGTTTCGTTCATCAACAACAACATTTCGTTATTTAAACATTATAATCACTTGAATGTAAATTGTATCTGTATATTTGTCTTAATCATTAAGTGTAGCTTTGTGGAATACCTTATAGATTCATTTTGTTTTCTCTCAACTTTTGTCTTTAAATAAAACAAGTGCTGTTTCAACAACATCTTAATTTAACAAAATTTAATTGTCTATCAGCTACTTCACCGTAGCTGTATCAAAATACACATAAGTATTGAAACAATAAATGAACAATTTCGATTCTTATAATAACATGAATATTTCCACGACAAGACTCAGTGAACACGATTAATACACAAATATCAAAACGATACGACGCGCTACGAGTCGCGAATAACTCGGAACAACGGAAATATGGTAATGAAGCTCCGTTTGAATTAATCCGGAAGTTCGTTGGGTGAATACACTTCGTATTATGAGACTCCGACTCCGGTGATAGGCTTTTGTGAGAGCATTCACAATTTGGATATGATTGAACTTGTAAATGAAACCTTTATCAAAATTTACATTGTGCATTTGATTGGACTTTGACATTTACTAGTGTCAATTTAAACATATTATCTAATGAATTAAAAACACGTATGTATTAATTATATTACATCAATTTTGAAACCAGTTGATAGTATGATGTTGCTTATTGTGCTACTTCTTACTAAAATAAAGATTATTTGTTATGAGACCCATAAAATAGCTTCCATATGGGTTGCGAACAAAGGAGTTCATAAGTTTTTGTCATAACATAAAGCAGTGTTTTATCACCCAACCAGCGTTTTTTGGTCCTTTCCATGATATAAGATACTTCAAGGGCTAGACGTAAAGGGGCATTTGATTTGACGGCAACGAATGACAATGATATCTCGTTTTTTTTGGTGATCATTGTTGTTTTTGTTCCGCTACACAAATTATTTTAAAGTTTACTAATAACTAAACTTAGCTACAACCTAAGTTGTAAAATGAAGATTATTGGAAAAAATTACTTTTGAAATAAAATTCTAAACAATATATAAATGAAAAGAATAACATCGTAATAACTGATGCTTACAGAGCCGAAGCCGCGATGATGGAATGCATTTAATTCGGATTATGTTTCAGTGAGTAGTACTGTAATGTATACTGCAGTACAGTTATTCATTATCGCGCTCTCTGACGTACATTAGCTTATACAAGAGTACTATTCATTTACATAATTTCTAAATGCACTTCCAAATTTACCTTTATAGCTTGCTCGTAATTGGAATACGTTCATATGTGTAGTTATCATATGTTTATAGTTTAGTTAAACTATATAAAATTAACTTTCTGCTTCCATCTGCTAATTTAGTAGTTTTATAAAATGAGTTTCGATTGAGATTTAAACGTTATTTACACGACAATACAGGTTGAAAAAAAGCAATGAAATGAATTTAGTCCAGTAATCCTGATGGGTTTACGGATTGTTTCTTCTATCACACTTTTTCTTTTTATACAGTGCAGGTATGCGCTTGGCCTCAATCTTACCTGATGGTAAGTAAATATGAGGCCGACGATGTATCGCGCTTACCTATTAAATGCCTATTCACTCGTCGTTTGAAGAATCCCGAAACATACGACGGGAGAGAATTCCACTTCTTTGCCGTTCGCATAATGAACGACGAGGCGTAACACTTCGTGCAAATCGGAGGAATTTTCGCAACACAAGGGTGGACGCCCTCACGGCATGGCGTCCAGTTGTCCTATGGTGGAACGCGTAGCAATTCCTGTACACACTCTCCAAAGTGTAAGCTGTAAAACACTGAGATGTAAGCTATTTTACGTCGATGCTCTAGAGCTAGACTGAGCATTTTTGTCTTCATCAGTGCTTCATCACCAACAAGTCGACGAGCTCGGCGCTCAATGGAGTCAAGAACAGCCAACTGATATTTGGCTGTTTTATCCCATAGGTGAACGTATTACTATTGTAATGGTAAGTAATAAGTGTAATTTTAATCTATTTTGTTAAGCCACGGTATCTTCTCATACTATCGTCATTTAAAATAATAGGTCGGGGAAAAAGTTTCTTCGCATTTTTATATGAAAACTCAAGACAAATTTTTATACATTTATTTACATTTATTCACAGTAAATATGTGCCGTTTTATTCGATGACTTTCTGCCATTTTGTAAGTAGAGACATTATCCCGTTGCTGTAGAAACTTTGGGACTTTTGATCAAAAAAACGCGACAAATAGTTTTGGCAGTACTCTCTTGATGTGAACCTTACAGAACCTAAAAAATTCTGAAGAGACCGAAACAGGTGAAAATCTGAAGGTGCAAGGTCAGGGCTACATGGTGCATGTACTAACACCTCCCAGCCAAACTCTCATAATTTTTTTTGCTGAGTGGCTAAAGATGTGTGAGGTCTAGCGTCATCGTGATGAAAAACCACATCCTTCCTTTTGATCAATTCCGGCCGCTTTCTCTCAACTGGTTTAATCTTAGCAGTTGTTGGCAGTAGAGATCCGAACCGATGGTTTTTCCGGGTGCTAAAAACTTATAATGAACAATGCCCTTCCAGTTCCACCATACACACAGCATCACCTTATTTCGAGTTAGCCTAGGTTTAGCCACAGTCTGTGAAGCCTGGCCAACCTTAGACCACGACCTTTTTATCAATTATCAATCTCTTCAAAAACGGCGCGCTTTCATTACATCTCAATAATGAATTCATCAACGATTCATCAGGTTTCTTTTAGTGAGCTCGTGTGACACCCAAATATCGAGCTTTTTGGTATAGCAAGCTTTCTTCAAATGGGTTTAAACTGTTTTATGGTCAATTTCCAGTTTTTCAGCTACATCGTAACGACTGATATGCCAATCTTGCTCCACTTTTTCAAAAATGGCGTCAATTTAATTCGTAACAGGGCGACCAGAGCGAGGTGTATCTTGAACATCAAAATTTCCGGACTGAAATGTTACAACCAACTTTGTGATACTCTTACACTGCATTAGGTCCATAAACATCACAATTTTTTTTCGCTGCTTGAGTTGCATTTTTGCCTTTTTTGTTATAATATTTTAAAATGTATCCAATTTCTTCATTACATTCACTCATTTTTACAGAAAGAAAAACAAATGAAAAATAGCGAGAAACAACTTTTTTTAAATTTATTTTTAATGTAACCTTTTTACTGTTACCATAACCAGCCAGATACAAATAGTACAGCCAAAGAAATTTTATAACAAGTTTATACCTACGTTCTACGAAAACACTTTTTCTCCGACCTAATAAGTTGATTTCTCTATAGGTATTATTCTAACAATTCTTGGTTTTTTCCGAGTTAGTTTTTATCTCTAAAACTATGATACCTTCAAAAACATTGTTTTTTTTTTGTATTTAGACCTTGGTTTTTGGACACCATTTTGGCCTCCCTTTGTTTTATGGTACTACTTTTTCAAATTTTAAAAAATAAAGTAAAATATTTCAAAGCGTAGTATGGTCTACAGCTTGGTTTTAGACATTCAAATATTTTTTTCTTGGCTCGATAATTGTATATATAATAAAATATATATTTTTTACCTAACAGAAGGTATAATATTTTTCTAAATTTAATTATTTATCTTTAACAACAAAAAGTTGATGGTTAAAAATATGTTCAGTAAATATTTAGTAAGCCAATTATAAATATTGGATTAACCAATAAATTAACAAGATATTAAACTAAATAAAGTCTGTAAATGACTTTATCCTGGGAATATGGTAACAAAGCCGAGCGTGAACGACCGCATTTGTAGTATATTTTCCATATTCACGTAGCACCCGCCATTGTTAATTTAGTTTAATCTGGGACGAGTACTAAACGACCTTGTTTATATAAGTGGGTTATATATTTCACTATATAGTGTTATGATTAGTAAATACATATACACATGCTCCTTCCTCCCACATCACATGTTCCTAAAGGTTAACGTATTTGATAAGCTTCGTAATTTTTAAGAACCATTTCACAATTTGTCCTAGAAACAATTTTTATCGTTGATATATCGTTGTGGAATATAACGTTAAACTATTATTGTCAACTATTGTATATGTAGCTAGCAAGTGTCATCCATAATGACAAATAACCGATTATAATTAGATTTCCATCTCCGGGTGATCCATGACCAGGCGAACGTTATTTTGCCTATTTCGGAAGGATATAAAAAAAACGAACTTGTCTTTTGTTTCTACATTGTTCGATTCACTTCTTTTGCGTTTCAAAACAAAGCGCATAAAATATATTATAACAATGTTTTGATAAATATTTACCTTGTTAGTGCTAGAACCCTCCGAGATTTCAACCAGCCACTTAAGCACACACACACAGTTAATTGAAGGGGTTGTATATCTACAATATCCAAATATATCTAAATATTTATACAATATTTTTAAGTTATCGGAATAGATTTTCACTCTCTAAAAGTACTATATCAAAGCCAATTAAATATATTCATACCAATTTTCACAATGTACTAGTACTACGCAGACGGAAAGCCAATTAAGCCCCTATCAGAAAATAAAACATCGCAGTCATTATATTAATGCTTGGTATACATTGCTGCTCGAACGAATATGGGAAATAATTTGCCTAGTAGACACCCAGCAAGCGAGTAAATAATTATGTTTGTGTTTATTAATCATTTGAATAAAACAGGATGTTCGTTTTACATAGTGAGGTAACTTGAATAGTAAATTTTACTAAAATCTAATTAAAAATATTGACGATGTTTATGCGAGTAAAATATGTATTTATTTTAAATACATTTATTATTCAACATTATATTTGATAATCTTACATTTTGATTTTTAAATAGCATGGTGTAAATCGTTAATTTGATTTAACGTGAATACTTATATAATTTTATTAATTAAAATAACCTTATTATTATTATATAATCATCATTATATTAATACGCGAAGTAAAAACTTTACGCCCCTTTTTAGGAAGTCTGTGAGATTTTTTTATATGAAGGAGTGCAAAAATTTATGTATAATATCTGTTACTAATATATTAAATTAAATTAATTAATACTGCTAATCTTAAACCAACTAGTACCATCGAACTTAGATCCCACAAAATATTGACATTGTCACTCAATGTAAAGTGATATAATATTCATTGTTTAGGTTCAAACTGCAAATGTCAAACAGAAAATAGTCTATCATTAAAAAGTCGTTGGTCGAATTTCGATCATTGGGCGACCGCTATAAATGAATATGCAAGTTATAATATAGATTCAAAACTAAAGTAAATAAAATATTTATATTAATTAATCGATAGTTGTACGTACGGTAATGAAATGAGACTATACAGCCACCGATATCCAGTGCTTCGCACAAGTACTACATTTCATACCAATGAGTGTCCTCATTATCGAGTTGGATTATAAATATTCATCTACCAAACAATACTTATTTATTTATACCTCAAAGAAAATGTAAGCGATGCCATTACAGCCACGAGGCACTTAATAATAACTTAACACGCTTTGGAATCAAAAATACAATATAAAATGTTTTATCATTCTGGGTTCAATTTAGGGTTTATTTGGTTTTAAAATGAATCCTGTTCTGTTTTGGATGAACAAAAAAGTAATCTATTCGACAAGTAAGTACCTACACAAACAAGTAGCACTATCCGCGTTTTGATTGAATGTCCTGCGCAAGTGAGCACGCTGTATACAGACAGCTGACTCAGCGGGATAACTGCTGACTTAATGGTAAATATTATATTTCAATAGGGAGCACAAGGGGGCAGAAAATAGCCGTAGTTATAGTAGCTGTTTACTTCAGTTTATATTTACTTTATCGTAAACAATTTACATAGAATAGATAGCCTTATACATACTTTTTAACCCCCGAAGTAAACCGAGGTTGAGGTATAGTGGTTCCTAAATGGCTGAACCGATTTTCATGTAGCTATTTTGTTTGTTTGAAAACTGACTTGGTCGAGAGTTTTCCTAGCTATGATTCTGCTGCTTTTTTAGTTGTTAATGCATGTGAGTATCTTCCATAAGTCTGGTCGAGGTGTAATTTGGTATTCTGTTATTTCAATTATATTATAAGAACATGGTAGCATTGCTCTGATACTTCATATGAAGTCTGTCCAACTGCTCACCAACTTACAGTAGAGGTATCGTTTTTAGGTACATAAGAATGCTGTCAATAGTAATTTTTTAAATGATTAGTCCATTAAGGGTAATTTTGCTTTGTCACCGTCGCACGCTCTGGAGAACCCTGTCGCGTCATATTATTAGTGTAACTGACAGATCGCAAGGCCATCAACAATGTCGGCGTCGGCCAGTAGGTACCACTGTAGACGAATGTTGTTGAGTTGGCATGACGTTACATTTTTGTTCTCGCTGGTTTCGTCGAAGTTTCCCGAACCCTCGTGACTGGTGGATGAGAGGGAGCAGAGGGGGGTGTCATACAGCGGCCATCACACATAATTTGACGTCTATATTCATCGATATTCCTGGATCTTAAAACATAAGGTTTCTACCACAAAACATATAAATCTATATAATAATATGTGAAACAAAAGCTTTCGGTACCTTTTTAAGCGTATTGCGTGCACGAATGACCGTGAGATTTGGCATGGTTAAAGTTTATATGGAGAAGGAGTGCAAAAAGCTACAATTTGTCTATAATATATGTTAAATTAAATAAATTAATACTGCGAATCCTAACCCGACCCATTGAACTTAGACTCCCCAAAATATTGACATTATCACTCAACGAAAAGTGACAGCATGTGATGTAGATAATACTCATTGTTTATGAATACTGTAAATGTCAAACAGAAAAGAGTCTATGATCAAAAAGTCACTGGACGAATTTCGACCTTAGGGCGATCAATCACTTATAGTTGACTACACTCTTCTTATATTTCGAATAAATAAACTATAAAAAAAACGATGTGTTGGGCATTCTAGATAATATCGCAGTATCAGCTCATTGCTACCATTTTCTTCTAATATCATAGAAGTAATAATCAAATTTCGACTCGATCAGATAAATGGAAGATGCTCACATCCATTCATCAACTTGAAAAGAATTGATTATATTTAAACAGCTTGAGATTTTCTTCTAAGAACACCCTCGATCAAGTTACCTTTGAAGAAAAACAAACAAAAACGAAATCAAAATCGGTTCAGCCGTTTCAAAGCCACGATGCTACAGATACACACATATATACACATATTAAAGTAATGTACATCACCCGTCTGTTTGCGTCAGGGGTTAAAGCGATAAAATGAGAAAGGAGCTGTTTATAACAATGAAAATTCTAAAACGTCCATGCAAATAATATATTCTTGCGTGAAACTTCAAAAAGTCGTGACCAACAAAAAACGTGTTGAAATTCCAGTGAACCGTTCATCCCCGGGCTACCCCCGGGACGCCGCCCCCGGGGGCCGGCGTTCTGTAACAATAACTCTAAGGTGACAGTGACTCATGTAAACCTCGTTGTCTTGCCTAATGCCACCACATACCAAATGAACAATACATCATCTTTCCAATACCTGAATATTATAATTTTTTTCATACTCCCAATTTATCACTAAAAATATGAATTTATCATTGGTTGTTCGTCAATATAATTATTATATAATATTATTCCGGGTATATTTCTCGGTACAGTAAATTGTAAATTCAATTCACTTTGTTTAAATTATATAATTATCTTTTGTCGCCTCTATTAAAGGGTAAAATTAAGAGATGCACCCCCATCGTGCGACATCATGATGATATATATATATATATATATATATATATATATATATATATATATATATATATACCAATAACCCGAATTAACGTGTCTTATAAACAAAAAAAAAGAAAAACACCTACCTAGGTAAATTTGGAATGTAAAACATTATCTTAATGCAAAGTTTCATCGAAATCGTTGGAGCCGTTTCCGAGAAACCAATTACATATAAAGACACGTTAATTCGTGTTATTGGCTTTTATAATAAAGATAAAAGTTTACAAAATTAATTTAAATTATTATCATTAATGACATCATATTTTTGGTTATTTTGGTTAATATTTTTATTATTTATTAAATTGTTATAAAGTTTTGGAATGTTAATGTTTTTTTTTTTTTTTCGTATAGCATTACTTTATGCTCTCACTAATAAAAACAACCAAGAGTCATTTTGTAAATGTTTCCAATTTATTTCCCAGTATATTATTACACATTTAGTTTGTATTGATTTACCACTATCAAACTAACTATACAAAAATAGCAACATTTTGTGACTAGAAATTAAAAGAATTTTTAAAGTAAAGGAAACACATTACGTTACTGGTTCTCTCTACATAGCTTCACTCTGTCTCCGTACAGGGGTGAGGTCAAGGGGCTGATTCGAAAGCGAGCGGAGAGAGGGCGCCACTAATCACCGACACGCACCTGCCCCGCTGTCACCCATGTATCAACTGTGATAA
Organism: Saturnia japonica; assembly: GCA_033032175.1. Taxonomy (NCBI): domain Eukaryota; kingdom Metazoa; phylum Arthropoda; class Insecta; order Lepidoptera; family Saturniidae; genus Saturnia; species Saturnia japonica. The sequence goes on from CM065332.1 coordinate 346,229, forward strand.
CAGTTTGGCTATGCTCTAAATTTATTGTTGCTATATTTATGCTCAGCGCGGTATGCAGCTTGTAATACAATAAATACTTAATGGTCAAAACACTACAACAGGTTCCGAAAACATCTCAGTCATCGAGAAGAGCCGATAAGAAATTCAATGGGGTTTAATTATACAAATAATATTTACAGTTAATAATCATATTAATAATTTAGTGAATGCACAGAGAGAGAAAGAGAGTCATTTCCAGACAACATTTTCATATAATGATAAATGATGATGTTAAAACTAGTGAGTTTTAACAGTAAAACCTACTTGGCATTGACCTTGTACTGATTGTCCGGTAAATCAGTATTGTGCTTCGGGATTCTATTAGAAAACACAAAAAACTATTTTACCTAAAAAAAATGTTTATAATATATATTTTATAATAATTTTCTCTACACCTGGAGGCTATACGGCCATAACAAAAACTTTTGTTGGTCTTACTATTAGTCTAAAAATATATTGAATTCTACTATTAATATCTAGATTGTCTAAGCTTTTAGGAACTTAGGTACATTTAATTATCAAGGATGTAGTGGAAGGGGTGATATTGTGAGTTGAAAATTAAACACTAAACTTGATGTTAAAAGAATATTTGTAATATTGTTACAGGTGGTGTCTGGTCGCTGAAGAACCTGTCCATCTCAGTGCCCCGCGCGGTCCTCTCCGGCGAAGGTCAGGCCGCGGTACTCCGGTGCTCGTATGACTTGGAAGGAGCGGCTCTGTATTCTATAAGGTGGTACCGCGCCGAAATTGAGTTCTACAGATACGTCCCGAGGGAGATGCCTCCGTCGATGGTGTTTCCTTTGCCCGGGGCTTCAGTTGACGTAAGAAATTAATATTTAATCCGTAATACACTGTAATTTTATTTACGTTTCCGTTTCCGTAAAATAATCATTTCGTCTTTTAGACATAGTAAAACAAATAAAAGTGTTTTAGGTAAATGTGTTAGGTTCTCTAATAAACATCCTAAGCACATTAGCGATTTGCCGGATAATAAGTTCAAGAATCATGTTAAGCAGGTTTTATTATCGAAGGGGTATTAGAGCGTGGCTGATTATGTGAATGATGGTGATATCTGGATGTGATTCCCTCTCTGTACATCTACTCAAAATGATAATAACTGTATATAATTAAATACTGTAAAAACAATTAAAAAAAAGAAAATAAGATGTTGATAAACCCGATCGAGTTTCTTGTCGGTTCTTCTCGATGGCTGGGCTGTTTTCCGAACTGGTGGTAGTGTTTTGACGTTCATTCATAAGTGCCTTCTCGAGGCCTAAATTGAATAAAAGATGTTTTGATTTTGTTTGGTAATTTTATATTTATACATATTTATAATTTCTGCCTCGTTAGCCTAGTGGTCGTTAGCGCGACTGCTATGAGCGAGGTCCTGGGTTCGAATCCCAGGTCGAGCAAAGTGTTATTTTTCCCATGAAATTATCAGTAGCAGCTCGGAGTTTGGTTTCGCGCCCGATTAATGGCAACAGGCTCGCCCCCTATTACATATGGGACCTAAAAACATACTCGGCGAATTATGGGTGTACATTAGTACACCCCTGCCTAACCCTTCGGGGAATACAGGTGTGATAATATGGTATGTATGTATAATTTTTTTGGTTACATTTTTTAATTAATATAGCCTATAAATTTTGAAATTTATTTTATTACATTTTGAATAATATTTTTGTACTTTCTAAAATTATTATTAATAATTTTGATAGTCTATTAATTTTTAAATTAATGTCGTCTATAAAATTATAATTATAACAAAATAATTAAAACCATTTTAAAGTTAAATTCGGACATACAAGCAGATTTAAATACATTTAATGTAATATTCCCGATTATTATCAAACTGTAGGTCACGAAATATTATTTACCAATAAAAAAAGCTGAGTAAAATGTTAAGACATTTTCACAATATGCCATCATATTACGTTAATTATTGAAAGTATTAACAACCTAAATATATGCCAATCAAAATGTCTCAAAGAGTTAAAGAAAGCCTCCTCAGAAAGTTCTCGCGTAGCTACAACGGTTACCATTACTGCCCCATCACAAAAAAACCAACCTGTATACTAAGATATTCTAATATATAAAGTGGATATTAATAAGTACGAAAAGAGGGAGTTCGCTGAACAATCACTATATAGTAATATGCGAGTCTGGCGCATTGTACTTGGTATTTACTTATATTAACATCAACAGGCTTATAGACTGTACGAACAGTTAACATTTGCTAACTGACGTTGATAAAATCTTTAATTTCTCTGTCAGGCAAATACGTTTCAAAAATTCTATGTTTGACAAAAAAATCATAAAAGTTGAGAGAAAAATTTGACAATTGTTGCTTCGACATTCCATCATTGGACTTTTTTGGTTCGAAACTATTTTTATTTAGTTTCACAGCAATATTTCATTCCGTTTGAATTGGTATGGAAAATAACATCATTCAAAATCATTGGTCGCTTTAACTTGATAAGTAATTGATTATATAGAAAATAATTTATTTACTTCCTCAACTCCATCATGCCACAAAATTGAGAAAACTGAGGTCCATAACACGATATGAGGTTCTATCGCAGATTAATAACTATTTTATTAATTTTAAAAGGATTACAAATAGAGAGACAGCTCACCTAGTAGTAACATAAAGGTTACTTAGGTAACATAAGGTTCTATCATTTTGCCACCTTTAGAGAGCGTATTTGAGTCCCTTTTTAAAGAGCCCTGGAGGGAAAACGTGATGAGAACCCCATTCCACAGATCTAACTTACGCAACAAGAATATTCTAGAGAGCCTTTACTGTTGTCGCGATTACATTTTAGGATGTAGAGATGAGCAACCAATAAACAGTAAAAGTAGAAAGTAGAAACCAACGGCGATGATGGCACAATACCAAACAGTTTCTTAGAGCATTACCCATTGTACATGCGCTAGACCACACATACAGATCCGATGTCTTTCCGAATTTCTAAGGAGTCCAGACCGCATGCTAGATCAAGGTCGTCAACAATCCGAATAGCATGACAAAAACATTCTGCTAAAAATTAGACGGACTAGGTTTAATGATAATTTGGTTGTCAGACCCATAATTTCTGTAAGGATAAAACTGTCAATGTAATATTAAATAGATAATTTTATCGTACCTCATCAGTGATTGCTAATGTAATCTATTCCGTAACAGCTAACGCAATCGGACCATCAGCAAGTGAGGATAGTGAACATGAACAGACGGCTCAGCGGCGACTACCAGTGTGAAGTGTCGGCTGACGCGCCTCTCTTCCACACTGATATACGTTCCGCCCCACTCACTGTTGTTGGTAAGCTCATCTCAACAAACCTATAACAGAATACGCGTATATATTTCAGCAGTGTTATTAAAGAATTTTTTACAAATCTATAAGAAATTTTAGCGGTTTCAGTATAATCATTCTAAAAATAGGTATTTCTTTGTAATATTCATCTGTAATCTAAGTTTTTTCTAGACTAGCTACAACAAGAAAAAGCTTTATGGTAATTTTACTAAAGAATTCAATTGAGATATGTAATCTCGCCATTGTTGCTTCTGATTTAATACACAAAAATCTCTACTAATACTATAGGCAAACAAAATCGAATGTACCTACAAACAGTATCGAACCCTTATAATAATTCAATAAGAAGTAAAAGGTATTGAGCGCAGAGTTTTTTTTAGATCCACCATTTCGAGCTCCTCACTTGTCCATTTCTCGAGGGAGCTACGCTCGTGGGGACATACTTCGTGCCAACTGCTCTGTGGATGAAGCCTACCCGGCACCTAATATCACATGGATCCTTGACGAACATAAGGTGCAGATATATTTTTAAAATAATAAATTAAAATGATGGATGTATTATTTTAAATCCTAATGACAATTCTTATTAAACTCCTTCCCAGTCAGAATCATCAATTACTTAAAAATACTATAAAGCCAACCGTCACAAAAGAACTCATCAGACGAAGTTTCAATTATTATTTTTATTGGAACTCCGCTCTGAGGTTGGAAAACAATACGCTATTATTAATAGATTCTTATTCACTACCGAGAAACGATATTTTTGTTTTGCTCATCAACGATTGTGAGTTTGTTTAATAAAGTAGAAACTTTGTAACAACTTCTGTTTTGTGGTATAAGAAGATTATATAAATATTTACGACGACAATAACTTACTTTGACACATACTTATTGGCTTTTATGTTCTTCCAAGGTCACGGATTATGTCCTAACTAATGAAAAGGAATGTTTCCATAGTTCAGGCGCTCATATAAATTGTATTTGTGATTTTAGAAATTTGGTTATGTAACTTTTGCACTTTTTACCAAATATGTCATGAAGTGTGTATATTCACCTACACAGATAGCAGAAACAGTGACCTGGAGGACATCAGATCTCGACTTCAAGGAGCATGGAGCGTTCAGCAAGATTGAAATATCAATACTTGAATCTGAGCCATACAGGATGGGGCTAACTTATACAAGTTCCAATCTGAACAGAGCTTACCCTGATCATTATGTGTACGACAAAGTAGAAAAAGAAGATAAGGAAACACTTAGGTAAGCTTAATTCATCGCCAATGGAGAATTCAATAATTAGTTCTATAAAGGCAGTCTAAGTCTTAGTGAATATTTTAGATCTAATATTTTTTATAGATCTTGAATATACCTTTCCCATTTTATATAATGCTTTCTTGAACCTATGACTAAATACTCAACCTTTCGAGTACATTCTAGACGATTCCAGACATTTTGATAATGATGATTTTTTCTATTGTTTACTTAGACTGTAACAGTATTTTATTTATCAGTAAAAATAGCTGCCACAGAGATTCGCAAATAATTTTAATGCTGTTACCTCTTAATATCTGAAGAATTTTATTAGTAACATTATTTTATAAGAAGCTGATGCGTGCAACATTTTTTTAATAGCTCGAAAAAATAACGGCACTATTCCTAATGGTAACTGTACCTACCATTGTCAATGGCAACCGTCGGTGACATATTTAATCAGTAGTCGCCTCTTCACATTTCACTCGAAGGAAGGGATGTCTTAGAAAGAGGGAATAAACTGGCTGAGAAATTGTTACTCACGGTACGGCAAAAGTTTGAAAATTATTTTGTTACGAGATGAAGGTTACCGTATAGCTATTGTTTCGGAGTCCAGGGCGTGTGGCTCTGTTATGAAAAAAGCAGAAAAGAGAATAAGATTGAACAGGTCTTTCGAACACTCGCCATGATACAGACGATAGAACACGCTCAACGAGTCAATGACCCTACGCAGCTGAAGAGATTCGATGTTCTTAGTGTATCATATACATTGCGGACAGCCCGTTCTATCATGTATATAATGTATCTATATAGTTTTGATAATCCACTGACATAGAAAGAAGTGGGTTAGCTTTTGTTGATTTTATGTAAATAGCTAAATTTTATAGCGAACGTTTCGGTGGTTTTACTTCTTATATCGTATGACACAAAGTAGTATTCTGACTACTTTATAAGTGCACACAAAGATCATAAAACTGGACTATAGTGTTGAAACATTAAACGGGAGTTATTCGGGTGATGCGGACGTACACATGTCTATGTGACTTCTAGGTGTAAAATGTGTAAATAACCACTGGATTTAATGACTATAAAATGTAGAATGATGTGTTAACATCTCTATTAGAAATAAATAATGTTAATTTGACTTTTTATTAAATATTTATTGTCTCATCAAGATAAGTACAAAGTAAAATAATATTTTTAGGCATTCAAATAAATCCAGTGATTAATATATTTTATTATTGTAATAGATTTGATAAATTAACCCTTAAGAGTAACACTTGCCCCTTATAAATAGTAATATGACCCGAGCAAAGTTAATGGTCCAAGCCAATAGTCTTGTGAGACATATATTTTTATTTAACTTTGCCAAGTTTAAGTATTTAGTATAAACGTGAAATATAATTACCTAGCCCCGCGGTTTCGCTCGCATATAATTTAAAAGGAAACACTGATTAATGGATTATAACATTTTAGTATAGACATAATTTATATCGGACGGCCAGGCTTTATGCGTCACATCGCACGGATAGACTACTATAGACAGACCAGAGCCAAGTATTGCATTATTTTCATTTTTCTTTATCTCTCAAATTATACGCCCAAGTAAAATGCTGTAAAAGGCAAAGCATATCTTCATAAATATTTCTTTATGATGAAGTAACTTTTTTTCGTAAGGATTAATATGCCACACTTAAAATTAATGCTCATAAAAAAATAATTAATCAACGAAAAAAATCAAAATTCCTTATTATGGCTTTTGTAAATGAGATAGACATAGGTATACTAAAGGCCGATATTTTTGAAGAACATTGTATTTACGTATCATTACGCCAGCGCACACGGTTAGAGCAGTTCGCAAGGGTTTCGACTTCCGACTCACGTAACAAAAATCAATAATTAATGCTAGCTGAGAGTTGTAGTCTAATTTTATATAGCCTGTACTATTTCTCATGAGACTGGCTATCATATAAAAAAAGAATCCAATTGTTAGTCCCAAAGATTTGTGTACTTAAACAACCAAAAAACTTTTCCGCTTTTATTATATTAAAGTATAGATGAATCATAATGAAATGCCCGCCCGACTTTTATTTATTAGTCGAAAAATATATCATAAAATAAAAGTCATTTAATATAACAAACTAATATTATATGTATAACTCAAAAAATGTATGTATATTATAATAATATGGCCACGAAATATAAAGTATGGTTAAAATAAAGCTTAATAATATGTATTCAATGTTTCTGCAGCAAATGCTGCATAAATATGTTTGAATATTTTTTTAATTATCTCTATATTTTTACATTTACTATTTAACCCCTCGAAAGAATATCGGAAAGTTTATTTACTTTATATTATTATAATTTAGAATTCAAGTCAATTTCTTTTAAAAGCTTTGTTTTTATTAGACATTTTATAATTTGCATATTTATCTTTACTAGTTATCTCGTACAAGAAAATGTCTAAGGTAACTTGCATTAGTACAACGACCTCAACGACTGCTAACATTCAATAAAAGCTTTGTCATTTTAGAGAATCGTAATAATATGAAGACTAAACCTTTTCTCGTTTATGCCTGTTTTAATTAGAAAACTACTGTACACTCAAAGTAGTTTATACAACGAAACGAAACGCTAATTTAATTGGAGAATTAACAAGCATTTTGATGCTTCTTTCACTCCCCTTCCCTTACCGATTCCAACTGCCTCTTCCTCGCGCACAGTTAGTTGCTGATATAAAATTAATAAAGATCAAAAAAACTTTAAATCTGGTGGAATCCAAGTATCCTGACCCTGAACTCATCAAAACTGGTGATTGATTATGATATATCCAACAACTGCTGTCTAAATAGTTTAGTAGTTATGTCGCAATTATGAAGTTTATTTATTTGTTAAATAACGTGGAAAATCACTTGGACGCGACGAGAATAAAGCGACAAGTATACAATAATAAGTTACGCAGCAAAATTGAATATTCACCAATTTCTTTATAACTAAACATATTCCATTTAGAAGACATGATTAATACAATATTAAAATATACATTTGTTGAAAATACTTTTGCAACCACGTTCTGTCTATATATAAACCACTTTAGGGTTATCCGCTTAAGGTATTGTGTCGTTTGAAAGTTTTAAAGAGTGGTTTGATGTAATGCCGCATGTCATTCAACTACAAAATCACGCGGACTTGTCTACGGGATCATGGCAACACGGTAGCATCCGTCTGGGCACGAAAAAAACTTCGTAAATCCTTGCCGTACCGTGAATATTATGAGGAATGATCTCCCAGCTAACGTACTAGCTATTTAATATGAGATTAAATCCCTCAAAGAAGTCCTAAAGAGGTATTTCAGCAGGCTGGCATTATGAGGACAATTGCCGCTGAGGTCTGTCACCGATGGTTGATAATGTGTGAACTTTATTCTACATACAAATAATTTCTGCTACGTATTCCTTTTATGCTTAATTACTATTATATGTAATATTTTTTCTACTAACAGGTATATTCTGATACCACCCCCTAACGGTCAATTCTCGCTGAGCTGTATCGCGACAATATACGACATCTACGCAAGGAAGAGCGATCCGGCCTATATCAAGGAAGATGCACCACATCCTGCCTCTGTTACCGGGGAGGACTCTTCAGGTAAATACTCACACATTGACGCAATATCTATCTTGCTGAATGTAAATTGTTTTGGCATCTCATTGCTAAGCATATTATGGACATATTTCTGTGATACAAACGAAGCGGAGTTCAAGCTGTAATTTATCATATCATGTGACCTACCATAGTGTGCCTTATTTTCCATTGGGTAAAATACTAATTCTTAAATATTAGGAAAGTAAAAAAACTGCAAACACTGAGTCCCTAGTTTATATAATATTAATACGTGAAGCAAATCCTTTCGGTACCTTTTTAAGCGTATTGCGTGCACGGAAGACTGAGAGATTTAGCATTGTTAAAGTTTATATGAAGAATATCTGTTACTAATATATTAAATAAAATAAATTAATACTGCGAATACTAATCCGACCAACTTAGACCCCCCAAAATATTGACATTGTCACTCAATGAAAAGTGACAGCAAGTGATGTAGATAATACTCATTGTTTAGGTTCATACTGCAAATGTCAAACAGAAAATAGTCTATGATCAAAAAGTCGCTGGTCGAATTGCGACCTTAGGGCGATCACTAGTTATATTTAATTGTGAGTTTTGTCCTACATCAACTAAGAGAACATTTCTCGAATATATATACTTTGTCCTAAATTACGTTAATGTATTAATATGTCTAATTTTGTACTTACTTTTAGGTACATTGCCGACGTACAGTCACCTCCTAGCATCAGTTTGCGTCGGCGTCGCTCTTCTAACTTTATGATTACATGGTAATCAACAAAGCGACTTAGCACCCGGAAAACTCAATTAAACTTGCTAATTAAGAGGGTACATTTGGTCAAACATTTAACATGGGCTTATAGTTTAGATATACTAATAAGATTACAATTTTAATGGAAGGATATGATGTTGAGACTGCATTAGACTAATTAGCGTATATCAGATGATTTCTAAAACATACACGTCATAATATAAGAAATATATTGAGATTATATTATGTAAAATAGGGAAGTTACTTACAATTGGTAATTTTAAACTTGTCTCTCTTGAACTTGGTGTTTAATGACTAGGATCTAAGAATGTTTTTTCTGTTATGTTTAAAATTATTACGCTGTGGTCTATATGGTAAGTCGTGAATGTCCGACGTGCGAAATATGGTGTTATTTGTTAATAGAGTTACTTGAAGCAGAACCTTTAGTACCGTTCAAATACACTACATATTTTTATAATAAGATTCTTTATGTACTAAGGTTAAGAATCAGATAATTATTTATTTATGAAATTTATTTATGTATGTTTGAATGTTTGGCCTCTTAATGTTGACCTTAACGTTATGTTAGGGTATATCCTAACGCTTATTGTATGTAAAGTGACTAAATTAGTTATGGTTTGGAACTATTACGTATATAAAGCTATTGACGCAAATACGATGCACACTTTTGCTGTAAATAAGTGTGAATATATAAATAATTGGTCAGTCATACGTTTATTGGAAGTGGAGAGTGGCGGAGTTAACATAATTCTCTTCTAATATATTTGACAGTTATCTCAAGATCTCAAGTCAAAGATGATTAACAATTTCTATGACGATGATTTCGGTTTATGGTTGATCAATGTCGTTTTAATCTATACTCATTGGGAAAATGAAAGTATTTATAAAATAATGTTTGACCAAATGTATTTTTAAGCATTATTTAAGGAAACTGAATGTTGTGATAGACATTTAATGAGAATTAGATTTAGGTCCAAATGGATATCTCTTTAACATGAAAGTGCAATGGACCTGACTGGACACACAGGCAGATGCACTTCTGCATCGAGTAATCCGCGATCATTTTTCAATTATTTTTAGAGCGATATTTTTTTCATTAGACCTGCCAGCAGGTTCAGTGAAGTCAATTTAAGGAGACCATTTACAGATAATTTGTGAAGAAAATTGTAAAACTGCTATTTGTATGTATTAAGAGGATCCATTTGTACGTTAATCTGCATTAGTAAAACTTTGTACTAGGATTTAAAATATATTACTACGTGAAATAATATTATGTACTTTAAAAATTATTTGAATGTTGCAAATTTGAATATAAATTATGTGAATATGTAAATAAACTCATTAGTTAATCTGTTGGTCGTTTTCTTTATATTCTCAGTTGAAAAATGAAAATTTAAACTCGCAGGACTGACTTCAGTTTCATTCAATACCTTAAAACTTAGTACACTTAATTAATGAATGTCGGATGAATTTCCATAAAGTTACGTCTTCATCAATCAAGTGTTTTAAAAGCCATAAACTCAAATTTCAAAGATCTTTGAGTATGAACTCAAGGTTGGGTAAATTTGAGTTTCGTTTTACTATTTAACGGTTTTGTAACATTTAGTGACGATGTGTGTTTGAAGACAGTTACGCTAAGCTTAGACAGAGTACTTGCTCTGAAGTACAACTGCAACTGAAGTATCTAAGTAGATGTATTAACAAATAGCTACTTGCTAACAGATTTATAACTGTATTACAACCATGAATGCAGGAAGGCAAAGGAAAGCATTAACTTGACTGAAAACTCAACGTTACATATAGGTCCAAGCACGAGACATCAGAGCGCAATATTCTATTCACTATAGTTAAGTTTATAAGGTTAATTCCATCTATTATTGTTGCTGACAATGTATGCCGTTTCAAAATATTTGTAACAAAATAAATAAAATATTGATATTATCTATAACGCGTTCTTGTTTTTTATTTTATATTCAGGTCAAATAACTACATCTAGCAGTAAATTGAAAGGTAGAGTGGCTGTTAGTACAAATTTAAAGCGATCGTTATAATGCGCTGAACTCTCTAGTGCACTGCCATGCATCCAACCAGTTAGACCATCGTGCGGGCAACTGGAAATATAGGGTTACTCCTATATTCTTAATTCTGTTACTCTAAGATAGTTAAATAACAAACAAGCTTTTGATCAAAGTAAGTATAAGTAACAATTTACAATTGATTTACTTAAATTCAGCTTTTATCAGTTTTTGATTCGCACTATTTACCTTTTAGCGAGAAAGAGTCTGTAGGAATATTTAAATTGAAATGAGTAAAAGTGAAATTTCTTATGAATTTTAGTAAATCGTTTCTAAATTACAAATTCATAAACAAAAATATAGCTGAAAGGATTAAATACATATCATTAGATAATTTTACATACATGAGTGGCATACTAACTGAAACCATGGGACAATCCTTTCGAATTATGTTCCAGTTCTCAAGTTCTCACGAATAGGTAAAGTCGTTCGTAAGATAACTTTTTACGTAATTTATCAGACATTTGACAGGCTCTATGGGTTGATTAAATCGAAAGAAAATGCGAATTGTGAAGCTATAAATGAAACGGTTAAAAGATTGTAAGTTATTTTACAAAAGAAATGAGGTCTAGACATGGCAAGTGAATAGAAATTGGTCTAGTAAATACTTAAAAATGAAAATTTTAAATTTATAAAGATGTTTTTAAATAATCTACCGCTTAGAAAGAATGTTTATCCCAAATATAGATTAGTTAGTATATGGAATACTAAACTTTCTTAATTTTTTTTGAATATCGATAAGGATGATTTGTTTGTTTCGGACAGCCCTACGCATCGGTTACGACCTCAGATCCTACACGTGATAAAAGTATGCGGCATGTTTTATTGGGCAAGTTAGATGGAAAACTTCAACGTTTTCAATTTAGCGAGAAATTAGGGTGTAAGTATGAAAGTTGTGCAGATATGCCGATGGGCCTTGGATAAACTTTGTTGTGGACGACTGACTTGCGCGATCATAATGCACGCTAAGGAATTCTATACCATACGTTTGACGGTTGCACCTTACAGCTATATTAATCTTAAAACAACTTCCTTTTTTAATGTTACTTTTATACTGCTTACTGATGCATTTTAATCATACCCACATATAATTCTTTATTAATATTTAAGATCATTGGCACTTCTTTTATCTCACAGAGTGGCAGATAATTTATAGAATTTGCGGACCTCCTTTAAAAAAGAAAACTTATAAAAACTTATTTCGTCGCTACGTCACATATGGAAACAGTTATAATTTTTTTAAATCGTTGACCTTTATAGTCTGCTTTGATGTATCTATTTCGGTCTTGTTCGGTAACTTCTCTCCTAAAAATCTATATAAAATAGTAGACTCCCTGTAAGTCAGTCCGTCATCTCAGCGCCTTCTCGTTACATATTAACTGTAACACCGAAGCTAGAGTATTTCAGTGCTGTGACCTTGTCGCGGCGAGGCTTGTTGAGCTCATGTTACAAAAGTTTTATCTTAACGAAGATTGCCTGTACTATATTCTGATGGTAAATAAAATATATTTACGTCTTCTTTTCCTTCTTCAATGTAATATCTGTTGTACTGAAGGATAGCTTTAATACCTTTTGTATCATGCTCGGATAATCACTTTAATTATTTTTACTTTCAGCATGTTAACGTTAACCTAGAAAGGAAAATAATTAAATGATTCGGATTGGGTACTAATAGTACCACTAATTGCGAACACTTCACACATTATAAGGAACTCGTCGTAGCAATACGTATTGAAGACCATCATTTAATTATCAGCTAGTATACGAAAGATTATATCCACTATGATATACACTATACATATAAGGTCGGGGAAAAAAGTTTCTTCGCATTTTATATGAAAATCAACACATTTTTTTTTTTTTCAAAGTTTATTTACAGTATATATGTGCCATTTTGTTCGATGAGTTTCTGCCATTTTGTTCGTAAAATATAATAAAATAGTTTTGGCAGTCATCTCTTGATATTAACCTTACAGAACCTAAAGAATTCTGAAGATACCGAAACAGGTGAAAATCAGATGGTGCAAGGTAAAGGTTATATGGTGTATGTACTAACACCTCCCAACCAAACTCTCTTAATTTTTGCTGAGTGGCTAAAGATGTGTGTGGTCTAGGGTTATCGTGATGAAAGACCACACCCTTCCTGTTAATCAATTCCGGCCGCTTTCTCTCAATTTCTTGCTTTAATCTCATCAGTTGTTGGCAGTAGAGATCCGAATCGATGGTTTTGCCGGCCGGTAAAAGCTTATAATGAACAACGCCTTCCAGTCCCACCATACATACAGCATCACCTTATTTCGAGTTATCCTAGATTAACCACAGTCTGTGAAGCCTGGCCGACCTTAGACCATGAACTTTTTCGCACGATCTTGTCGTGCGTGATTCACTTTTCATCGCCAGTTATCAATCTCTTCAAAAACGGCTCAGTTTCTTTCAGTGAGCTCGTGTGGCACCCAAATATTGAGCTTTTTAGTATAGCCAGCTTGTTTTAAATGGGTTAAAATGTTTTGTGGACAATTTCTAGTTCTTCAGCTACATCATAACCACTGATATGCCGATCTTGTTCCACTTTTTCAAAAATGGCGTCCATTTTATTCGTAACAGGGCGACCAGAACGAGGTGCGTTTTTACATCAAAATTTATCGAATGAAAACATTTCAACCTACTTTGTGCTACTCCTACTGACATTGCATTATGTCCATGAACATCAAAAACATTTTTTCGTTGCTTAGTTGTATTTTTGCCTTTTTTGTAATAATTTTTTAAAATGTATCGAATTTCTTCATTACATTCACTCATTTTTACACAAAGAAAACAAATGAAAAATAGCGGGAAATAACTTTTTTCTTTTTTTTAATTTATTTTTAATGTAACCTTTATACTGTTACCAAAACCAGCCAGATACGAATAGTACAGCCAAATAAATTTTATAACAAGTTTATACCTACGTTATGCGAAAACACTTTTTCTCCGACCTAATATATAGCAGGATGATAGTGTCCAATACTCATTTCTAGTATAACAGCGGTCAGCACTTTACTTGCACGATCTATGCTAAACGCATCACTTGTTACTACTTGTACACTATCAATAAGTATATTGCCAAGACAGAAGAAAACACCACACGATATAACCAAAATACATTTCACCACAACCTTATTGGATCTTCAAACGACGTGGTAATTTGGCGACAGAATTTGGCTGTAACTTGATACGACGAATTAGATAAATGGCATGAAACATCGTATCACCATGAGAATCTAATCAGCTCATTAATTAAGATCTCGGAAACGAAAAACAGTCTATCATTTTACGTACCAAGGACAGCTGAAATTTTATACATGACTAGAGACTACTATTTTGATAATAAAAGAAAGAATGTCTGATGAAAATTTTAATACTTAACTAGCCGAAACTCTGTGATATTTTGGTCGCAAATATCGGATAACAGTTCCAACGATTCTATGCCACAGCGTTATGCTACTACAGAAGGAATGGCCCCTTAGTCAAAATAAATATAGGCAGTAGAATAGTAGATCAAAATTAGAAACGTACGCAACAAACAAATAGCAAATTCGGTCGTGTATGGAATACTGTTTGCATCTATGGGTTAGATTCGCAAAATACTTCCTCGATGCTCTGGACAGGTTGCAAAGACGGGCTGTTAGCATTGTTAATGATGCAAACCTTATCAAACACATTGAGCCGCTTCAGCTGCGCAGGAAAATCGCCTCAGGAAACGTGTCCTACCGTCTGAATCGTGTTGCGTGTTCTAAAGAGCTGTTCAGTCTAATTCCCTCCTCTCCCTTCCACAACAGAACCAAACACGCTGGGCTTCAGAGTCACAGTTTTAAATTAACTGGCATGAACTAGAAAGTTCTACGACTTATCTTTGTCGTACCGTGAAGCTGTGGAGACAGTTCCCGCCCAGTGTGTTCTCTCCTTCTTACGACATCGGGTCCTTTAAGCGTAACGTGAAGACATATTTATGCATTACAGCGGCGACCGCCGATGGGTTTAGATCTCTCTGTGGTCGCCGTTGTGTTTGGATTGTACTGTGTTTACCATCAGGAAGAGTACCGTCATATAACTCTTACCTGTTGCTTCTAACCAACAAATAATGACTCAAGTTTTATGGCTATTTTTGGCTGATTCTGTAAGGTAGCATTGGTTCGAGAACTTTCCCATAATGAGAAAAATTTTCAATTTTTTATTAATATGCATAGAGAGGGAGAAAGACATATAAAAATGAACACGTACTGGTTCTTCTCAAAGCTCTTTTTGTGTATCTAATAAGATATTCATTGAATATATTGAAATCCTCACTAAAATTGGAATCAGACCTTTCTCTTCGTGTATCATTCTGTGAAGTAACATTTTGATAACTTTTCTCTGAAATTGCTCTAGAGATATATTTTTTGTTATATAATTTACCAAGTATTATTTGGATATTGGTGGAAATGTAAAAGATTTAAATAATTTTAATAATTCAGATGGTTGAATGGTTCACGATTAGATGGAGTGTTAGAGTTTTATAATGACTCCTAACTATTAGTGTAGAATAATGTCATGATGAAATATTTTCTGCTGATCTTCTGGTAAGTTGCTATCCACAGGTTGAAAATTAGCAATCTGCTAGACTTATCCCACTTGTGAACCCATCTCCAGTATAGATTTTGCTTGTGCTAGTCAACGTAATCCTCCTTGGTTAAGGTCACATCCCGAATGTAATTTGAAATAAGTATGAATAAAAACAGAAACCCATCTTTTTTTTTAAATTTATTACAAGTTTTATTTCTAAATTCAAATGGGAAGGATCACTAATGTGGGAGCAGAAGCAAACATTGGCGACCATAGCTGGGGTAATAATATTGAGATAAAGCTATCAAAATGTTCTCTTTTGTCACGTTTATTACTGATATTCAAGTATTATTGTAGAATAACTATAGTTACAAGCAATTTCTAACATTATTTAACTGCCTTTATCAATTAGTTTTAAGCGTATAGTCACTCAACATCAGATGCGAACATTGATAAACTTAATCCTGTAAAGTTATTACTTCCACGGTATAGCTTTTTTTAAAACAACATTGCATTTTGTATATATTTGGTGTTTGTCAACTGAGTTAGCAACAATTCTAACCAATGAGTTATCTGTTATTATTTTTTAATAGTTCAGTTATCTGGAAACTGCCTTAAAGGTGTAACCCTTAACTTGTGGTGATATCGCTAACAAAAGGAATAATATCCATATAAAAGCAATGTTCGAAGTGAAACAACGTTGTTCAAATGTTCACCCTTGCAATATCATTCAGCTCGTCCCGGGAGTCCGCTTGGCTGGTCGCCAACACTATGACTAATGGCCATCTACACTTACCGATATTGAAATGACTTCACCCTTCCACTATATAAACGGATATTGTTGTACTTTTTTCGCATGTAAGCAAGGAGCTTCTTGGCTACGTTATTATTACAACATGAGAATTGGCAATTGGATGTCCAACTATAACAAATATTTTGAGATATACTATAGAAACTAACGTGTCGGGTTCTTATCGAGTGTTTCAAATAATTTTTATTGCTTTAACTTTTGAGTCATGGAGCTAACAGTAGCATTCATAAATTGCTTCTTATATTGAAGTGATAACTTCTTATGGGAGGGTAAACCGCTTCGTAACGTAACGCGTTACGGTGCCATTAATAGTAGCATAGTTTCAATTAATCCTGATAACACGCTCGTAGCCTAGTTTTGATTAGTTTAAGTTATCACTTCTGTCGAGCGTCTCGAGACGCACAGTTTTTTTTAATGGTCTTACGTGTAATATTAAACAGAGAATATTAAGTCAGGAATTAAAGAAATTTTAATTAATTTAATTTTACAATTTTAACAGAGAAATTTATCTCTACTTGGCGCAGTCCGACTGGTGGAATACCTCTACCCTACAGAAGATCGCAGACAAATGACCTCGCGTTGTGTTCCTGTGTTGGGTTGGATTTTCAGAGCTCCTTGTGGTAGGGGGTTCAAGGTCGGCAACGCCTATACCTATGCCATTACAAGCGTCCATTGGCTACAGTAGCCATTGACCATCAGGAGTATGATAGTTTGCCAACTTTGTTGTACAATTTAGTTACTTTGTACATAGCTTTGAAGATAAATCTCATTTCATGGTTTACTAGACCATGTACGTTTTATAGATATCTTTATATAAAGAGTTTTGTGAGAAGAATGAAATATTAAAATCAACTTCAAACGTTATAATTGTTCTTATTAGAGATACATGACCAGCCGAGGTTGACATTATTGGATAATAAAAGTTTTAGGTGGTTGAACTGACAGTATCTAATGTCGAACTTCAATTAATTTCGTCAATGTCTATACGTTATAATGTAAAATAACTGTTAACTGTTAAAGATTCTCAAATTTATCAGCTTGTTTTACTGCAGAATAGAGACTCACACCAGTTAATCCTTTGAAGAAGATATTAACCGCAATGGAATAAATAACATACCATTGGCAAATAGATCCGGATTGAACGAAGTCTTTTGATTATGGTGTGATATCGCAGAGTCATTCCTCCGCGTCCTGCCTCACCCCCGGATTGGCTCGCAGCCAACCCTCACTGTCCAGGACTAATGGTCATCCTTACTCTCTGATATTGAATTTACCCAACTCCTTATAAATATTAGATGTTCATGTATTTATCTAGTGTTATTTTATTCCCTGTTAGAAATATAGTGTATTAAATATGTTATTTATGCGGTGACATGTGTAGTTAAATTATCAGTGAACCTAAAAATACCTTTCAATTAAACAATATTGACTAAAATTTAAAAGTTTTTAATGGGTGCTTGCTGGTCAAGAAATGGTACTGTTATTGTTTGATGAAAGTGGACTGTATATTTTAAATAGATGAAGAATGATAAAATTGGAGTGTAAGAGAATGTTGGATGGTGGTTGGTGAATTCACCGATGTTTTGTCTCTACTCTTCACACCCGCACGGTTCTTGCTCTTATGGTTTTTTGTTTTCACAGCACTCGCGACACTCACGAATATTAGCGTTCCGAAGCCGGCCGGCACAGTCTTAATTATATTTAAGGATATTTGTGATGTTTGCGATTAGTGTTGGGTCTATTAGCGACGATTTTTTTTATCTTTGTTTTCATAATAATTGGTCAATCGATGATACATACTTCCTTTTTCTTATTTTTTAATTATGAGCCAGGAATATAAAAAAGATTTAATCCATTGCAATGTTTTATGGATACTTAATTTAATTGATATTGATAATTAATAAAGAAAAGAAATATAAAATGTTTAGTAGAATCACTTGTCCTGGACTAAACAGTACACCAGTTTTCTAACTGAAATACTGACGATAGTACGACAAGTTCACACGCGACCGTCCTATGCGGTGACAGACGTTAGCGGGGGCGAGGTAGCGTGCCAATACGTCACGACACAGTACACTAAAGTAAACAGTATGTTGTCTCGGCAGTGTTCTGGAAATAATTACCTACAGCCGCTCGGTAGATAAACACCCTATAGGGTTACCCTCCGACTGTTTCTTGGGTTACCTGGTTACACATGATGATGCTAAATTACATTGTAATTATTATCTTTTCACCAAAACACTCCTTTTATGTTCTATATTACTGCTTCTATGTTATCATAATAACAACCCTATGTAACATAAAACTCATTGCACTTAATCTGATTTGTAATTTAAATTAAGGTTTTCTCTACATTTTTGAACCTTTAGATACCTAACTAATTAATTTATCTCGTGTTCAGTTTAAAAATATTATTTATGATAAACCCAAGTACATCGACGTCTTACTGTATCTGTCTCTCTTATAACTCAATAGAAGCGAGTAGTAGCACCTATTAAAATGACTTATGACATCATTAAAATTATTTATGTCGTAGAATACAGAAAAGTTAGGTATTGTATTAGAGTTAAGATATTATGACGGAGAAAGAAACCCAGGAAACTGACGGAGTAACACAGGGCGACGCCATTTGTATTATTGTTATTATCTTTGGCTGGTTTTAGAAGAATGAATTTAGAGTCTGAGTCGACTTGGTTAGCAAGTGAACGTTCCGATAAATCAGCCGAGAATGTTGCTTCCCTTTTTTCCAACTAACTACACTGTTAGCCTTAAGGGCCCTGGAGTAATTATAGGTTTAGACAGCTTGGGTGTTGATATCTTCAGATGTCGGCAGTATTTATTTGGATTTCAACCAAGCCGAACATTGCAGTCAGAACATGTTTCGACTACAATAAAGTCATTGGGCGATTGTTGGGTTATTTTGACCGTAGATGAATGTGATGATGATACCTTTGCACCAACAAGTATAATGATGCATTATGCACTTAAAGTTTATAAAATAAATTAATGAATCTTGATGTGCTTTCAAATTATGTAAATCTACACTTAATTCCTTCATTTCATTGTAACTCATTAATGCTTGTAAACAAACGACACCCGACCCCCGGTCGACCCCACAACCCGGTCCGGTAAATATTTAATATCCCAGTAATATCCTTTCCATTTTTGCGCTAAACAAAATATCGTTTTAAATTTAAATTGGGTTCCGTGGATTATATTGTTCTACAGGAAAATATATAATACAAAATGTGTAACGGACGTGTCATATTTAGACATAGCTTAACTCCGTTTTGCAAACAAACATGAGCGTGGAATGTGGTAAAAATAAATATTTACAATGTCTTATCCCACACATTTAAATTCTATAATCTCATACTAAGCCGGGCAGGCGTGGGCCCCGACTAGCATTATTTAAGATCAAGCTATCTAATGATTTAACCAAACAATTTAATAAAACTGAGCAAATTTTATAAAACATATAGGTGGAGTTTTAGCGGCACCTTAATCATTCATGTAGTGGATTTTATTTTTTATTTATAAATTTGCGTTACTTATCTCTTTATTCTGTAATATTGTTGGCTAACAAAATAAAAAAGCTACAACTTCTACAATTTCTACAACTTGGCGAGTAATCGAAGCTGCTCGACACTACTTATTTATTATTATTTATACTGTAGAGTGTAGTCTATAGTACATATTCGACAACACAGGTAGGTTCTGGATTATTTTTAAGGTTCCGATCCTTAAAATGAAAAAAAAAGGAACCCTTATAGCATCACTTCGTTGTTCGTCTGTCTGTCTGTCTGTCGAGATCCTTTTTCTCAGGAGTGCGTCGAGTTATAAAGTTGAAATTAATATCAAAAAGAAAGGTCTGCAATAACTTGAAGCTGTGAAAAAATTAAATATACGACTGATGTCTCATTTTTTTTGTATTTTCTTAATAATATTATATAAATATATATATCGTACATTAAAGTGTAGATGTTTTAGGTAGTTCTAAATCACAAATAGTTCAGAGGTTGGCGTGGTTATTAAATCATAAGCTAAATTAATTAAACAATGTGTTTTGTAGGAAAGTTCTGTCGACCAAAAAACATTGCTAAAATTATGAATACTAATTAAATATATTAATTTACTTTTCATAATAATAGGCCAATATGTAAAAACAACACTGGAGGAAACATCCGCTCTTTATAATATCCTGACGAGTAATGCCGAATGATTGCAATCACTTTTATATTATACCCGCATTGACAAATATCAATTTACCGACATTGGAATTATAAATGTGAATTCGGTCTTTACATTCCATTAATATCTAACACTTTATTATTGCTCAACCCTACCACGGACCCTTGCCTGTACTTCGTCGCTTTTTTTTATTCTTTAACAAAAACGTCGTGCACGTGACACCGGTACAAACGACGTATAAAACTGGTTCCAGTCGATATTATGTGCTTACTCCTCGATTGAAACTGAATGAATATTTATACGGTCTCAACTGTAAATACGATTTTGTTACAACGACTTCAATTGTCTCCTTTTTTCCTATTCTATTTCTTTCCTCACAATATCTCATGAGGTAAGATTTGCTTGAAATAACAGGTTAAATAATGCAACAGATTTTAATTTTAAGGATAGTGGATAAATATATTTTAAAAGTTATCTATGTCATACGGTTGACGTACTGTAAAGTTGCGAAACGGTCATTCGTTTCATTCCTACAACATGGATTCCTTCATAAAAACGTGTAGAGACTGTAGTAATGCTTTTTGTTTTTCAATTTAATTCTAACTCGAGGGTATGTATTCAAAACAAGTTAACGCAACGATTTATTATATTTCAGAGCGAGACTCTGAATGTTCTTTTTATCTATACAATTAATAAAATTGAAGTGTTTGCTTGTAATTTCTAAATAACAGTGTTTTACTAAATGCATATGAAAGTATATACGATACCTATAACAAAAATCCCATTTTAAATATTTTTGTCTGTCTGTATGTTCCGGGTAATCTCCGAAACGGTTGGACCGATTTTGACGGGAATTTCACTGATAGATAGCTGATGTTATAGGAAGTAACTTAGGCTACTATTATTTTAGGAAAAAAATTAGGGTTCCGCATAAATAAAAAAAGTGTGTGCGTATAACATTTACGCACGATTGAAGTAAAACTTCTTTAGCGTTGACGGCATATATCACTGAAATGATTAAATTTTATTATTGAATATTATAGAATGTCACAATCGTCAGAAAATGTATTAATAATTTATTTATTACAAAAGTAATCAATAAACAAGTATATTTAGAGATTTTCAAAAAACTTTTCAATTTAAAAATTTTTTTTTTTAAACTATTGAATTTTTATACACTTTGCTATTCACAATTGATCCTTTTGAAAATATTGGAAATAAATAATCCTAATTGATTATGATGATATTTGCCACTAGCTGGCGTATAAGTCAAGAAGCGTGGAGTATATGACATATACTTACAACCAATCCAAATTATTATTTTTCAATACCGGAAACTACGTAACCGTTACTTCTGTCAGAAAAAAAACCTGAGTTACTCCATATTCGCGCCTACAGAAGTTTTACTTAAAAAAATTGGTTATAGTAAATCACAACAATCCTATCTTCTAAGGAACACTCACAATAAGCATTTTTGTCTTTAAAATAGCAGGGAGAGGGGGGAGAAAAATTCGCGCGGGCATTCTGTAGTCCAGGTGAGCGAAACCGCGGGCACAGCTAGTTAATAATAATTATGCGAAGGAGTAGGTGCAACGGTGATGCGATCGGCTCGGTGAGTGAAGAAGGCATGTGCCCATCTTTAAACGAGCGTGTTTTAGCCTATTGTTCCCTAACGAGATGTAATGAGTTCTTATCTCTTGAAGGAGCGTTTGAACGGACTAGCCTACTATTCTATGACTTATGATAGTAGTATAGCCAGTGAGTCGCTACAAGAAGTACGTCGACATGCTACGATATAAAAAAAAACAATAGATGAGAAAGTTGATTGAAAAAATGTTGTAATGATTGATTATTCCTAAACAAAAGAATCATCACGACCATCCAGAATGTAAAAGGTTATTTTTAAACAATATCCAAGATTTGGTGGCGAACACAAAGCGACACTTATTCCTGGGTTATTCTAAGGTATCACAGTGCATTGGTGACGTAGTTCACGCCTGTGGTAGAAAAGGTCGAATTATGTAGTACCGTGGATAACAATACTATCAGCGACATCTTTCCTCCAGACTTCATGATTATCAGCACCTTTTCCCCAACATTTTGGGTCAACACTGAAGGCAATCATGTTGCGCTTTACACTACCTTTGAAGCGAAATTTCGTACGTCCCACTGGCTTTAATTTAAGCATAGTATATAGTTTTGTATTCTGAATTAAAATGAACTGGCGTGCTCCATGTCTGAATCAAAACATTGGAATTTAGTTATGAAAGGAATTTGTGCGGAACCCTAATTCTTTTCCTAAAATAATAGTAGCTTAAGTTACTTCCTATAACATCCGCTATCTATCAGGGAAAGTCCTGCCAATATCGGTCCAACCGTTTCGGAGATTATCCGGAACAAACAAAAATTTTAAAAATTGGTGTTTTGTTAAAGGTTGTTATTTTGACTTTACAAACAAACACTTCAATTTTGTTATAATTGTAGAAATATGTCAATGAAAGAAGAAAGGCTTTATCGCAAGAAATTTTTGACAGAGTATTATAGCACGGCGCTAAGAAGCGATAGAAGAATACGTGATTACATACTTTGTTAATAAAACTATTTTTTTTTAAATTATGTTTTTGTTTCACCAGTCCGGAATACAGGCTCGTCAGTCGGCAGTGCTGCTGGGAATGATATTAAACCGTCATTGCTATATAAAGGAACGATTATTGTGAAAGCTTTTGAACGGAATACGTATGGTCCAATTTATTTAAAAATGCGATTATTTTTTTTATTCTTCTTTAGCAGCGTTTTGGTAGAATGCTAAGAGTGAATTTCTACACCATAAATTTGCTTGCAAACCTTGTTTTATTGTGTTGAAAATCTTCAGCCACTGCTTAGACACTAGGCTTGTATTTAAAAAAATCTAGACAATAATGGTTGTTTTGGTCTGTTTATTACTTTATTGTATGATTGTATAAATAAATAAACGCCCGACGCCACATTGACAAAAACAGAATCTTTATTCGAAACTTAGTGACATTGACAGCCCGCCTTCTCATCGACTAGTGATGTTACCTACTCACAACATCCTCCTTATTAGAAAAAGTTAATTTAATATAATTTTACAGCTTGAGACAGTTTACAAAAATTGACTAAACTCTTAACAATAACCCTTAATTACAAAGACTATTTAAGTAACTCAAAATAAGACAGTTTGTTGAACTTAATTTCTATCTATAATCTATATATATTCTAGACTTAACGAAATCAATCAGTCCTTCACAGTCACTGCTACAATGTTTACTTAGTGAACCAAATATTAATTCTTATAAATCTAACCGTCTTGATGGTCTTATGACTCTCCCAGGCCTAGTACGCTTTTCAACTGGAGTTCTATGCTCTTCAATAGACGGTGCTACTGTATGAGGATTAGGAGATGTCTTGATATTTGAACTTTTTTGTAACCTAATATCTTGAGATACCATTTGCGGTGACTGCATAGGCTTCAAAATATGCTGTGTGTTTCTCCTTCCTATAAATCCATCTGACCCTTCAACAATATAAGACCTAGGCTGATCACATTTGGACCTTACTGTGCCTGTAATCCATGGAGTATCTGGCATCTTCTTAAAATAGACTTCATCTCCTTCTTGTAGTTCTGGTAATGATTTAGTCTTTCTGTCATAGTAATCCTTCATTTTATTTTTACTTTCTTCCTTAATTTTGACATATTCTTGAAATTTGACTGTTCTTGGTATTAAGTTTTTTGTGATTGTTGGTAATTGTGTTCTAAGTGAACGTGACATTAATAATTGTGCTGGAGATGGTAGATTTCCTCTAAGTGTATTCCTGAATTGAAGCAAAGCCAGATATGGATCTGTCCCTGACTCCTCTGACTTGGTAAGGAAACGTTTACATATCTTTACTGCGGACTCTACCAACCCATTTGACCTTGGTATGTAGGGACTTGACGTATTATGATGTATTCCCCAGTCCCACATAAAATTCTTAAACTCTGCCGAATTAAATGGTGGCCCATTGTCATAGAATAACTCAACTGGAATACCATGTCTGCTAAAGATACTTTTAAGACAAACAATTACTGTTTTGGCGTTAGTACTTGCCACTGCCATTAATTCAATATAATTTGAGTAATAATCCTGTACTACTATGTATTTTTTAGATTTATAATCCATGAAATCACCACCAACTTTTTCCCACGGAAGTAATGTAACATCATGTGGAAGAAGTGGTTCAGGAGCATTTGAGCTTCTATGTGACAAGCAAATATGACACGACTGGACAATGTTTTTTTATATCAGTTGACATAAATGGCCAAAATACATGTCCTCTAGCAAACGCTTTTGACCTCTCAATTCCCAGATGTCCACTGTGTATAATTTTAAAAATTTCTGGCCTTAATTTTTTAGGTATGACTATTCTAATTAAATCATGTTCTGTATTTAAATCAAATCTATACTGCCAATACTCTTGCAGATCTTTGTGAATTTGAGTTTTACTTGACGGCCATCCTTCTTTACAGTATGTTTTCAAAATCCCCAGACTTTTATCTTCATTAGTGCCTCTGATTAGCCACTGTAGACGTTCTGATGAAACTGGTAATGACTTAATCAGTACATTTACATGAACAATGACATTATCATCTAATTCATCTGAACTTGTTTCCGAGAGAGCTGCTCTCGACAAGGTATCTGCAATGTACATGTGACTACCTTTCTTGTAAACTACATTTAGACTATAAAGCTGTATTTTTAACATCATTCTCTGAAGACGTGTTGGGACCTCGAATAATGGCTTTTTAAACAATGTTATTAAAGGAGCATGGTCTGTCTCTACAGTTACAGTTTGTCCATATATAAATTGATGAAACTTGATGCAGGCAAAAACTATTGAATAGAGTTCTTTCTCTATCTGAGCCATTTTCTGCTGTGTATCTGTTAAAGTTTTTGAAGCATAATATACTGGATGTTGATTTTGCAACAACACCGCTCCGACAGCACTCTTACTAGCATCACTTTGTAGAACAATAGGATCATGAACATTAAAATGTGACAACACTGGAACTTGACATATTAATTGCTTCAGATGGCAAAATGTTGTTTCATGGTTGGCAGTCCACTGCCAATCAGTAGATTTTTTTAATAATTGCCGTAAAATTTCTGTCTCGCCTGCCATATTTTTAATAAAAGGACTTAAATAATTAAGTATGCCTAGAAATCTTTGTAAATCCTTTAGACAGGTAGGAGAGGGCATCTCTTTGACTGCTCTGACTTTGTCTGGATCAGCTGTGATTCCATCCGCTGAAAAAATGTGACCCAGATATTTAATACTCTCCTTGTTGAATGAACATTTTTCTTTATTAAACTTGACATTATATTCCTTTGCTCTTTTAAATACTATATTAAGACGCTCATTATGCTCTGGTAGTGTTTGACCACTGACTAAAATATCATCGCTGTATACTGCTACCCCTGGTATGTCACCAAACATTTCAGTCATAATTCTGTGAAAATACTCACGAGCACAACTGACTCCATATGGAAGACGTTTAAATCTGTATCGGCCAAAAGGTGTATTAAAAGTTGTGAGGTAAGAACTCTTCTCACTCAATTTACACATCCAAAATCCACTACTTTCATCCAAAGTGGAGTAAAATTTTGCACCAGCCACCTTGGCACGGACAACATCTACTGATGGAATAGGATAATGAGTCCTCTTAATCGCCTGATTTATATTACGGGGGTCTAGACATACCCTTAATTGACCATTTTTCTTTTCTATTAAGATTAAAGAACTCACCCATTCAGTAGGCTCTGTGACCTTGGTAATGACATCCATTTTTTCCATCTTCTCAAGTTCTTGTTGAAGTCTATGATGTAATGCAAATGGTACCTTCCTCAGAGCATCGACTTTTGCCTGGACCTCAGGATTTGTACTTATATGACACTCACCAGGACAAGACCGGTAAAAACAGAATTATTACATTCAACAAGTTTATTTAAATTCATATTTTGTGACTGACTTGACTTTAATGACTTGAATTTGACTCATTTTGACTTTTTTCAGAAAACAATTGACTATTATTACTTTCTGAAGTTTGCATGCTTCTAGTGTCTACACAGAAAACTCTTTTAACTAGACCAATTTCTGAGCAAGTAAGTTTACCTAATACAGTTGGAGAATTCACATTTGCAATTATAAAATTAATTTGTTTTGTCATATAGAGGTCATTAAATTGAATTTTACACTCTAAGCTTTGTTGACCTAGTACCTCTAGACTATTACTAGTGTATGACTTAATTTTTACATCAGTTTTAGACAGTAAATTTTTAGTATTAAGTGAATCATAAACACTTTTTGACATAATATTGACATCACTGCCTGTATCAATAATACAGTTTATTTGTGAATTATTTATATATAAATTAATTGTCCATTCACTTGACGACTTGGATGACTGAATATGACCTATAAACAATTAATCTTGTTCTGACTGTACCTGTTGCATATTACTATCTGACTGTACATATCTTATTGACTTTGACAGAGATGACCGACAACAGACTGCAAAATGACCAACTTTTTCACATTTTTTGCACTTTACACCTAATGCTGAACATTTGTAACGATGCACCTGTCCACACCTTGTACAAACTTCCTGTCTTGACTGCTGACTATATTGACTGACATTCGTTGAGTTAGACCTTAATCTTGAGCGTGATTGACTTGTATTATACAAGACTGTACTTTGTTCTGCTGTCAGTTCATCCATTTGATGTCTGGACGCAAGCATGGCCTTTGCCATCTCTAAGGCCTTATCAAGATCCAGCTTATCTTCAAGCAATAATTTTTCTCTGATATAGTTGTATTTTTGATGCATGTTACATAAAAAGATTATTTTGATTAGGCGTTGTTGCAGCTGTCCTAGCTCACAGTTTTGTGACCTTAATTTTAATGTGCAATCAAAATCGTCTAAGGTTTCATTTTCACCTTGTTTGTATGTGAAGAAATTATGACATTCATAAGTGAGGTTAGCTTTTGGGGCAAAGTGATCTTGAAATAACCTTATAAGCTCGTCGTATGTAATTTTATCGTCGTCTTTTCCAAATGTATTAAATACATCCACGCCCTTTTCACCAATGGCATGTAGAAATAAAGCTACTTTTCTGCCATTACTCACTTCATCCAAGCCAGACGCACGTAAATAAAATTTAAATGACTGTACCCATTTTTTCCATTGTTGAGCCAAGTTACCACTTATCACCATGGGCTGCGGACTGGACATTCCAGAAAGTTTCTTGGGCTTTTGATTTTCGTCAGACATGACGCCGTATTTACACACGAGGATTTCACAATGACTCAAGGTTTACGTTTACGGTACGAACCCAATTCTGACACCATGTTTTGGTCTGTTTATTACTTTATTGTATGATTGTATAAATAAATAAACGCCCGACGCCACATTGACAAAAACAGAATCTTTATTCGAAACTTAGTGACATTGACAGCCCGCCTTCTTATCGACTAGTGATGTTACCTACTCACAACAATGGTAACACACTATTGGGCCATATTGTCACCTAAGATCAGATGCGATTATGGCCGCAATACTAAACCTATAACGATAAAAAAAAGATAAACTCCATGATATAACATGTTGTTATTAAACAAAGAAGTGTAACTTTTAACGAAATTAATAATTAATGACTACAATACATGAATTCATATTTTGAAGTGAAAACATCTTTAGTACCGTTGTAATTTGAAACGCGATAAACGAAAAAGCGACACTAAAAAAAGACAAACACATATATCTGTAGCGACATCTATCTCGCCACATACGACACATCCTACATCGCGATATTAAAATTAACCCAAGAGAACACTGGAACACGTGTTAAAACATTGTTGGATTGTGGTCCAAGAACCGAACAATTAAGTATATATACAATAACCCAACAATCTTTTACCACGTGTTCCAGTGTTCTCTTTGGTTAATTTTAATATCGCGATGTAGGATGCGTTGTATGTGGCGAGATAGATGTCGCTACATATCTATAGGATTTACTCTGCGAGAGAATGAGATAGAATACATCTCGGTCTTCTCTGTGTATATGTGTGTTTGCGCTTACATATTACGAAGGCTTGGGAAAAGGCGTCATAACCATAAAGTGAATATTTTATGTTTTCTGAAGGTTTCACATCAACCGCGTGTGAACAGCACACATGTTATTTTTTTTCATTTTTTTAATGTTTATAGGATTAGTGTTATAGTCACGATCTAACATAATATTAAATGACGACATGGTCCAACATAATAACGCGCTTAGCGTAGAGTGAGGGAAACCAGTTCTAAAGTCCATCTGCCGGAATACACATATAGGTGCTTCGCGAAAGATTTTGAACTCGAGGGTGGTAGTTTGCCAGGCGGCATTAGAAAATACCCTGCCACCACGCTCTGGCTTCATCATAAAATTTTTCTTCACCGAAAGCTCAGACTAAATGCAGAGATTCGAACTCACGTCGATCGATGCGGTGTCCGTACAGGCTAGCACTAAGCCATTATTGCTTATGATGTTTTACATGAAGGCTGCATTATTTTACTTGGTATATATCTAGCGGTTTTTGCTGTAGTAGCATATTAACAGCTACCCTAGTGATGAATTTTCGGTTGTCGCAACTGTATTTCAATATTATACAGAAAGAAGTTACATTTTGTTCAATCATCATCATCATTATATTAATATTAATACGTGAACTAAAAACATTGTACCTCTTTTAAAATGTATTGCGTGCACGGAAGACTATGAGATTTGACATAATTAAAGTTCATATTGACAAGGAATGCAGAAAGCTAAAATTTATCTATAATATCTGTTACTAATATATTCAATTAAATTAATTAATACTACGAATCCTAACTCGAACAGAGCCATTGAACTTAGACCCCCCAAAATATTGACATTGTCACTAAATAAAATGTGACAGCAAGTGATATAATATTCATAGTTTAAATGTCAAACAGAAAATAGTGGTAGTAGTAAATGATTAAAAAGTCGCCGGTCGAATTTCGATCATTGAGCGACCGCTAGTTTGTATAAAAATGTAATGCCGCATAAAATGTAAAGGTATTGCTTCAGAAACTAAATTAAAAGTTTAACGAGAGAGTTCTGGTACATCTGGCAGTTACTGAAAACCAATTTACGAAAAAGAAAGTTACAATATCCTAGTTGCCAAATTTTAAAACAAAAAAAAATAACTTATCCTCTACAATCTGTGAATCGTACCATAAAAAACATAATACTTTATGCGTCACAGAATCGCTGTGAGATTATTCATTCGAATGTTTTAATGTCCTACGTAATGGCCGCGGAGTTTGCTCTGTTCTCGCTGAATTAAGAGTTACCGCCGCGAATGGCCACTGGGGAGGCTGGACCGGACTCTGGAAGGCTACTTGACCCACTTTTTAATATCGAAGCTCCTTGCATATCAGCTGTTATGTCAGGTAGGTAAGTTATCTAGGAAGTGAACCTGATGATTAAGATGGTATAAAATTTACAATCAAATATTAATACTCTAACTAGAATTTATAACGTGAACGTCGATCAAAACCAAAATTAAATGAGCAAGACATTTCTATTCGTACTCACGAGTGACAAAATCTTTATAAAATGTTTGTCATATATGACTCCCTTGCAATACCTTTAATCCTTCGGCATCTAAGACAACCTTATTATCACTGTAGACCGATATTAAATAGTCAGAACAAGGGGCGTTTTAGTGAAACCATCACGGTGGATACCCAGTTTAAGGGTGGAACACGTTTCGCTCGCAATTTGGCGTCGTTACCAAAATTGGGTGTGTTAAGAAAATTGGATCAAAAAATTTAGCTGTTCTCTCAAGTTGGTGACAAATTATTGTTTTGTTATGATGTTTTTGAAGAAAAAGTATTTTATCTGTAATGTATTACGTTTATAAAAATATTATATCGAAATTTTGTGTATGCGGAGTCGAAGCACTGTCTTTTACCTTTTACTTTCTAATAAAATGTTACATCTACTTTCTAGGTACGTAAACATGATGTCATATATATTTATTTATTTTAGTATGAACTTCTAAATTATACATAATTATCTTCAGCAGCATTCAAAGTCCAAGAATTAGATATACTTTTGAAAAATTTTATGCAAGCTTTATTTCTATTTTATCGGATTAATACTTTGCAGACAGGTGATATTACTGAAGAATTTACAGACCTTACGAAGCGATTAAGATTCCTTCTACAATATTTTATCAGTTTTAAATGAAAGGTAAAACCAATCTTCCTTACCGAAATTGAAATAGACGATGTTTCTCTTGGATGTTCAATTAGAGCTTAGCTAATATTTACTATCAAGCATTATAAAATGGATTTTTGAAATATATTTCCAATATGTTATGAAAATACACGGTTCCCGTGAAAAGTACTAAATGTAAAATAGGGTAGAAGGACACGACGGTTATGTTTGACTAGCGGCCGTTTTCAATAATCTATCTAACCACTGTTTTTGCTACTGAGAATAAAAATATATGCCTGTTGGTTAGCTTCTGTATAAACAAACTATCCGAAGATACGTTATTGAAATGCAAAAGCTTACCTAAATATATATATTTCTATCTTCAGTAACATAAACAGTGGTTAGATAGATGATTAAAAACGACCGTAGATCGTGACTCGCTGATCTCTCGTTGATGACTGTTGTTTTTGAAGTTATACTTCTTTAGGCGCGTTATGAAAAAATGATGAGAGTGAAATTTTAAGATGCGCGCGCATCTGTGACACAAAATTAACAGTATGAGTGTTTTAGTTTCATACAAGTGCGAATTATATATGTGCTAATAAATTATATTCAGTAGTGATTTAAATTGAATATTTTGATTGATATTACTTACTATTTGTGAATATTAGTGAAAAAAATTGTGCTTATATACTTTTTCAAGTGCTCCAATATAATTGAGGTTAACTATCCGTATGTATTATTTATTGATATAAATTAAAATACTTTTATTTAATATAATTAACACTAAATATTATTAAATTATTAATGTTAAATACTTATTATTGGTTATTTAATATTTACAAAATAAAGAAATAAATTTAATAAAACATCTAATAA
Source organism: Saturnia japonica (assembly GCA_033032175.1). Classification (NCBI taxonomy): domain Eukaryota; kingdom Metazoa; phylum Arthropoda; class Insecta; order Lepidoptera; family Saturniidae; genus Saturnia; species Saturnia japonica. The sequence continues at coordinate 378,051 of CM065332.1, forward strand.
AAAGTTTGTGATAAAAATTAAAATTGAACATCAAATTATACTATTAATTTTTAATATTTGCTATTAAATTGAATAAATAATAAATATTTATAAAAATAACTAAATAAATTTAATGAATTTTTTTTGATAAAAATGTAAAGTGAATATTAAATTAAGAAATCAATAAAAATATTTAAAAAATGACCAATCTTAAATTCAATTTTTGAATTTATTATTAAATTAATGTAATAAAATAAATTGTTAAGGCTAAAAGGCGCTTACGACGATCATATGCACAATGATACAGCACCTATCCTTTTTCCTCGTATCTGTCTATCCTTATCTACCCCCTACCTTTCGCCGACGTCAGTTAGCCTTTAAAATTGCAACGGCAAACACAGAGTGACTGCGGTATTTAATTAAAATAAACTTTACATCAAAAACTTGAATAATTATCGTGCATGGTGCGTGGTGACACAGAAGTGAACACAAGAGGAGGCCTCCAAAGTGCGTGAAAGCTGTTGTTCGGTGAGTCCCTTTTTTCTCCATTCTATAAATTCCATTATTCCGTGTCATTGTGCATATATTGTAATCGTCCAGGGAAATTGCCCCCAACCATCAATCCGGCTAGTTTTAAGAAAGAAAACGAACCAGCGCAGACATTTGGTCCTATCGAACGCGAATTATCCACATAAAATTAGTCGTGATCATTTATTGTGTGCGGGAGGTAGATAAACTTATTTTACAAAATGCCTTCTGAACCACGAAACGAACGTAAATTGCAAAAATTGCAGAATAAGATTACAGTTTTGTTTGAGAGGTTACAACAGATATATGATTTAATCGCGGAAATTGGTAATAATGATGAAAAAATTGAGGAGTTTTTAGCGGATAGTTTTACGATTGACACCTTACGAAATGATTTTATGGCAGCCGTTGAGGAACGAAGTGATTTTGAATTAACGTTATCGGATGGTCCCACATCTTCTTATAAAGTCGTTATTTCGTTTGAACAGTTATATGCTAAAATAAAATATAAGTCACATCAACTGCAGTCGCAAATGGCTGAAAATACTAGCCGCGATGAGCAGGGTACCGTAGTGAAATGCGTAAAACCGTCCTTAAAATTACCACGATTAGAAATTTGTTCATTTGACGGTGAAAATGAGACTTGGCCTATTTTTTACGAGACATTCAAATCTGTTATTCACGATAACCCGGATCTAACCGACGGTGAGCGAATTCAATATTTAATTGGTAGACTAAAGGGCAAAGCCTTAAATATTTGCCAAGGTATTTTACCCACTGCCGAAAATTATAGTGTTGTGTGGAAAGCCTTGGTGAACAAATACAATGACAAAAAGATATTGGCCGCTTCGTATTTAGATAAATTGCTTAACTTGCCAAATGTAGGTGAAAATTCTCCTTCACAATTAGAAGAATTTATAGATAAGTTTTCATCTCTGTACTCCGCTTTGAAACAATTACACTTGAAAAGCTTGGAGGATTTCATATTTATTCACCTTGCGTGCAAAAAAGTGGGGTTTGAAACTGTAAAATCGTTTGAGCTTAAATTCGACGATTCCGAAAATGATTCAACTTGTACGGAATTCATCGATTTTGTTAGAAATCAATCTCACATTTTACAACGCGCTCATAATGTGGCGGGCGCGAGTACAATCGCTACAAATACGAGCGCGGGTCGGACTCAGGCACGTAAAAATAATAATACGGCATCGTCGCGGTCGTCAAATAGATCGGGAGCGCGCACCTCCTTTAATAATGTTAAAAGTTTTGTAAATGTACAGGAACATAATACGTGCTTATGTTGTGGGAAGAGTGATCATTATGACTTATCTCAATGCTCAAAATTCCTGTCTATGATCCCTAATGATCGTTATAAATTAGTTAAATCAAATAAATATTGTGTAAATTGTTTAAATAGCAAACACATAATCTTAAATTGCAAAGATCCCAGACGTTGTACTGAATGCAATCGCAGTCACCATAGCTTGTTACATTTTCCTAATAGTAAGACAGTATCCACTAATATCGCTATGGAACATACAAATACAGCGATAGTACCACGGTCGCGGTCGGGGAGTGCGGCTCGCGCTTCTGTACACGTCCCTGCCGCGAGCGCCGTCTCGCTCTGTGCCGTGGGTGAGTGTACTGCCGCCGCACCGGAGGCCGTGAGTTCGAGTCCCTCGTCTTCTGTCTTGCTCGGTACCGCGCAATGTCACGCTGTAAACTCCGAGGGAAATATATTTGTTTTGCGAGCGTTGATAGATAGTGCGTCGCAAAAAGATCTTATAACGAATGAATGTTGTAAAAGATTAAATTTAAAATTAAATGTGTCGCAGAGTATTTACTCTACACACATATACACATATTTACTCTATACACATATTTATGTGTCGGGTGTTGGTGACATCACCAATCCTGTATTAGGAGTTACCTGCCTGACCATTCGGTCTCGCTTCGACGATTCGGTTAGGTTCACTATACAACCGGTGGTAGTCAATCGTATCACCAATGAATTACCTACCGCGAAGATAGACACGGCGCGTCTGGATTATTTAAATAATATTCCTTTGGCTGATTTTAATTATTACACGCCCGCGAATATTGATCTCATATTGGGAACGGATTTATTTGCTCGAATCTTAGGTCCGAATTCGATATCGCGTGCGTCCGATGAACCTGTCGCGATTGAAACCTTATTAGGTTATATAATAATCGGTCAGGCCCCGGTCTTTAACCCCGCGTGTAATATTGTTCGTTCGTATTGTACTATGGAGGAATCATTCGAAAATTGCCTGAATCGATTTTTCGAATTGAAAGAGGTACCTAATGTGCTTAATTGCCTAACTGTAGGCGAACAAGCTTGCGAAAAATATTACTACGATACCACTCGCCGCGAGTCGAACGGGCGATACATCGTATCGCTGCCGTTTAAAGATGATACCTCCGTTTTAGGAGACTCGATGCGCGCGGCCGAACGTAGGTTCTTATCTTTGGAACGTAAATTATTGTCTAATACCGCCATGAAATTAGAATATGACAATATTTTTAAAGAATACTTTTAGAAAAATTATATGTATCCCGTAGGTAGCATTTCTGATATTGGCTCTAATAATAATCAATACGTGATATCTCATCACGCGGTGATACGCAAAGATAAATCTACCACAAAATTACGCGTAGTATTAAATGCTAGTAATCAAACTAGTACTGGCACGTCGTTAAATGATTTATTGCATACTGGCTTAAATCTACAAAATGATTTATTACAAATAATATTAAAATTTCGTTTGTTTCCTGTGGCCCTAAATGCTGATATACGGCAAATGTATTTACGCGTTTTAATAGACGAAAATGACAGAAAATTTCTTAGGTTGTTGTATAGGTTTGACAGTAATGACGAAATTACCGTTTTTGAAATGTCCCGAGTACCGTTCGGCCTGTGCTGTAGTACATACCTAGCTATACGTACCATACGTCAGCTCGCCGCCGATGAATGCGCGCGTTTTCCGACTGCTGCTTCGGTAGCCACCAAGGATCTATCATGGATGATTTAGCAACTAGTTGCTCATCTGTAGCTGAGGGTGTCGATCTTTCAAATCAGCTGATCGATTTCTTCGCGACTGGAGGGTTCGAGCTAGTTAAATTTTCTAGTAATTCACCTGAAGTTATGTCTAGTATCCCCACGGCCAATCGTGTTAGTGAGTCAGTGGAATTCAGTACGGAGAGTCACCTAAAAATACTTGGTCTTCTTTGGATACCGGCTGACGACATGTTTACATTCAGTGTCAATTCAGAGTCTCGCGAGTGCACTAAACTGAATATTCTATCAACAATTGCCCGACTATGGGATGTTATGGGATTCGTAGCCCCAGTAACGTTATTAGCGAAATTAATTATAAAATCATTGTGGGAAAATAACGTCGGTTGGGATGATATTCCCCTGCCAAATGTCGTGTCCCTATGGAATAGGATAGAAACTGAATTGCCATTATTTCAGAATATTAAATTGCCACGATATATAGGTGTCGATGATAATTGCGTTGTCTCAATAGTAGGCTTTGCGAACACGTCAGAGCGCGCCTACGGTAGCGTGGTATATCTACATGTATATACGCCGAATGAACATCGATGCGTCACTAATTTAGTATGTGCAAAATCGAGAGTAGCACCTTCTAAAACTGTTATTAGTCTAGCTAGGATGGAGTTATGCGCTAATGTAATACTAGCCAAACTGATGCGTATAGTTATCGATACCTATGCTGATCGTTGTCAGATATCCAATATTCACGCGTTCACTGACAGTACAGTAGCACTCGCTTGGATTCACTCGTCTCCTACCCGATGGCAGACCTTTGTGGCCAACAAAATCTCGAAAATTCATAATGAGCTGAATCCACGACACTTCCATCATATTAGTGGGAAAGAAAATCCAGCAGATTGCCTCTCTAGGGGACTAACTCCCGCTCAGTTACTTGAGCACCCCCCTCTGGTTCAGTGGGCCCTCGTTCTTTCGACTGCCTGGCACCGAATGGCCAATAAATCGCTTTGATCCCGCTAATGTAGAGGATGAAGTACCCGAATTGAAGGTCAATGTCTTCGCTACTACAGACAGCGCCTCTCCAACTTCTACTCCGGTCTTTTGTGCTCTCGCCACTAGAGTGTCCTCGTGGTCTAGATTACTGCGAATAGTGATCTATGTCCTTCGGTTTGTGAAAAAGATTCCTAAAAATTTTGTAATTTCTCATTTGAATCTAGCCGAAGAATACATAAACAAAGACCTTCAAAAAATTCACTTTTCTGATGAGATCAAAATGGCACAGTGCGGAAAGAAGTTGCCCCGCGCTTTTTTGAAGCTTAATGCTTTTTTGAAAGATGGTATCTTCAGAGTAGGTGGTCGACTGGTTAATGCGGCTTTGGATTATGACAGCCAACATCCCATATTACTCCCTCGGAAAGACCACATAGTAAACTTAATTATTGATTATTATCACCAAAAATATCTACACACCGGACCTCAATTATTGATGTCTTTATTGCGACAGAAGTATTGGATTTTATCTTCTCGCAATATTGTACGTAAACGAGTGCAACAATGTACAATCTGTTTTAAGGCTAATCCGAAAAATACTGTGCCTCGTAACAAAAGCGGTACATCTGGAATTAGCGACAGATTTAAGTACGGAGGCGTTTTTAAATGCATTGAAAAGATTTATATCGAGACGCGGTCCCGTAGCAGTTCTTTATTCGGTTAACGGCACGAATTTCATAGGTGCAAATGTACCAGCTGTTAGAATCTGAACATTATAAAGACAAATTCATTAACGTGGCGCGTGATAATGGAATAGAAATAAAATTCCATCCACCACTGAGTCCGCATTTTAATGGATTAGCAGAGAGCAATGTCAAAAGTGTTAAAACCCATCTCGCTAAAGTGGTAGGAAAAATACTACTAACGTCCGAAGAAATGATTACCGTACTCACTCAAATTGAGGCAATTCTCAATTCGCGTCCGCTATCAGTGCTAAGTAGTGACCCCGCGGAACCCCTAGCATTGACTCCTGCGCATTTTTTAGTTATGACCCCATTAAAGTTATTACCGTCGGAGGATTTGAGCAATGAGAAAGTTCCGCTTCTTCAAAGAAAACGCTTAGTTGACCATTTAGTTCAATCCTTTTGGAAACGGTGGAAAATCGAATACCTGAATACTATACAGGTTCGAAACAAATGGTTAACTCCGAGTGCGCCTGTTCAGCGGGGGGCGGTTGTTCTGCTTAAATCAGACAACAGTACTCCGTTGGATTGGCCCTTAGGTGTAATAGAACGGACGTTTCCTGGTAAAGATGGCGTTTCGCGTGTCGTAGACGTTAAAACTAAATCCGGAATCTATCGCCGACCCGTGGTGAAAGTATTCCCCTTGCCTAATTAATAATATTAAACCATATCAATACAGTCCACTAATTTATCGTTCGTTAGATTATTATATTTAAATAAATATTAATTGAATAATACACAATAATGGTTCGTGTAGACTAAGTTAAATAAAATACTTATATTCTACTGTTAGATATTGAAGGATAATTATCCTGTCAAGCCCGGGGGGATGTTAAGGCTAAAAGGCGCTTACGACGATCATATGCACAATGATACAGCACCTATCCTTTTTCCTCGTATCTGTCTATCCTTATCTACCCCCTACCTTTCGCCGACGTCAGTTAGCCTTTAAAATTGCAACGGCAAACACAGAGTGACTGCGGTATTTAATTAAAATAAACTTTACATCAAAAACTTGAATAATTATCGTGCATGGTGCGTGGTGACACAGAAGTGAACACAAGAGGAGGCATCCAAAGTGCGTGAAAGCTGTTGTTCGGTGAGTCCCTTTTTTCTCCATTCTATAAATTCCATTATTCCGTGTCATTGTGCATATATTGTAATCGTCCAGGGAAATTGCCCCCAACCATCAATCCGGCTAATTTTAAGAAAGAAAACGAACCAGCGTAGACATACATATTTATTTATTTAATTTTTCAAATTTAAAATGAACTTTGTTGATTATCCTTTTCCAATCCTTCTATTATTTTATTGTAATTAATTATTTGCATGCAATTAAAAACTATTTTTTAATGATGCCAAAAAAGTATAACTTCTCACGCGCGTACATAAGTACACGCACCCATTTTTTTTTAGTTATCCTGATACTTGCATTACTTTGCCAAGTTACTAAATGGAATCTTTAATAGTGTACCAGATTTGTTATAAAATTGTAAAACTTTTATGAAAAGTACTAATTATGAAAAAAATTATGATCATGAACGAAGCAACAAAACTGAATAAGAAAAAGAAATATACAATTTTTACTATCGTAATGGCTGCATCTAATTATTAATACAAAGGCTTGTTCACAGTAAGTACACTTAAAGAGAGTTCAAATTGGAATTAACTAATGATATACCTTCTGTTGTGAAATCCGAATGTATTCGTTTTTGATGTGATTGCGTTGGCAACATTGGTTGTTAGAAAAATAAAGAGAACTGAGAAAATGTGAATCCTCGTTAATATTTTTATCCTTAATTTAAATAAAGTAGAACCCGTAACGTAATAATATTACACCTTCCCTTCGGTGAATTTCGTTGAATTAGAACGAAACCTTATCTTGCTTTTAAAAAGTGGGTCATAAAAGAGACCATACAGTAAAGGAAATATTTACATCCTAGATTTGATATATTCCTTTCATCAAGAGCGATTCCAAGCAACGCTAGACAAAATAAGAAATAAAAATAAAGATTGCCTTGGCTTTAACTTATATAGCGCTGTGTAGAACAAGCAATTTTCAATTCTGAGCTCGTCTCATAGCATTAAGCAAATACAAAGACACTCGTTAATTTTAAGTAACATATTAAAATAACAACAAAATACAGCTTCTATACACCTGGCGTCCGCTAACGTACCTTTGTTTGGTGTAAGGGCTGCATTGAATTATGTGAACTATGAGATTAGAATGATGGAGTGAACTGATTGGTTACCAGGCTTTCATGTTTCATAAGTGCATTTTAATTCAGTTCTTTTGTATTACATTAATTTCACTGCTAATACTTTTCCCGAAAGCTACCATATTTAAAATGTATAAAAAATCTCTAAATTAACACTGAAATATATATAACTAACATGTGAAGTTAGTCAATTGGCTTTCCGTCATCTATCTTTGATGTTGAATTTTATGTAAAACCGAAGTTAATGCGACGAGTTAAATGTACAGATCAACCGTAATCTAATAGTTAATAAATGATCTATATAAATCTGTTATTAATATTTGATGAATACAGTGATATAAGTAAATGCGACATTGACGCTCTTTCCATGGAATCGTTAATGGTGGGCAATTGCCTTCAGTCCACTTCCGACTTGATACCGGCGTGAGCGAGAAAGAATTTTGTCCTTTTTTGACAACAGAGTTTCCGCTTTACGCTGTAATTTGAAAACAAAATTTGTACTGTGTTCAAATTGCTTTCAGTGAGGGTAAAACACGTCTATTTATAAACCGCCATTGGACGAATAGCGTTTTTTTTTAAATTTTTTCTAATTATAATAAACGTTCATATAGATATAAATCTAAAAAATAAAGTGATTATTACGAAGCTTATTTATAAGCTTCATAGCCGTATATATTTAAGGTAAAATAACCAAATACACGATTTTTAAAATTTATTAATTAGAAACACTTTTATCGGCGTTAATCTGTAGCAAAGAAAGAAAAGTTAAATTGAAACCCTACTTCTATGAAAAAAAGAACAAAAAATAATCTTGTAAGAAAGAACGGATTCCTTAGTTCGTTCTTTAGATGTTCGGTTACATCACTAGGTGGCTTAGCTTAATGATAATCATTAGTATTCCGAGACGGCGACTCCTTCGCTCAGTAAATAAAAATTTGCAATCATTCCGGGCAGATGTTACGATCCATTAAGTGAGGCGTGACGTGCGCTTCTCGATTTATTGTGTTCAGTGTGTACACACGGATTGTTATTGTGAACATATCTGCTTGTTATTTACAGAGCAAAGACATCCATTAATTTCAAGTTATAATAAAAAATATTCCTAGGCGGCGATTTCATATTTAGACGAGAATTGAGGGTGAAATTTTGTGAACGCGTCACGTTTAGGCTCATTTCGTTACATGAGAGAAAAGAAATATATAACACAGAGAGAAGCACAAAAAGAGCTAATAATGAAAATTATAATTTTTTAATATCTTATATACAGTTTAGACAATTAATTTTAAATATAATTTATCTAATTTACAGTTTAGACCTTAAAATATCTTAGGTTTAGACTATCTCCGTCTTCCTTTTTAAGAAGTATCACTTTTATGTATCACGTGGATAAGCAATTTCTTTTTTTACTTACCCCTTGTAAACTAATTATTATAGCAAGAAATAAATTCAACTTTAGTTAAAAATGTACGATTAATCACAAGTATTAACCACTATCCTGACATTATGTACCTACTTGAAGGCAAGTTTACGTAGAGCTCTTTGAATTCCATTATTTTATGTTCTTAGCAATTATCCACGGTCCTTGAACAACTTTTAACACTAATTAAACGAAGTCTTTGAGCACCCGTAGTTCAAATTATAATTACTAAAATGTTGTTATGCTAAAAATAAACGCCGGTGTTTGTAAGGTAATATGGGTCCGTGAGTTTATTTTTTTCAAACATTACGACATTGTGTCGAAGACGGTTTCCATTGCGAATAAATTATTCATTACCTTCTTGTCTGTGGTAGGCCGACTGTCGAGGAACATCGCACGTCAAATTAATTCTTTGCTGTAACAAATATTTGCTTCGTGCTTGTTAATGAACTGCTGATTGACATAGCTCTAGAGTTTTGTCAATTTCATTATCAATAGAACCTTTGTTTTTGGTGTTGAAATCGTCGTTTTCAATCTATATTAATTCGAGACGATATTTGAGGGTAGTTACAAATTAATTTATGCATTAATCTCATGCAAAGTAGTCATTTATAGAGAGTGTTATAACTCTATGTTTCTATCAATATCATCAATATCAATACATAGTATAAAATAAAGTCGCTATACGCGATTGTCAGTTTGACCGCTTACTTCTTTTAAACCACGCAATGGATTTATATACGGATTTTAATATCATTTAGAAATTTATTTACGAAAAGTTTGTATATATAATACATTCTAATGAAGTTTTTGTATAGTAGAGAAAATCCAATGTTTTGTAATCAATTCATCAATAAATTTGATTTTCAGAAACTTACATAGCTTACGCTGGCTAAGCCTTAAGAGATACTTCAAATGTACAAAAAATTTGTTGTTCTTCAATAAGACTAGAGATAAGTCCGCAATAGTATATATATGTATCTCATAAAGATGACTTACAGTAACCATTTTTATCTTCAACATAATAATTAAAAATATTAGATTATTTGCGAATCTATTTTCTCTAATTCAATATTAATCATAATGCAGATTATTATGTTCGTTAACTTGTGCTATTAATGTAGATTAAAATTGTCCTTAACATTAAATCTTTTAAATAAATACCGTAGAAGTTATTACGTGCAACCAAAGAAATCATTCGCAGCGAATCAGTTGGCCGGCATTCTACATCGATACTGCCACCCGCGCGATGACGTGGCTAACCTGTGGTCTATATTGTGCTAACGTCACGAGCTAAGTGCGCTTTTCATAACTAAGGCGTTATGAAATATCAATACTAAAGCGATAAAGTCTAAATCATGTTTTTTTTCGTAACATAAAATATACCACTTTGTAAATTACAGCGGTACGAAGCTGGGGCGGGTCGCTAGTATATAATAAAACTCGAAAGATTGTTTGTTATTTGTGTTTTATCACTCCAATAGGTATCTGGAATCTAGAACAATTAGTCAGATTTGATAAAATATTTTTGTGTTTTATATTCTGTTTTTCAAGGAAGGTTAAGCTATCTAATATCACGCTGTGACCCTTAAGCATAGAGCAGTGAACATAAATATTGACTTATCTAGTAGTCTGTTGGAAATTTGTTATCATAATGTATGGAACAGGCATGTTGTTATGATTATAATTTAATTTAGGATAGTTATGTATAAATTTCCAGCATACCTTACAATTTTTAGTTAATATATGTTTTACAAATTATTATTACACAATTTAAAAGTCCATAACCGAGACGTTCTTCTTGTTCCGACAGCTCAGCGTAGAGATCCTTGCCTAGGATCTAGAATAGAAGTCAGCACGGTGTAGGCCGTATCAGGATACACTGCTCACGCAGACGACGCAGCACCAAATATCTTATCTATTGAGATTTCCTCATATGTAAAAGGAAAAGTAATTATTTGTATTATAAATACAAAATCCAGGTGATACTTTCCCGGTAGTGTTCTTTCAATGTTCAGTAGGTATTTGTCGTTTTGACAATGGGTATTTCACCCATATTAATATTAAAATTATAAATTATAACAATTAAAATAACTTTTCTATATAAATATGTTATAAAATAAACTATCTTTTCGACTCCCAGGTCTGTTGTACAATAATTTGGTTTTTATCAAAACACATGATAAATATTATATAAACGTTACTTCGATTCAAAGGTCTGCAGTCCAATCTCTCAAACATGATCAGATCCATCCTGAAGAATCTGTCATACTCTCTGTTCTAATTTTCTCTTTTGTTTGAATTCAAAATTTCATCTTACTAGACTTTTCTTATTTTAAAAATTAAAAATAAATCTAATCATAGATTTATTTTGCTAAACTAGAACCTGGATAGAATGTTTGTCTATACCTTAGAAACTCCTAACTGCGCATGCTCTATTACTATCAAAGAATTATCAATGACAGAGATTGTCATAATATTGCAATGTAAACAATACGAACCTAAAATATTAACAAAGCTGTTATTAAACCAAAATTATCAAGTTATAAATTATCTAAACGCATCAATACATAAACCTATCATTAATTGGTATCCTGGAAATAAAAGAATAGGTACACCAAAACAATAATAAGGTAAATCAAATGAACTTATGATGAATAATATAAAGTAGATATTAAATAAGATTATCTTCCAGATAAATAATATAACATTTCCCCTTTGACCCCGTAAAATTTTTCAATTGAAGGAAAAATTTTGATAATATATACTTTATAATATAGAGAGCTAGCTTCACAATTACATACATCTTTAACATACTAGCAAACATACCTCACCCTATCAAATCCTAACAAAGTTCCATACATACCTCAAACATGTCATCACCAGGCACACCGTAGGGGTTGGGGCTCACAGTCAATGGCTCCCACTCCAGAAGTTGCTCATCATTAAGGCAGAATGGTATATTTTACGAGCTTGCCTACCACTCGAATGTTGGCTTTTGTTATGAAGAGTCATCACCCGCTCTTTAACAATAAATAAATATTGATTTTGTCCTATGGCTTATTTAAGGAGTAGACAGCCGCTCCATTATATATAAGACTAATATTTAGTCGAATAAACCCAATATATAAATAAGGATATATAAATATAATTCCACCTCACTCAATATCAGTAATAATTGCTGCATAAAATCAGCATAAACGCTGCATAAGTAACAGCATAACCGCTGCATAAGTAACAGCTTTAGACGCTGCATAATAATACCGGCACAAATGCCGAAAATAATCTCAGCCTTTAAAATGCTGTAAATATCTTGGACAACAGCCAAGAAATATAATAAGATAATAGTACATATAATTAATATTATATAATATACTATAAATAAAATAAAATATACTATCCCCATATACACATATACTTAATAATATAAGACCTAAAAATAATTTTTTATAAAAGGGAAATGTTTTATATTGATGTTTATTTATTTCAAATTTATAAAAGTAAGCAGTTAACCAAATGATATTCCAAAAAAAATATATATATGTAAAACATATACCAACACTAGATAAAGTGTGAAAGTTGTTATCATAATGTATGGAACAGGCATGTATAATATTATCATAAAATAGTAGAAAAGTTAAGGATCATTTTAAAATATATAACTTTTGCTATTATTTATTCGACATTTGTGAAATGTGACATTGAGGAGCATTAGGACAAAAAAAGAATAGAGAAATCAGAACACGTAAAAAAAAAAAACAATAGCTCCGACAAATATAATGTAATACTCGAGAATTTATAGCCACCAATACGCTATAGATCATGAACGTAGAAATATGACAAAACGTTAGAAATGTTTACACTCGGCTTAGTTATGATATAATATATAAAAACACTCGATCTGTCCTCGTGTGTGTGTGTGCGTGTGTCGAGGAAAAACACAATGCGAATAGTTCCAGTTTCCGTTCAATTTACGTAATGTGATATGGCTGACGGTACGGTGACAAGGCATCTTAAAATTAACTGGATGCTCAATTTTATACTTTTTTATAACTTTGCTACATATCAGACATTTCTGAGTTCCCCAAATCCTCTAAGCGAGCCTTACAACAACATAAGGTTTGGCGATTAGATGTTTTACGAGAAATTATACATAAAGGTTAGTATTATTTGTATATATATTCTTATTTGGCTTTAAAATACGTAATTAAGCAATAGGCGAGCCAGAACTCTAGCATATGAAAAGATAAAAGAAATCTAGGAACTCAAAAAAAGAATCAACAATTCGTGCGGCTTCGAGCAAAAGCGCTCTCATCGTCCTACCTGGAAAAAACCTTATTTGGAATCCTAACCTTCTCAAATAGTTTTGTAGACTGACCGGGATAAAATTATTGTACATATTGTGATTGATTGGTGGATAGTGAATTTCACCTGATGGGCTAGATCATGTTATTTATTATTTATTCCCAGGCTGTTTTCGTCCACGTTCTGATACTGCTGCTACATTGAATATTTATGAGAAAATTCCACTAATGACTCTATCTAACTCCGCTAGCTCTCGGTAAGAACCAAATCTATTATACCGCCTACAATAGGTTGCCAAAGCAAAGTTAGCAAGGATAACCATGGCAACCGATCTGTTATCGCAGTCACGATTTTAAAAACGTGATTATATATTTTAATGGGCTGTTACGTAAAATTAAAAAAATATATACTTATATGGCTATATTATGCTTACAAACTTATGTTTTTAAATTGAACATTAACATATTATCATATTGTGTTGCCAGTTTTTCATAAAGAATTTAAAGAAATAACCTTCAACCAGCACGTAAAAAGTAATCCGAATTACCACATATAAATTATTAATGTCACCGAAAGCTATTATGTAAATTGAAAGGACTGAAGAGATCTGGTCACCCTACATAAAGCTGATTTAACGTTATATCCTCCCCACTACCCCCCGAACAGTTATTACCATAAAGACTGATAAATATCCACATTTATTATATGCTATCTATCGATAACGTTATAGTGTTGGCTTGAACATCGAATTAAACACTTCATGGGTTCCATGAATAATATAAGTATCCAAGTGGCCTTCTCGAGCGACGTTGATGTTTTGGAACTTACTGAAGGAAGCCCAGTACCTTAAAAGGGTTGATAATGAATGGTATAATGATGGTTGACAAGAAATAGATTTTTATATCGAAGCATGGCAAAGTGACTATATAGTACCAGATGGTGAGTGTTGGAAATATAAATTTATTAGCCGCATCGTGAGATGGCGAGATCGCAGGAAGGCCTGTGATAGGCGTGCAAATGACAGGTGTAACCGTTTGGCGAAGGCCCCCTCTCCTTAGCTCGGCGGGACGGCTGATGCGGGCAGGCGCAATAGTCGTAGTCGTGCTTTTGAGTGCCACGCTTCTGCTTGTGGTTTGGAGAATGCTACGTCACAAGTAATTTTCAGTAGTGTCTTAGTTGGATTTTGTCTTGTATTGTATAACATTGAATTGGTATCCCAGAAGTTTTGTTGAACTGATTGCTTGCGGTGCTAGTGTCCTGCGATTTGAGGCGGTTACACCCACGTACATACAATTCACTCCACACACACACATACTTCACAATTGGCCGTCCAGATCACCGGGGTGCGGTCAGGGATACCGCCCGCGCCTGACGAGGTCAGTCTTCTTTTGTTTGTAATCAATTACTGCGTATCGCAGCAATAGGTTCGAGAGGTATCGTGATTCGCGAAGATCGATTCTAGGGCCCAGCGTACGTCACGCAAATAGTACGCCGCAAACCTTCTCGAACAGTGAGCCAATGCAATCAATATAATCGAGTAACATTTGCAACCACCGAGGGATCTCAACAAACTCCCAATGTAACAGCTGTATTTGTTGATAAAAATTGAAAAATTCTTTGAAAATTTTTCTCTATTTGGAACAGCCCGACTGGTGGAATATCTTCACCTTATAGAAGATCGCAGCCAAATGACCTAATGCTGTGTCCAGTTGTGAGTGGGGCTTCCTGAGCTCCTCGAGGAGGAGTGGTTCAAGGTCGGTCTTGCTAGTGATACATTTATAGTTTAAAAAAATAAGGCAATTATGAACCTCAAGGCATTATTATTATCGATTAGAGTAACTAATCTCAATGGTCAGGTTATAACTAATTGTATTTATTGACGTTTGTATTTATTATAGTCTTTATTGTTAATATGTGATGTCTGAACATTAAAAACTAAATACAAGGGATTTGAAATCACATCAAACCCTTTACAGAAATAAAACATAATTAATAGTTAATTTAAGTTCTAAACATGGCATCCTTCTTCCAACTAATTGTTTTTCTCATTTGTTGATTTTATTAAATATCTTAGATATACATTGAGGTACATAATTATAATACAACTTATGAGCACATTAGAATTACTAATAATAAGTTTCAATCATGATGTAATTGTCAACTCAACGCAATTTAAGGTCATTATTATACAACATGGTTTACTGTTACAGATTTTCGTCGCCGTGAAGTCGGGAATCCGTTGAAGGTTATTGTTCATGGTTTTACATATTATGACATCATGCCAAATAAGTAACACAATCGATACATATTAATAATACAATATTTTTGGTTTTAAGATCAGAGTTTACTAATATTATTAAAGTCAAGGACCTCGCGACTTCATTTCAATCTAATGCAATATATTTTTTCTTTAACTTGTCTAGTTATAATTGTTTCAAGATAAATATAATTATTTCTTCAGAATATAAGTGCAGAAGCGTACCTACGCCATTTATTTTCTACCGTAATATCTGACCGTCGTTTTATTTAATTATTTATTGGAAATTAAGTGTAAGTGTACAATTAGAGGATTTAATTTTTTTAAACCTTTTCTACCAGTTTCCAGGGGTGCAAGATAAAGGCTTAATGCAAGGTATCGTTTCATTCAAAAAGTAAAAAGTTGTTTTATAGTAAAATTTACTATTTCGTAGCCATGACATCGCTTCCTGAATGTCCCGTATGATCATCAATTAATGAAATTAATACAGAATTTTCAGACAGAAAATACTATAAGGCTATAGTAGTGGTGCCCCGCGGCTCTGCGCGCGTTTATAACACAACAATCATTATCGTCTGGTTATTTTATTGTTATGTACCTAAACTATTGACAGTTGTTATAAATTCTAACTATTCATAAAGGAGTTACATAATTTTACTTGCCATGAATAACATTTCATCAAAATCGGTAGAAAATATTGTTTTTATAATTTCTAAATGTATTCTTGGTAATTTTTGTAACCTATTAATTGAGAAACGACCTAAGCTCAGACACAAACAAACAAACACTCCCTGCACATGCATTTCCTATTTCACATAGTTCATTTAATTCTGTGTGTACAAAATTTGATAAAAATCAGTCAAGCCATTTTTGAGTTAAATAGGGATATTCGTATATATATTTGGATAATGACTTATTTGTTATCAGTGTCATGTATAATAAATGTCTATTATATAGGGAATTTAAAAAATGTACAAAGAGAAACATAAATATATTAAAATACATGATAAAAAAATATTGACAAACTAAGTTCCCGCATGAACATAGGTGTAGCAATTTTAAAATCGCTTTAAATTTGTTCCAGATTCAGTAGTTACTTACCACGTAACATAATTATCAATTTAGTTCATTAACTTTGACATATAACACCATGTTGGCGTTTCATTCCACAACATATTCCAATAAGTTTAAAATAGTCAATACACATAGGTGTTTGTCCTGGTGACCTGCCTGCAAACTGTGTCACGTACAATCCTAGAAATGACCCCTTTCCTACCAGCACCTCTCCTCCCCTTTTAGTGAGGCGACACAGTCTGAATCAAGATGCCTTTTCCTGCAACGAGTGTTTTCATTATACTCGCAGAATATAATTTAATTCTAATTATAAGACTAGACATTTTATTTTTATTTGTTTAACATAAAATAACATACAATTTTATGGGCATGTCACGTTAAATCAGAACTGGGCCCCTTATGATCCATATCAGCGCTCACCTGGACTGCCCGCGATACCCTCCCTGCCAAGTCAGATTTGGTAAGAGCCTAATAATGCTGCTTTAGCTACCCGTTTTAAAATAGCAATTGTTGCAGTCATGTAATTTGTAGCTATTTATATATTTATTTATAACCACCGACTAAAAGCAAGCATAACATTCAAGCTTACTGCTTCCGCGCTTGCAGACCTGTTTTAAGTTTACGGAGTCGAACTGCTTATAGAGGAAACCAATTAAATATCAATATCCTATAGTAATTATTATAAATTATAATATGTATAGTGAATAGTATATATACTATTATTAAAATCTATACTATAGAACTTAAATAAAATATCTAAAAATCTATTTTAAATTATCGTGAGATAACTATTCAGGCTTAACCAATAGTGTAGAGACACACACATGCTTATTTATAAAGTGTACGTTATGGATGTATGTGTCAAGTTCCACACATCGTTTCCCGTGCCACAAGCCACAAAAATATTGTACAATTCGATTGTAGACATCTAAATAATCGCATGTGTACTGTAATACGGTTTGCGTAGATACCTAACAATATATATTAAAAATAGATTGCGTTTAACGTTGTAACCTAAAATATGGATATTGCTTAATCCAAAGAATTGAATTGTAACAGGGACTGATTCGCAAAATAATTCCTCGACGCTCTCGAAAGGTCGGAGAGACTCCTTATTGTTAATAATGATGCAGTTGTTGCAAAAACACATAGAGCCGATTCAGCTGCGCAGGAACATTTCCTCGCTGTGCGTGTTCTACCGTCTATATTATGGTGAGTGTTCTGAAGAGCTGTTCAATCTAATTCCTGTCACTCCTTTCCACAAAAGTTTAAGGAGTCACGGTTTTATGGTAGTCTCCATGTCGGCACGAACTAAAAAGTTCTGTATATCTTATCTCTGCCGTACCGTGAAGCTGTGGAAACATCTCTCGACAGATATTGTTTTCCCTCTTAATTATGACATTAGGTTCTTCAAGCGTAACGTGAAGCCAGCGGTGACTGCCGATGGATAACGATCTCTCGGTGGTCACCGTTGTGTTTGGATTGTAGTCGTTTATTATCAGAGACAGTACCGGCAATTGGCTGATCTACTACAAAAACATATATTTGGTCATGGTTCTCTGAAATAATATAAATAAATCAAAATATTTTCGAAATTATATTTACATATATGTTCTAAGTAAGATGACAAGAATTATCAATATTTCAAACAGTAATAGAAACATATTACAGATTATTTTAGTAAGTATTTTTATATGGATTCTTGATTGGTTTCCCATATTACATTACCGGGTTTTAAATAAATCAACCAAGACATCTGATGTTAAAATATTATCGCTGTGTGTATTGGAAACAAACCGCAAAAATATCAACCAGTCTGCAACAGTGTTTGCAATATCTCGATCCGTGTTCAACATCGCAAAAACTATAAAATTCAAACAGTTACATCAGCACATCACACTTTGTCTTATTAAAATTTATGACAAAACTGAATACATAACATTACATATCCAGGTCATTCTTTACCATCAGTATACACTGAGATGTTGGCAGCAATCATTTTTATACAATATTTAATCATTCAAAGATATTGATAATCCGCGACTTGACTATACGTTTTAAAATTGATGTAAATTATTACATAATATTAGTTTATCCTCCTGAGGCCTGCCAGG
This sequence comes from Saturnia japonica, assembly GCA_033032175.1. Taxonomy (NCBI): domain Eukaryota; kingdom Metazoa; phylum Arthropoda; class Insecta; order Lepidoptera; family Saturniidae; genus Saturnia; species Saturnia japonica. Next base: position 396,714 of record CM065332.1, read on the forward strand.
TCAAATATGGTTTGCATCGAAAAAATTTTTTTTATTCAGAAACAAAAACATTATACGTCAAACGAAAAGTTAATCTCATAGACATTGATTACTTTTTCATAGTTGTAGGACATATTTCAGTTCAAAAATTTAGCACTTGTACAATAAATAAGGAAATTTTGAAATTTTATGTCTAGTCCTTAAGAGGCTATTGATAAAAATTCTAAAACAATACAAATCTAGAAAAAGTAATAGTTTATTTTTTTAAATTTCCCTTTGAAAAATTAATGATTTTTTTCTGTGAGTCTCATGATTTGAAATATCGATTAGAAAACGTGACGTCCCCATTCAGGGAGTATTAATGTAAGATTCTTGCGTAAGTTGTCAAACTTGTAACAAAAAATGACATATAAAATGAATGTTGGCGTCACGGGACCATAATGCGGTGTTTTTATGGCATATTTTTTATGTAGATTAAAAAAATATTTCTAATAACTTTTTATGGTGTATTCATTAAAAAATAAATTATTTATATGTTATTTATTGTCAACACCCCCGGCTTCTTTAGCTTTTATAATGATGACTTGATGGATGAGTGGTAGCGTGTCCGGACATCGCTTCGATAGACGTGAGTTCGAATCCCTGCAATAATCCTGAGCTTTCGGTAAAGGGAAACATCACGATTACACTATAGAACCCATAAGTTGAAAATCTTTTGCTAAGCATCAATAGGTATATTCTAGCAGCTGCACTTGAGCACCAATTTCTTCGAAAGGCTTAGCGTATTACCATCTCGAGATACACAGTCACTTAAAAAGAGGAGATAAAAGAATATCCCATTTGATTATGAAGACAAACACCATTCAATGTCAAAGGACAATGTGGTCAAGTGGTCAAAGATGGTTGATATTAACTAACTAAACTAACAAAATAACTGTTCTGAGACGGTGTCTAAAATGTCTTATAAAGATGAAGAATTCAAAGAGAAATAGAAAGAGACGGCAAGTGCAACTGTCAATACTCACTGATACTTGCTTGCAGACAAAGAATAGTTGGCTAGGCGAGCGTTTAAAATGCCATGCCATCTAGCATTGTGAAAAGAATCCATTGTTTCACATACTCGTCGTACAGCATGTTTCTCCAAATTGCCACTGTAATAGAACCCTCAATGCATAACGTTCTGAAAAGCAATTAAGATAATGAACTATGTAGTAATTAACGGTTTTAATTTGTAAGGCGATCGTTTACTCTGGGTTTTTGTTACCACGAGCTTAAACCCGGACCTTTCTGGTTAAATGAGGGTACATGGGTTATTTTACTAAGGATTTATAATAATTATCAGACTATGAAGGTAGATTGACATACCTATACCACTTGAAATATATTATAGAACTAGCTATGCCCGCGGCTACGCTCACGTGGACTACAAAATGCCCGCGCGAATCTTGCTTTCCAGCTACGGCTATTTTAAAGACAATACTCTCGCTGCTTTTTTTGTAGGTCTTTTTAATGTTTAAAATTATTTAGTATATTAATTTACTATATCTATTATGAATTACTAAACGTAAGCTATTTAAGCACCCGAATTGATTCACCATGACCAGTTATTTTTAATTTGTGCAGAACCCTAACTCTTTTTCTAAAAGAAAAGTAACCTAAGTTACTCCCTATAATATCAGCTATCTACAAGTAAAAGTCCCATCAAAATCGGTCCAACCGTTTCGGAGATTACCCGGAACAAACAGATAGATAGACAAAAATTTTAAGAATGAGCTTTTTGTTATTTTACCATTACAAACAAACACTTCAAATTTAATAATTGTATAGCTATAGATGACACATGAGCTTTCGGTAAAGTAAAACATCGTGATGAAACCATATCGTGGTGGTAGGGCTTTCTCTAATGCCCGCCTTGCTAGCTACGACCCTCAAAGTGAAAATCTGTCGCCAAACACCTATAGATGTGTTCCGACAGCTGCACTCAAGGACCAATTTCCCCATCAGGCTTAGCATATTACCATCCTGGGCAGCCTCGTTACTTAAGACCAGGTGATATTGTGGTCATAACGCTAAATTCGTTATCGATAAAAAAGTGTATTTTACTAGATGAATCAATTCAAACAAAAACTGTTAGATAAATTGAGAATGTTTGCTGAAGTGATGTTCGTGAAATTCCCTTAACTATACTATTCGCACTTACCTCTACACTGACATAATAAAGCGGAAAAGATTTTTTGTTTGCTTAAACACGTTAATCTAGAACCAACAGTTAGATTCGAAAAATTCTTTTTATATGATAACCAGACTCACAAGAAATAATATAGGCTATATAACATTGGGCTACAATTCACAACTAGCCTTAAATATTGAATTTTGTTACGTAAGTCGGAAGTCGAAGCCCTCGGGAACTGTTTTATCCGCGTGCGCTGGCTTAATGGTATAGGTAAATACAATGTTCTATAAAAGTATTCGTCATTAGTATATCTAAAAAAATTCAGCGATAGCATATATCTGTCTCTTACACATAAGCCACAATAAGGTAATTAGCAAATTTTTTTTTATTGAAGTTTAAAAGTTAATTTATCGGCGTTATTTTTAAGCCTGGCATATTAATCCTCACGAACAAAAGTTACTTCATCATAAAGACAATTTTATGAAGATAAACTTTGTCTTTTACAGCATGTTATTTGGACGCATAGTTTGAGAGATAATACAAAATTAAAATATTTCAATACTCGGCTCAGGTCTATGTCTACAGTAGTAGCGGTGCGAACGAGCCGTGCGTTGTCGCGATGTGACCATTGGGCCGCCCGATAAATCATTATAAATCATCAATCAGTGATTTTTATAAATAATATGCGGGTAAAATCGCGGGGCACCGCTAATAATTTTAATAAAGAGTAAGCAATATATAATTTTTTTATTTCAGAATAGTCATGATATTATTATTTTGTTAACAAATAAGAAATAACTTTTTACTAATTGAACATAAATAACTCTAACCTACAAGTTTTAAAACGTGATAATATTTGTTATTACGAATTAAAGTGTACAATCATTTAAAACCCACCCATAAACTTTAGAAAAAATTATAAGCAAATAAAGATTTAAAAGGGTCTGTTTTGTTTTGCATTTTATACAAAATCTATCAAAAAAATCTAAACACCTGAGACTTGAATGATTTGACTTTGAATGTTAAAAATAGGACTCCGCGTGGTAAGCGATACAAAACTGTATTAAAATAGCTGTAATTTCCATGCCTACATTGCTTATAATATATGTTTCTTATAAGATCAAATAATACATTTTAATATGTATGTAATATAGTTTAGTTTTGTCTCTGTTATATCTGTGTCTTGTTATATCTGTGCCTATGTTATTTCTAGGTCGCTTGTCTATGTCTTACGTCAATAAAAAAATATTTTTAGATCCGTTACAAATAATTTGTGAATATTAGCTTTAAATGTTGTTTCTTTTCCAGGTAAGATTATGGTTTCATTTATTGTAAAAAAATTAATTAAGCATTTAAAAATTTCTGTATAATAAAAATAAATCTTTTCCAGAGCAACACATTTTAGTTACTGTTCATAATAAAGATGCAAACAGCCTTATATGTATATCAAACCCAGTTGCCATTACATCTCGGTACATGATTGGGGATATTAATTATGTGGGCTCAAATATATTAGTTCGTTTTCAAAATCGAAGAATAAATAAACCTCTACCTAACGCTGTCTAAATAATTTGGTATTCTAAAATTCAATCTATTACTACACTGTAATGATGGATTTCAATATAAAAATAAAAGCGTTTTTTCCATGAAAGATTAATATAAAGAAATTTTTTTAATAAAGTAATCATAGAAATTTTATTATTTTTGTGTGTTAATACTAAGATAATTAAATTTTACTTTCTTTGTTTTATATCTAAGAGTAAATATTATTCTTAGAAGATATTATTGCTAACATCGAATAGCTTCATAAGGCTAGTTAATGAAAAAAAAAATTATTAAAAAATGTATTATCTTTCAAATACCAAATAACGCAAACGAAACTTATAAAATCCAAATTAAATCATTAAAGTGGAACTAAAATATACGGCCAAAATTTCCACCTCGCTCAACATACAAAAGTACCTTTTTTTATAAGGTTTAAAAATTCAGATCGTGCGCCACTTCCCGTGAGTGTGTTTTTAACCTTAAGAGAATCTGCGTCTTGGATACATAGTAACGTTGAATACAGTACAGTAACTTCATTTTTTATAATTGTTTATAGTTTAATGTGCAAACTACTATACTATTCTGGTTTGTATGAACTTACTACAAGTTTAGCTGTGTAGCTGTCCCGGCGACGCGACACTGTACCCGTTTCTTATGAAGTAAATAGTTTAATTTTTATTCACATTTTCAAAAAAAAACAATTAAAATTCTTTAATGGTTTATCTGTTCATCACAATCTCACCTGTTGATAAATAACGTAACTTCAAGTAATTAATCCGTTTTCATGAAAGTATTTGAGGAATTCTCGGCTGACTGCTTTCCGCGCTTGCTCCCAACCCCAGTGAAACCTGTCAACATCCTTCTAGCTAACGACACGACGTAGCAAGTTAAAAAAAAAATAATTGTAATATTTATTTTTAACCGAATTAAAAAAGACGGAGGTTTCTTAATTCGAATGTTTAATTTTTTTTAAGTTATGGATGTTCGTCCATATCTTCTTTGTTTATGAATCGGTTTGGATGTTTTTTTTTTTGTTAAAAGGTGGTCTCATTTTAATTTCATTGGTATTGAACCTTCAACTTCAAAGATACATCAAGGAACTCTTTAAAATCATCAAAGTTGGTTTTATTTTTTGCAAAAATTTGTGTTGTAAATATTTTAATTCTACACTACATTAATTGTCTTACTGGATAGTATGTGACTGTGTCATGCGGTTCATCCGCTAATGTAATTGGTCAATCGGCGCGCCAGTGTTTCGTCATAAATAATGCGTGCACTAGAACGAACCATGCTCATGTTTTTGACAAAATTATTTTTCAAGATTCCTCGTATATATTTTCAGCGGATCTGGTAAGGTTATCTCTTTCCTCTTTTCTTGACTTGTAATTTTTGTCAGTATAATATCAAATTCTTTTTTGCTAAATTACGTCGGGTTTAAGGTCAACCTCAAGGACTAATAGTATAGAATCTCGTGGAAAATTTCACGAAATAAACCATATATGTTCCATCATACGCTCGAAGGAGTAAGAATCAAGGGGGGGAGAGATTTCGCGGCGATTATTCCGCTCGATTAGTCGCGCAACGCGTCAGCAACTGTCGGTTGTGCCGGTCGGAACGTGCGCGTTATCGGGTTTTGTGTTATGACTGAAATTATGAATAAGGCTGAGGACACATTAAGCAGCGATTCTTGTACAAACTCAGAGAATGAACAACAAAAAATTACAGATAAATTTTGCATACGCCTATGTTTCAAAAGGTGATTCAAACGAATGTACAAAAATGAAAACTTTGGCCTGAATAAATTTTTTTTGATATGTCGACATTTTAATATAATATTTACATAGACACGTTTATTTTGAATTATTTACTAGTCAAAAAAGTGCTTTCTTTCATAATTTTTTCTAAATAATCATACAATAGCGATATTACAAACAAATGTTAAATTTCACAATATATGACAAAAGAATGGACTAGTGTATAAGTTCAAATATCAAGGAAGTTCATTTAACTATAGATATATTTAATTTGAAATAACCTGGGAATGGATTTTGTGACTAAATATGTAATCGTCGAGGTTCAACATCTGCGATTCTCATAAAATATTGTTCCTTAATAAGCATATCTACAAGTAAATATTGATTTATATGATTAAATCGCTCTTACGTCGCAAGTGGCGCGGCCTCCGCGGCTAATGTAGCCGCAGCCTTATGGATATCGTGCTTGAGACGTTTATGTTCGGGTTTTAAAACAATATATATTCTATACTAACTTGTTAAACTGGATCCACCCACTTTGCCTACGAAAAATATGAAATACGTATGAAAAATAATTGCTTATTTATTGCGTTTTGAAAAGTGTAATTGTAACCGATTTGATTTCCCGAAGTAGTATCATTGTCACGTTTAAAGGCGAGTTCTGTACTGTACTTCGCTAATTAATTTCTCATAATTTATCTGTCACTGAACATTGACAGAAATGCACAATAGTATTTAAGATTGGTCACAGATCTCTACAGGCAACAAATATCACTTAAATTCCATGCGTTATTTACATGATATTGTGACGTTTCTTTTCTATTTCTTGTTAGCTCATACCATGCGTCGAAGTTTGGGTCGCGTTATTTAATTAAAACTAATTGTATTAGACATGACATCCGGAACCAAATCTTAACAAGACAGAGCGATTGTATCAAACACTTAATCAATGAAATGTAAATAATTGAAGAGAGAACACAAATTACATTTATGTTGAATATTGTAAAGTAAACTTTGTTCTAAGAGGCTACAAGCAATAATTATTGTAATAAAATGTCTGCTATCGTAAATATAATAACATTGCTTCTTATTTATAAGGTTACGGTCACATGAATGTCAACAGATCACAAATACTGAGTACAATAAACCTACCAATCATTTTCATACTAAATTGTTAACTGCAAATGTCTTAAATATTTTGTATTTACTTAATAAATTTATTAACACCAGCGTTCTTAAAAATTACAACTATATGTTAATTCTAAGAAGAATTCAATCCTAATGACTTTTCCGTCTCGCTCGGATGTAAAAGCAATTAGCTAACGTAACTTGATTTGTAGGCATAACATGGAAGGCAACTACATATGTACGTAGCGGTTTTATTAATTACATTATTTTATTACTAACACCTGCGAGACATTGTACGACGACTCATTTTAGATTAGTTTTTTAAGCCCCATCTACATGTTTTCCAAAAACCTTATTGGTAAAAATTGAGAAATTCAAACTTGTGGATAGAGCATTTGCCTTGGGTTGCCACCGATCCGAGCAAGGTAGGTATTTGATGCACAAATCAAAGTATCTTGTGGCAACCACTTATGATGCGTCCACACGTTTGAGTGTAGTTAGTATCGCTTTTGCAAAATAAATAATCGATAAAAAGTTTAAAAAACCTGGTACTGTTTCTGTGAATTTTTAACTATCTTCGTTGATGAATTTTCCATATCCTATTATTTTTTTCGTTTCATTTTGCTTCTTTTTACAATAAAAATAGATTAACCAAATGTTATAACCGACACAAGGTCGACGTCCATCATGCTCGCTTATCCCAAACACACTCGCAAACGTGTGGTTGAGGCATTACAATTAAGGGTAGACTTTAAGAACTATGCCATTCACATTGGTAAATAAACAGGTAAGCGTTAACAATTATGTTATTACTAACCACGTCGTAGTAGAGAATAGACGTGTTTATTTAAAATTTTACTATGCGCTTACGTTTTATTGCCTATTTTTTATTAAATTTTTCTAATGATTAATTTTTTGTGATTGTGATACCTAATCCAAAATTATTCCTGTGTGAACTGATCCTAAAAAATAAAACTAAATATGTTCACGTATAATTCTAGAATTAATATGTTCAGTCTAGACACATATGTACTTAGACAGAGCCGCAGACAAATTGGCCTGAGTTCTTTTACTGATGGTCCTGGGACAATTTTTTTTTTATTAACCTCGATAAGAAAAGTTTCATCTAGATATCGATGTTTATCTTCATCCCATTTACATGGAATGGGTTGGCAGAAGTTAAATTGCAAACAAGTTTTTTCTTATTTATATAGCCTTTTTTCTCTATCGCTTTCTTTGTCTAACAGTTAGTGGTTTGATTCTATACAATAAGTCCTTTAGTTCGTTCCTGATAAAAAAAAATTAAATGGCTAGACTTTTTTTAGCAATTAAGAAAAACTAAGTTAAGCTATGTCTTGTAACAAGAACTTGGTTATTCGTTTAAATACATTTAATAGGCAAATTACAGTTAATATATAAAACCAACAAGCGATAACGTAAAACGAACATACAGTAAGGGAACCATAGACAAAAAACCGTGGGCAATGATAATAATGACAGCTTACAACAAAAGTCAACAGAGTGATTGTGTATAATCTCCTATACAAAGGATTTCCAATCGCTGAAAGAAAATAAACAATGGTTTTCATAGGAAAAGTTATTTCCTGAGAAGAAATCGAATCTGCTACCTTTTGGCGCAACGACTGGATTTTCGTCACTATATCACAAACCCTTATTTCTGAATAATATTTATTTATTTGAACACTTACATAATAAACACTAAGACAAGTAAAAAAAAATAGACAGAGAACATTGCTTAGTGCTACTATAATTAAAAGTGTAAGACTATATAATAAATAGAATATAACGAGTAACAAGAAACAGAAGAGAAAGGAGATTCAAAGGTAACAAACAAATAAACTCCTTAAATTTTAATAATTTCTAAACTACTGTATCAACTTTACTCTTCTAACTGAGCAAAATATTTCTTGATTGCAGGATTCGTAATGTAAAATATTTAGCTTGTTGGATTTCTGGAGTGTGTGAATAAATCTCGTATTATTATAATCTTTATAATAATATGTGGAGCAAAAGCTTTCGGTACCTTTTTAAGCGTATTGCGTGCACGGAGGACTGTGAGATTTGGCATGGTTAAAGTTTATATGGAGAAGGAGTGCAGAAAGCTAAAATGTATCTATAATACCTGTTACTAATATATTAAGTTAAATAAATTAATACTGCGAATCCTAACACGATCTGTGCCATTGAACTTAAACCCCCCAAAATATTTACATTGTCACTCAACGAAAAGTGACAGCAAGTGATGTAGATAATACTCATTGTTTAGGAATACTGCAAATGTCAAACAGAAAATAGTCTATGATCAAAAAGTCGCTGGACGAATTTCGACCTTAGGACGATCGCTAGTATTTGTTAAAAAACAAAAATATTTATTTACAAGTAACGATAGTGTGTAATTAATTAGCTTGCTAGTGATGTTAATACGATGATGTTTGTCGATAATCGATACAGTGATGCTGCGACGCGAGGCGTAGCTGATGATAGTGACGTGCGTATTTACTGTGTCGATAATATAATGATGGCAGTGATCGATGAGCCTCGATCGTTTGCGAGCTCTGATTGTTCTATTGCAGACGTGCTTTTTTGCAACTGCTATTATTTCATTTTAAATATTTACAATAAACTTTTGTAACTTCTATGCCAGTCCTCAATATGAGTCAAGCCAACCAGCGAAGTTAGTTCGTTGTGTCATGCCCTGTATTACTACAGGTAAAGGCCAGTTGCAAGTTTTTTGTCATTCTGTTTTCTTATTCAGAAGTTCTTGTGCTCTTTCAAGTGAATGCTCTGATTAATAAAGTGGTTATGTTTTTTAAAAGCATATTATAATTTCAGATCTATTATTGTTAATTATTTCCCTAACTATAATGTATTATATTTTTATTTTTCATTAGACTATAATATAGTATAGACTATAATACACTGTAAAACTACATATACATAATACATTGTACTTTATGCTGTAAAAATATATATTTTTTTTTTATGTGTCGAGAAACAAAACTGTGGAAATATAATTTATATGGATAGTTATATTATTAAATATTTCCTGGTTTCTAAAACCCATTTTCATTAAACTGTTTTTTTTTTTAATTTATTAACTAAAAGAGTAAGTACTAATCTTTTAATTTTGTATATAACAAACCATAATGTTTGTACTTGACCTGGCTAGGTTCGACATACACATATAGATTCTGTTGGTCAACAAATACTAATACGAACAAATGACAGGTTTATCACTCGCATCCGAGTATATTGCAAACATTAGAGATTCTGCGGTTATCGTTTTATAGTACTGATTGTATATCCATGTCTATAGAAGTGAGTGCCACGGCATTTGGAGATGTAGTAGTTACCTTTGGTTTTGGTTTGCAATTGCACTTATCTTTACAACGCCCGTCTACAAACCTCGGCAAGGCGGCCTTTACGTAATCACATTTACATCTATTTGCTAATTCAGTATCTATTCCTGCGCGCGATCCGTCTTCCTTTTCGTATACCTTCGAGAATAGAAAAATAACAGAAGTATCAGCTGCTCTAATTTGTTCATTATATTTTTTTAATCCCATGTATATTTTGTTCGGTTTTAACTGTCTATAGCGAAGCCAAAACGAAGCATCTGACCATCGTCTTCTATAGAATAACGATTGAATGTCGACAGAATGATTTAACCAATGTGATATTGAAGCCATTGTCTCTGGTTCGAACTTTACTATTATCAATCTTTTTTAAATATAATTTACTTGCGTTTACTAATTTAAACTGTAACAGTAACACTGACCGTGAATGATGAAGATACTGTAACAAAATATCTTAAAGAAACATGCAAACATCATAAACATAAGGTAAAAATGTCTTGTTGATTTTCATGTCCCATAATAATAATAATAATCATCATCATCATTTATTGCCAAAAACAAGTTACAAATAAATATTATTACGTACACAATTTGGCAATGGTACAAACTCAGCTGATGCTATGTGACGCGGACACCACACAGCGCTGGTTCTCAGTTTGCCCACATTCATAAACAGTCAATATACGCAATCGGCAGCTCAGCACGGCTCGTCACATTGTATTACAATTTTATTAATTTAAAGAAAAATTAAAGTCAAATAGTATAAAAACTTATATAAAAAGGACAGGCTTGTCTACTCTATGGATTGATCTTTGCCACAATCGAATTGCTGACGATTTGTAAGGCATCCGATCTCTATCTGCGTTTCGATTGTGGTTCTTTATGGACGCCTGATCGTGCGATTGCTTTCTTGCTTTTGTGTTTGATGAATAAAACATTTTGGACTTCCTCTCCGTTTTTGTAATGCGTTGGGGAAGTTGTTTTGTTAACGAAATATTTTCAATTCTATTAATATATAATAGAAATAGCCAACTTGAGGGCTTTGAATTTTTAGATATTCATTTGCATTATAACCATTAACTGACTCGTTCTAAATTAAAATTTTTTTATCATTAGTCTTGTATCATATCCTTACTTCTATGTCATGTGTACTTATTAAAAGACTAGGATTCGATACCAGGAATCATTATTTTATAGATGGAATAAATTTTAAAGGTTAGTTTTGGGCTGTGTCTATAATATGTCCGTTTCTTTGGTAGAGAAGGGATACTTTCCGAATTGAAAGTACACCAAGATTGTGGAACATATGATGCTGTAAAAGTTGAGGAATTGCGGAGACAGAACTGTGAAGATTTAATAAATTTGAGGTTCTATGAGTTGTTTTAATAACACCAAATTGATACAAGTTGATGATGAATATTAGCTGTAACTGTCGTATACAGTAAGAAGTAAAACAAGCCCAAATGCGCCCTTTGTGAATCCACCAAGAAAAAAAATCATTGTTATGAGTAGGAATTTTGCAAATCTATCTTTGAGATGTATTCACGCTTCTGAAAGATTTGAAATGTAATCAAATATATTTTAATCCTCTAGTTATACCAACAGACTTCAATGAAAGACATAAATAAAAGCAATTGGAATATTTTTCACAAAAAGAAAAAAAAACCCTTTATTTGCTTTAAAAATTACCTCCATTGAATAATATGAATGGCGAAAGTAACTCGCAGCGAGAATAAATCGGATAACGTGACGTCACTTGCTTCTAAATAGAGTCAAAAGGTAGATTCCGAGCTTTACATAGTAAGCAGAGATACGACAGAACCGACAGAACTTTATTCAAATGATACGACACGTTCAGTTAGTATCGCTTTTAAAGTTTTGCTTTTAATGATAACTAACCGTAGCTCGTGATACAGTATATTTACATTCTCTATTATAAGTATTATCTAGGTAATTTCAGATATAATTTTTTGTAATTATTATTTATTATGCAATGATATCTCAGTTGTAGCGTGTACGTACATATTGTCTATCGACGTGGGTTTGAAACACTGCAACGAGCCTACACTTTCGGTAAAGGAAAACATCTTGATGAAATCATAGCATGGTGGTAGAGTATTTCCTAATGCTCACCTTGCTAGCTACCTCCATCGAGCCCCTGTAGGTCTGCTCCAAGCAGCTGCACTTGAGAGCCAGTCCTTCTAACTAGGTTTGGCGTGTTACTATATTAAGCCACATCATAACTAGAATGCCTAATGTTTGCGCCGAAATGTGTGTTTGGAATAATCTCATAATAGGGTAAAACATTACCGTGTACGATGGCTAAATCTCTACCATGGTCTTGAGGCATCGCTATTGCCTTGTACTCCCACTTTCCCACGCTGGAGTGCATTAGTAGGTCGTTTGTATTGTCCTTTGTCGTCGCAGCAACGGGGGCTCAACAGCGCCGCAAATGCCGCTCTAAAGAAGTTATAAACTAAAAATGCTCACAATGCTGGACTAAGTCGTTTAATTGATCCTATGCAGGTGTTCAAGGATAAGAAGAAGCTGGAGAGCAAGATTAGTGCTTTGCCTTGTTACGAGACTTCGACAAACAGCGCAAGGGGATTCTGCTATATTCATCTCAAACCTAGCTAACGTAATTAAAACAAAATCGCCCGCGCCTCCCCACCTAGAATTAATTAAAAATAAATAAAAGCAAACAAAAACAAACTTGAAAATAATGCCACCAAATTTATTTTGTAGTGTTGTGCTGCCGCATATTTTACGGTACAACTATTTGAACCATAAGTTTTTAAATACTGAACTGAGGGTTCTTATTTCCTAATTAAAACAACTTGCGCTGTTCAACATACCCGATAATTTATTATCATCATGTCTTAATTCAGGAAACTATGGCATTTACATAATATAATAAACTATTTACAAAAAACAAGTACAAAAAAAAATACCTCGATGGACTCACGATAGGTGCGATGTTGTCTATCTTATTCGATCCTCAGATTTAAAGGGTATATGTAAAAATAACTAAATAAATAATATCTGTTACGGTTTTACGATTAGTTCCGATAGGTTGACATAATTATTTTTAAAATCCAATTACAGCAATACATAAAAAGCTATTTTACATAATGGTATTAAAAAACGTACTTTTGTGCACTGATACTAATAGCATTTGAGATATGAAATTTTAATAAAAACTAAACTACGCAATAAAAATATTTTCTGTCTTGTTTTTTTCCGTGGTTAGAAGGCACGTGTGACCTATCTATTTATTTACCCTATGAAAATAAGCAAGTCCTTTCCCCGCACCGCACTCCTCGACCACGAGGCGTCACGTTCTCAAGTGTCTATATTCCTTTCTATACATTGGTGAGATATTTCAGAATCTGCTATAAAGCCAGTATTTAAAAATTAACCCGATTCGAAATGAAATGAATTGAAAAAATATTTTACGTTAATTCTAGAACAATCCAGGGCTTTCAAGAGCATCTGCCCGTTGAGAAAGACCCCATTGAGTGCTTGCCAGTAGTTTATCAAATTCCAAATGCTAGATAACCATGTCAGTATTTGACTTGTACGCCACCCACGTCATCATGACTTTAGTAAAAATTTTGTCAACACCAATTACTTCTGAAGCATTTAATCAATTTTATGACAAAACCTATCATGTTTATTCTGGTTTTTTGACCACTTTCAAATCATGAATTTAGACAATATATAATTTAATAGTTTTGCTTGCGGCTATGAAATAAAAAAATCATTGGGTGTGTGATTTTGGCGAAAGAATTTAAACAGACAGACAGACAACAGAGAAATAAAGTTTTATATTTGTTTATTCTGCGTAAAACAAGCTATTAAATGGTTTGTAAGACATAAAAAAGGAAGCAACGTAATAAGTTACTAAGAAAAAAATTTCTCCATCCTTTCTCCGTATCTTAGCAATTATGTATCTATATTATACTGAAATTGACAAATAAATATACAAAATACGTGAGTAAAATGAAGCCTCATTCTGCGTGTATATGAAGTTATGTACGAGGCCAGAGCGTATTTATGTTGTATGTCCTTTTGTACAGTGTGTAGCGCGTCGCGACTCGCACAAAGCGTTGAATACGTAATTGCCGGCGCCAGCCGCCGCCGACTGCTAATATTAACTTTCAGTACACACTGCCGGTGTGGCTGTCGAGCTTTTGTGTTAGACGGGATATTAGCTTGGTAAATAGTATTGCGAAGTTATTATACTGGAAGTTAGATTTATTCGATTTTTAATTAAATAAGTTATTTGTATAATGATAATAACTTGCAGATTGACCCGCCCACAGGTATTAACTAAGCTTTGATTAAGTTTTTAAATAAACTTAAAGATCTTTATGCCAAAATAACCTTGAAATGAACACCAAATGGTAAATGTATATATTAAATAGTGTCGCTGCAACCAGTGATGGGAATAAGAAACAAAGAATTGACCAACGAAGTTGAGGGTGACCACGTGATAGTTTATTTACTCAGGAGTGCAGTAATTGTCTGAGTTCAATAATAACCTTTAACTTATAGTGCAAATAAATATCTTGATGCATTAGTCTCTTAGAGATTAAGAGATTTTAGTAATCGCTGAAATAGCTATGAATTTAAAGTTGTAAATTTGTCGTCAACACTTATCGGTGTGTTCCAGCAGCTGCACTCGAGAGCCGCTTTCCTTGATCTAGTAAGTATTCCTAGATCTTTATGTACGTCGTCAATAAATTCACTGGGATCTAAAACACAAAAGAAAATAAAAAAAAATAAAGGCTATCCAAATAAAACAAAAAAAGCCGTAACGTAAATGAAAGATATTTCCACGTGAAGGGAAACACATATATCCGAATGGGAACAACAAAGGGAATGTGTCCATAAAACGTCGAGTCACGGGTAAACAGTCGACATATTCATTTCTGGTTGGATAGTTTGAGAGAAGACGCTTGCGATAATAATACGGGACCACCATATCGAATTAACACAATTTCTTTTCTTATCGATGCTTATATTGTTAACAATAACATGTTTATTATCGTGTTCTGTAATAATTCAACTACAAGACAATTTTTAACAAAGAAGAAAACCGACTTTAATGATTTTGAAGAGTTCTCTGGTGTATCTTCGAAGTTGAAGGTCCGATGCCAATGAAATTAAAATGAGACCGCCCTTGAAGTAAACCCTTTATAACGGAAAGACACGGTTCATAAAGACAAAAACAAAGAAGTAATGTCTAAACATCCATAAAAAATCATTTGGAATGATAACTTCCGACTTTTTTGAAGTCGGGTAAAAATTAAAAAGACTACCTGTACCCGTGGTTTTGCTCACCTTGACTACAGAATGCCCGCGCGAATCTTGCTCCTCCGCTCCCGGCTATTTTAAAGACAAAAATGCTTATTTTGGGTGCTCCTTAGATCTATCAGTGAAAGTCCCGTAAAAATCGGTCCAACCCGAAGAGATTACCCGGAAAAAAACAGACAGACAAAAATTAAAAAATGGGCTTTTTGTTATAGGTATCGTATATACTTACATATGCATTGAGTAACAAAATCTGTTTTTTTTTTGACATTACAAACAGACACTTCAATTTTATTAAATGTATAGATAAACGGGAAAGTAAAACAGTGCCATTATTAAACTGATATATTATATTGAAGTCAATCAGAAGGTTTTTTGTGAGAGATATAGAAATTGGCAATTGTTAAGAAAACAGAATCTACATTCAACATAGTTTCTTTGAAGAGAATAAAGAAAAATTGTGGTTCGGCTGAGTTAACTATTGGCGTGACAAAAGTTTAAAGTTTTTTTTCATGTTTTTACGACCGACTGGCAACACTGTGTAAATGGCAATACATAATACATATAGTTTTTTTCATTCTAAGTTCGTTATAAAATAGATAATAGTTAAAGTATATAAAGATTCAGTCAATTATATAGTGTTTTATTAAATAAATTAGTTTCGACGAACATGCATCAATATAAAAAAGTTGTTTTAATTTGCCATGTGGTAAAATAGGACATTCGTATTAAATGGATTTATACGCAGTTCGATCTATCCTCTATAAACGCTTTTTAGTATTTCGAATCTCTAGACTCAAGTTCACAGTATTACGGACTTATCTTATATCTGGCTTAGCTAAGTCCTAGGCCTTAGAGACTAAAAAGAAACATACTGTATTTTCATAGCATATAGAGTTATTACTATTTTTACAGGAGAAGAAACCGGACCAAAGATTGCTTCTATTGGTTTACAACTATATAGCAACAACAAAAGTTTTCTTTTTTAAAGAAGTATAATACAATGATGCCTGATTTGTGTGAAAAATCATAATATAGGTGTATGCAATGAAATTTTGGCTCGCCCAACATCAGAAGAATAAACATTAGTTTATGAATTAATTGATTTAGATGATGGTAACGTGTTCTATTTGATCAAACCCTCAATAAAATTAAGATAAAAAAAAAAACTAAATTCAAATCACACAAAATGTGGGTTATGAAAAAAATTAGGAAGAACATAAAATAAGGTTAAATAATATACTTTTTACTCTATTTCTAGACATATTAATAGTTTTTTTTTTCTATGAAACTGCCATGAACACACCAAATGGCTTTATTGGTATAAATTCTATGAACGAAGAGCACAATCTAGGAATAAGATGCTATACCGACATAACAGATGACAGAAATTTTACTAAATTCGCCATTGGAATGTTCAAATTTTTTTATACCTTTGACTTACTGGCTACACTAATTTCGACTCCAAATGCGATAGTAATAAGATCGACTTCACTCGAGCATAATTATACAAAAGATATATTAAAGTACGAGGAAGATATAAATCTGCGGTTCATTTGAATAACAAAAGTCAAGATGGAACGCTTTCTGATTTCGTATGAAGTTAGTATAACGGTCGGTACATGCCACAAATTATGGAAATTAGATTATTCACTCAACACTCGTCATTTCGATGACTAGATACTGGGATAAATATAATTAAATGCAATATATATGTGAATACTGAGATTATTCGACCAAGAATTTATTTTTATTTACAAACATGCTTTTTTCATCATATTAACTTTTATTAACGCAGTAACACAGTTTGCGTATTAACGCAGTTAGATGGACAGCGAGACGGCATTTAGGAACAGTGTTTATTTTAGTCATCTTATAAATTGAGGCCCACACTATCCCATGGCTCAAATGAGAATGTCTTCAAGCCGGTCGAAGTCTGCTTAAGAAATATGCGATCGCAGAGCAAACTAGTTGCTATTGCAACCAGTCAGTAGTACGAACACCGAGTGGTTCCATAGTCTCATTGACAAAATTCTCCGACTTACTTTAAATAGTATCTTACTTAATATGAGATGTTGGTAGAGGAAGCCGGTTCTTGTAATACTTGCTCTTCGATCAATTCGACTCTTTCGATTCCATTGCTTTATAAGCATTTTACAAATAAAATTTTATGTATGTGAACTGAAGTATCTGTTGTGTATAGACTGTGGCACATAAATTGCTTTCGACATATACAAGTGGGAAAAGGTATTCAATAAAGCTATTGTGTATGAAAGAACTCTAAGTCTTGTATGATTTTATGTAAAGTTATTTTCTCTTGTAGCATATTATTGTATATATCAAGGGTATTTTTTTGTGTATTCCCTTTGAAATGTCTTTTATCTCTTTAAGAAGAAAATATGAAAGCTTACATATTTAATATTAAGAATTTAAGAACTCGTGCTATATCATTAAACCTAAACATTTATCATCTTAAAGCACGGAATCTATGGTATGGAGTATAAAGGAAGTACTTGTATGAACTGTTATTAAACCTTCTACATTCTATTTTTTGCTACATTCAATTTTAAATCATTTTTCATAAATTTGTGCAAAATAATTATAGATTAATTTGGATTCGTAGCCTTTTGTTTGAAGTATTTGCTTCGACTGAATATTTAAGAAAAATGTATTGACTAATCCTTGATTTCAAACTGCATAAAAAGGCATTAAAGCTGAATGGTTCGCAGCTTTAAACCCTTTTGGAACACTTTCAATGAAATCTGGTGTTATCAAATCCTAGATTCTCCTTAGAACGAGCGTGTTTAAATGAGTTAGTTCTAGTGCTTAGCAGATGTCTGTAGGTGCACTTGTATGCCTCAGCAGAACTCACCAAATGTGAACTACTCACCTAACCCACTTAAACATATTATGTATGTACTGGTAATGTACTAAATAACTTTATAATATTAAGTGTCGTGCCAAAGTTTAAATAAACGAATTAATGTTCCTCTTTAAAGTTTCGCAATATTTCAATTTAGTTTTAAAAACAAATTCGCTCCCGAACTTGTCCCATATATTAAAACTGCTGCACAAAGTGTCCGCTCTGATTAATGCTCAGTAATCTTTGGTTTTTTACACGACTGGTTTTTTATCCCGGTTCTGTAATTATAGTACAAACAACGTTGGTCGTAAGAGATCATTATTCATAATTTTCTTCAGGCTGGCTTTCCACACTGAAAACCATTAGATAACTTATTTGGCACCGAATCTAATCCCAATACTGACCGATATCTCATTATTCATGGCAGAATCCAGTCATGGATAAGTGACTGACCTCCATAAAACCGCATCTTCTTGGCTAGAGATAATTTGTTTGGAAAATTATAACTTAAATTATTATATTTACTGTATAGAGCAATTTTGACAAACGTTAAGCTGCTGCATCGAACTTCAATTGTATTTACTATCCAATACCTAATCTAAATAACCTAAATCCTAATTCCTAATCTTTACAATTGTCCTCCATATTGTGGCAGCATACATGTTGGTATTTGGCGTGTCCATTACTGTTTTCAGTATTTATTTTACGAAGATTTAGTATGCACGAAAAACGGAAAATATCAAATCTAATCTACATAAATCCTTATTCAGTTGAATAAATAAATATTAAATACCTCGTAAGAAGTAGTTCTATAATTTTTAATGAAGCAGAAATCTGAACAGGAACCCAGAACTGCGTGAAACGTTCAAACTTGAATAATAAAGTGAGTGAAACTAGCACGGACTGCAATCATGTCAAAGATTAGATATACCAGATAGTTCAGGTCATTTAAATGAACCAACACGAAACCATAACTGAAGTCTCTCTTATTAGTGCGGTAACAGGCAGAAATATTACAAGCATTAAAACATAGCAGTACGTCATCAGTAAGGAATTGAAGGAATCATTAATTACATGATAATTTTTAACTGAAAAGAAAACTAGCTCCAATGTTTTTGTAGAATTCCATGGTATATATTCCAAGTTGAAAGTACAATGCCGGTGAAATTAAAATGGAACTACCTTTGCCAACGAAAAAAGCATCATCTAAATCAGTTCACGCAGCCGCCGAAAATCCATTGAATATAATACATTCGAATTGATAACCTCAGTCTTTTTTGAAGACAGTTAAAAACGTCATTAAAATTAGCTCAATCGGTGTGACCTAGCCATTTTCAAGTTTTAATAATAAAAACCTATAGTCTTTTTACATGATTATTTTTTATTTAGTACGTTTATTACCTAGTATTTCTATCATATAAGTAACGCTACGTGTGGTCTATAAAAAAACTCCTATTCGTTCCTATATCAACTGTAAGGGTACAATATAGAATAGGGGTGCATGAAAAAACTTCCACGAATTTACTTACGTGTACAATATGACTTGTAACAAGACGAACAAAAATTTTGATTAATCCCTATTTTTTAATTTGCTTATATACGAGAGGGTCTAGCCAAGTTGCCTTTATTCAATCTTTAACGCTAACAGAAAACAAAAAAAAAATGCATGATACTGACATATCTGAATTGTAGAAAGGCAACTAAGGTAGGCCCCCAGATCTTGATAAAATTTGGTTCTTTTTTTTTTTTTTTTTTTTTAGGCTTAGTCGCTTGGGCGACTATGTTGCCTGTGTAATTTATAGTTCACAAGACAATTTCTAAACACATAAAACCAATATTAACAATTACTTAACTTAATTTTAAATAGCTCCCTAGCAAAAAAAGACGAAGGGTCGGCCAAAATGGAATTATATATACCAATGTGGAACGAACCAGAAGCATTAAGTTTAGACCTAGTGGATTCACTACGAACACACTCCACCAGAATGTGGTGCACATCATCTATGATTCCGCAAGTCGGACACATTGGAGATGGCGTTTTATGCATCATAAATGCGAATTTTTTCGATGGAATGTGTCCCGAGCGTAATCTCATTCCTGTTATGGCTTCTTGCCGATTAATTGTGATATTTTCTATCCAAGGAGTCTTTAAAGGATGCGGTTGTATCGTTTTGTACCATATTCCTTTGGATCTAGAGCGTTCGTCGAAGTATTCTTTCCAATGAAAATAGCAGTCATTTTTTAACATGTAACATAAATGAAAATGCGTTGGTAATACTTTAATTGGAATACCGTCGGAAGATCCTTGCCTGGCTAAGAGGTCAGCTCTTTCATTCCCGGCTATGTTTATATGAGATGGTATCCACTGCATAACAATTACTCTGTTATTCTTCTTTAAATCAAGTAATTGTTTTAAGATAGTGTAGGCTAACGGTGTTCCTCGAAAAGTCGAGGTACATCTAGCTACATGTTGAAGAGCACTTTTCGAGTCAGTTAGTATAACAACTTCTATAGAGTCAGTTGACTGAACAAACGCTAGAGCTTCCGAAATAGCTAATAACTCAGCATGCATAATTGAAACATTTTCATTAATTTTGAATTTCTTAGAAGTTTCGTAATTTGACTCAAAAAATGCGGCACCTATTTAATTCCCATCTTTAGATCCGTCTGTGTATATTTTTGTAAACTTTTGATATTGGCAATTAATATATTGGTCACAAAGAGTTTTTATTTGGAGGGAATTATATTGACGTTTTGGTTTCGTGATACCATCTATATTTAGCCTAATTGTTAGGTCTATGCTGTCAACCCACGTATGTAAGGAAAACATTTCAAGATTTATGCTAGAGTGTATTGATATACTTTTAAAGCTAATATACGCACAGGCCAATAATGGTTTCTTTTTATTACGCCAATAACGTGTTTGAAGAGAAGTGGATAATTCATCTATTAGCTTAACGAGGTTGTTTTTCACAAATGATTTAGATTTAAGTAAAAATTTTCCAGCTAAATACTTTCTCCTAAGGTGTAATGGATATATGCTCAGTTCACTTTCCATTCGTGTATCGAGTAAACAATCTGTTTTTATAATCTTTGTTCATGTTCTGTTTTAGACTTCTGTAGGTATACATTATTCAGAAGGGTATTCCAGCAAAACGGCGCGCACTGAAACGTATTACCTAGGGATATGAAAAATTGATCAATCTGGTTGAAAATTTTTGAGTCTACCCACAACCACGTCTATATTCTTGGCACTGAAATAAAATTACCTCTAGTAATTTGGATATCTCTACCAGTCTTATTCGCGACAACCACATAATTGGTGAAAATGGACAAAGTTTATTTAAACGTGTTTATATATTTATTTATGTGTTTGTACATAATACTAGCTGGTAACGTTAAAATAATTTTGTTTTTTCCAGAAGTTATCTATCGCGTTTAGGCATTGCATGAAACCACTATACATGAAAGAATACTCAGCATAATTAGTTTTGTATATATGTAGAATGAATTTACGTTTCATTGATATTCATTTGTTTCCGAAATGAGAACCTTATTGAAATGATTACATAACATTATTATCAAATACGAAAGGCTTTCGTATCGTCCTTATTACAGTGGAATTATCCTGACTCCGGATACAGCGCGAGGTAGGCAAGGGGTAGGGTGGGTAAGCGACTTCATTTCTAATGAATCACTTTTTAATTTAGTACAAACGGGCAGAAATTTCGTACTTGTTTACAAAACTTAATGACAATAAAACTTATAACCATCTGCTCAAATGTTGCTTGTTATTAAATGTACAAATTAGTTCTAGTTTCTAAAACACCAATTTTTAGAAAAATAAAATTTTTAATAAGGAATAATAAATTATCAATCCTACATGTATTATTTACGTATGTAACATACCGAAAAGAGTTTGCTAAGTGGTTACTAATCCAGCGAGACTTTATAAAACAACCTTCTACTTATGCGTAAAGCAAAAAGTGTTGGCTTAAATGATGGACATTTTAAATCTTTGTAATATTGTTATGTCCAGTTTTAAAAGGATCACAATGTTGGTGAGCGAGTTTCAAGTGAACTGTAATTCATTACACATTACGCTATTAAGGTTTAAGATGAAAAATATGACCGAAGATTGTTGTAATGAAATGTATATATTTAAACCAATACCACTCACCTTTTTCGGCTCCTCCCGATGCTCAGAAGTTTTGCGCACGGTCCGTTACACGAATTCATACAGTTATTAGATTAAGCAACTTTGAGTTTATAAAAATGTTCACCTTAACAGCAGTGATGATTTAGGTAAGAGTGACGCAGAAGTATTCTTCGTGAGCCTTGTGCAGCGGCTGACCGAAGCATTAGTAATACACCTCAAGTATTTAGCGGGGGTTTTGCCATAAATTAGTAAGGGCATTTTTAACGGCGTTCTAGTCACAATCTCATTTGAAGTGACGATGTGGCCCAAGATGGTAGCACTATAAGCCTAGTGGGAGGAATGGCTCTCAAGTGCACCAAGCGAAACACGCCTATTGGTGCTAGCTAGGCGGGCATTAGATAAAGCTCTACTACCGTGTTATGGTTTCAACGTCATTTTTTTTTACAATTTTTTCTTCACCGAAATCCCAAGCTCTTTGTAAAGATTCGAACTGACATCGCTCGACGAGGTATACGCCATCATTTGCATTACCTGATTATATGAGTTCTTTAGTAGAAGTTGGGATATATGATACTAGATGTGAAAATTAAAATTTTAGATATAAGTCTCTGGACCCTTTTAAAAATCCCTTTTTAGCAGATATCTACATCATATTAACTATCTATGAGCCGAATATGAGCTCAATTCTTTCAGTGGCTTCAGCTCTGTGTTAATTTATCAGTCACGGTTTCCTCATACCCATACCATTATTATAAGTGCGAAAGTGACTCTGTCTGTCTGTCTGTTACGTTTTGACGCCTAAACCGCTGAACTAACTTTGATGAATTTTCATATAAATATAGATTGGACCTTGGGAAAGGATATAGAGTACTTTTTGTAGGAAAAGTAAAACTTTAAGGGTAGAAAATAGGGGATAAAAATGTCTATGAACAAAATATGGGAACAGCAAAATGTGCATGCGCGATAATAGTGGAATGACATCGGCTGCCATACCAACCAGTTTATTGACTGTCAGTCTGGTTTGTAGATTAACTGATGTTGTTATACTTAATAACAAATGTACAGTACATATTTTCGATAACTACCTATTAAATGACACTCCAGTATTCTTTTTAAGATTAGCTGAAGTGTTTTTAACTACGCAGTACGGCATAATTACTGTTTTATTTTATGACATAAATACGACGTGCGCTGTCAATCGCGATTCGCGGGAGTTTATATATTCTAAGCGATATACCTATTGTAAATTATCTGGATTATACAGTTTTGCTTAAAGTGAATTATTTCACTGTGTTATTCTACATAATATGGTGAAAATAAAACTTGGGTGAAAGTTTGTATGAAGAACCCACCATGTCTCAAATTAGGGATATTCATATTTATGCTTTTGCTAAGAAAGAAATAAAAATAATTATTTGATGAAAATTGTACGCGCGAAATACAAGCCATTTCTCGATTGATACGGCATATGAATTGTCAACCATATGGGTAAAAATAAAGTTACGGGATGTAAATAACTACTGCGTAACTATAAAAGCGTGCGGAGCCGCGGGCACACAGCTAGTATACATATATTTAGATTAGATATAATGACTCGTTTATAATGAAGGGACATCCGTTCAATTTTTATCATAAACTTCCAACCCATTTTAGTAGAAATACGAAAGGCTTTCGTTTCCCTATTAGGGCACAATGGTCCCGCCACCGGATACTCTGTGCCGAGTCGCTCCCTTACAAATTGTGCCAATATTTTACGTTCACTGCGGACCCTGTTATACATTTCGTTCTATGCTAATGTTTTTGTAATGGCTTTGATATATTTTCAATGAATAATGGCTCTGCGGTCTATTGACCATGGGTCCGAAACCGCTAATTCGATTTGTTCTGATTTTTTATTAATACAGAATTATTTATCATTGTACGCTTTGTTGCTAGTATCTACTATTTCGTAATAATTTAACAGCCATGTAGTTAATGCATAAGAATATAATGGGTCTCTAGAAGTCCTAAGAGAGGTAGAGTATAGAAAAGATCTTTGGAGATTTGTCTGTACTTGGAGCAGTTCGCCTGGTGGAATACCTCCACCCTACAGAAGATTGCAGCCAAATAACCTCATGTTGTGTCCCTGCAGTGAGTAGGGTTTCCAGAGCTCCTCGGTCAAGAGGTGTTCAAAGGCTATGGCATTATAAACGTACATAGGCGCTTACCATCAGACAGACTGTATCACCTTTGTAGTTAAAAAAAACTTTAAATGTAATAACTTGTACAATGTGAGTTCAGTTGTAGCATGTCACTTGAATTCGAATCCCTACAATAAGTTCAGGCTTTCGGTGAAGAAAACATCGTGATGAAACCTTAGCATAGATAGAGCATATTCTAATGCTTGGCTTGCCAGCTACCACCCTCAAATTGTTACCAGTTACATATTCACTTAGAGGTGGAGGTGAAATTAAAGACTTAGAAATGACATTATACCAAAATTACAAAAATCTAGTTTAAATTTCCACAACCTTTAGTACAAATAGAATATTAAAGAGCAATGTAGAGATTCATTAAACAAAAGGCAGTATTATTTTTCAATAAGATATCCTGCTAAGACTTTTTCTAAGAAATATTTTTTTATCTAAATTGGGTTTCTCAGCCTCTATTGTAATACTAAATGAAAGGCTACGTAATGCTACGTTAATATTGTACTAATATCTTATTGGACTTGATAAAACCGTTGATAAAACATTTTTAAAATGATAATTCGAGTATAATAACTCCCTTGCGTACTTTTAGCAGAATCTGTGGTGAAATTTGCAAGCGCGTCAGATCTCATTGTTATTGTAATGGAGTTGGAAGGAAGACTTTCGCTTTTGTGCCGAGACTTAGCTCAAATTACAGTTATGTTTATGTCTGTGTAAAATTGTACAACGCTGAACTCTCAGTGAATTTCCAACTGAAATTTTCTAAATGTATTGTAATAATTTACGTTGCTTTAATAGTTCTTTGACTAGACTGTTATTTTATTTGTATTGTATTTTGGAATGAAGTTCCTTATGGGGCGTTGCGGATGAGTTCCCTAGTCGGCAAAAAACGTCCGTAACGTTAAAAATAGCGTAAGATTTTTATATATGGCCTATGTATTATGGGTATACAGTGTCTAAGGTATAGTCTACGTGATGACTGTTATTATTATTGCAGTTTTCAATTATTATTGTATTATTCGATAACTACACCATCTGGTGGTCAAAAGTGGAACCATCTGATCTTTATTACTACGTTAAACGCAAGGAAGCTATACACTATGTATAGGTGTGTATGCTTACTCTTTACAGCATACATACATATACACACACTAACGTTTCATGATCTTAATATTTTATAATAAGGAACTTATTTCCTATCTGGTGTCACACGACACCACACGGTGTCGGTTTATCCAAATTATCAATCAATTGCGGTCATATGAGGTTACAATTGTGTCCGAGTTGATCTGGAGCACCATGTACCAGGTTTAATACTCGGCATAATGACGAGTGAAGTGAAGTGAAGTCGGAGTGAAGTATGTTCAAAGCGTCTTTATCGTCCGCTGATCAACATTGCATTCAATATGGCGCCATCAAATCCTGTATGAAGGAATAAATATTTTTGTAAAGTGTCGAGTTGCGTACAAAGGACGGCGTAATCAGCACACTTAAAAATATAGATCGTAATTTTCAGAGCGCGATGTCTTCCGTAGTTGGTTTTTAGTTTTAATTTATCTAGATTTTTAAAAAAATATTCTAAGGTTTATACATTTAAATGAGCCTCAACAATTAATTTTAGGGTTTCAAATTGTTAGTTATCATCATAATAGATCAGTTCTGGTGTTTTTCATACAATATACTGTACAATTTTGTTGCTTGCCGTATTTGTTAATCTATGTCATGCGAAGCTTTGTAATACTTATTTTAATTAAACTTTCTAATTAAATTAAACTAAAATATAAGTACATTTGTATGTATAGTCATCCAGTTCCACGCGTTGTGAACCAAGACCAGCTTGGACCAGCGACTGTTGACTGTTTTAGCTATGTTCAGTTTCCAATTCGATGTTACGATTTACCCTTTTTTAATGTGGAGTGAACCAGCTGCTCTGAATAATTTATGGCTCCAGTTATATTGCCTTTTTTACTTGTTCTTTTGCGTGTTTTTCTTTTTTTATTTTGTTTTTTCTGCCTCCGTCTGCTTAGTTTTTTTTGTAATTGTTTGATGAATTGTGGAGTGTTCTTCAATGCTGTGTTCGAGCGTAGGCGTTTTAATTCTTTGACAATGTGTTCTATGACGCTTTCTGTGACGAGACTTCACACGAGTGGCCGAGTAGCGTTCCAGGACCAGCCGGAGTATATACAGTAATCCGGGAGTTGACAACTTTTGAAAAATTGTTTTAAACACTTTGTATGTTGAAAACAATACATATGAATAATATTTTTTTCATTATTATAGCATAAAAAGTGATTTCTAAATTTTTTTTAATCTAAATAAAAAGTACGTTACAAAAACGATGCATTATGGTCCCGTGACGTCATCATTCATGTTATATGTCATTTTGTATGATAACATTGACAAGTTTGACAACTAACGCAAACGTTTATGTTTCCTGAATGGTGACGTCATGTTTTCTAATCGGCGTTTCAAATCACGTGACTCGCAGACAAAAAATATTAATTTTCTAAAAGGAAGTGTCCGAGTGTTATATTGTATGCAATAGATGGCACTACGGTCGGTTTAGATCACACTTACGGTAGCCTTTTTTGGTAATGTATGGCTCCGACAATTTCCGAATCCGGTGAGATATTCGTAAACTTAATATAGCAAGCAAGCAGTAGCGACATTCCGATTTCGACCGTTGGTGTGAACGGACGTGTCCGCTCTCGATCGCTGTCTGAATTTCGCGCTCTGCTTAAACTAGTGTACGAACTTGTTTACTCTGATCCACGCACTCGGTCCTAGGCCTGCCGGTTCAGAGTACACAGTCTAAAGCTCGTTTTTTAAGCTTTCTCATACCGCGTTTTATAGTGAAGACGGTGTTATTGCTGTGTAGCGAGTATCTAGGTACTCGTTGCGCGCATAGCGCCGTCTCGCTCGCACATTTCGTGTAGCACTTCGGTGCACACGAAAAACCGTACTTCTCAGTACGATAACAAACGCGCTTTTCAGCGCGAATCTTGTTTCTAAGACGCGCAAATCCACGTTTTAGTGGTCGTTCGTCGGATACCTAGCGGTGTTAACGAAGACGAACGGGGCGTGACCCGAGCGCTCTCCGGTTACCTCCTTCTGAGGTAAACGATAACTCGGACGGGCCTGGGAATCTTAGCCTTTGCCTTTTTGCATAGTTAAGCCCCAGGTGTCTCCTACCCAACCCTTCCTATCCTTATCATCCATCCTCGTGGTTGTTTGGGCGGAGCCACGGTTTATACCGGCCTGCGTCCTCTGCCACGAGACTGCTATGGACTCCCCTAGGGAAACGATAGGTCCTTTTCCTGTGTTTCATTACACCGTGACACACAGGTCTCATTGCTCCGGGCTCGGATAGCCCGTTAAACTCATTCGGCGTACCCCTCTGCCCTCCAGGCAGGGAGGTGAATAAATTCACTCTCCCGTCCTCCAAACAGCCACCGCGATGGCAGATTTATTAGCTTGCGCAGACTTAGAGTCTAAATTTAAACAGCTGGAAGCCGAACACCAGCGGTTTATGAATTTCGTAGCCCTGCACATGCCCGCGCTCAACGACGAGTATGTTAGCCGGTCACAAATGGCGGACTCGCTACGTCCGCCATCAGTCAATCAGAGCGCCGTTACCGCGCACGCCATCCCCTCCACCTCCACCGCGATCTCACCCGCCGCCGCGCCACCCGGTTCACGCGGCCCGCCTCGGTACCTGTGACCGAGTACCCCCACTCCACTAACCTCGCAAGCGCGAGCCACGCCCCTATTAAGTCCCGAGCGAAATCGCAACAGCGATCTTTTACCCCCGGTTTCTATGGCCGCCCCGCTAAACCCGTTGCCCCCGCGGCAACAACATCAACATCCCTATCCAACTCTTTTTCGGCCCTTCCAGTCGAAACAGAAATGGGCGCCCCAGTCAACCCAACCCCCTCCTCGGAAATGGAATTTTCGCTCCACTTCCGAGAACCAGTCATAATCCCGACCGAAGCTGCCGCGGACAATGACGACTTCACGGTCGTCAAGTCCCGTAAACGCGTGCCCCGTGACAGCCCCGTTGAACAAAACGCGGCAAAAACAACCAAGACTGCAAACGGCTCCGCCGCCCCCGCACCCTCCTTGAATACCGAACCGGTCGTCGATAAAAAGCAAAAACCCCCTCCAATTATTATCCACAACAAAACTGTCTGGACAAAGCTGATCAATGAACTTAAATCGCTTAAAATAGGTTACAACAAGGCGCGTAATATCGCGACCGGTATATCCCTGACGATGAGCACGCCAAACTGCCATCGCAAACTGACCACCCTCCTCCGTAGTAGGAATATTCCCTACTACACTTACGCCCTCGAAGAGGAGCGAGTTTTACGGGTTGTGCTTCGACGTATCCCCGTCGAAATCACACCCGAGGAAGTCTTCGCCTCCCTCGAACAACAAAAATTCCCCATCCGAGAGGTACATCGGATGTACAATAAAGACAAACTAGCCCTTCCAATGCTCGTATTAATCCTAGACAAAACGCCTGAGGGCAAAAAAATCTTCAACCTAGAAATTGTATGCGAGCTCTCCGGCATATCCGTAGAGCCTCCATATAAAAATTCGAAGCCCTCCCAATGCCACAACTGTCAGTTGTACGGACACTCCGCCCGCAACTGCTTCCTTCGTCCGAGGTGCGTTAAGTGCCTCGAGGACCACCCAACCAGGGAGTGCACGCGTCAGCGTGACTCTACCACCCCCCCGAGCTGCGTACTATGCAGGGAGGAGGGACATCCCGCGAACTATCGCGGATGCCCCAAGGCCCCGCGCACCACGCACCCTCGCCGCCCTTGTCAGGCTGCCCCTCAGAGGACACCCCCCGCCTCAGGGTTCCGGGCACAACCTCTGCTCAATCCAGAGGTGTTTCCGTCCCTCCCTGGGCCCCGCCGTACTCAAGCGACCGTAGGCCCCCCCGCACCCCAGGTGCAGTCCAAACCCGTGCGTTCGACTCAGAACGCATGGGCCCCCAAACCACAGCCCCTCATGGCTATGGACATCCCCGCACCCCGCGCTCCAGCGCCCCGCGCTCCAGCGCCCCGCGCCACCACTATGGATGACCTCATGTTATCACTAATTCGTGAGCATGAGGTACGCGAGGTCCTCGCGTACAAGGCCCACATGGAGCAGTACGGTTTCGTCGAAACCATAGCTGCCTTTTCCCGGCTCGTAGAGACGCTACAGCGTCTCGATCGCGAAGCCGCCAACCTCAGGCCTCTCAATGGCTAGGCTCAAGCCGAGAGGTTTAAACATCTCTTTTTTAATGCGCGGAACTTATATCCGCAGCGAGAACTCGTCGCGACTTATCTTAAAAATCACCAAATAGACGTTCTCTTAGTACAGGAAACGCTCTTAAAGCGTGCTAAACGCAATCCGAGTATCGCAAACTACAACATTGTTAGAAATGACTGTGACGGCCGAGGGGGCGGCACTCTCATTTACTACAAGCGCTCGTTGTATTGCATGCCGGTAGATCCTCCGAGACTTACCAATATGGAAGTATCCGTGTGTAGACTAGGAATGACCGATCATCCGTCAATAACGATCGTATCCGTGTACCTCTCACCGACGAAAGTACCTCTCAGGTCTGACCTAGAGAAGCTACTCTCGCTCGGCACATCGGTCATTATTGCAGGTGACCTCAACAGTGGACACACGTCCTTCAACAATTGGAGAGACTCCAGCAATGGGGTTCTTCTCGAAGGGTTGTCGGACGAGTTAAACTTTGACGTCATAGCGCCTCCCACTCCCACCCACTTTCAAGATCACTGTACAACGACAGTGCTTGACATAGCCCTCCTGAAAAATATCGCGCTTCAGGTACGACTCATTCGGGTCGTACACGAACTCGATTCTGACCATCGCCCGGTCATCTTACAGCTAGGGCAACTAGATGACTCCAGCCCTCCTTCAGTCACAACGGTTGACTATGCCAAATTAAAACACTACCTCGCAGATAGGCAGTCCTCGCCCAGTCTCGTTAGGGTCCCGGACGTATTGGAGTCAGTTGCGCACGTAGATCTCGCGATCGACTCCCTAGTCGACCACCTCCAAGTCGGCATCGGAGAGGCCTCGAGAGAGGTCGAAGCGGCGAACGATCGCCGCTTTGTACTCCCTGCCGACGTGCGAGCGTTGATGACGGAGAAGAACGCTGCGACTCGTGCGCATGACTCTTATCCGACCGAAGCAAACCGCGCACGATTACGCGCACTCCAGAGAGCGGTTAAAGCCCGTATAACCGAGCTCAAAAGTCACAGATGGGACACCTTAGTTGAAGGGCTAAGGCCGTCACATCTGACTTACTGGAAAGTAGCCCACGCTCTTAAAATAGAACCCCACCCTCGTATGCCCCCCCTCGAAAGGGGTCCCGGCACTACACCCGCGTTCGATACCATCGACAAGGCGGAGTGCCTTGCCACTTGTTTGGAGAGTCAGTGCTCCCCGAACAGCGTCAAAGGAAACACCGACCGAGTCAGAGATATCGAAGCCCGCGTGGGGGAGCTGAATAATCTCCCGGCATCAGAATCCCTGTCCCCAGTCACTTCTGAGGAAATCTCTGCCATTCTCAAAAGCCTTAAGCTTAGAAAGTCACCAGGTCCCGACGGGATCAGAAACGAAGTACTCAAACTTCTTCCCGATCACCTCATAGCTCTATTGGTCTGCATCTTCAATGTAGCCATAGCCAACTGCCATTTTCCAGCCGTCTGGAAAACGGCCATTGTCATAGGTATTCACAAGCCCGGCAAGAGCACGTCGCTTCCCGACAGCTACCGCCCTATTAGTCTTCTAAATACCCTAGGTAAAATCTATGAGCGGATCCTTCTGAACCGTCTCAAATCCGTAATAGAGGAGTAAAACCTCTATCCGCCTGAGCAATTCGGTTTTCGTGCTAGACACTCTTGCACGCATCAAGTGCACCGCCTCACGGAGCACATTTTGTTTAACTTTTCCGAGTTATATAAACCCCGTCGTACACTGGCAGTCTTTTTCGACGTAGCCAAGGCCTTTGATAAGGTCTGGCACGAAGGATTAGTCTATAAGCTGTACTCCCGCGAAGTCCCCGATAGATTGGTTAAAATCATCCGCGATTACCTCAAAGACCGCACCTTTCGCTACAGAGTGGAAGGTGAACTATCGACACCCCATCCCATACGCTCAGGCGTCCCCCAAGGTTCCATCCTGGCTCCTAGCCTCTTCAATCTGTACGTTAGTGACCTACCAAAACTTCAAGCGAAAGTTGAGGTAGACTTATACGCTGACGATACAGTCATATACTCCTCTCAAAGGCAAACGAGAAACCTCAAATGCAGAATCCAAAGAGCCGTGACCACTCTCGGGAAGTGGTTTAACGACTGGCGAATAGCCATAAACCCCACGAAGAGCGCAGCGGTGTTCTTCGACCAAACCGCCTCAAAGATACCGAAAAAATACAAGGATCATCCCCTTGAACTCTTCGGTAATCCGATCCCCTGGGTAAAGGAGACCAAATATCTAGGTGTAACCCTAGATAGTAGACTCTCCTTTATACGCCACATCACTCTGGTTAGGAAAAGGGCTGCCTGGACCCTCGCCCGATTACATCCTCTGTTATGTGCTGCAAGCAAAATATCCACGAGACACAAGCTTACGCTCTACAAGATGTGTATCCGACCGATTATGACATATAGCTGCGTTGTGTTCACACATATGTCAAGATATAATTGGAAACGCTTACAAGCCATCCAGAATAGGTTTCTTCACCGCCTTACCGGCGCCCCTTGGTATGTTCGTATAGAGGATCTCCATAGAGATATGGAACTTCCTTCGATACATGCCTATGTCAAACACCTTTCTCGCTCTTATTTTGACACCGCGTCGAACCACGCGAATCCCTTAATAAAAGCGGCAGCTTCTTATGTTCCCGATCCCAACGCCTGCCGGAGAAAACGCCGGCCGCGTAATATATTCACTGACCCGCCCGACCAAACCGAAACAGCTAACGCGTTTTACGCCACCGTCTCTCCAAACAGAGCGTGCCACCACCCACACCCGCGTAACCACCGTTCTCTCCGCAGAGGACGGGCGGTTAACTTCGCTCCCGCACACCCGTCACGTCCACCCTCTCTAGCGGCAACCCAAGCCTAGGTCCGTTCCTCGGTGTGAAACCCTTGGGTCAGGCAGCCGCCCGCGCGATACAAAGTGACACTATACGTGTAACACTTAGCTACCCACATACAACATTACACACGTATGACCACACACACGTGCACACCACACAGGCACATAGGTTCTGTAAGGGACCTTTTTTTTTCTTTTTTTTGCGCTA
This sequence comes from Saturnia japonica, assembly GCA_033032175.1. NCBI lineage: Eukaryota > Metazoa > Arthropoda > Insecta > Lepidoptera > Saturniidae > Saturnia > Saturnia japonica. The sequence continues at coordinate 429,535 of CM065332.1, forward strand.
GTTAGACAAATGCGCTAGTTAGTGTAGAAAAACCATTACGATTATTAAATACACATACGCATGGTCCACTCCTTCCTCCCAGGAGGAGGGGAACGTGCATATGAGTATATATTAGTTAGTTCGAATTCTCTTAGGATTAGGGAATTAGTTAGATCGCGACTTTTTCGCATTCGCGACGACCGCCCGAGCCGAGGTTCGGCCACTCTGGCACCCTCGTGCGGGTCGTCACAAACTTTCGCGGCTTAGTGCCCTAAGCGCCTAAGGCTAACAGTGTAGTCAGTTCAAAAAAAAAAAAAGAGTCCGGTGAAGCTGTATTAGACTTATTTGTATATTTCTTTAATTCAATTTTAGGTTTTGTAAGTTTAATATGTTTAGTAGTGTAGGTTGTATATAGTTTATCTATTATTCAAACAAATATTGTGATATACAAAAGGTGACAGATGTGTCAAATATTAAAATGAATTGTAAAACTAAAGATAGGACATGTAACTAAGAAATATAAACTTTTAATGTCGTTTTTTTGTTTACAGAGCAACGCTTACAGTTTATTTCACATGTCGAAGTAAATGACTATAATCGTCTTATATATGTATTATAGTCAACTCGCGGATTAAGAGGTATCGCAACCACTCTATGCCCATGACTCTTTTCTTTATCACGTTTCAGGATCAACCAGTGTGAATCCAGCCTGATGAGAGGTTTTTGGTTTGACATAATATTCGTAAATTTTTTAAATTTCTCAATGAAATATAACAAACTTATTATATACATATAGACTCATAATAATATATTAAAAAAAAATGGATTCCAAATCTTTTGTCATGATAGTGTAGGTTTTTACACATAGTTATTTAAGTACTAAATAATAATAATATTACGTTGCATTTAAAAAGTTAGATAATATGAAAAAATTAAAAAAGGCAATAATTAAAAAGCTGTAACACTTGCTCGAGACAGACTTATATACAGGAGGCTGACTGCTAACAATCAGAATATATGCGTTAATAAGAAACAAAACAAAAATTTTTACCATCAAAATTCAACTTAGCCAAAATGAATTCTCATTTTCATAGCACTAATTTGAAAGCGAGTACAGCTTATTCTATTATAATTGGGTTGGAATGAAAGTCTCTCCTTTTATAAATAAACTTACGAATTGGGTTAAGTATTGCTGTAGTTTATAAAAGCTTCGAATATTAAAATCGAGTCGTAACTCTATAAAGGACTTTAGTTTTAGTCTGGAAATATTAAAAGATACCGATTAAGACTTTAATTAGCCCCATAGTCTCGCAGCTTCTCTAGTGAGTAACAAATAGATCAGAGCTGAATAGTTGTAGTGGGTGGAGTTATTTTTTTCATAGATATAGTATTTTGACACAAACTCACGTGATGTTAAGTATCACTTAACCCAAGATGGTAGCACGCTAAGTCTATTAACAGAATTGGCTCTCAAGTGCGTCTGCCAGAACGAACCAATAGGTATTTGACGAAGATTTTCAGGTAGAACTTAAACTTAAACTAGCCAGATGAGCATTAACCACCACCACGATGTTTTTCCTCAACAAAAGTTCACGCTCATTGCTTCGAAACCACACTGAACCTTCATTGCTTTAAAAATCATATCACTATAATATAAAATATGTATAAAAAAAACCCTTCGAATCCGAAAAGGGTATACAGGTACACCAATGACATTACTAAAAAAAAATCTTTTTTTTTTATTTATTATGAAAATAAAAATGTTGCGATTTAAAATTAACATATTTAGTTTTAGTTTCCCTAAAATTCAGAAGATTTTTAAGACGTGATAACACCGTTGCCAGCTCCGGCGCTGTGCAGTGGTACGTTTGATCGTATGGCGGTACCCTGCGCCGCGCCGTCTGTATTGCCATGTAAGTTTCTTCATTTAACTAATTTTTTTTTTACTTTTTATTAGGGGTATTTTTTTTAACTAATAATCTGAGATATATAACATAAACAGAATATAATATCGATATCTAGTCACACCTTCATGGATCCGACTGGGTTTTTAATACATATTATATACAAGGTGAAGAGTTAATGTACACACACATCAAAAAAGTCTAAGCAACATGGTTGATATTACAAATTTTTCCATTTATATTAATTCATTTCTAAATATTTACTCAAACAAAGTGCGTAGGTAAGTAAACTTTTTTGTTATTGATGACATACTGGCTGGATGTAAAAAAAAAATCATTGTTTTGTTTTTTCATAAAATTCAAATGACTGCGAATTTGTTTGAATTTAAGTGCGTTTTAATTGCTACGTTTAGTCTTGATTTTATAATTTTACCAACCATTTCAATAAAGTTAGCGACAAAATTGAATTGTTAGATATTCTTTACGTCATGAAGCGACGTCATTTGATGGCAGATGAAATGCAAAAAGCTGTAGGGATGTTGCAAGCGGGAAGTAATCAATCTCAGGTATCTCGACATTTTGACATTCATAGAAGTGTTATTTGTCGTCTTTGGCAGCGCTACAATAATACAGGAGAACCCGCTGAACAGCATCCAGGCCGTAAAAGGAGTACAACCACTTGGCAAGACCGGTACATACAACTGACTGCAAGACGCCAGCCGATGTTAACCGCTCGAGAAATAAGTTTGAGGCTACAAATTTTAAGTGGTGTTGATGTAAGTCTTTAGACTGTGCGAAATCGACTGCATGAGTACGACCTACGAGCTCGACGCCCAATCAGGTGCCCACCGATACGTCGCGGGAATCGCGCTCGTCGATATGAATGGTGTAGAGAACGCATAACATGGACCCAGGAACAATGGGATAAAATTATGTTTTCCGATGAGTCGCGATTCGGGTTTAAGTCTGATACAAGAAGGGTGCGCGTGTATCGTCGGCCGGGAAATACTGAAAGGCTCAGGTGCGTTCAGGAAGTTCATCCATACAGCGGCTCAACAGTTATGTTATGGGCGGGTATTATGAAGAACAGGCGAAGTGAGCTCGTTTTTGTAAATGGAAACATGAATGCTGAAAATTACATTGAGGATATTCTCAGACCTTATGTCTACCCATTTGCACAAACCTTTGGCTCTGATTTTAGGTTAATGCATGACAATGCGCGTTCCCATACAGCTCGGCGAACCAGTGAATACTTTGCAACGGAGAACATCCGGGTATTGCCCTGGCCTGCACAATCGCCAGATCTCAACCCCATCGAACACGCATGGGACATGCTCCAGAGACATGTTTTGAAGGACTTGGACGGAGCGACAACAACCCAACAGCTGAAAGATTTGCTACAATTCCATTGGGAGCGAATACCGCAAGATGACATAAACAGTCTCATTAATTCAATGAATAATCGTTGCCGACAAGTTCTGAATAGTAGAGAAGCCCATACTTTGTATTAAATTGTTCTATTCTTTCACAATAAATACATTTTCTTTAGAAATTTCATTTTGTAAGAAAAAAGTTTAGTTTCTTATGTATCTTAGTTTCTACAGTATATTCTAATATTGTTCATTTCTGTTATTAAAAGAACTTATAAAAACAACAGCTGTTATTTTTACATCATAGAACCCTCAAGATATTATTTTAAAAATAAAATACAACGTTATAATGTGAAGAACCATCCTAAAATTTAAATTAGTACATGTTGCTTAGATTTTTTTGATGAGTGTATATTAAAGTCTGGTGACTTTCGTAATAGCGTTTGGTGACCACGATTTCGAAATTTTCTCACAGAATATTTAAGTGTGAAAATTTTCTACTCAGCTACGAGAAGTTTATTATCCAAGCTTCTGAGCTATAAATAAGAATGTCTCGAATTACCGTTGTATAAGTTTTATCTGTTGCTAAGAAACTTCGACACGGATACTTTGTGTGTTTCTATAGGATCTGAAGATATTCCGAATACGGATAACAAATTAAACTAACTTGTAAAACTTGTAAAATGTGCAAATAAAATGTTATCTTTCACTATCCGCTTTCAGTATAAAGGAATAAAGAAATATCAAAGAAGTGAATTAAAAATGCGCTAAACAATTTTTATACGGGACGTTTCGGTTTAAAGGCTCTTTGAATCGACAAAGAGATAACTTTCCCGCTGAAATATTTTAAAATATAGCTGAAAAGAGCTTCAGTTGTTGTAACACTATATGTTTATAAAGCTCAAAATCTGGGTGTGAGATGCTTTGTTATATTTCTCTTAAGGTTCCAGCACGAATGTCTTACCAATAAACGACAATCGAAGAAATCCTGACGACACGTTCGAACACACTTATGCTCGTCTGATTTGAAATCAGAATACCACAAGGTATACAGTTTTTTTACAAAATTAAAAATACATTATTTAATTTAAGCCCGAAGAAGACACCAATTTTATCGTCAAAGTACTAGAGCTGTTTGGGAAAACATCCCAATCATCAAGAAGAATCGAGATGAATCAAGAAGATGGGTTTATCATTTATCAACTATAGAAGTTGTGAGAGAATCATATTATTTTACTTATTGGATTTACGGAGAGGAATTGATGAATGCATAATTATGTTGATTTTATTATTTCATTGCCATAGTGAGTTTTTATAAGTAATTTTATTATTGTAGCAAAATTTGTGTCAATAAAACTCCGATTAAAAAAATATACCTCCGATATTTTCCATCTAGACTACTATATAAAACCGTTATAGTAACTGAAAAAGATTTTTTTTTTTTATGTTTCATCTGCAATCAGTGAATTCACTTTTAGCAGATGTGTTGCATGCTTCTCTCATTTAGAGTGCGTCCTCCAGCGAGAACATCTACTCATATTTCTCTACTACACTATAGGATGTCTTTTCTCTAGCCGTTTCCTGTATCTAGCATTGACGTTAGTGATTTCTTCTCTCACTGTGAGCATTTCCAGATGTTCATGGATCTCAGCATTAGTCACATACCAAGGGACATTACTGATTGTTCGGAGGATTATGTTCTGCATTCTTTGCATTCGTATGATGGCGGAGTTACAAGCACTACCCCACAGCTGAAGGCCATACATCCATACAAGTTTTAGGATCGACTTGTACACTAGTAATTTATTGTCTAGTGACAGTTTGCTGTTTCGGCCTAGCAACCACAACGAGCTTTTGTATCTAATATTTAGTTCCTCTCGTTTCTTCTTGATGTGCTCCTTCCATGTCATACGCCTATCAAGATGAAGACCGAGATATCTGACAGAGTTCTGGTGAGGAAGGGTGGCGTTTTCTAGTTTTACCGAGGGGCAATTTTCTTTGCGTAGGGTATAAGTAACCTGCACAGATTTTGAGGAACTAGCTTTAATCCGCCAGTTTCTAAGCCATTTAGTTGTCTCGTCTAGGCCTTTCTGTAAGATTTTTGAGGCTATTACTGGGTCCTTGTGACTCACCAGGATAGCAGTATCATCAGCGAATGTAGCTGTGGTTATGGTATTCGAGCAAGGGAGGTCAGCTGTAAAAATGGTGTAGAGTACAGGGCCCAGCACTGACCCCTGGGGTACACCAGCTTGTATTTCGAAAAATTTTGATGTGGTTTCACCTTCTTTGACTTTAAACAGTCTCCCTGAGAGATATGAACTAAATATTAAAAAATAACTGTGTGGAAGACAACTTTTAATTTTACATAGAAGGCCCTTGTGCCAGACTCTATAGAAAGCCTGTTGTATATCCAAGAAAACTGCAGAGCAGTATTCTTTTTCTTCTAATGTCTTTCTTATTTTGTTGCAGACTCTATGAACCTGTTCCACAATGGAGTGTTGCTGTCTAAAGCCAAATTGATGGCTGGGTATGACGCCATTTTCTGTTAGAATAGGAGAGGATTCGCCGAAGAAGGAGTTTTTCAAAAATTTTGGATAAGATCGGGAGCAAACTTATTGGTCTATAGGATGTGACGTCACTTGATGGTTTTCCATCTTTATAAATCATAATTATTTGGGATACTTTCCATATTGCTGGAAAATGTTGGACTCTTAATATCCCATTACAAACTCTAGTGATGTAAGTTATATAGCTTTTTGCGGCAGTTGCCTAAGAATTTCTATGGTTATCAGGTCAAAACCCGGCGCTTTTTTATTCTTTAGATGCTTTATTATTCCCCACACTTCCCGTACTGTCACAGTTTTTGGCGGTAGGTCAATTTGGAAGGTTTGGTTTAGCGTTGTATCCACTTGGTTATCGAACTCTTCATTCATAGAATTATTTGGGCTGAATACTTTTGCTAGATGTTCAGCAAATAGGTCTGCTTTTGGCTGTGGTTTTCTCACCCATCCTTCTGCACACCTCAAGGGTGGTTTAGCAACTTGCGGTCTGTTAAATAACTGAAAAAGATGTGGAGTGTTTTTTATCATGCTGATAAATATGATTACCATTTTATTATAGCTATGTTAAAAATTAAAACAGTAAATATTTAATCACCAAAAAAAAAATTCTTAAAAAAAGAAACAGAAATTGAAGTTACGAAGCCTTCAAATTTCTATTTTTAACGTAATTTGTAATATAAATAGAAACTGTCCTTTTTTCAAAGACATCATCATCATTTTATGAACTAGGTCAGAAACAACACTTTATTTAATTAAATTGCTGGTATAAAATAATTAAAAACTTTGAAACGTCTCTATATATTCAACAGACGAATATAAGGAAAAGTTGTTTGAACCCTACAAAGCAAATGTAAGTAAAGCTGGTAAAATGTTGGTGAACACCTCACAACGAATCTATTACTGGTAATCCTTCCGAGGCACGTCGGCAACTTCGCCTTTACCTACAAACGGCGTCTCACTAGCATTTGCCAGCTCAGTGTGTTTATTTTTAACTGACTTCAAAAAAAGTAAGTTTTCCTAGTATGTTTGTCGACCTATTTTTATGATTATTTTGTTAGGTTCGTCTATGTACTTATGAGATGATGTTATTATGTGTAGTTAGCTCGCATTCCAGTTAGGTAGGTGGAGACTATGTTACCAAACATTTATAGTATATACCTTGGTATATTTTAATCCTCTTGGCTTGTGTACAACAAAACATTATATAATTAACTAGTTGTGCCCGCGACTATGTCCGCGTGGAATTTCGTGTATGAAAAAAGCTATGTAGTTGTTCTGAAATTCAAAATCAGCGTGAAAAAACCGTGTTTCATGCTTTGTGAATGTCTCAAATCCCTGAGACTCACCGTGGTACTCACGTTTAGCTGTCAGCCTTGCCTCACATTCACTACTTTTAATCAATCGATATTCTGTCATACGTCTACGCTGCAAATTTAATCTAATGCGCTAAATCGTTCCCTGTAGGTTTCTTGGGCACATAACCTTTTACTTAGGATCTCGTTCAGCAAAAAGTTTTACTTGACTGCATTCCCCAGTTTCTTGTGATAGAACGGTCCTCACTCTTTTTAGAGCAATGGAATTACCCGTCCACTTTTTATCAGTCATTTTAATTTAGTATTCATCCAAATAATGGCACAATGAATCAAAAGCCCTTTGAGTATATCCAAGTAAATAATTAAAATTGTATTATATTTTCCATTCAATATTATCTGGAAGTCATAATATAGGCCGAGAAGTTCAATAGGTATATAAATTTAGGATTTTGCAAATGTGTTCTGTCCTTGATTCTAAACCCCTCCGTAGTATTTTTCTTAAATATCTTGAATATTCAGATTTCGACTCTAGTCTTTTATTATAAACTAGCTGTGCCCGTGGCTTTGCTCACGTAGCCTACAGAATGCTCACGCGAATCTTGCTCCCCCGCTCCCGACTATTTTAGAGACAAAAATGCTTATTGTGGGTGTTCCTTAAAAGATATATGTATTCTCTCCCGGACTTTTTTGTAGCTCTTTTTAATGTCTATGATTATGTAGTATATTAATTTGCTATATCTCTTATGGCTTACTCAGCATAAGCCCTAAAATACATTACACCCGAATTGATTCACCATGACCAGCTTTTTTTAATTTTGCATGAACGTTAGACGATAAATCTACTGTTTTTCACACCGATTTAAGCTGTGTGTTATCCGTTAACTATTCTCATGAATCTATACATTAATATGTGAAGCAAAAGCTTTCAGTAACTTTTGAAGCGCATTGCGTGCATGGAAGACTGTGAGACTTGGCATGGTTAAATATTTATATGAAGAAGGAGTACAGAAAGCTAAAATTTATCTATAATATCTGTTACTAATATATTCAAAAAAAAAATAATACTGTGAATTCCCGACCATGCCATTGAACTTAGACCCCCCAAAATATTGACATTGTCACTCAACGAAAAGTGACAGCAAGTGATGTAGAAATACTCATTGTTTATGAATACTGTAAATGTCAAACAGAAAATAGTCTATTATCAAAAATTCGCTGGTCGAATTTCGACTCGAGGGCAATCGCTAGTTATATTAAATAGATAAATATAATATGATGCTAAAACGTTTGAGAACCACAGGAGCATACAAAGTTGTATCAAGTGAAGCAGGAAGTAGTACTTAATCCACAGGATACAGTTTAGCGGAGTTTACGGAACGACAGATGAAAAAACTTCGTCTACCGGCTTTAGCCACTGGACCAGTGAGACTTGTTTTGTTTCGTTAAGTTTTCTTACCAACTATCTTGTAATCTTTATAGAGATTAAATCTATTTATATAAATCATGGAGGTTGTTTACCTGAGATCGGCGACATATCGACCTGAAGGTTGTTGGGTCCATTCTTGTAAAACGATCTCTTGACAGTGAGAAAAGAATTACAGGAAAACTAGATCACTTGTTACAAGTTATCTTGGGTTTAACATTTGTAGTGGTAAAATACAGAAAAATAGATTTCTTCATGTGCATGAAAGTCATGTTCATACCTTCCCCCATTTACCTTCTACTTTTGTCCAGTGGTGAGATATAAATAAGTTGGTATTTTGTTTCTTTAAACATATAAAGTTACCGATTGGATTGCTAACATAATATTTATGATGAAAAATGTGTAAAAGTGAGGCTACATCGAGAACAGTGTTGGGTGCGTTTGCTGTGGTACTTTTAAGTATTATGACCGTAACTCTCGTAAGTACGACACTCTGTCAAAATAAAATGTTAAATAAAATCTTATAATTAGATAATTTGTACGACAAGTTAGTTTTTCAAACTCGTGACTATGGTAAATTCTCGATATGGTCTCGGGCTTACATTCGTCTTCTTGTTTGTAAAAACCAACGTCTGCACGCGTGTCATACAAACGTTTTTCAACACATTTGCGAGAAAACAGTACATTTTCTACGCTTGAACTCATGAACTCATATTATTATTTTTGTATAAACATCAGTCAGAAAGTCGTAACAATCTTTGACGTTTCTAATATGAAAATGGCGTGCATTTGTAAATAACGTCACGTGCGTGTGGTGAAAATTAAAACTACATCTTTCGTCTAATTTTCTTTTTAGTATTAAGGTGAGACATGTAACTCATCAAAAGCGTTTCCAAGGAGGTTCAATCTTTCCGCTTACTTATTCTCATATTGTGAAACTCCTTTTTTGAATTCTTATATTTTTTTATGGAAATAAAAAAAACCGTAATGGATACGCACGGCGCTATATAGCGTGCGGTAAAACAAGTACTTAGGTGAAAATGCCTATTTAACCTATTTTACTGCACGCTCCGTTGTATTATCGTGCGTAACTTGTAACTTTTGAACAATGTATACGGGCTTCGTAAATGCATTTTTTTAGAAAATGTGTTGAAAATGATCTTTATTTATACTTTAACACAATAAAACGAAAGGGTTTTTGTTTGTTTAAACACGCTAATCTTTGGAACTACTGAAAAATTCGAAAAATAATTTTTGTGTATAACAGCCAGGCTCACGTGGAATAGGCTATCTAACAAAAGGCTATAACTCTCAACTAAATATTGATTTTTATTAAGTAAGTTGGAGGCGGAAGCCCAACTGAATTGCTTAATCAGCGTGCGCTAGCGTAACGGTTAGTGATACGTAAATACAATGTTCTAAAAAAATATTAGGGATAGCATATACCTATCTCTTACGCATAAGCCCCAAAAAGCTACTTTTTGAAAAAAAATGGTTAAAAATAAAAAAGTGATTTATGAACTTTATTTTTAGACCTGGCATATTAATCCTTACGAACAAAAGTTACTTCATCATAATCAAAATTTTATGAAGTTAAGTTTTGTTCTTTATAGCATGTATTTATGTATGCATCGTTTAGGAGATAACGAAAAATTAAAATAATTTGTACTTGCGGGAAGAACAATTATGATAGACTACACGGGTGCGTTGGCTGTCGGGTAAAAACACGGGTGGAACTGCGGGGCACAGCTAGTAAATATATATTTTTTAAATGAACAAATAAAAATGATTCTCAACTAGTTTCTTCCCGCAACTTTTACGCCTTTTTTTTACTATGACCTTTTCCAGGTCTAAGGTTACCTTTATGCCAAATTTAATTGCGATCGGTTCAAATGCTTAGATTTTATTTTTAGTCACCATTGTGCATAAAATGTATTTGAAACAAATCAGAAATCCTAAACGACGTTAATAATTCTTGATATAACATGTTTTAACACATTGTTTATATTCTAAACATGTTAAAATAAAATGGAAACCATAAAGTTGTCGTATTGTGTTGTGATACACACAACATGATCAAGGAAGCTAACATGTTTACTTATCGAGATGCTACACCGTGCCGTAGCAACATCTACGTCGTAGCGCACGCTACGGAGCTACACAATAACCACATTACGCTTAGTTTGTATAACGGTGCGGTTCCGTAACTTGCTCGTATATTCTTAAACATACGTATACTATGAACATTACATATTAAATATTTTAACTTCTAAATAACATGTAAAAGGCAATTTCCTGACTAAATCAACGTTGCCTAGCCTAAGATAGGATAGACATTTTAAATTTGGGAATCATGTGGTTTATATTGTGGTCATAGTCTAAGGAAAGATTTATCAAAACTTTTATGGAAGAAAAAAGGTATGCGTACGCACTTAAAAAGTTATACTTAGCTCCAAAAATTTTATTTAGCAATACGATAAAGTTATAAAACCATCAATGATAATAATTTAACAAATTTTATTAACTTTTTTAATTTTTTAAAATAATTTAATGTTGTACATTCTAACATAGTTAATGTTACATAAAATAGAATCTTCTTCTTTGTCCGTCCCTTATCCCATTATTTGGGGTCGGGTTTCCTCACATTTTTTGTGCTAAACCAATCGGCCTTATTTTGTCAATTCTGTCATTTGGGCTTTCTTGATCACTCTTTATATTATACTACCAAATAAAATAGAGTAATTTTTAAAAAATCAGTAAAATGTTATTGTCGATCAATGACATTTAAAACTAACTTCATCATGTTGAATTTCCGTCACATGACGGTTGCGCATTTTTACCAATCTTTACAGTTTTATTCTCTATTAAATGTTAAATAAACTATAGCTTTAATAGTTATTGGGTATAAATTAATTGAAATAATACTAACACTTTTAAACAATATTAAAGAGACACGTATTTCTGCGTTTTTGAAAATCGGCCTCTATAGAGTGAAAAGGAGTAACAATTTATTTATGAAAATTAATATTTAAAGGATTAGTATTACTTGAAACTTGATGCTAATTTGACATTATAATTAATGAGGTAGGTATTTCGGCGTTTTTAAAAATTCAACTTTTATGATGAAAAAGATTATATGATAGTTTGTACCTATCGGAGATATCTGAGACTAATTTGATAACAATATACGAAACAAAATAAAATTCAAAAAAAATATCTGTACAAGTCTTATAATTTACGCATGCGAAGCAGTGTGGAAAAAGCTAGTTATTTTATAAAGAATGTGTAATACTGAAAACTCCAAATTTAAGTGTTTTTTTTTTTTATTATAACTTATTTTTCCCTTCTATAATAGACACAGTAAAGTTCCGTCCAGTTGAGTTTTATTGCACCCCGTACAAATTGCCATTTTGGGACATTTACGCCAATGGAAAATAACAATATAAAACAATTCAGTATAATCTAATATACTGAAGGGGCAGGCGTGTAAATAGTCGTGCTCCTATAGCGGGTTGAGAACCTTTACGACTAACACGGGGAGACGTGTCTGTCCAACTTCATCTATTCCAGCCCACATCCATCATCCAACATCAAAGCCAGTAGGCAAATTAAGAAATCGCTTACCGATACGCTTCCGGCTGCGGCTCGTAATCCTCCAGCAAGGTTCGTGGCACTGTAGCTTTCTTCTTGGTGGCCACCAGGTTTCGTTAACACGAAGCACTATTGTTATCTAGGCTATATTATGTGATATTGTTTTTTGCGGGATTAAATATATTAATATGCGCTCCAGAATGGAGATGGATTCAAATGTTATAAAATCCAAATTCAGCGCAGCAGTAATTGCGCGCACGCGGCGGTCGGCGATCAGTTTGCGACTAAAAAAAATACCCACAGGCAGTGCTGCCAAACGTCACCTCCAAGCTCGCATATAGGCTAGTTTGATAGTGGAATGTCTGCTAAACCACATACAATGCAATATCATAATATACTAATATACAAAATCAATAAACTCGTTTGGAAAAGCCAAGTATTTTTTATTTAGTTATTACTATTGCTATAAAAAATTAACGTGTATTTTTCATAAATATAAATCATTTTTCTATACCAATATTACACAAAAATATAATCATTAAAAAATAAACCAACAAACTAATTTCTGAGTAAACGTAATTTTATAGTTCTCTTTAACATCAACCTCGTCCTTGGGTAATATCGTATTACAATTGAGGCCACCAAATATTTTCTGTTAATCATATTTAAGGCTTGATATACTTTTTAGACAATAATTAAAATAAGATCAATATAAGTATTCCCAATTAGAAGTTACTCGACAAAGGGAATGCGAAATACATCTAACATTTCCATAACATATCAATAGGCTCGAGGAACTTTGCAACGAGGAACAAGCGTAAATCTATTTCCAGTAACTATAATAATTTGTATACAAGTCGCACGGATGTGAATCCTGTACTTTGTTGTTCGTTTTAATCAGCTCCATTACTACAAGAACTCACTTTTCTTTCACATTTTCCAATATCTTTGCCGTACAGATGACGACTGATACACGACAAATTAATGTTAATGTAAGTTGGCAAGGAGTTAGGCATCCTGCAGATTATAGATAATACTGCAGCATCAGGTCGACGTTTTCATATTCTTAAAATATCACTAAAGTTACAGGATACTAAAATTTGGGCCGATCAAACCTGTGGAAGATGCTCTCATATCTATTTATCAACAAGGAGAGAGCTGGCAGCCTTCAAACGGTGGAGCAGATTTTCTTGAATCTTAGTTAAGTCCACTCTTGATAAAGTCGCGATTCAAAAAAAAAAAAAAACAAAACAAGTTTGTTTCATCCGTATAGGTGCTACATTTATTTGTTTGCGCTGGGGTTAAAAATAATGAATGCGAAAGTTGCCACTTTTCATTTAATATTTTAGTCAATTATTAAGACCAGGCAATATGTTTAAATAAATATTGTACACACAGTTGACAATTGGCCACAGTTGAATAACAATTTTGGCTTATACTATTCTTTGTAATCTATATATCGTACGATATAGTATAATGTATTTATTTTGAATGCATATAATAAATTAATGAAATATACTTTAAGGGTTTAAAATTATTGGTAAATAGATACACAGTATACACACACACAGTACACAGTATACATACACAGTAAATCATGGATTTACTTTAAGCCCAATAAATATGTGGGAATTTAGGCAATATAGGAAAAACAGTACCAGGTACTGAATTTAATTCAATAACAACATACTATTGAAGAAGTGAATTATTTTGAGTGAGGAATATTATGCACTTTACATGTTAACGCAACACTACATGTTATCATGAACAAAAGAGCAATTCAATAGCAGAAGTCGAAAATTACCCTCGTGACGTGACGGTGAAAGTCTCCAATCTAGTAGCAATCAAGTATCTGCTTGGAATTAAGTTATCACTGGGGCCTATTGCTATGTAAAACCAACCTCAAACGAACCATATTTCTCGGGATAGTCATAATAGGTTGCTACTTCCTAAGACTGAGGAGGACCAAAGATAAAAATAAGTTTAAGTCTCTTTTCTTGTTAAAGCTTATCGAAGCCACACTGATTTCCCACGAAATGTATGGGAAAAGTTTTATTGCGATTTCGGACATTTTTAGTACTCTAACTTCAGTTGGTCCCATAGAGTTTATTGATCCTTATAAGAAACAGGATCGATTGGCATAAACAAAGTTTGTGTTTAAATAGCCCATTTTCTTTCTAATTGTACACTTTTATTTAAAACATTATGCTAGTAAAAAATTCTCAAAATGTTAAGGAAAGTTTCCTCAAAAACTATTCATGTAGCCAAAAGTTAATATACTTACCCTCACTACCCCATCTCTAAAATCCATTCTGTATATGGCGATGGTATTTCGCAGAAAATTGTACTGGGTGTATTACTTTACTCGGAGTACTAAAAGTAATTTGAGATATTTAGTTCCTTCTGAGCCCGTTTAAGATTAATTTCCATGTAGATTTTGAGACGTTAAAGACATACCAAAACCGGTAGTAAAGCAGAGCCTTCTTAACAACTTCCACAAGTAGTATTTCTTGTTAGCGAGCGTCGCGCGGCCTCATTTGCGCTGTGTACCTAGCTAATTATAACAGACAAGATATACATAAACATTATGCACAGTTCATAACGATACAGTGATACAATACTTTTATTAAATCAAAAAATATTATAGGTTATTGTTAACTTATATGCGGTAGAAGTGGGAGCGAGAGGTATTCCAGCGAAATCTCTCTATCACTTGCTAAAAGATCTCGGCCTGTCGAGAACTGCAGTAAGTTCTATTTTAGAACGGGTATCTAAAGCAGCATTAACCGGCTCTTACCAAATCTAGCTTGACAGGGAGGGTAACACGAGCAGACAAGGTGAACGCTGATGTGCATCATAAGGGGGCCCCTTAAACCTACGCCTGGGTCGCAAGTCCCAGGGGCTACTCGTGTTTCCTTCTCTTTGCCACACGATGATTCCATAGAATGCTAAGATGTTTGTCTCTTGAAGATGGCGGATGGTGGGCAAATGGTTTAAACCGGCGCGCTGCGGAATATTGTTTCGATGTCCGCAGGTACGAAACCTTGGCATGTACCAATGATTTTATATGAGTTCGCGTACATTTACTAATTCAAACTGGTACAACTATCAGATGATAGTGAAAAAAAACACGGTATGGAAGCTTGAATGCTTGAAAAATTTTCTGTGTGTAGGAAAAATATAGAACTGGTGAATTCTCAGTGTTTGAAATCGCCAACACGTCATGGGTTGGCGTGGTGATGAACCCTGTGCCTTCCTGCAGGAAGAGACATTTGCTCAACAGTGGGTCACTTACAGGTAACTTATTATTATAATTATATATTCTCTTTATTTGCAACATTGGTTAATATTATATAATATATTGTTTTTTGAAGTGAAAACTTCTTTAGCCACGCTGAGCGAGTTTTGGTATGAAAAACTTATGAGTTCGCGTCACCGACATGCTGTAATAGCAGTTTACAAATTATGGTATTTAAATAATTCAGACTATAATTGATTTAAGAATTCAAAAAAGAACACAGTTATTCCATTTTCTTGAGTTTTCTTTGCTTTCTTCCTATATATTTTGCCAATGTCAAGTACAGTCCTTATGATATAAAAAATAATTTAAAGTTGTACAAATAACCATTACTAGCTGATTCATGTGAATATTTCACAAATTATAGTATGTAAATAAAGTAGGTAGCTAACAGCTCTCTGGCATGTTAGTTCAACAATATGTTAATAGATAGCGCCTTGAACATATTTTCATTAGTATCAACAAATACCATCACGCCTGTTTCCTCGAATGGTTGGGCAGAAGTATACTAATGTACACCTACAGTTCGCCGGGTAAGTTTTAGGTATAGGTTATTGCGTTTCATTGGGCACAAAGCCAAACTCCGAGCTGCTAATGATAATTTCATAGAGAAACTTGATAACACTTTGCTCGACCTGGAAATCGAATCCAGGACCTCGAGCATAGCAGTGAAAAATAAATCATTTTCTTAAGGAAAATATTAATTTTAAACTGCACGTCTATATTTCTTCAATAGCGAACAATATATGCTTTAAAATAATGTTTGAATCATTAATTTTGATGAAGAATTAACGGAAATATGGCGTTATGAGAAAAAACTCCTTTAAGAAATAATATTAAAAATATTTGAATGTTATGAATCCTATATACATGATTCTATTCGTTTGATTAAACCGTTAACTGTTTCAATATAATGAACAAAAATTTCAGTAAAATAAGTTTACATGAATTATTGAATGAATGAATATTATATTGCACTTTATAGTATTGTGTTCAATTTTACTTTATTTTTTTTTAGTTAATACAGTGGCACGCTTAATGCTATAAAGAATATAAAGTAACACATCAAATACAACTAACTGCAAATAAGAGACAAAGCTTGTGTGTTTGAACAAAAAATTAAATTAAATGTAAAGCACCAGTCTTGAACAAGGAACTTACAACAACAAATTTATCCCTACACTTAGTAGCCGAGAGCTGGTTAAATAGAATTCTAGTTAATTATTGAGTTGCACTTCTGCTGTGCGATCACTGTGCACGTAGCACTTGCTTATTACACATAATGAGGTCACGTTTGGCTGCTCCCGACCGGCGACCGGGAACATTGTACGGAACCATCAAAATATCAACTCGAGAACAAAATTCTCGAGTATACTCTCCAAAATACAAGTTGATTAACACGGGAATTATATTGGAAAATTTTTGGGTATATTTTTACCATCTGCTTTTTTAATTAAAAGACAGCTGTTTCCGAGCTTTATTAAAACTAATCTTTCAAAATTTGCGTACATTTTCTAATTTGAATTGGCAATACTATCAGCTTGTCGGGGCTTCAAATCTATACAATTAATAAAATTGAAGTGTCTGTTTGTAATGTCAAAATAACAGTTTTTTACTAAATGCATATGAATGTATATACGATCCCTATAACAAAACTCATTTTTTTTTTTTTTTGTACCGGGTAATCTCCGAAACGGTTGGACTGATTTTGACGGGACTTTCACTGATAGATAGCTGACGATATAGGGAGTAACTTAGGCTACTTTTATTTTATAAACAGAATTAGGGTTCCGCATAAATAAAAAAAACGAGTCATGGTGAATCAATTCGGGCACCTAAATGGCTTATGTTGAGTAAACAATAAGAGATATAGCAAATTAATGTACTACATAATTATATACTTCTTCTTATATCTTCTAAGAAACACCCACAATAAGTATTTTTGTCTTTAAAACAGCCGGTAGCGGGGGAGCAAGTTTCGCGCGGGCTTTCTATAGTCCACAAGAGCGAAGCCATGGGCACAGCTAGTTACTAATATGTGATGACATTTTACTTTTTACAAACTACAAAAATCCATTCGAATACTTTCTATATATTATACATGGGGTGGCAACCACCACTTCCACACCGGGTAAGATAGTCTACTTCTGTACCGTCAAAGATGGTATACTATAACCGAGAAGAAAGGCTCATTTACCTTTCGCCGCTGAAGTTACTGCCGATGATGTTTATCCGAGTGTTCTAGGATCCAAATTCATTTACCACAAATGCCAAACCGAAATATATACAACACCATTCTGTATAGGACCGTAAATGTCGAAAGAAAAAAAACTGTATCGTGACACGTTAGCCGCCGCTACGGTATCCGTCCGAGTCCCACGCGCAAGTGACCGGTATCACTGACTTTAATTGTGGGAGTAATTTAAAAAACAAAATAATTTAGCATATCTCCAACCTATTTATAATTCCAAAAAGTACATATTTGAATCTTTTTTCGTTATGGCTTGGCTTTGCTGACAATTATGTTTGAGGGTCTGGCATTTATTTAGACTATTGGTAAATATTTCGTTTTCTTTTATACACTTATCGAAAGGGCATTACGTGACTGAACGTGATTTATTATCTGTATTATGACGAGTAATGTTAAGAGTTATCTGACCCGTAATCTGGCAGTACAGAACCACATGAGTTGATAAACGAAGTCATAACTACCCAGTTAGCATCCGTCTCGGCAAGATAAAGATGTTTGCAAATTCTTACGTGTACAGTACTGTGAAAATGTAGAGTCGCATTAACCAGTGTGTTCTCTCCCTCCTTCGATATCTGGTCCTTCAAATCAGGTGCGAAAAGGCAATACTGCAAGCCGGCATATATGTGACGGTAGCTGATGGGATTTGTGAAACGAAGAAAATATGATTAGTAGTACGCAATAATGTAATGTTTGAAAGACTTTAAATAACTATTAGTAGTCAACCCATTGGTATTAATCGATCGATTGATCGACGTAAATTCGAATGACAAAGAAACAAATAATTTTGTATATTTATATGTACATATAAAATGTTTTGTCCTGAATGACTGACTGACGGATCAACGCACAGCCTCTGAATGACTGACTGACGGATCAGCGCACAGCCTAAACCGCTGATCGTAGAGACCTGAAACTTAGAGGGTGTGTTCTTTGTATGACGTAGGCATTCGATATAAAAAGATTTTCCGAAATTTGAGGGGGTGAAAAAGGGGAAAAAGTTAGTCTTTTTTATCAGAATCGATGGAAGACATCTTTCGTATTTTATTGGAATTCATCCTCTGACGGGTTTAAAAAGGGGTAGAAAGTTATTTTGGCGGTGATTTGCTTCGAAGTTGATATGAATACTCCTTAGTGCTTTTGATTTAAATTACATTTTATTTTGACACATGTTTGAAAACTCAATCCGATTTTATTCAAAAAAGGTTGAACTCACTTAAAAACATAAGCAAATACGCTTTAAAATTGGAATGTCTCGAAAGTCACCGTACTATATTAGTACCTCATTTGAAGGTTTCTAAGCTTAAAGAGGTTAACCACTTTTAGGACACCGCCTCATAGGGACGTAGAGTTCGAAATTTGAAATGGTATGTACTAGAACATTTTGGTTACAAATTATACCAATCATTACATATTTAAAAAAAATGTAATATCTATACTAATAATATAATAAAATAGAAAAGTTTTTTGTTTATTTGTTTGTTTGTTTAAACACGCTAATCTCTGGAACTACCAGTCGGCTTACAAAGAATTCTTTTTTATATGATAGCCAGACCCACGAGAAATAGTATAGGTTATATAACATTAGGCTACAATTTCTACCTAGCCTTAAATATTGATTTTTTGTTACGGAAGTCGATGCCCTCGCGAACTGTTTTATCCGCATGCAATAACTTAATAGTTAATGATACGTCAATGCAATGTTCTACAAAAATATTGACCATTAGTATATATAAAAAAGTCAGCGATAACATATATCTATATTTTATACATGAGCCACAATAAGGTATAGTGCAATTTTTTTTTGTTGATGATTAATTTATGAGCATTATTTTTAAGCATGTCATATTAATTTTTACGAACAAAAGTTACTTCACAGCAATGTTGTGTTGACAATTTATAATTATTTGGATGCATAGTTTGAGAGATAACACAAAATTTAAATAATTCAACACTCGGCTCGGGTCTGTCTATAGTAAGTAGTAGTGGCGCGAACGAGCCGTGCGATGCCGCGATGTGACCATCTGACCGCCCGATAAAATTATTGTCTTTATTGAAGTATTATAAATCATCAATCAGTGATTTCTTCTAAATTGCATGAGGGTGAAGTCGCGGGGCACAGCTAGTCATTATATAAATACGTAAAGTAAAATCTTTCGGTACCTTTTCAAGCGCAATGCGTGCACGGAAGACTGTGAGATTTGGCATGGTTAAAGTTTATATGGAGGAGTGCAGAAAGAAAAAAAAATTACGGGTTACACTCCGGGAGTGCCGACAGAAGTGAAAACTTGATCCCGAAGGCGAAACGTCAAACTAAACGTCTATACTCGTATATGTTGCTGTGATATCGTAGCATACGATTTATTTAAAAAAAATATTAACTGGGAGTTAACAATTCTTGTATTATCGGTTGTTTAAACACTAGGCAAAACAGTTTTATAGCAATAAATGTTTTTTTTTTAATTTATCCAGACGCGTTCGCGGTCTGCTATATGTACATGCATATATGCACAGACTATAGCTGCGTCTCGTAACGGTGTCGCGAGTCCAGAGGTTTCATCTCATCTAAAAATATGCGTACCGCGCTAAAAGAAGTTTTCACTTCAAAAATATCTATAATATCTGTTACTCATATATTAAATAAAATAAATTAATACTCCGAATCCTACACGACTAAGACCATTGAACTTAGACCCTCCAAAATATTGACATTGTCACTCAATGAAAAGTGACAGCAAGTGATCTAATATTCACTCTTTAGGTTCATACTACAAAGGTCAAACAGAAAAAAGTCTATGATTAAAAAGTCGCTGGTCGAATTTCGATCATTGGGCGACCGATAGTATTAATAAATTAACTTATATATCTAATTAAGTTTTTCTAATGCTTATCTCGCTAGGTACCTCCTTCATGTTGGTAAGCATGTCGCCAAGCGCCAATAGGTGTTAGGCCAGCTGCACTTGGGCGACAGTCTTCCATTAGGCTTAGCGTGCTACAATCTTGAGCCACGTCACTAAGATTAGGTGAGATTGTGGTTATAACGTTAAAACGATTATAACGATTTAAAAAAACTTAATACATTGACACGTCTTATTCGCACATCGATTAATCTTCTTTTTTTTTCGGCACATAATTTAATATAATTCGTTTGATTTTTTTTAGTGTTACATAACCTCCTAAGATAGTATTGACATACTCACTAAATATGAACAATCAATCATTTGCTATTAATATCGAATTGTCAATAACGGATGTATATATGAACGACCCTATAATCAACCCAATCTACACCATAAGTATAAAGTGTATACTAAAAGCGGCACGTATCTTTAAAGTAAATAAACTCGTAAAGTTTACAGAAAGTAATAAAAATGTGTCTAAATAAACTAACTGATACAAAAATATATAGGAACAATTACAAAGAAAACATTTCACAAAGTCCTGCAAAGGCCAGGCGCCGCGCCGCGCCGCACCGTTTCTAAAACTCCATTTCGTAAATAAAACTTATAATACGGCTGGAGTCGAACGGAGTCACGCCCCCTCCCCCCTAACCCCCCTGCAACCCCGCTGCTTCAAGTGTAACGATGTTATTGAAGCTGTTGGTCACACGCGCGACGCGTCCACCAACTAAGTACTTGCTTTACTCCATTTTTCTAGTCCACTCCATAAAAGCTCCTGTATTGCTACACACTCTCGTTGCGTTTGCCAATCGTGTACTCCTTTGAAATATAATTATTTCAGTTTAGTTTTGCAAGTAACAGTTTTCGCTTTGCAATAAGGCTAAATTGTTATGAAAAACTTTATAATCATAACTTGCGATGTGCTAAATGAAAATGTAGTTACTTATACCAACTTCATGTGACCAATATTTAACGGTTAAGAATTTTTTTTTAATATCTTTTTGAATTATTTTTTACGATTATTTACATAAAGTTTCATTGAAAATTCTTATAACTTATCCATTGACCAACGACAACATTTTTTTTATTATTATAGGATAACGTTGTTGCAATAATCTCACTTGATCTTAAGTGACGATGTGGCCCTAGATAGTAGCACTCTAAGCCTAATGTAAGACTGGCTCTCACCTATTGGCGCTTGACGATAGATTTTCAACTTGAGGGTAGAAACTAACTAGCCGGGTATTAGAAAAAGCCCTACCACCATGCTGTGGTTTTATTACGATGTTATCCTCCACCGAAAGCTTAGTTTCATTGACTCGAACTCACGTCAATCGACGCGGATTCTGTACACGCTACCAACTGAGCCATAATAGCTTCAAAAGCATCCATTAGTAAATATAACATAAGTTTCTTGTATAAAAAATTTCATAACAATCGGTGACACCGTTTTTAAGTTAAATCTGACAGACAAAACAAATTTGTAAGGGCATTTTCGTGATGTGCTGCCCTTAATACAATAATATGTCTGTCAGGAAATTTGAATAAAATATTACTTATACAGATATGACTACAGATTTATTAGATATCACTTATTTGAATTAATAAACTCTAGATAGTCATAGAATCACCCTCTATGAATACTGCTAATCAGCAGTCTGTATTTTAAAGAAGCCAGACGCAACGTTGCAAAGATAAGGCACATCCGGTAAGACGCGTCTGGCGGTTGCTTTAAAACATTATTGGTAGCGAATAAACGCTCTTCAAAAAATTTAAATATTTTTTTAAAGTCCTCCGCTCGCGCACTACTTGACTAAATATAGTAGTCGAGCTGTCATAATATTTAGGAACATAAATGACTTCATTTGAATAAAGAGTATTTTCATTTACTTTATTGTTAATTGATTTCAAATAATACCACGTTTCTAATAAGTCCGACTGTTTATTAACACTAAAACCCATTTTTATTAAACAGAAGTGTAACAGTTGATGTAGTAAAAAAATACTACATAAATGTTTAGATTTTTTTTAATAGATTTTAACGAAGTAACAATTTTTTTCGTTTCAGAAATTTCAACTATAGCCTAGATCATTTTACTAAATCACATTAATTATTTACTGGCCCTCCCTTACGATATCGGATCTTTTAAATAAGGTGTGAAGAGACATTTCTGCATACCGGTCGGCATTGTTGTGACCACTATCGATGATAAAAAACATTCGTGCAGTTTCTATCAAAATTACCGCCATAAATAATATAACAGTAATAATTTATTTTAAAATGATAAACTAACTGCAGAATGATGTACGTATGCTACACATAAAAAATATAGTCCTTCCAGTTTGCAGGATGAACAGAACGACAATATATCACACGAGCTGTCCGCAGCACACCCTCCCCCCGCCTCCCCCCCAGCCCCGCGTCTAGACAAGCCAATTAATATTTTAACGAGTCATTATCGAAGCTCGGTCCCGACCCAAATCCAATAACTGAACCTGTTGAAATCGCCCGGTCAAATTAAACTAATTAGGTATTGATCGCTCTCATATATTTCAGACTGGCCTTTTCAAATCATTCTGCATCTTCTGACCCACTTTTAATTTGCAGGGTAATAATAGCTCCTGGCGTGAGTTTGAATCCCTACAATGAACCTAAGCGCCCGGTAAAGGAAAACAGTGATCTTAGAGTCTCACCATCTTAAGCCACATCGTCACCTACTATCAGGTGAGATTATGGGCATAAAGCTAAATCTACATTTCAAAAATATAAAGAAGTAATTTACATAAGAATTAATAATAAGTCCTTACATATGAAATTAGCGTTTTATATGGTAAAAGTAAAATGAAAAAAATATTATGTAATTATGTATACATTTAATCAATCGAAGTATGTACCATTATTATCTATGCACTTTCGCCATTTTAAAAGTAGTTAATTGATTCTATTGCTGAAAAAATTGTGGGAGCAAGAATCAATAAAATCTTTGAAGGCAGTTTGGACAGCCTAACCGGAATTGAATTTATTTTCCTTGCAAGAAATTGCCCAAATTCTGAATAACATGGTAATCTGTTGGAGCAATGTCCGGGGAATATGGTGGGTTTCGGAGACATTCCAACCGCAGTTCCTTTAATTTAGCGACCGTTGGTCGTAAAGTATGGGGTCTAGCGTTGTTCTGAATCAGCAGTGGGCTTGAGATATTGACCAGCCTGGGTTGTTTAACGGCTAGCTTTTCCATCATGGTTTGCAATTGTTGACAATACAGATCTGCCGTTATCGTCTGGACAGATCTTACAAAGCTATAGTGTATGACACCAGCACTGGACCACCAAACCACATACCAGTACCTTTTTCTGAGACGACTTTCGCTTGGGACAGGATTTGGCCGGTTCTCCTGGGTTCAACAACTTGATGAGCGTTTCCGATTGTTGTAAAGGATCCATTTTTCTTCACAAGTAACAATACGATTGAAAATTCCCTCGTAACTGTGACGACTGAGTAATGTAATGCAGAACTCAATAGGTGTTTGTTGGCGTGCTTCAGTCAATTCATACGGTACCCATTTCTCGAGCTTTTTCACTTTTCCTGTTTGTTTCAAGTGAATAATTTTTTATCACTCACACCGAAGCCTCCCGCTAACTCTGATGTGGTTTGCGAATGATCCGCTTCAACGATCACTTGGATCCTTCATTTTCAACTAGGGTCTCCGGCCGTCCACGGGGTTTGTTTCGTAGGTCAAAATTTCCAGAACGAAAACTTTGGAACCAAAAACGTAATGTGTTTTCTTTTACAGTAGCTTTCCATACACATCATTAATCCTTCGAGCTGATTCTGCAGCGCTGATGCCACAATGGAACTTATATTCATAAATAAGGCGATATTTTAAATTTTCTATTGTGTAAAAAAAAAAACGATGTCAAAGAAAAATAACATGGTGCGAAAACAAATGAATCACTAAATTCGAAACACAAATACACAAGCCTAAATTTGGTTCAAATTTGAATTTGGAATTTCTAACCAGACGCAAGATATTTGAGATCAAAGTGACCAGTTCTACAAAACGCCAATTTCATATATAAGGACCTAATATTTACAGAATTTTTATTGTATATTTATTGTAATTGTTATTTCTAAATTCATAGGGAATTCAGTATTTCCTTCAATTTATTTTTGAAGTTATACCTACTTTTTTCCTTGTTTGGTAGAGGGGGAAATTGTGTGTGTAACGGAAGAGCGTCATTATGAAGTTAGACGTCAATGATAATATATTGTGAACTTAATTTAATGACTTTTATCATATATTTTAATTATTATAAAAAAAAAAAAAAAATTATATTACCTTTATTGGTTAACATAATAATTATGTTGTTGGCACGCAGGACACAAATTTTGATGTTATTTTTAATATTATTACGCCAAAAAACTATAATCACTAAAGCATACTTTTTAGTACACACATTCTTTCACGCGATTAATCTTCCAATGAATTTTAAGTTTTGTCTCATAAACAATATGTTTAATTAACCATAAAATGAATAGATAGGTAGTATTACCAAAACTTCACAATATATCAAAATTATCTCGTATCATCTACATGTATTGCATACAGATCCTTTGTGTAGTCAGACCTTGTTGTTAAAGCTTAACACTTTGAAGCCAATTTAGATGTATTTAATTAGTATTGTTAGACATAGAGGCGTACAGCGCACTGCGTCAACACGACGCGCGACGCCATTCTGCATGGATTACCAGGCTTATAACTTGCTAACACACTGTATATGCTCTAACTAAACACACTGTATAATATGTCTGTATTTATAAATATGTTAAAACTAAATATTGATTACTATTTTTAGAATTTTATAGGCTAACTTTGCCTGGTTTTTTAATCGTCATCGCTAAAACATTTGCCAGTGTCAGCGCTTTTTTTCATGCCGGTAATTTATTTGTCTACAATTCGATATGAATGTTTGTATAATGTCTAAGATACTGCGCAAGTATATTTTAGGTATTATAAGTTGTACGAGCTGTCCTCGTTCATAACAAAACTACATACGTTGCATCGTGTGCCTGCGTCTAAATCGGGTGACCAAATCAATAAAATCAGTGTTAATTTTGCACTCAACGCGGACGGTTATTTTATTATCATTCCCTGATCGCCCGTTTATCATTTTTATCATTTTTCTATAATATTGTAGGCTACAACCTACAACATTATTTGGTCCTTCGAGCCGGATATGAACCAGCGACCTATGGATATACAGTCCATAAATCTCTCAACTCTAAAAACATTATCAAAAATCAGTATCAATCGCCATGCATAGAAACGAAGAAAGTTATAAGTGTGAACACGGCTTTATGTAAAATTAAAATAACATTCATTACTGAATTGTTACAAAAGCATAACTCGGTCAGCAAAATCGTCAACATTATTGCACGTGTATCGCGTTTCGTCATGGCCACTCGATACAAACAATATATGACTCAAAGTTCGTTGACATCTTCGGAAATAAATAATGCATATAAATTAATTATCCAAGAAGTACAAGCACAAGATTTCGAAACTGACTTACAATATATCAAAAGAAAGGGGCATGTACATCCTAGTAGCAAAATATGCAACCTGAATCCATTTTTGGAATGCGGAATCCTACGAGTAGGTGGTCGATTGAGAAATTTTAGTATCAATGATCAGGCTAAGCACCCCATTATTTTATCAAATCATAGTCGATTTACTGACTTAATCATATCACAGGGACATATGACAACTCTACATGGAGGGCCTAAATTAACATTATCCTTCATAAGAAATAGATTTTGGATTATCAGTGGTATGAGAACTGTGAAAAGACTATTAAGATTATGCGTTAAGTGTCGGAGATTCAATAGTGAATAGAATTATCAAATTATGGCGGATTTACCAAGTCCCAGAGTTACACCATCCAAACCCTTTACTCACACCGGAGTTGATTTCACCGGTCATGTGGAACTCAAAATAAATAAGGGCCGAGGAATGAAAACTACGAAAGGTTATATTGCGGTTTTTGTCTGCCTATCAAATAAAGCTGTACATCTAGAATTAGTATCAGGTCTGAGTACCCCTGCATTTTTAGCTGCATTTCGTCGGTTTTGTTCACGAAGAGGAACGCCGAGTCACATGTACAGCGACAATGGTAGAAACTTTGTAGGTGCTAATCGATTACTGAAAAAAGAATATGTCGAGATTATCAAAACTATAGACACAGATTTCTTCAAGAACATCAATCATTTGAATATTGAATGGCATTTTAACGCTCCAGCTTGGCCAAGTGCAGGAGGTCTTTGGGAAGCAGCAGTAAAAAGCTTAAAATATCACTTAAAAAAAGTTATAGGTGAACAACGACTTACCTTCGAAGAGTTTACAACTCTTCTTAATCAAATTGAAGCTTGCCTTAATTCTCGACCTCTCTGTACCTCTCTGTCAGACGTCTGAAAACCCTGAGGATGAATATATCACACCTGGACATTTCTTAATCGGAGGTCCACTCCTATCACGTCCTCAGACAGAGCCGGAATCACTATCATTATCCACGAGATGGCAACTCGTTCAAAGTATTAACAAACATTTTTGGAGGATATGGTCATCTGAATACTTACAACAATTACAATCCAGAAGTAAGTGGCGACAACCTGGCAAAAACGTTAAAACAGACGATATAGTCCTTATCAAGGAAGATAATTTACCCCCAGGAAAATGGGCAATGGGGCGAGTTTTACGACTCCATCCAGGAAAGGATGGATATACTAGAGTTGTCACTCTGAAAACAAATAGCAACAATATTCAACGGCCCGTTAGCAAAATAGTGATCTTACCGGTACATGAACACACCACAAATGTACGAAAGAAATTCAGTTCACTAAACAATCAAGAGTTAGATCAAAAATCAACGGGAATCGTATTTAACAGGCGCTCTAAACGAAAAGGGTGCTCCTTTGGTAAACCTATTGGTATCCCTGTTTCTGTTTTTTACTATTTTTACATCATCTTCACAACAAAATCAAAGTTCATATTATAATATCATGACGCTGAAAGAAAATCAATCAATGTATTTTGATAAAATATCAGATCTACAATACGTTAAGGATGACTGAAAATTAATTATTTATTACAATATGACTACGTACTGGCAAAGTATCAATAACGTCGGAAGTTATGTAACCCATTTACGTAAAACAAGCAAAGATATGGCGCCACAATATCGAAGTATCATAACTCAACTTGATCATGAATTAAGGGAAATTGAGCACTACAACACCTTACTCACATATTATAATAACAATCAGAGAAAGAAGCGTGGCCTTGTCGATGGCGTAGGCTATATCGCGAGCTCATTATTCTGAGTATTGGATCAACGATTTGCTGAACAATATAAAAGGGACATAGAGTTAATATCTCACAACGAAAATCATTTTAAAAAAAAACCTACTAAAAAATCAAACATATATCATAGAAGCCGAGGGCAATATATTAAAGCGAAATGAACAAATAATGACAAAGCAATTCGCCTTAATCAAGGATCGCATTAATATAATTTTATCAGATGAGAACAGAGTTCACGGACAAGTACAAAAGGCTCTTGATTTTACTTCGACCGCTCTGCCGGTAAATATCATTTTGTCAAATCTGAGAAGTTTACAGCAATCGTTATTAGACATTGTGACTGATATAAATCATGGAAACATTAATATCCACTTATTATCACCTAATCAACTGAAGCAACAATTGCTTATAATATCTGGCCACTTAAGCGAAAAATTAACCTTCCCTTTAAACCTATCACAGATTAGTAACTTTTACAAGCTGTTGAAAGTCTCCACAACAGTTCTAAGTGAATTTCTCATTTTCGAGATTAGAATCCCATTAGTGGGAAATGAGTTATTTCAACTTAACAAAATAATAAGCGTTCCGTTAAAGGTGAAAAATCTGTATTATTATACAATACCGACATCGCCTTACATCGCATATAATCTACATAAAAATACTGCATTTCTCCTACAGGAGTCAGATATAACTACATGTGCCCATTTGACTAGGGAAAATCTAATATGTTCATTTTATAAATCTGAACACGTTCTATAAATAAAACAATTATTATGTGATATCAAATCAACTGATGTCGGCAGAACTTGTAACTCGAGAATAACTACCTGTGAGGATTACTGGGTCAGGCTACACAATAGTAACACGTGGCTGTACTCATGTTGCGAGGAATGTCGACTGCGAATATTTTGTACTTCAGCAATGCAGATAATCAACCTTAAATAAAACAGGAATAATTACTCTAGGTCAAGGTTGCACTTTAAAATCCGATTCTTACACTATTCGAGCACATAGTGACTTTACTAGTCGTGTGAATATGCACGCATCTATCGAAGTCCCAGAGGTGTCTATGTTGAACAACTTAATCAATACATCAGCGGTTCTGAACTTGTCAGAGCCTGAAGATCACACTAAATTTTGGGAAAATCTTCATGCACAAATAAAAAGTATTAAGGAACAATCATCTGACAGCTTGAATGTACACCACTACAGTGTTTCCTATGTCATTTTGGGGTTATTCATTGTCTCGGGTACTGCTTTGGTAATTAGGAAGATAAAACGCAACAGACAAAAAGCATCATCGGAGCAAAGAGGAGTATTGTCGTCAGAAGGCAGCACCGACAGCGCGGGGCCGGGCCTGCCTCTGCAGCGGCGGCGCACAGGCTCGTTCTGTGTACCTGTGAATGTGTGTCAACCCCCTGTGTATAGTGTACCGTCAGTACCGTGTGCTAACAAACACTTAGTGACTATCACGGACAGAGCGACGTCACCTATGGTTAAGACTCGAACAGTGTAATAGTAGCATACTGGACTACTTTATCATATATTTTTTTACATTTATTTGCATAGGTTTTTTACATAATTATTGTTAATAGTTTAGTATCATTTTAAGAAGCATTTAATATTATCATGTCACCTCGGTTATCCCGTTGGAGGCGCAGGATGTACAAGCTGTCCTCGTTCATAACAAAACTACATACGTTGCATCGTGTGCCTGCGTCTAAATCGGGTGACCAAATCAATAAAATCAGTGTTAATTTTGCACTCAACGCGGACGGTTTTTTATTATCATTCCCTGATCGCCCGTTTATCATTTTTCTATAATATTGTAGGCTACAACCTACAACATAATTATTTATACCACGTAAATGAACAATAAATTAATATACAGTATCAATTTTATTCAATTTTGTCCTTACACAAATATTGTCTTCGTCCAAGAATAATAAAATTATAAAATAAACTTTACAAAATTTATTAAGTTTATGAAGTATTCGATAAAAGGTAAAAACAAAGTTTACTTCTATTACTCATCTGACCAACTTTCAATTGAAAATCTGTAGATAAAACCTTATCGGCGTCTTCTATCAGCTACACCAGAGACCTACTCCCTTGGGACCCTACTCGTCTGTTCCATTGTCTCTCTGATTGTGACCTTTATTGGCCAACGATGGATGGTATCAACTGATCAAGATTTACTTACTGTTATTTTCATTTATCCCATATTTTTTTTCCTTAAATTGAATTTGTGATAAATGAATTAAAGACGCTGGGGTCAGAACAATTAGAAATTTTGGTTGATCCAAGCAAGAATCAACCTGTGATGCACTAATTTGTAAAATATTCAAGCATGGATTTCCACATGATATCATGTAGAATGATACAAGTCATAACATATAGTTATGGTAACGTAATGTTTTTTTAAATACACAAATAGGTATATTATTAATCTTCCAAACTCAGATACATAAGATAATATAAGATAAGATGCATAAGAAAGCATCTTTAGCTTTAAAATATAATTTGTCCAAATTTTATACCAATTCCTGGTACACACTGGATATTATATATCAATTATAAAGTCTCCGTTTGGTCCGTATCGATATATTCTGATCAGCGCCGAAAGTTAATATTTTGTTAACAAAGTTATAAACAGTCCCCATACTCTATTATTAATACCGGAAGCGGCTTGTATTTAATATATTCAACTATGATTATTATTTTAGTAATTCACAAACATGAAACTAGTTTAGTATACAATAAATATGAAGCTGATAGTCGAAGAACTGCTGACGAATTTGTGAAACGTATTTTTGACAATATATATTATATATAAATTATATAACATTATAAGTTTAACAATGGATATTCATGTGAACACTTTGCTGAAATACCGAAAATGTATCACTGGCTCACTGATTCTCTTTTGAAAGGATAATTAAATAATTTAGTAGTTATGTTTTAGACAGCTTTAGTTTTTGGGAACTGTATGGTAGTTGAAGAAATATTGCGAATAAGGAGAAAAAAAAAACCTCAAACTTACATCCTAAAATAAGGTTTCAAATGATTTCAAGTTACCCAGAGAATATTTTTTGAAAATGTCATTTAAGCTACGCAGTAACTATATAACCACAAACTCTCTTTCCGGCTCTAGATTTCAAGATTCGACAACATCGATAAAAAGCCGTTTTTAAATTGCTTAAAATTCCTTCTTCAACGTCATCATCTGCTCCCCGATTATGATAATATAATAATAATAATATATTATAGTATAATGTGTCACCATCATCAAATATCATGTCACTGAATATCTAAAAAAGTTTGTTGTCGCGGTATTCTATAAAACAATATGGTAATGATATTCAGAATGTTAAAGAAATGCTAGGAACTAGCAAAACAAATACAAAATCACTCATATTATGTTCCACTCAGCGCCATCTTGCCGGGCAGCCGCGCCATATTTGTATAAATTGTCCATTTTCGATCGATTCATAAAATCACACTTGTTTGTTTGTTTACGTATAATGTTCGATGTTTTTATGATATGCTTACGCAATAATACAAAGTTTTTTTGTAATATGTATGTATTGTTTGATTTTCGCTCCACACGTGCAACTAAAGGAGGTAGAATTCCGTTGAACGAATGAATGAACAAATAAGAATGGTGAAAGAGTGAATGTATTTGTCTCTATTTGGAATGTATTTCTATCTATATATAGTATAAAATCAAGTCGCTTCCCGCTGTATGTTCATTATGTACGCTTCACCAACATTTAGAGATTTTTTTTCGAAAAGTTTATACAAGGTGTCCAGAAAGGGTATCGGGTATTTGTAAGTTCAATGAAACAAAAATTATTTGTATGCAATAAAAAAGTGTATTGTTTATTATTAGCATATGAATTGGAGAATTATTTGGAAAAGATGATGTTATCCAAATGATGACCGTTACGTTGCTGGCACTCTTCTAAACGGAAACGAAGATTGGCGATAACACGTTGACACGTAGCTATCGATATTGCTGCCATTTCTGACCTGATGTTTTGCTTTAACTGGGTTAGATTCGTCGGATTGTTTTGATAAACCTTACTTTTAAGGTATCCCCATGCAAAATAGTCAAGCGGGCTAAGGTCGGGGCTTCTGGGAGGCCAGTTGATGTTACCCCTTCGCGAAATGACTTTATTAGGGAATAATTCGTTAACAACTTCTATTGAGTCATTTGAGGTATGGCAAGTGGCTCTATCTTGCTGGAACCACGTTCTTGAGTTGAAACCTGCAAACTCCTGCAACTCTGAGACCAAAAAATTT
Source organism: Saturnia japonica (assembly GCA_033032175.1). Lineage (NCBI taxonomy): Eukaryota > Metazoa > Arthropoda > Insecta > Lepidoptera > Saturniidae > Saturnia > Saturnia japonica. Next base: position 461,785 of record CM065332.1, read on the forward strand.
CGCAACATATCGCAATAACGGTCACTATTCACATTAATTGCTCGGCCTCGTTGATCTTCATGAAAATAAGGACCAATTATGCCTTTAGCAGACATAGCGGCCCAAACAACGACCTTTGGGCTATGCAGGGGTCGTTCATGCTTTCGTCTCGGATTCTCCACTGCCCAGTACCGACAATTCTGCTTATTAACATGACCATTCAGGTGAAAATTTGCTTCGTCACTGAACAGTATGTTGTTAAAGTTGTTAAATCGCTGCAGCATTTCGTTCGCAAAATTCAGTCGATTAGCATAGTCCGTATCCTTCAATTCTTGAACCAATTGAATTTTATAGGCTTTTAAATGTAAGTCTTTCTTTAAAATCGAATGTAAAGACGATTTTTTGATGTTCAACGCTTGGCTTCGCTTTCGGATGGATAAAGACAGATTTTGACGAACCGACGCCTCAACTTCTTCAATTGTTTCTTCATCGCGAACTGAACGAGGACGACCAGAGTTTTGAATTTTAACTGTCGCACCTGTATTCTCGAACATCCTGATCCATTTCCTAATGCTATCGTCACTTGGCGCGTGGCGTGTACGATATTCCGCACGATAGAGACGTTGAGCAGTCAATATTGAATCACCATTACGATAATACGCTCGTACGCAAAATGCGCGATGCGTCCCCGAGTACTGTTCCATCGTGACTAAAACTTCACAAAATGGCGGACGCCACAAACCTCTCCCCGCACCCTTTAGACGCCCCGTTTCGAATATGGCGCGAAAACAAATACCCGATACCCTTTCTGGACACCTTATATAATACATGTACAATACATTGCAATTAAGTTTTTATATGGTAGAGAAAATTTAATTATTTGTAATCAAGTTGTCAAAAAATTAATTTCGGGCGCTTCCATGACTTACTGGCTAAACCATAAAAGATACACTAAAATAATGTTCAAAAAATTTAGTTCTTCAAAAAGACTAGAGAACAGTTCGCGATAGCGTATGTTTATTTTCTAAAGTTGACCTCACAGTAACCATTTTTATCTTTAAAATAATAATTTAAAATATTTTATATATATTATATAATTTGGGCATTTAATTTTGATTCAGATTGTCTTTGACAGTTTTCTATTTAAGTAAATACCGTAGAAGATATTACGAATTCAAAATTATGTGCGACCAAAGAAATCCTACCTAATGCCTTATGGTAAATAATGTGACGCGAACTAAGCGCACTATTGGTAAATATGAAATTAAATAACATACCATCACGCCTGTACCCCGAAGTATTAGGCAGAATGGTACATCCATAGTTCACCGGATATGATTTAGGTATGTAATGGGGGCGAACCTATTGCTATTAATCGTGCACAAAGCCAAAATACGAGTTTCTACTGAAAATGTCATAGAAAAACCCAATAATAACACTTTGTTCGACCTCGGAATCGAACCCAGGTCCTCGAGGATAGCAGTCGCGTTTAGGACCAATAGGTTAGTGGCAGTTATGAAGTTATGACCAATAAATATTAAATAGGGGGAACTTAAAAATTTTGTTATATAAACGAAATTAAAAAGGCTTTTTTTTTCATATAACTAACTTAATTTAAAAATATTAACCAATTTTCGCGCGTACGCAGAGTAAAATGTAAAACCGTAATGAAAATGCACTTAAAATAGGTTTTTAAATAATAGCTGAGAAAAAAAAGCAAAATGGCTGCGACCAATCCAATCGACTCGTATAATATGTTTTACAAAACACTAAAAGCCTGTCGAGTACGCTCGTGAGATATGCAAGTACATTACCCGTTCCAGATGCGACCACACAACCGTTCTTTGTAAATAACTGTCGATGTAATAAACGGTTTATTTTCTTTCCAACTTACAATTAAAACCTCTATATTTAGAACATGTACAAACTACGAGTAATTTTATTTTTGTTCCCTTTTATATTAAAATTTACTGAGTATATTTTTTTAAAGTTTTCAAATTCTGTCATCCATATTAGTATGAAACTAGCTGTGCTCGCGGCTTCGCTCACTTGAACCACAGAATGCCCGCGCGAATCTTGCTTCCCGCTCCCGACTATTTTAAAGACAAAAATGCTTATTGTGGGTGTTACTTAGAAGTTAGAGGTATACTCTCGCCAACTTTTTTGTAGGTCTTTTTAATGTCTACAATTATTTACAATCTTAATTTGCTATATATAATATGAACCCCGAATTCATTCACCATAACTAGTTTTTTTTTAATGTGTAAATGTAAATAATTAAGATTCCTAATTCTTTTTCTAAAATAGAAGTAGCCTAAGTTACTTCCTATAAAATCAGCTATCTACCAGTGAAAGTACCGTCTTAATCGGCCCAATGGTTTCGGAAATTACCCAGAAAAAACAAACAGACAAAAATTTAAAAAATGGGCTTTTTGTTATAGATGTCATTTATGCATTTAGTAAAAAACTGTTATTTTGACATTACAAACAGACACTTCAATTTTACTAATTATATAGAAGATATAGATGAGAAAATACAGTGGTATAGGATTTTTCTATGATTGATACGGCGTAGCTTGGTGAGGTGAGGTGGTTAACTTCGTGTCTTTCCGGAGAATGAGGCATGGGCGTGTAGCCAAGTACTGTCAAGGTAATAATAAGCATGTGGTAGCTTTATTATTACCAACGTTCACCGTCGTTTGAAGCCGTACCGTAATTACTATTAGGTACTGTGGAGATAATAGTCAAGTTAACAGATGGACTTAACTAATTGTGGTAATTTATTGAATGTAGTCATTATAAGCTATCAGATCTCAAAAGACGAAGATCCAGCTAATACGTATACCGTGCAAGCTAAACTGTCTGAGAAACGATTTAGAATAGCAACAAAACAACTCATAAAAATAGATCGAAACCTTTTCAATATCTGAATATGTCTGTTGTATGCAAAACGGGATGCACTATCCCCTCGCCGCCCCCTCCTCCCAACCATCTCTGGTTTCGTGCGCGTCTGAAATCTAATTCGGTATCGGGATCGCTGACGACTAACAAAAGCGGAAAAATCAAAAGTAGACTAAATAAAGTTTTGAACAGACACTTAGGTAAATATGTTTTAAAATTTAGGTTAGGTTGGGTTATTTTTTTTTTCTTGACAGGAGTCTACCTGTCGTGTCGTGGTATGTCTGATAATTATTAAATATTTAAACAAGTTACGGTCTATACTTAATTTGACTAGATGTGCCTCACGGTTTCACTCGTGTTAAGTATATTCGAGCAAATTATATGACATTCATTCTTGACTGTAAAGTGCAACAATATTTTTTTCATTCTGACTGGTAGTTTAAGAGTTTTCAAACACACAACAACAAACAATCTATGTGTTGATTTTTAGAATAACAATTTGTATATGTAGATGTTTACTGCTATGATTCTGGCATACACCTTTCGCTTCTTCAACATTCATCAATCTTTTCATGTATGCTCGTTGGTTTAAAGCACTCTTGACCTAACCTTTCTTCATAACGTCCCCGATTTGATCTTTGTCTAAGCCTTGCTTTTCCAACACTTCCATTCAGATCGCCTTATAAATCTGCTTAGTCAATCGAAGAACCGACAATGCTTACATGATGCGTTAATAAAATAAAAATAAAACGAAAGGTATAACAAAGAGTTAACCTTATTTAATGTTGTTAATATTAATTATCAATATAAACTTATTGTTGTGTAATCATAATATCGTATCGACAAACTGGTAACTAAGTTGCACGACCTCCCGATACATGATCAAGTTGTTATTTATTAAGTTAAACCAAGTTACAATAGTAGGGTGGGCAGAGTAGCCAAGTTTCCTACAATGTACATTGTTTAGCTTTGAAGCTAGATCCGAACTATAATGTTATGTGTAACTTTATTATTGCTGTGTCCTCTCACGTCTAAGCAGAAATGTGTGGTGATATTGTTTTTTTGACTTTTCTTCCTTCAATCATAAACGTATATTCTTTGTATTAAAGAAAATAATACAAGCGATGATATTTTTGGCAGAATGTAAGGGGGTTGAAATAATACCAGAACACTTGAGATGCCCAAGCCAACCACACCGGCACGTGGAGTAGCCTTCTGGATAAAGAAAGAAGGAATGGCAGGCGAGTGGTGTGAATTATTGACAGGGTCGCGACCGCTATGTAGGCAAAAAGCCTGCCGTTATGATTCGCTCATGTCCATCGCGCTTGGGAACAGCCAGCGCATTTCCAATTTTAATTCACGCAAGCTAACTTGAAAGCAGCTATATATATTTTTAGATTTTAATGTGCTTCAGGATCCGCATTAATTTACGTTAAGTAATTTTTACTCTCTTCTTTATTTATCAATCAAATCAAACACCAGAACTCTACCATGCTCTTATCCCAAGTGTCTATAAATTATTTTACTTTTTAAAGTTTGCTGTTAATATCTATAAGTATGCAAGTCTATGGCTGGTAGAGGGAGGGGCTACACAGAAGTACATATTACCAGACATGCATCTCGATACCGACTTTAATACTGTAAGGGCGGTTACACGATGTCATTCTCAACACGGTTCAATAATTTCACTATAACATTACAAAAGGAATAAAATTAGGTATTATATAATTTATTATTGCCGTAAAATTGACAATTACAAATATCGTTTCATTTTTTTTTGCGGTCGGTGAATATTTGGTTCGTTGGCCAATTAAAAATATTTCTAACGATACAACATACGTGAGTGCACGCAAAGGCGGTCGCCGGCGGACTGGAGGTCGCGATTCACGGTCACTCGGTCAGGGACGCGGGGAAAGGGTGCAGGTACGCTTGCGCCAGCGTCGATGGGATGCGGCGCGCGTTGCATATTTAATTATTTTATGCGGGGTACACAGTTCACGATATTAATTTGCGGGTTTAATGAAGGAGAGATGTAGACTGTACTTTTTATTGTTAATGCTATCTGTATCGAGACAATGCATAAGATGGAAGTGCTCAACCATAAGGAATGAAAGTGGTGGAATCAGTTGATCGTCACGCAGGCAGCAGATCTTTACGCCTATTCATCCTGCTGTTTCTTGAAGTACGTTCACAGCATAGACAAATGTGCTTCGACAACCACTTAAAGACACGAGCGCAGCGACCCGTGGGTTAGCTTGTCATAAAGACGACGGCGACGCGCACTTAATAATTATTCTAAAGAGCTGATTTCGAGCGACCGCTTACGTTAGCGGTTTAGCAGTGTATGCATATAGGTAAAAAGAAGGGGGGAAAGGAATAGTCTATTAAATTTAATATCAAGCAACGGATAATACTTTTATTAACTCCTTTTTTTATCAACGGCGAGCGTGTTATAATATAATAGTGAAAAGGCATTTTTTTATAACTTAGACCAAAAACAAGAGCGGCCGGCGCACCGCGTCAGTCGGATGGCAAAAAGTATCAATATTTTAATTCCGGAAATGAGTTTCATAGGATGAATAGCATTTCATAACTCCAGCAGCAGTACGAGGTTAAGCACGCTTTTATGTTGCCTAATGGGCTTATTAATTTATGTTGGTGATTTAAAATAGTGAAAACTTTAATTAGTTCGTTTGGTAAGAAGTCTACATTCAAGTTTGAAGACGTTGGGTTCGATATTTGACTGAAGTAAACTGTAACATCACTCATATTTTAAGGTTACTATGTCCGTGGGATCAGTTATGTAAACTTATGTAAAGTGTCGTGAGCAATAAATTGTTTGTGACTAAGGTTTTATCAAAATTTATGATATCATTTGACTAGGTACTTTATATTCTTATATCTGACCTGCGTTTAAATGTAATTGAGGCCAAATTTTTTGATGCATTAGTTACTACATCAAATAGAGACAAGCTTCTTAGCATTTCATAGATTTAATGCGCGGGTGCCGGGTCCATCGTGTGGAGAGAACACGAGCAGCTCCCGGGACTTGTGACCCAGGTGTAGGTTTAAGGAACCTAGAACGCCCGTGATACCAGTAATGTCTAGAACTGCCTACTGATTCGATTTTGAAAATTCTTTCACTGCAAGAAAGCAGTCTCAGCATAGACATAGACATAACATCAGTTTCAGCTTAAAATAACATACCATCACTCCTGTATTCCCCGAAGGTTTAGGCAGAGGTATACTAATGTACACCCACGGTCCGCCAAGTATTTTTTAGGTACTATGTATTAGGGGGCGAGCCTAATGCCATTAATCGGGCACAAAGCCAAACTCCGAGCTGCTACTGAGAATTACATAGGAAAAACCCAATAACACTTTGCCGACCTGGGAATCGAACCCAGGACTTCGAGCATAGCAATCACGCTTGGGACCACTAAGCTAATGAAGCAGTTATAATATTCAGGCTAAGAGTTTATAGGCTATAAAAATTCAAATATGTGGTATATGATTTTTTCCAAAACCGGTGCAGTTTTAATAACAGTAATATATATAAATTACTCACCCTGTCTTAGACTTAGTAAGACCAATTAAATTTTTTTTAGATAATAGTGTCAGTTTCTTTAATAAGATCCAGAAACACGTTACTGATTTGTCGGACAATCAGTTCAAGGACCATGTCAAATATACTGTTAAAACTGATGAATCAATATGTGAATGATAATGATGTCTGCAAATGACGCTCTCTTTCTGTGCGTTCACTAAATAATAATTATGAATATTATTATTAACTGTCAATCCTTTTTTTATAATTACAAGAAGAAAAGAAAGATAAACCCAATCGAGTTTCTTGCCAGTTCTTCTCAATGACTGGAATATATTTTGTCCGAATCGGTGGTAGTGTTTTGACGTTCATAAGTGTAAATAATTTACCTAATATTTTTTTTAAATGACTTCTTAGGGTTTAAATTAAATAGAGTATTTTTTTATATTGATTTTATTATTAACTTTAATATCACAACAAACGCGTACGAAGTCACAGGCCGTTGCTAGTATAATTAATTTTATTAACGAACAAGTACCTATTTTAATTAATTTTACGAATGAACATCACGTAGGAATCTGTAAAACAAAGTTGCCTATACAAATTCAATTTGCAAGCGTTAATTTGAATGTGCTTAATTTTTTATAAAAGTAGAACTGATGTGGAGCATATAGAACTAGCACTTTGCCCGCGGTTTCGCTCGCATCATAGATATGTCCCATCTCCTTTAAATTCTACCTGAATTGTTAAATACAAATTCAGTTCAAAAATGTCGGACTTTCATACAAATTTGCATCCCCTTTTTCACTACTTTAGGGATTGAATTTCCCAAAAATACTTACTTAGTAGTCATCTACAGTGTAGAAGGCAACTGCATGCGAATTTTCATGATCCTAACCCCAATAATTTCTGCATTGATATGTCAGTCAGTTATCCTTAGGTTTATATAACTTGTTTGTATCCCATCATAGTCTCTTTGCTTAAGTAAATAAGCTCGCGGTTTGATGATAGATGCCCTTTAATATAAAATGAGAGAGGGTATACCCCCCTCCTCCCCCTCCTCCCATAACCCACACTCGTTCCGCGTCAGAATAATGATGCGAAAGAGGGCGCCCCTTATGAATTTAAAACGTATGTTACCTTGTCTTTGATAAGTAAGTTAGCAAGACGTCTTGTAACACGTAAACTTCTATATTCAAGACATAAAAGGAACTCAGGGTACGTTTGTTTGTATGAACGAGATTCTTTTTTTTTCGGACATGAAGGCACAAAGATATATTCATAACTAGCTACTCCCGCTTCCGTTTATTTTAAAGATAAAAATTCTTATAGTGAGTCATCCTCAGCAGATAGACCATATGCTCTCGCTGAATTTTTTTACAATTATGTAGTACATTAATTTGAAATATCACTTTCACCGAGAAATATCAGTTAACTGTCAATGAAAGTCCCGTTTAAATCAGACAGGCAGACAATTTTTTTATATATTTTGTTTTACGTACCATATACACTTATGCTTTCATAAGCATTTAGTAAAAACCATTTATTCCATACATTTTTTTACAAATTTAATACATATAATTTCAAATATATAATAGACAACTTTAAATAACAAAAAACAAATTTAACTTAATAATTTTGATGAGTTCCCTGGTGTATCTTCGAAGTCTAATGTCCAATGCCAATGAAATTAAAATAGGCCCACCCTTGAGGTAACTCCTTTCCAACAAAAAAACAATAAACAAAATCGGTTCATAAACAAAGAAGTTATAGTTGACGATCCATAAATAATAAATATATAAACTCGAATTGAGAACACTAGGGAACTTTTCAAAATCATTGAAGGTGGTTGATTGGTTCTCTTTTTTGTTATACAAGTTTGGTGATAAAATTTGCTCACTAAATTTCAGTGCCTTATGTATCGAAGTAAAACCACTGTCGAAAGCAAACCTACAGACTCGATTGTAGACGAATCGTTTACATGCTGTTTACAAAAACACAAGCAAAATGCACGATACATAATGGATATACTCCATCTCATTGAACGGGAAATCGTTTCTGTCTTCTTGCTAAGTCATCATGGTTGTATTTTGTTTGTATTTGTACTGTTTAAGTATAATTAATATTTAATATCAAATTATTTAAATGTTAAAAACATGTACTGATTATATTGAGTTTTATATCAAAAGTGAAGTAGTTTTTAACCGACTCCAAGAAAAGGAGAAGGTTTTCAATTCGAATGTTCGAATTCGAACTTCTTTGTTTATGAACCTATTTATATGATTATTTTTTATTTGAAAAGGGGATATCTCAAGGTTGGACCCATTTTATTTTAATTGGCATTATATCATCAACTTCGAAAATACAATTATATTCTTCCTATCCATGAACACAGTCGAATAGCAGATATCTCATATCTGTTAAAAATCATTAACGATATGGTAGACTGCGCAGTACTGCTAAGTAATATTAACCTGTGAGTGCCTACTGTATATGTATACAACAAACAAATTCCCTTTACACGTGCCGTTAGTGAAATCATCATATAGAAAAAACTCTTTTTTAGTCAGAATAAGCAATCAAATTAATATCATTAATATCATTTCCAAAACCATAGATATAGATCTCTTTCAAATCAATTTTCTCAAACTTAAGAAAAATCTTACCAGTCAATTTTTTACCTAATTTCACCAGTATAATATTACCAACCAATTTTATTTAACTGCCTTTATTACTGTATATTTGTGTGAACTGTTAAATTACCTTCTGTATGTTATTTCTCTATATAATTATGTAATTTGTTAGCAATAAGATCACCATGTATCATTAAATAAATAAGTAAAATAAAATCATTAGAGTTGGAATTATTTTTTGTTAGAAATTGTTTTGTTTGTTATCGGTTACAAATAGGTTTTGACAGCTAAAAACATAAATGTAGTATTATATATAGACGACATATTAGATCAGAATAAAAAGCTAATATTTTTGAGTAGATATGAACATTAAAAGAAAACAAACAGTACCGGAGCTCACGTCCACACTAATGACGATAAAAACCACCAACAGACGGACAGACGCGTACAAACTGCCCACTATTATATTAACGCGCCCCGAGCCGACGAAATAAAGACATGGCCTTTTTTATAAGGGTTCCCAGTATATCTTGTACATTGAATATAATTTATCAACGGTGAAAAGATAATGCAGTAAGTCGCTCTAAGGATTCTGATAACAATAAGAATAATTTATTAGTGATCATAGAATTTGCAATTTGAATCAAAATACAGATTAATATGGTTTTAGTAGACAATACTTAAGCATTTATACTGGCATGGAATATTATTTAAAAATCTCAAAATTATATTATTTAAAAATTCGTTAAATTACAATCACATGAATATTGAAGTGAACGAATAATTAAAAATTCAATGAAATTATATTCTGACTTGTCTGTTTTTAATCAATTTTATCGATCAACCGAGTTGTTCATTTTCCTCATCATTATAAATATTGAAAGTAGTAATAACAAATATACGAACAGCTGTCGCCATTACAGTCATGCTTATTGCGGTGAACATGACTGTTGTTTTGCCTTCCGGGAAACAATCATTCAGTTCACCTATTGTTAAGTTGTCACTGCCACCTGTAGCTGTTTATAATCAACTTCAAAAAGACCGCAAGAATAATTATTGCCAGGTGACAACCTTCGGATTAGAACTCAGCAGCGCAAGTGCTTCTGCTTTGTACCAGAATTCGTCAGTTCTCTACCATCTACCCACAACTTTTACCCACCCCTACTAACTTTTCGTTAGAAATTCACTACTATAATAAATTCTTAAACACACTTCATATCTGAGTCATTTAAAAATATAGTTTATGTATGGATAATAAAGATCATATCCGGAAGGAAACCCTCTCATCGTAAAATATTGTATCTGGATATACAATTTTTGAGATCATACAATATTTTACGAGTGAATGTATGGGAGTAGTTTACGATTCTCTTTCTGGGTTAGGAACGCTTCTGTGGCGTAATGCGTGGTCACACTAACAGCGAGGCGTATTACTGAAATGTTCTTTACCGGTTCGAGAAAATTACTATACTATACAATGTATTATTTTTTTAATACAACTAAAGTCGCAAACAAACGTACATGCATACCGTATTCTATAAACGCTTGTGCCACCATAAGTTTACAATGGTCACCATATATCATTGAACATAGATATCACTAGCACGTTACCAACCTTGAACCCCCTACCCCAAGGAGCTCTGGAGACCCTACACACTGCAGGAACACAACACAAGGTTATTTGGCTGTCCAGGTCGTACTAATTATTTAAAAATGCTGAAAAATCTATAGTTATTTAATTTTCCACTGCATAAACGAGCATTTTCTAAAGGATTTCTTCACCGTAAACTTCATTTACTCAACATTATTTAATAAATAATTAAATTCAAAATTTATTTATAAATAATATACATTTAATATATACAAAAATTACTTGCGTGTTCATGTTCTATTTTTAAAATAGTACCACCAACAATTTAATGTATTTTAACGCAAATAAAGCCGAAGGCATCACCTATAGCTATAAATATGATTCTGAATAATAATATAGGACATGTCGAGCTCATACCTGCCGACATCGGATTTATTATTCCATTGGCCATTGGCCATACGGTCAGAACGAATTAAAGTGTTTTTTAGTATTTAGGTTTCATACAATTAACTTAATTTTCTAACAAACTTTAATATAAAGAAAGAAAGAAAGAAAAGTTTATTTATCCATCACACAACACATTAAAACATAAAATCAACACAACAAAAAAAAATGTGCGGGGATAAACAGGTCCCAATCTCAGCATAATTGCTACACTGAATCCGACTGAGTCCATACATCACGGGTATCAATAAAATAGATAAAAAATAAAAATAACTAATAGTAAATTAAAATAATAATATAATACGTACTAACAATGTACAAAAAATAAATTCGACAAAGAGCAATTAAAACTGTGTGTGAGAGAGAGAGTGAGGATTTCACAACTTTAAGATCACGCTAAGCTACAAAACTGGTCCTGTAACAAAAGTTTTTAAAGCACGAAGTGGCGGCGGTAAATCATTCCAGCATTGTGAAGCCGCAAACTTAAATGAACCTCGGAAAGCTTGGGAGTAATAAGTACAAAGCTACTGGTTCTTTTCGAGAATCTATGTTGAAACTCTGCCCAAATCAACTTCAAGTATAAATAACGAATTATTTAAAAAACGAAGTTTTTAAGAATTTAAATAATAAGTAATATGTGAACGTGATAGAACATCCAAACAAAGACGTGCACAAGCATTTTGAATGCGTTGGACGAGTTTCTCCGTTATTTTATACAAGCAAGGTACATACACAATATCACAATAATTAAGCTTGGAGAGAATTAAAGATTCACAAAGAGTTAACCTGAATTCTTTGCTCAAGATAGGGCGTACTTTATACAGGAATTTCAGACGATAAAAGCAGTTTTATGCTTTCTGCTACATGCTTTACAAAACGTAAGTTGCTATCAACAATTAAACCGAGGCTTTTAGCTTCCGTAACTCGCTCAATAGTCTTGCCATCCACTAGTATGTCAAATGTCACACTACTAAGCCTGACAATATTTCGTTAACTAACAATTACCATATATTTCGATTTTTGAGGGTTGATAACAAATGTATTAAATGTAGACCAATGAGATACGTTTGCCAAATCGTAGTTTATTTTTTTTTTACAACATCGGTTAGATTACATGGAAGAAATTACTGGTACAACTGCATACCACCCGCATAGAGGTGATACTTGCAATATTTAATGGAATGAGTGATATCTGCACAATACAATATAAATAAAATATGGACCTAAAATAAATCTTTGAGGTACTCCTCGAATAACAGACTCAAAAGAGGACTGAACCGTAGACCCATTTAGTAAACTCAATTTAACAAATTGACATCTATTAGATAGATAACTTCGAAAACAGCTCACAGAAAAAGCATCGAATCCATAGAATACAAGCTTTGATAAAAGGAGAGGTATATTTATTTTATACATTCGAATGCGCGTGAGAAATCCAAGAGTATGAGTATAGTATGAGGAGAGCAGTAGAAGAACCATGTCATTTGCGGAAGCCAGGCTGGACCTCAGGCAGAATATCATTTTTTTCTAAATACTCCATGAGTTGCAGTTTAACAGCCTTTTCCAAGAATTTGGATACACAAGGTAATAGACTGATTGATTGTAAGTCTTTCAGAGTAGAGGGATTATTGCTCTTAGGGATTGGCTTCACGACAGCTACTTTCCAAGTATCGGGAAAAAATACTACTTGTAATAGAATGGTTAACTATTGCAGTAATTGCATTTAGAGATTGAGGCAGTGTCATCAACAACATATCCTAATAATGTACAGTACTGTGCTTTCACTTACGGGATACATCGAAAAGGTGGTGGAACTAAACCTTTGATGGTCATAGTATTTTAAGTGCGAGATAGGAACACTATCTTGCCCGAGTATACAAAAAAAATGTGAGTTAATGATGTCAGGATTATCAATTTGTGGCGGAATTTCTGAGGCTTGCTTCTTATTAGGCAACACGGTAGGCTTAAGGTTATTGTAAAGCTTTTTAGAATTTTTAATATTATTATTAATATATTGGCTGAAATATGTATATTATTTTCTTACTTTCGATGCCTGCAATCACAAGGTATTTTATCTCTTTATAACAGTTTTTCTATGATAGTCTTATACTTTTTATGAAAGTCATCTCGGATTTGAATCATTGTTTTAATAGTGTCCGTTATCCACGGATAAAGAGGCTCTCTATACATAGTCGTTTTCATTGGTGCGTATCGATCAAATAAAATTACTAAGAAATATGTAAACATTTCTACAAGTTCATTAATATCCGAGGTAATCCTAAAAAAGTCTCAATCTTTTCTACGGAGGTCTTTTTCAAACAAATCAACTACGATATCTTTCAAAGGTCTACAAATGACTAATCGTGGAGATAGCTTCTCTTTTTTAATATTAAAATGAATCAACAGCATGGCATGACTTCTTTACGGGTACGAGCATCAGTGCACACGATATCGATAAGAGACTGACTGTGCTCAGTAAAATGTGTCGGTTCAGTAATAATTTGTTTTAAATTAAGACAATGAAGAAATTCAGCCATGAGATCAGTTTTGTTGCTATTTCCTCCAAGAACATCTATATTAAAATCACCTACAAAAATTAATTTATCATATTTATCAAAAGCTGTGTTAATGTCCTGTCAAGGTGGCCTGTATGCGGTGCCAATAACCACTTCCTATCCGTTAGCATTTAATTGTAGCCACATTTGCTCAACTTTATGCGTAAGGGGGTGAGTACAAACACGTGCAGAAATCCCTTTCCTTAAATAAAAACCCACTCCACCACCTCGTCCTGCACGGATGTGATCAGGCCTCGGTGTATACCTCAACCGATATCCTTGTAACTTCGGTGCCTTTTCATCCTCACCACGCCTAAGCCAAGTCTCATTTATGGCTAACACATCTGGCATCAATTCCTCAGTAGCTATAATAAATTCTTCATGCCTTGTGTTAAGTGATCCGGCATTGGAATAACCAAATTTGTGATTTTTTGTATTAGACATGGCTATATAGTATGAGTGGAATTAATAGAATGGGTAGATAGTAATATAAGAATTTTAAAATTAAATATAATATGTTAAATAAATAATAATACACATTTTACAATAGATGTGCCGGTTTTATAATGTAGTACTTAGATAAGCATAAATTAAAAAGTTCATAAAGATATTTAATTTTGATATAACACTTCTCCACACAATTTGAATGGACAAAATGTGCTAACATATAATATTTTATTAAATATAAGTGAATAAGATATAAACAGGGTATAAGGCGGTGCAAAACCAGTTTGGTCCCAAAAACCCGCGAGAGGTTAGCCTCCGATTGTATGTGGTACGCTGTTTTTCCGTCAGATTGTTGAGCATAAAATCGCCCACGCTTTGTCCATGAGAAACGCCATTGGAGTCTACGGCATTCCTCTCAAACCCGATGCAAAAGCTGGCGATTGGTGAGCGTCAGTCTTTCGTTCAGAAAGTTGCGTGATGACCTGGCACTTTTGGTGGGGTGGTTGACATCTTCAACTGTCAGTGTGCGACGCACGCGAGTAGCCTGCAACAGTTCGTCTCGCAGCCGACGCCGTACTAAGCGCATCATCACACGTTGCGGGTATACGGATTCACCCACGATCCCTTCGCCCGGTGCAGTTCCCACCGGCTCCGCGAAAACGACGTCTTGTTCATCTAAACGCACGCCCATCCTGGAAGCAAGCACAGTAATCGTGTGAACGGTACTCGCCCCCGTTTCCTACGAGAGAGAACCTATTTCCAGGTCAGATGAGAAGACCTCCTGATCCCTGTCGTTCATTTCCAGCTTAAGCTGTTTTACCGTTCGCTCCAACTCGGCGAACTCTTCAACTCCAGGTACCTCCTTCCGATTTTCAACTGCTTCCAACCTCTTCTCAAAGTGATCCATTCTCTCCGTAATCCCTGCGATGGAGACGCACAAGTCTGCCAACTCCTTACGAAATTCTCTAATCTCCGCCACACATTCCGCAAGCCCAGAACGAAACTCACCAATCCCCACGCTAGCCACACTCGCAACGTCGTCAGAGGCACAATTCAGAGCTTCATCCTCATAAACACTCGTAACTGGTGTAGAGCTATTGTCGCCCTTGCGTGTCGTCTTTTTATATTCTGGACATACCCATTCCTTACTAACCAGTGCCAACTCAATCCAACAGCTTCCTCACAAGCACTAACATTGTTACAAGCGACCTGAAGGACTTGGGTGTGAAACTGATATCACTTACAGAAATAAAACTGTAATTAATTTGCTATATAATAAAATAACGAGAACACGAACAGTATTTATAATACTAAAATATTTAAATAATATTTTTAAAATTCAAATTTATATAATGAATCCACATATTTGAATGTCAAACTGCAGACTAATTTGAAATATGATTTTAATAAGTAGTTCTGGAATAAAGCATAGATGACACTATGTAATATTCAGTATGCATATATAAAATATAATAAGGAATTTTATGATCCATAGATTCGGTATAATTGAGATTTCAAATAATCGCTGTAGTTAACACCCCATCCAAATCTCATGTGAATATTTAATTTACGCGATATTCATGAGTTCTCGGATATTGTGTTATCCGGCATGTATAATGCTTAGCGTCCTGCATGTGATCATAAGATTGAGCAGTATTTTGATATATTTTCCTTCAGCTTTTCGTCGTTTACCGTTATTGGACACTACTGAAGCTGTCATAGAAGCAGCTAAATAAAATAGTAATCGCTGTCATGACTTATTTTGGTCAATACTATAGTAACTAAGGTAAAACGAGGCGGCAGCAACGTAATGGCAATTATTGAGAGTAATAAAATATTTATTATGTACTCATTTAAAACATTTCAGAGCGTCAGCAATGGAGTCGAGTAATGCCTCGTTGTCGCAACGTGGCGTGCTTCTTCCTACCTTAATCGCTCTCTAGGGACCTGACTACGGACCTGGTCTTAGGCCTGCCGGTCAGCTCGAACGGAGAAAGCTTCTTTAGGGAGTAGGTAGGAGTAAACATATGTAGACGTAGGTGCAGGTCTATGTTTAAAAATTGTAAAGTTTTGAAATAAATTCGATTACTAACATAATCACTTAATTTTATTTAGTTGTCGAATAGGGCCGCGTAACAGTACTCAAAATTATATTCTTTTTAGCCCGAAGTAGCATATAATCAAAGACAGACAATGGATAAAATGTATTCATACTGCTAAGCATTAGTAAAACATATCTGCGAAACAAATAACGAGCCCGCCTGGTAGTCCCGAAACTAAACGCTTTCACCGAAAACTTTAACAGGTTCTTTGCCCGTAGGGTATCGCTTCAGGGAACAATTCGCTGATCACCAATACAAGGGATATTTCTGAATATTTAACAGGCTCATTTTCGAAACTCATACAGATTTGTGGTTCCTCGGCTTTATAACATAGAGGGTCATGACGATTTATCAACTATTATTTGGTGTTACTGTGTTATATCATAATGAAGGTAAATAAAAAAAAATAAAAATGGTATAAATGATTGTGTGCTTTGAAACATTGGTTCAACTACATATATGTTAAGTATTTGAAAACGACGGACGTGTTATATTGTATAATAGTTATGCTCCACGGTTACACCCGTGTTAATTTTATCCGACAAACACCACGTTGTCAACGCACCCATGTAGTCTGTCATAATTGTTCTTCCCGCAAGTACAAATGATTTTAATTTTTCATTATCTCCTAAACTATGCGTCTAAAGAGAACATTTTAACTTCATAAAATTGTCTTTATGATGAAGTAACTTTTTTTCGTAAGATTTAATATGCCATATCTAAAAATAATGCTTATAAATCACTTTTTCAACAAATCTTTGTCACAAATTCCTTATTGTGGCTTATGTATAATAGGCATATACCATCACTGACTTTTTTTTGATATACTAAGGACCAATGTTTTCGTAGAACATTTTATTCCCGTATCATTAACGATTACGCCAGCGCACGCGGTTAAAGCAGTTCGGGAAGGCCTCGAGTTCCGACTTATGTAACAAAAGTCAATATTGAAGACTATCTGAGAGTTGTAGCTGTGTGGTAGGTATATTGTCGATGGTTGACATATGTTGGCAGGTGTCATTATTTTAATAAATCAGTCAGCTTAATACCCTGTAGTTTCTCTGTTGTTCCACTGGCGACGAGACGAATTTACGCGTTTATTTAAGAGTTAAAGTGCATAAACTGTTAGAAATACAATGCCGATTGGAAAATTAGAACCGTTCGAGATGAATTCTGAACAGTGGCCCGCGTATATTCGACGAGTAAAGCAATACATTTTCTTAAACGAAATCAAGACTGAATTGTGTGTTCCGTTATTAATTACTGTGGTCGGGGATTCTATGTATTCCCTGATGTGCGATCTGTGTTCCCCGGCACATCCTGAATCTAAAACCTTCGATGAGTTGGTGAAGCTTGTTTCAGATCATTTGGAACCACAACGTTCCGAGATCGCCGAACGTCATGTGTTTCGCTTGCGGAGACAAAATGTCGGCGAATCATTGACTGAATATTTATAAAACCTCAAGCACCTCGCAGCTACATGTAATTTTGGAACGAATTTAGAAGAGAATTTACGCGACCAATTTGTATCGGGGTTAGCAAATGAAGTGATGTGATCACGAATCTTCGCCGAAAGATCCATCAAATATAAAGAAGCGGTGGAACTGGCTCTGGCGTTGGAGGCAGCGGAGCGCCACGCCGAGGTGAGCGGTGCGACAGCGAATACCACCTCGGGCATGGCGGCTACGGGTTGCAGCGGCGCGGCGGCGGGCAATGGCCTGCACTATGCGAACATGAAACGCGGAGGCAGCGGAGCGAGCGGCTCGGGCAGGTGTGCGGGGCCGAGCAGCGCGGCGGCCGCGCCTCGCAGCGCAGCCGGGCTTGCTGAGCGCTGCTGGCGGTGCGGTAAACTGCATCAGGAAGATAGGTGCCGGTTCGCGCAGTATAACTGTGATATGTGTGGCGTGCGGGGCCATTTAAAAGTAATGTGAAAGAAGGGGTGTGCGAGTGGCCGTCAGAATTACGTGAGCGAAAACGATGACGAGCCGGATGACATCTGGAACATTCAAGTAGACGGTAAAGATGATCGTCCTTACGCTATTAGGGTACAAGTGGATGGCAATTTCATAAATTTGAAATCGATACCGGGAGCAGAATTTCAACAATTAGCCTGGATTATTATCGACATAGTTTTAGTAATAAACGAATAAAACCTGATAATTTACAGTTATGTAGCTACGTCGGTTCAAAAATAGAGTCTCTCGGGTATATTATTGTGGATTTATTTCTAGGAGTCGTACCTGTCGCGGGATGTAAGCTACATGTTATTCAAAATGGGGGACGACCATTATTGGGAAGAGAGTGGGTGCGCGCTCTAAATATAAAAAATATATTGATAGAATTAAACGAAATTAATGATCAAATGCGTGAGCCATTATTGAGTCGACTGACCTGGGAGTTTCCTGAAGGATTTACTGATAAGTTAGGAACTTGTAAAAAAACTATTCAATTGTATCTGAGTGACGATAGCCAGTATATGTGCGCGCTCGCACGGTACCGTTAGCGCTGCGCGACCGCGTAGAGCAGGAGCTGGCGCGGCTCGAGCGAGAGGGCACTATTTATCGAGTCGAGTCTTCCGAATATGGCACGCCAATAGTGCCCGTGATTAAAGAGTGCGGAGACATACGAATCTGTGGTGATTATAAAATAATGATTAACCCTAAACTGAGACGTTATCACTATCCTTTACCTAGGATTGAGGAACTGTTTGCTACCTTAAGTGGAGGGGAAGAGTACTCCAAAATAGACCTCAAATTTCAACAATTAATTTTAACTGATGACTCTCAGCCGTATACGGCTATCACTACACACGTCGGGACATTCGTATATCGCCGCACGCCGATCGGATTGTCTTGCATTCCGGAAAAATTCCAAAAAATTATGGAAGATACCCTCCGAGGCAACCCCAATACTGTGGTCTTCCTTGATGACGTATGTGTGACAGGCCCTACTAGGCAAGCTCATTTAAATAACTTGCGTGCAGTATTAGAAAGATTACGTACTATGGGGTTTACAGTGAAACTCGAAAAATGTAGTTTCTTACAGAATAGTGTACAATATATAGGGTATATAATTGATAAAATGGGTCTTCATCCCGATCCTAAGAAACTGGAGGCGATTTCTGACGCTCCGCGGCCTGGTGACACCACCCAGTTAAAAAGTTTTTTAGGAATGTTAAACTATTACGGTTAATTTATTCCCAATCTGAGTATTATATTACACCCCCTACATGGTCTTCTTAAAAAGGGAAAGACGTGGGATTGGGACAGTCAATGTGAGCAAGCGTTTTCTATTGCAAAAAGCGCACTCTCGAGTGATAAGGTGTTAGCACACTACGATTCGTCGCGGCCGCTTGTCTTAGCGGTAGATAGTAGCGCGTACGGGCTGGGTGCAGTGCTGGCGCACGTCTACCCGGACGGTACTAAACGTCCTATTAGCTGTATCTCAAGGATGCTCAATCCGGCTGAAAAAAATTATAGCCAAGCGCTAGCGATTTTCTTTAGCATAACTAAACACCACCAGTATATATATGGTCGCCGATTTATTTTACGTACTGACCACCAACCGCTAAGTTATATTTTCGGGCAAAAAGTTGGAATTCCTCAAACGGCAGCTAGCCGCTTACAGCGATGGGCCGTTCGATTAGCTGCGTATAATTTCTCAGTTAAATTCGTTAAGTAGATTGATAACGGACCCGCGGACGCCCTGTCGCGATTACCGCTACCGTATGAGAGACAGTACACAGAAACCGTCAGTTATACCAATTTAGTCCGAGAAACAATACCAGTAGATTTTACAGAGATCGGAATAGAAACAAGATAAGCTTCTTAGTAAAATTAAGGGTTATGTAATGTTCGGTTGGCCACCGGCAACCGTTTGTAACGAGGATAAACCGTATTTTATGCGGAAAGAAGATATTGTACTCGAGTTAGAATGTTTAATTTTTAAATACAGATTAGTAATTCCCCCAACTTTACGTAGGAGAATTTTAGAGGAGATCCACGAGGGGCACTTAGGTATAAATAAGATGAAAAATTTGTTGCGTAGCTATGTTTACTGGCCGGGCCTGGACATAGATATTGAAAAAGTATGTCAGTCTTGTGACGCTTGTCGTGCCGTGAGGGACACACCTCCACACGCAGTCTTACACCCCTGGGAGTTCCCCTTAAAACCTTGGCAACGTATTCACGTAGATTTTGCTGAATATGGGGGAAAAAAATATTTTATTGTAATCGACGCGAATTCTAAATGGATCGAAGCGTTAGAAATGAAGCGAACAGACGCAGAATCTACAATAATTGTCTTGAGATCCATATTTGCAAGATTTGGGCTACCGTTGCAAATAGTTACTGATAATGGGCCGCCATTCCTGTCTTTAGATTTTAATGAATATTGTAGAAAAAACTGCATAAAACATGTAACGTCGGCCCCTTATCGTCCTCAAGGTAACGGGGCGGCGGAGAATGCGGTCAAGACAGTAAAGAAAGTAATTAAACGGGCCATACATGAAGGCGAAAATGTGTCTAAAGCACTTTGTAAATTTTTATTTCAATATCGTAACGTGGAGCATGCGACAACAGGTATTTCACCAGCCATGGCGCTATTAGGGCACCGAATACGCGGGCGCCTCGACGCATTGTGACCGGATGTTGCCACTGTCGTGCGTAATGCACAACAGCGTCAACTAGAGTACAAAGGTGGTCAGGATCGACACATTCAGGTCGGTGACCCCGTGCTCGCACGAGGTTGAATGGAGAAAAACAGTAAATGGGTGAAAGGAAAAGTGATACAAAAAACGGGTCCGATATCATATAAAGTTAGTGTGGGCGATGGATTACAGTGGCGTAGGCATCAGGACCAAATAATTTCTTTAAAACCTACCGATAGGTATTCTCTGTCACGCAATAATTTAGGTTCTGTAAAGAACAACGACAATTCGTTGGAACAAGACAGAGTTGCCCATGATACACGTGAAGAAGTAGCGGGGGAAGGGTCGAATGGGAACCTTATAGAACAGCCTTTAACTCCCGTAGCACCACAACAACGCGCCGTGCGTTCTCTGACGCCTCCATCGCCGGGCGCATCAGCGCGTGCTATGCGCGCTTATAATCGAGCTAAAGTACGAAAATAAGTAAAAACTAGATGGCATCCTGTACCTTTTCAGTTTATATAGTGTAATGTAAACTAATGTTAGTGTGTAATATGTATGCGTAAGTGTGTAGTCTATTAGCATGTAAGGTCTCAATTTGATGTTAAGTTAAGAACATATTTTAGTAGTATGAGATTTGAAGGGGGATCACGTGGGGTTGGTATATTGTCGATGGTTGACATATGTTGGCAGGTGTCATTATTTTAATAAATCAGTCAGCTTCCTACCCTGTAGTTTCACTGTTGTTCCAGTAGCCAAATCTTAGATAACCTATACTATTCCTCCAGAGACTGGCTATCATATACAAAAAGAATTTTTGGAATTCGATTGGTAGTTCCAGAGATTAGCGTGCTTAAACAAACAAACAAAAAAGCTTTTTCGCTTTATTATATTACTATAGATGTGAAGCTTAAATTGAAATTTCGGAACCAATTAGATAGCAAATATCTGTTTATACATCATTATTCCGTAGATGATAATAATTCAACTTTGCTTATAAAACTATTCATACAGACAGACATCCATACAGATACTAAGCTATATATGTGTAAGAATGTTAATAATTCATGATCTGGACAAAATAATATGTTTAGTTATCTACATACAGTTATACGAAGAAAATTAACCATAGCGAGAATATAGGACGAGAGGCACTGAGAATACCACAGTGTAAAGAAAAACGTGATGGTGGTTATCCTACGTCAATTATTTAAGTAAAACAGATGTAACAACCATATTTCTGAAACAAAACAACAATAACTGATGTGAGACTGCTGCTTACGAAGGAACTTACTCGACATAGCCCGATGAAGCTTCAAGGTTCTTCAGGACAATAGCATAGTCCAGTTCAAAAGAAAATAACTCAATCGATATGGTTGAAACACGTCATTGTGATGACATTTTTACAATGTACATGGTTGCCATGGTACAGTCTGATAGTAAAAAGCTAACTTGTGTTAAGATAAAATTGTTTGATTGAAAAATTAAAGAAAAAGTTGTCATGGCTTGAACGAATACTCTGTTTCTCTCTTTAGTTTGTAGACTAGAGAGTTTATTGCCACAAAGTATTTTCGTAGTAATAACTGGCGGTATTGTGGAAATAATTATATTCAAAGTCAGAGCAAATAGAAAGATTTGTAAAAATTTACTTTATGTGTATTTATGTACGCAAGTGAGAAGCTATGGTTCTTTGTTATAGCAAAATAAAATAACTCGTACATTTTATCCCGCGCCCCAACACCATGATGAAGTAATAATAATAATAATTTAAAGTTAAATAAAAATCATTTTTCAAACTTCATCCTTCCGTTAATGTTGCTACTCCGCGCCCGGCTATTTTAAAAACAAAAATGCTTATTGTGGGTGTTCTTTTTGTAGTATTTTTAATGTCTATAATTATTTACTACATTAATTTGCTATATCTCTTATGGTTTACTCAGCGTAAGACGTTTAAGCGCCCGAATTGATTCACTATGAACAGTTTTTTTTTATTTGTGCGGAACCCTAATTTATTTTTCTAAAATAAAAGTAGTTGTTGACAATAATGCAACAATACTTTTTTTAAAGATAGCCATAGATTTAGTCTGTTGTCTGTGGTCGTGTATTCCAATATGGTGTCTCATTGTGTGAATAGTTTAATGTGTTCTTTAAAGCTTACAATAAATTAAGTGAATACTATTATCATATAGCCTTATTTGCCCTTTAAACCCAATTGTAACCTAAGTTACTCCCTATAAATTTAGCTACATACCAGTGAAAGGCCTGTAAAAATCGATACATCCGTTTCGGAAATTACCCGAAACAAACAGACAGACAGACAAAATTTTTAAAAATGGGTGTTTGTTATGGTTTTCGTATATACCTTCATATGCATTTATTATTTTGACATTACAAATAGACACTTCAATTTTATTAATTGTATAGATAATATGATTTAATTAGTATGATTTAGATCAAATGTGAATCACTGTTTGAGTCTTTCTCTATGTGACCCAGGGCGGGAGGGGAGGGGGGGGGGGCTAAGTAGCGACCGCTCGCCGGCCATATGGGACCCGGTCGGACATTACTCTGCGTATGTAAATGCTTGGTGCCTTGTTCAGAAGTTGGGTTCATTCGAGTGTTGTAATAATTTCTAAAGGGCTCCTTGCTTCAACCTACAATAAAAAGTACATTAAAGTATACCTATTCAATCGGAACATTTGAAATACTTTTAAAAGTCAAATAAAAAGGCCTAAAGCAAATAACGTTTTTAGTAAATATATCTATATATTATACTCAAAAATGTTTATTTTTGTGTGGCAACTTCATACCTTCATAAATCTTTATTAAAATTAATAATTCAAATATTATTTTAAAACTTATTTTACTCGTTTTGTTAACTACCTCGTTAGCCTAGTGGTCGTAAGCGCGAGTGCTATGAGCGAGGTTCTGGGTTCGAATCCCAGGTCGAGCAAATTGTTATTGGGTATTTCCTATGAAATTCTGAGTAGCAGTTTGGAGTTTGGTCTCGTGCCAGATAAATGGCAATATGCTCGCCCCCTATTACATGGGACCTAAAAACATACTCGGCGAACTGTGGGTGTACATTAGTACACCTCTGCCTAACCCTTCGGGGAATACAGCCGTGATGGTATGTTGTTATATTATTCGCTATTGACAAACAATAGAGAGGTGGCTTATAAATAAACTTTTTCGTTAAAACATTTAGTTTTATGAGGCGCAATTTATTAACTCTTTATTTAAACAGCTTGAAAGCTATTAATTAGGTTATAAATTTTAAATTCTATAAAGTAAGAAATATTTACACGGGTCGCCTAGAGTGTTATTGTTATCATTATGCTATAAGGATAAAATTCAACATCCTCTGCTCTAATTTGATTAATGTTATCTCTATTTTATGTAACTTAAGTTTATATAATATTGAATTCGGAAATCTTATTAAAAACCATTTATTTAACGTACCATTATGAAGTTTATTAACATCTATCTATTATTATATTAATACGTGAAGTAAAAAATTTGTACCCCTTTTTAAGCGTATTGCGTGTACGGAAGACTGAGATTTGACATGGTTAAAGTTTATATGGAGAAGGAGTGCAGAAAGCTAAAATTTATTTATAATATATGTTACTAATATATTAAATTCAATAAATCAATACTGCGACACCTATCCCCACCAGTGACATTGAACTTAGGATGCGTTCAACTAAGCGCCCACAATGATCAAAATGCTCCTTAGTCGTTCCACGTTACGACCGCGGTCGTTGTGGTCGCGGCGAAAACGTCACTCATGACGTCATGACTTACGCTCATTCGAAGCTCACTACGATCCATTAAAAACGACGGTCATCGTGATCGTTGAGAAAATTAACGGCATTTCAAAACTCAAAACATCAAAGATAGTGACCGTGAAAGTTACGTTATTTCATGCGGAAAGAGAATTTTAGTAGAAGTGAATGTTTCTGCAGCGGATGCTCAAAGTGCCTCCACAGGTAAATATAATTTCGTAAAACAAGTTTAGAAAAATTAATTGTGTTTATAATTAATATACATGTATACATTTTTTCTTGATTGCCAATAATATAACATAACTTTAAAAATGATAATTAAGCTGGCCTTTTTAAAGTTAGTTTTCTTATTGAAAAAAATATTACAAATGTTTCAAATTAATTTTAATTACATTTAAACGTAAATTAATTAAATACACTACTAATATTAAAAATTAAATTATACTTTTTTTCAATAGAAATTGATTTTAACAATAATTATTTATGTTTATTTTCAAGGCTTACAGATTATAAACCTAACCTCTTAAATCTTTTGCTTTCTTTTTACTAACTCACCGTTTGTATTATTTACCTCCACGCTTAAAACGCTCTTTAATCCATTCCACTTGAGTTTGCGACAGTAACGCTCACAAGCAAGTGAAACGGGAAAACTGCGGTCGCAAACGTGATCGTTGTGAACGCTTGTGGAACGCACCCTTAGAACCCTCAAAATATTGACAATGTCACTCAATGAAAAGTGACAGCAAGTGATATAATATTCATTGTTTAGGTTCATACTGCAAATGTCAAACAGAAAATGGTCTATCATTAAAAAGTCGCTGGTCGAATTTCGATCATTAAGCGACCGCTATTATAAATAAAATGATTGAGGTTTGACTGTGCGCTCATCACGAAAAAGCTAGCGAACATATTTTGTTAATTAATTTTTTCTTTTGTTTTACTCCTTAGATACTTGGTCCTTATCAAAATCAAAAGATATCATGATATCTTGATTCAAGAAAAAGTTATTTAAAGTGTTAAGATATCACGATTTTTATTACGCTTTTTTCTGTCCTTCACGAGAGCGAAGCTGCAGGCGCAGGCAGTTACAAATAAAAAGTTTAAAATTCTTATTGTAATAATAGAATTTTTTATGAACTTATTTGTCATAACAAAAATACCATTTAGCGATTGATACATTATATCGTTTCAGGTTGGTCAATTGGATGACTGGTGGGAGACAGTAAAAATATACTGTCATGCATTATGCAACGAATAGTGGAGCAATGTGCCGAGAGAATTGCAATACCTTCCGTCACACCGAAGCGGCGTCAACAAACCGTTTTTATGCCAAAAAAGAGCAGTCATTAGTTCGAAGTCGTTTAATAGGTATTGTTTTGAATACATCACAGATGCCGCCAATCGTTCTACGCAGGCGCCGCGTCGCCCCCCCCCCGCTTCGTCCACGGCTCGGCTCCTCACGTTTACACATAATGATTTGTGCTTTGATACAGTGAGTTCGCGTTTGTTTGTCTTATATGCGCGACGTCAATAATGACGTTCACTGAAGCGCTACGTTATAGTCCGCCGAGTGTTTTGATACATGGTGTTAAATGATGTTTTGTATAACTTGAGTTGGTGTACCTGGAGTTTTGCTGAACTGATTGTTTGAATGATAGTGTCCTTGCTGTTGTAGTATCTGAGGCTGCCACACACATATATACAGTTCACTCAACAAACACAAATACCTCACACATTCTGCACTCCCGGTCGACGAGGCAAGGACAGGAACGCCGCCCGCTTCTGACGAGGTAAGTCTTTTTTCTTTACTGTTTATCGCAGCAATAGTGTTCGAGAATAATTGATTCGCGATATATAATTGAATTAAGGGCCCAGCACGTATTTCGCGACCCTTCTCTAACAGGTAAATGGATTAGATTTAAGTAACACTTCAACAAACATTCACTCTCTCTTGTAAAAATATCACACACTTTTCTCGATTAAAAAAAAAAGTTTTGAATTTGGTATTATTAATTATTAGGTTAATATAACTGTTACTTCAAATAATTTTAAAGGCTTGTAAAGCGACAGAATTTTATTTAGTTTAAATTACCCTTTCTCCATATTTAGTTGCGCTACAAGCTTTTAATATTAGTTGATCTGGCCTACCTAAGTAGCTGGTCACCAAAATCAGAGCACGTAATACGTCATTTTTTAAATTTAACTTTATTAGATCTTGGGTCTTGTACAAACGCTCGATCTCTGATAAAGATCACATGAGATCTTCGTACATCTTTTTTATTTAGATAAGGTGTGGTGGTACTTCTGTGGTGGCAAATTACAACTTTAAAACTGAGACGCCCAAGCCAACCTTACCTGTACGTGGTGCACCCTGCTGAGTAACGATCGATGAAATGCCGATAGCGAGGTGAAAAGTCTGCCATAGTGACTCGCTTTTGCGTGTCGCGTTTCGGGATCAGCGTGTGTATATCCAGTTAAATTAATACAAGCCCGCATGACAGTGGTTACCGTCGATTGATCACGATCTCTTGTTCTTACCATTAGGGATAATATCGTCAACGTGTCGTGATACTATAAAAAAAGGAAACAAGATTTAGTGACGTTTAGATACCAGTTTGCACTTAAAAGTTCATTTACTGGGCGACCGAGCCGTGCTCGGTGTCTTATAAACAAAAAAAGAAAAACACCTATATAGGATACTTGGAATGTAAAACATCATCTAAATGCAAAGTTTCATCGAAATCGTTGGAGCCGTTTCCGAGAAACCAATTACATATATACAAAATTGCTCACTTAATATAATAAGATTATTATACGGTGTAACAGACATCTCAAAACCGGAGTCCGTTTTAATGAAATTGTCCATAAATCCGTAATATTGGAGAGACGACATGCCTAACTGGGCCAATTTCCCGCCCCTTCGTTACTCGAACGGAGACACGAAGGACACCGCACTCTCTACGAACAATGCTACATATAACTGTTATTTCTTAGAGAAACATCTCATTGACACTTGTTAGGATTTTCACAGGAGTATATGTCCCGTGTTGGAGCTATTTGTTACCATATCACAACTTTCTTCTAGGGCTGTAACTTATTCTGCAAGGAAATTAAAATGCCCTTTATTACGAAACCATTGACAGAAATTAAATAACTTGGTCGATATTGCCCAGTGGTACTAGCTGCAATTGAACTGAGAGGTTGCGGGGTCGGTTTCCAGACAGGACAAACTTTGTCGAACGACATGGTTGTAAATTGATGTCCGGTCGTTTGATGTATATTTATCCTCATAGTTGTTGCAAAATCTGATGCCTATGTAAAAATCATATTATTAGCTAAAATCCCCTTTTTTGTATTATGTGGCTAATTAACGTTTAGAGTTCGGTCGAAAATATATAAACTACCCTATTTTAATAATGAAAAAAATCTAGAGGGGCCAATACATTTTTTTTTACAAATTTATTTTTGGTGAGAATTCATAAAATGCGGTAAATTAACATATTTTCATGTAAGAAATAACAAAAAACATATTTCTCGATCAACCTAATGTAAATTTATTAGCTATTTGGTAAGTAGCATAGTATGTTATACTTAAATTTAGTATGCGTTAGTTTGTTTAATAATTTGGTTTAATAATAACTTATTTAATGTTAGATGTATATGCTTGCAGGAAATCTCATCTGATGTGTTAGGCGATGACCGAAAACTATAAAAATACCAACTGAATCGTAAAATGAGAGCGGTCTTTCACCGATTGAAACATTTATACCTAAAAATTATTTTAAGTCTTGAAGTAAATAGACAAGGGTTTAAAACATAATAACAATTCGTTTGGTAAAGTGAAATATTCTAATAATTGGAAAGTGAGAAACGTTTCAAAATGTCGTTTTGTTACGCCGCGCCGTGCGCCGGTCGGGCGTACTCGCAGCGTATGGCCTCGTCCGGCGTATCGCACGTGTCCGGGTACGTCGAGATGACTTTAGTCCGGTCGAACGAACCGGTTTCATCAGACAATTGACGTGTAGGGCTGTCACAAGATTTTTAGATATGAACCTTTTTCGAAAGTGATGATGGTCTCCCATGGTCGAATTTTTGTGCAAAGTTTTTCAACATAACGTTTTACTACACAAAGTTTCTGAAGAGTTACAAGTAAAAATAATCTATACTAATATAATAAAGCGGAAAAGTATTTTTTGTTTGTTTGTTTAAATCTCTGAAATTACTAGTACATATTAAAGGACAAGGATTAAAGTTTAACTTATGTCACAATTACTTAGTTTTACTCGATATTTTTTGTACTTATTTGGTTCACTTAACGATGATAATAACTGGTTAGACTTTACAATACAATACGTTCAATTATACAGCGGCAAATATGTTTTTTTTAAATTTGAATTATGAGAAAAACGTTTTTCAAATAAAGGTCAACAGTACAAATGCTTAGAACATTCAAATATAATAATTCTTTGTAGCAATAATGTAAGGAATTTTGTAACTAAATATTCTACGCTCTTTCTTGAAAGTTCTGAGGGTACAGCATCCAGGATTGTAAAGAGCTCACAATACACCTTACAACTCTAACAATAAGAAAATTATATCCAAGTTTTTTTATTACAAAAAAAAATTGTGGCACAATTTATGTGAGCGCCATGGAACGACTAAATGAACATAGACTTTACGATTGCCAAGAAAGAGGTATATCTAAAAAAATCACAGCTGTGTAAAAGACTGACTCATTGCCACATTTGTTATTTTTTCACCCATGTTAATTTTATCCGACAAACACCGCGCCGCCAAGGCACCCATGTAGTCCTATCATAATTGTTCTTCCCGCAAGTACAAATTATTTGAATTTTTCATTATTTCCTAAACTATGTGTCTAAACAGCATACTCTCAAGGCAAAATTTAACTTCATAAAATTGTTTATATGATGAAGTCACTCTTGATTATAAAGATTAATATACCTTTTCAAAAAATAATGCTTATAAATCACTTTTTAATTTTCAACAAATCTTTGTCAGCATACACCTTATTGTGGCTTATGTATAAGAGATAGGCATATTCTATAGCTGATTTTTTTTTTTATATACTTAGGAACAATATTATTCTAGAACATTATATTAACGATTACGCCAGCGCATGCGTTTAAAGCAGTTCAAGAGGGTCTGGACTTCCGACTTACGTAACAAAAATCAATATTTCAGGCTATCTGAGAGTCAGTGTCAATGTTAAATAGCCTATACTGTTGCTCGAGAGTCTGTTTATCATATACAAAAATTATTTTTCTAATCTGATTGGTAGTTCCAGAGATTAATTTGTTTAAACAAACAAACAAACAAACAAAAAAAATTCCGCTTTATTATACATATTAGTCAAGATTTTATTATTTTATTTTATGTATTATTAGATTAGTATTTTTACTTATATCAAATACTTTTATTTATTTCTTTACAATTATTGTATTATTGTATAGGAGTGATAAGACAAATCTAGGTACCTGAAGATGATTCCACTCCGACACTTGCTTGGAAGTTGTATCGAATTAGCAACATTGAAATATACATTTTTGATCGTAGCACAGCAAAGTGAAAGTGGTGTACCCGACGGTGACCACAGTGCAATCAATCGCCAGTCACCCCTGTGATGCCAGCTCACATATTTGTTCACGTTATTTTTTAAGAACTACATGTTGTGGGAAGGACGGAACGCACTAGCCGGAAGACAATTCTATAACTTCACAGTATGGCAATGACGTAGAGAACTTTTTGCTCGTGCTGAGTTGGAGGTTACCGTAACGCTGTGGCTCCAGAGCTCATCGCGCGTTGTATGAGTATTAAAAAAATCTACCAGAAGTATTAAATAATCAACGTTATGTTATATGTAGGTAGCAACCCTAACTGCATAGTTACAGAATGAAAAGTGATCCCTCGCACGCTACGCTAGGCTTCATCCTCTGCTTGTCTTTGTTCACCATAAGCTGCAGTTTGGTGATTGCAACCTTTCTGAAAATATGTAACCGTTAAATATATCTTATCGTCCATGCACATTTCATATCTAAACCAAACTGGAAACTAAACTTGAACATCATTTGGCTACAAATTAATATGTTCCTGGTTAGCTGTGAGTTGCCTCTGCAGAGGACCTCAAGTGGCGGAAACATACTGCAATTGGTAAATAATAAATCGTATTAATATTGCCACCTTTTTCATTCGGTTCAGTAATAATATATCACCTTTATAATTAATATAACTACGTTGTCAGTTATTCCAATTGAATAATTTCTCCCCGATTCCACAGGAAATCATTTCGCGAAATTATGTCACAAAAGAATACGTGAATGTTGTTTACGTCACGGCACATTTATGTCAGTGTTTGTGGCGGTCGGTCGGTGGCGGCGGTTGGCGTCGCGCCAAACGTTTAGAGGAGTGAGCAGAATTTATTATTTTTCGATATCGTCATTATCTGAAGTTGTTCTTACATCAGGCGATAAGACAGACAGATGCATGTACATTGTATTTTATAACCTCCGACACAAAAATAAAGGTTTTCATAAGTTTATCATGTATATAAGTTTATCTGTTTATCTGTATGTGGAGTTGTAGCTCAAAAACGGCTCAATTCATTTTGATCTAGTTTTTTCTGTTTGTAAGGCAACTTTATCGAAAGCGATGATGGCTCAGTTGGTAGCGTGTACGGACTCCGCATCGACCGACGTGCGTTCGAATCCCTACAATGAGCCTGAGCTTCCGGTGAGGGAATGAGCATGGTGGTAAGGCTTTTTCTAATGCCCGCTTGGCTAGCTACCACCCTCAAGTTGATAATCTGTCGCCAAACACCAATAGGTGTGTTCCGGCAGCTGTACTTGAGAGCCATTTTTCCACTAGGCTTAACTTGCTACCATCTTGGGCCACATCGTCACTTAAAATCAGGTGAGATTGTGGTCAAAACGCTAAACCTATAACGATAAAAAAGTTTTTTAAACTAAAAGTCAAAAAAATTTGTTCAGCCGTATGAAGATTATCAGATTTTTATATTTGATAAATAGACGCGAACATCTTCCAGAGGCCTTATTGAGTCGAGATTTGATAACCTGTGACTTAAATTATATTATAAAAAAACTTGACCTGATGCTGCAGCGTCATCTGGAATCCGTAGGATACCTAACTCCTCACCAACTTACAGCAGAGTTATCGTATTTGGGCTCGTTGGCTTTCGTATTTAACTGTTTATAGCCAGAAATTCATAACGAATCTATAGTTCTATATTTTCTCAACATACAGTAGTACTACAAGAATATTTCTCAAGCGTTGAACGTATAGTTCAAATTAGTACCTAAATGTACGCGTATTCCGGAAAATTCGTTAGTACTTGCCAGGACTTGAACCTGTAGAAATCAGATCAATATTAAATAACTAATATCTGCTGTTTACGTAATTTAAAACGATGTCGAATTTTATTTTTGATTTCTTCCCGTATTTTGTAACCGCTATGGACCATTTTACTTAGAATCCATCTTCACTTAACAACAAACGAAACTGTTTTATAAATATATAAAATAATTTGTATTGTCCAATCATCCATACTAATCAATATGAAAGAATTAAGTACCTATATTGAAATAGTTCGCCAAACCATTACGTTGTTCAAGCGTATAACTGAAATGATCCTTAACTACTAAAACCAAGTAAACGTCTTTCCAAAGTTAATTTACTCCAAATTAATTGTAGGTGTTATGAACGTCACGGTTAATACCTCTTGTACTGGGATGATTTATGAGTTGTTTTGTTTCCCTCCGCGTCGAGATACTGTTTAATCTGAATACATTGTCCGGGAGAGTCCATTGAACTCTTAAGAAAACTTTTCAGACAATACCTGGCTTTAAATTCAATAACAGTCGAACACAGAGCCACTTATCGGTTTCAAATTTTGTGATTTTCTTTTTTTTGTACACTAAACCAACATATAATGTATTGAAGGGATAACTTCTTACGGGAGAGTAAACTGCTTCGTAACGTAACGCGTTACGGTGCCACTCTGTCTGGCTTCCCAATAGTTCAACTTAGATTAGTTTAAGTTATCAATTCTGTCCAGCGTCCCGAGACGCACACGTTTTATTTTTTAAATACAAATTTTTGGGGAATACTCGGATCTCTTCGGTGATGCGCCGAAGACAATTTTTTTTTTTCTCTAATATAAAAATACTATAATCGTATTTAAAAAAATGAGGCAGTGGGTGTAGGAGTGTCAAACAATGCTAATAACAACTAAAGCACCACTGCCTAGATTTTGACGATTTATTTTTACATATTAGCCACTACTAGCGACTGCGTTAGTTAATAACAATAAAATATAGCTTATGTCACACAGGAAAGACATAGCTTTCCATTAATGAAATAATTTCCAGAACCAGATAAGTAGTTTCGGAGATTACCCTCTATAAACATAGGTACAAACTACATCTTTACATTATATACATATGTATATGGGTATCAACTATAATAAATTTTCTCTAGATCTCTTTGCTAATAACGATATTGTAGTAGGTACATAGTTTTCATCTATTTCAAAGAGTTCCAAATGTCATTTTTTTTGGACTTGGTTTACAAATATACCCTAATATTAATTAGAATAAAACTTAATAACAATAAAACCTATAACCATCAAAAAGAATGTAGTTTTCTATTAGTAAAATAATTTTAAGAATCGGATCAGTAGTTTCAGAGGTTACCCCTTTACATACAAACTCACAAACAAACTTTACCTCTTATAATAGTAGTATAGATATTACTAAAGTAAGCAAAGTATTTTGTATTGTCTATAAGTAACTTATATAACTTAACTACATATAATATTAACTTATTAAAATATAAACTAATTAAACGCAAATCAAGGATCAGACTGACAAGACATTATTTTACAATATGTGCAGAATAGTTTTAGAAATTACTGGAATGTGTATATAAGAATGTCTTTATTTCAACTACTATTTAAAGTATCCAAAACTAGTAGAATTTTAATAGTTCTTGAGATGTTAAGTAAAGACGTTAAGGGAAAATTTTAACGCAATAAACCTAAGAGGGAACTGAATTTACAGTACATATCTACATTCAGCGAAACACATCCATATTATTATGTGAATTTTACAATTTCATATCAGTTGTATATAATATATTTGAAGACAAAGCATTAAATAAAAGTTAATAATGCCCGAACTACAACAGTGTCCTTCTTAGGACAAGTCTGTTACGACAGACCCTTTGTTTGTCACACCAGCTCCGACGAAAATTAATTATGTCACAAATTGAACGTTCTCATGATAAGGGTTTTATTACAAAAACATTTCAAGATTAAATATTTTAGTTTATTTAATTTCGTTTTTTAGAGAAACTTTTTTAGCCACGACAATAACATTCCAAGATTGAATTTTTTATATCAACGTAACACGTCCCTTGCACAAAAAGGACGAACAATAAGTACTTGACCAAAAAAATAAAAGGCCGAGAGAGATAGATAACGCGATAGAACAAAAGGGACGCTTAGATGATTTAGGCATGCAGAGAGGATGGAACGAGAACATTGGAAGAGGAAAGGAATGTTCCTCGATCAAATCGGGGAAATTCTGAAGAAAGGTTAGGTCAAGAGTACTCTAAGCTGACGAGCGTGCGTTTGATTGATAAATGTTGAACAAGCGAAAGAAGTATGCAAGGATCATAGCAAATGGAAGGGCATGGTCTCTACCTACCCCATTAGGAAAGAGGCAAGATTTATGCATGTATATATGTATACAACAAAGGTAACTAAGACGAGTACAGTATTAGAAAAGTACAAAGCTCTAATATTGAATTAAATTTTACTTTTGTTACGTGTAATGAGTTACACACACTGTTCCTTTATTTACTGTTTATTAGCAGCGCAGCTTTTGCCAATAATATAAATGAAACAACAGCGTCTACTGAAAG
Source organism: Saturnia japonica (assembly GCA_033032175.1). Lineage (NCBI taxonomy): Eukaryota > Metazoa > Arthropoda > Insecta > Lepidoptera > Saturniidae > Saturnia > Saturnia japonica. The sequence continues at coordinate 496,380 of CM065332.1, forward strand.
ATTGGCAATTTATCGCTGGTCATTCCGGTCTGAAAGCTTCTCGGGACCATTAATGCACTGGCTGACCTTGAATCGCGATAATCCAAAAGAGAGTCAATGTGGCAAGATTGTCATAATAGTGGCCGCTACCTGTCGGTTAATTACTGGACTACATCGGCAGATCCCAAAACGTGACAAATCTGACGCGGCGGGTGTTACACCTGGGGTGTATGCTGCTTATAAATAATAGCACAAGACGCTAGAGAAGTAAATTACAAAGTCCTAGAGTATAATTGGATTTAATAGAAACATCTACATCATCTATAGTAACCACGCAAGTTGAATGCAATCGAGGCTTATGGTGAAGAGTGGGAGCATCTTCCACCGCCATCCGCATTCCTTGCCTCACGCGCCTTTACTGTAGTTGTTCAGAACTGTGGTCTGGTAACACAAGTTCTCTCTATGTAACTTTCGTGCTGTCACTTATTACACGTCAGGCGTCGCGTCATTTGGTTTATTTGATAGGTTATGCGTTTTGACCGGCTCGCAATATAATTTGTTAATTACAATGTAAATTCTTATCAGTTGATTAAATACACGTCTGTTTGGGCCACGGGCCGAGATATTCCATTATTGTGGTCATTTGTTGTATTGTATAAATTTATAATCTTGCCACGAGAAGAATTAGTCTGAGGAGATGATGACCTGACCGACTGATGATTAGAAATTTCCTTCCTTATCCTTAACTTTTTTTTGTGAATTGTGGAGCTTCTCCCGTCAGAGTAGACACCGAGAGTGGTGAGTGTATTTGTATTATTATATCTTGTAACAGTTTGTAATATAAATTTTTATAAATTTATCAGCCCTGTGAAACGCAGGCTATTGTTTTGCCACTTTCACTCCATCGAGGATTCGGAGATCAAAATCTTCCTCTGCGCTTAAATGCTAATTCCTGAGCCCTTTATGAATGACAGAACAGTAGTGATGTAAATACTGTCTGTGACAACCATTGTACGCTTACTGACCGCGTTAAAGCTCACGTTACGGCCCCGTCTTAATAATTGTTTTTAATAATTACTGATCAGAATTCATTAATATCTGTTACAAAAAAGCATGTTTTTATTCGTTGCTAAGCACGGGAAATGGCGAAAAACTAATCTGATGATGATTACATAAATTTTAGAGATTAATAAAAAAAAAAAACAGTTTTATTTATCTATGTGAAATAATAAAAAAATGTTTTTCAATGTGTTAGCCAAGACGTAAATTTATCAACATCTTCATTATATCGACTGCAATTATGCCAATTAGGTCACAGCATAATCCAATTACTTAACTCTGCATTGAACTCGCGCGATTGCAAATATAAATTTGCATTAAGGAAAAATGTAGTGGTCGGCTGGCAAGCTACCAACCTCGAAAACAGTTAACTTACATAAACACCAATGACATAAAATCTATAAATCATGAGTGTGGGACCGTATGAGGCATATTTTCCAGATATCAACATCTTGTATTAAGACTTACTACGTTCATAAATACCAGAAACAATAATTATACAGAATATAAATGTAAAACAAATTAAAGTGTTAACAGTTTTAAACGAATGCTTTGATAAAAGCAATGAAAGACTTCGATCCCGATTTCATTAACTTCGCTAAATATATCTTTAAGACGATTAAGAGGATAAAAGGGTTTGTTTTCGTTTTTGCTGGATCTAGTCGCGCTTTGTAACTTGCCAGTTACGTTAATTTTAAATGAGTAACAAAGTTAATAATTTAGAAAAAAAAAATCCATCTAAGGACTTTTAATGAACTCAGTATAGTGCTAAATTCTTAATATCTGGCACTACCACCGAAAAGTTTCATTATAGATTTGTTACAGAAATTTCTGGACTAATCACTTTAATAGGCTCATTGTTACCAATGTCATCATTATCATCTCATCATGTTAGCTGAAAGATTTTTCTGATAGATATAGTTCTCCCCAAAGATCGCTACAACCATCGGCGACTTTTACCAGGTGGTTGGTCCACTTTGTGGCAGTTCTACCAGCGCTGCGTCTTCCGGTCCATGACCGCCGCTCGAGAACTCTACAGAACCATTGGTCATTCATCCTACGAGCTACGTGCCTCACCCACTGCTACTTAAGTCTAGCTATTCTTAGAACTATGTTGGTGACCGGTTCTTCTGCGAATCTCTTCATTTCTAATTCGATCTGGAACTCCGAGCATAGCCCTCTACATTACTCTTCATTGACCTTGAGCTTTCTTATTAGGCCTATAGTCAGCGACCACGTCCCAGCACCATATTTAATCACTGGTAACACACACTGGTCAAAGACCTTCATCTTAAAACATCGGTATTTTGAACTAGAAGATGTTATGTAGCTTCCCAAACGCTGCCCAACCGAATTGGATTCGACGATTGACCTCTTTCTGGTGTGATTGCAATAGAGTTTTTATTTTGAGTATGTTTGAAATATGATAGTAAATTCTCAATAAATGCTCAATAGGGAGCCTAAATTAATGAAGCTACAAATCTGTACGTTAGAAACATAAGGACGTCATTTGAAAGTAGTTAATGTGACTAGTTATACTTCTAAGATGTAGAAATATCTAGACTATGAAAACAAATTTTGCAAGTGATATTCTTGGCTAGAATTATAATGTTTTTTGCTAAAATTAATGTGAAAGAACAATGAGGACGCGCATGAATTAAATTAAATAGAATAATTTTTTTTATTCAATTTAGGCCCTAGAGAGGGTACATAATAACCGTCAACACATTACCAATGGTTTGCAAAGTATCCCAGTCATCAAGAAGAGCAGGTAAGTAATTCAATAGGATTTACACACGAATATATTTTTTATTGTTTCATTTTTACAGTATTTGTTTTGTTTACAGTTATCATCACATCCAGTGGATGTACAGAAAGGGAATCACTTCCAGACATTACCGTTATTCACGTGATGATCTACCCTTAACAGTAGAAGGAGTGTAGCCGGTAACAAAGATGGTGACCATATAAGTATAACCTAACATACTATTACGCCTATATTTCCGTAAGGATTAGGCGGAGGTGTATTAATGTATACGCACAGTTCGCCGGGTATGCTTTAGGTCGTATGTAGTAGGGGGCAAGCCTATTGCCATTAATCTGGCACAAATGCAAACACCGAGCTGCTACTAAGAATTTCATAAAGAAAAAACAATAAAATTTTGCTCGACCTGGGAATCGAAGGACCTCGAGTATAGCAGTCACACTTACGACCACTAGTCTAATGAGACAGTTCGTATATTATGTACAAATTACTGCTTGAGTATAAAAACTTTGCACGTCGAGCAAGTTACTTTGGGACTGATAGTTAATCTTAATTAGCGTCACGTATTTTAACACGCGTTGTTTGTTCTTGGGAAAGAAACATCTTATATTAATGAATGAACTAACGAAGATAATTTTGAACTTGTAACTAACAGGCACAATTTCAATGCTAGAAATAATTATAAAATAGTCATTCAATCTTTTAGACTTAGTAAAACAAATAAAAGTTTTTTAGGTAACCTAACACAATTGTGTTAGGTTCTATAATAAACTTCCTAAGCACATTACCGATTTGCCGGATAATAAGTTCAAGAATCATGTTAAGCAGGTTTTATTGTCGAAATGGTATAGGGTGGCTGATTACATGAATGATGGTGATGTCTGGATGTGTTTCCCTCCCTGTACATCTACTGAAAATGATAATAACTGTATATAATTAAATAATATAAAAACTAATTAAAAAAGGAAAATAAGATGTTTTTAAACCCGATCGAGTTTCTTGTCGGTTCTTCTAGATGGCTGGGATGTTTTCCGAAACGGTGGTAGTGTTTTGACATTGTTAAGTGCCATTTTAGGCCCTAAATTAAATAAAAAATATTTTTATTTTGATTATATATAAAAATTCTTGTGTACGTCTATTTGTAATTCTATAACTACTGAATGATCGATAGATTGAGCTTATAATATCTTACACAGTATATTAGTTTTATCAACAATATAGTTCGTAGTTATGTTAGGATCCAATAGATGGTGCTGCAGTCGATCCATTAACTAGTGAAAAAGGCAGAATAACGTCTCCAGCCCAAATAGTACATAGATAAATTAGCTATAGAAATTTCTTTATTTTGGCAAACTTGAGATGTTAGGTATGCGTTGATTATTAACTAGCAGTCGCTCTGTGGTCGACACTAGACCAGCTACTTTTTGAAGTTTTGGAGATCTACATTCAATAGCACCATTTAATTTAATTTTATGTATTTGTAACATATACTATATATAAATATTAATTTTCTACATTTCTCCATATAAACTGTAACAATACCAAATTATACACTCCTTCGTGCGCGCAATATGCTTAAAAAGGAATCCGAAATTTTCTCTTTCATACATACATACATAAATCACATCTATTTCCCAACGGGGTAGGCAGAGACCACGTCCTTCCACCTGCTACAATTCGGGCATTCATCTTTCGCTTCTTTAACATTCATTAATTTTTTCATGCATGCTCGTCGTTTTAGAGTACTCTTGACCCGACTTTTCTTCAGAACGTCTGAACGATACTGATCACGAATATGCCATTAATTTTTTTGTCCGTCAGTCTATCTGTTTGTACGTCCGGATTTAACTCAAAAACGGCTTGACCGATTCGTATGAAATTTTGTACACGGGATGCTTATATCATCGGTCAGTTGATAGGGTATAAGAAATTTTAATATAACTTTTAGATAACATAAAAAAATTGTTCAAAAAAAAAATTTTTTTTCGTTAATTCAATTATGTACACGGGAAGTATACGTCATTCCGTGAATATGATAAGTAATAAGAATTTTCAATCACTTTTGGAAACAATACAAAAATTTAAAATTTCATTAATTCTTAACCGATTTTTGATGAAATTTTATACACGGGAAGTCTAAATATTTACATAATTAATGGGCTATAAGAATTGTCAATATTACTTCTAGAATAAAAAAAAAAGTAATTGAAAAAGTTTAATTTTCATCAACAACCGATTCTGATCAAATTTGTAGACAAGAAACATACATCATACCTAATATAATTGAAAGGCCATAAGAATTGTTAATAATGCATAAGAAATTGTACATTAGAATAATAGTTTTCAAACGATTTGACGAAAATTGTACACGGGAAATACATGCCACTCCTCAATTGATACGGCATATGTATTGTCAACAATATGAGTAAAAATAAGGGGATTTAAATAATTATTGCATAGTAAGGAACGTGTGACGCGGCGACACGGTTATTTTTAAATATATGATTATTCCTTACGATCAGTCTAGTAAGCAGGAGATTAACTTGTCTGCCAAGAACATTATAAATTCCGTTTTAAGCCTCTTCGGTTGTCTTCCCATTATCTTGAATCATAGGCTGCATAGGGCGACATCTTCGGTTGAAATTATTGTGGAACAAAATTAAGCAGTTTTCGTAAAAGCACCATCCCACAGATTTAGTAAATTAGACCATATGTTTGCCGGAGTCTTGAAAATTTTCTTCTAAAAGCGATTTATAAAAAATAAGCGTGAATAATGAGTTTCATAACAAGTTTCATATATTATTTAAAGTTACGTGTTCGTGAAAGTTTTACATTTTCGAAACATTTGCTCGTTTATGTGAAATATTAGCTTTTATCAGTGGATTTAGAAAATATGGGAAATAATCATAAACAGTTTTATATGGTGTAGTGATATTTATAATATTGAAGAGATTTTCTAGAGAAGTATGTTTGAAAAGTCAAGGATCTACAAGGACAACTTTTTTCTAATTAGTATTTCTGTTTTTGATGTAAAACAACTAATGCGGCCGGTCGTCTCCGGTTGATGGTCCAAATTTTAAGGGCTATTGATGTGGCGACGGTTTGGCCCAATGTTGGCGATGTAGAGCTGAGTTTGTTTTTTTAATAGACGGACTGGACCATTTAAATGGTTCCTGTTAAAACATGGATTGGTTAAAAGCGGTCGATTGGGATCGCGATTAGCAGACACGTAATAATAAAATAAACATCTTCACAGTGACTTTCTTTTGCATTGTCGTGTTTCGGGATCACCCGATGTATTTTTTTTAAATATTCACTAAGATGGAACACATCTAGCAGGCGTCACGTAACGGTTCAGTATTTTTTAATAAATATATAAAAATCATACAATTTTTGTGTGTGTTTGTTAGAACACGTATCACTTGTAAACTGACCTTTCAGTTTAATACATAATTGAAAATTTATATTACTATTAAGTTATATAGAACCTAGTTCTTAGAAAAAAACATGTGCACAGTTCACAAGAGGTTCAAAAAAATATCTACTTTAAAATCTCTTTTTAATAATCCTAAATAAGCCAATTCGACGACGACTATAGTCTTGAAAGTCAGGACTTGGATGAAACGTGTGGTGGAACATAATTTATTCCACATATTATAATAATTCATTTGCGATCCGGAAATTAAGTGCACCTGCAATAGGCGGAGTTAAACATTGCGGCGAGGCCACGCCTCCATGCGCAAGGGCATTCGAAGAACGGCAGCCCGTCAGTCGACTCCAACACGTTCGATGTGACACCTGTGGTGTTCTATATTTTTTCATAGCTCAGTTTTAATAGTATTATTTTCGTTATTGCACCAGTCTTGTTTTATTTCTAGTTGTGCTGTGAGTAAATGTTTGTTGGGACAATATTGTGTGGTTATTACTACCCTAGAACCCCAAAAACGTGTATAATGCATTCTATCTCATTCTCTCGCTGGGTAAATCCTGCAGATGTATATGTTTGTCTCTTTTTAGTGTCGCTTTTTTGTTTCATCGCATTTTAAATCACAAAGATTTTCAGTTTTCACTTCAAACATTAAATTAGCTGTTTCAATTTAGATACAGGCCAGGAAACCAAGAAAAAAACTTAGTTTCTGTTCCTGTGGAACATCAATAGCATTTTCAGTTGAACGAAAAAGCGAAAAACATTTAATGATACATTGGTTTCAATATAAATGCTATAGTTTTAGACGGCTGTACAGTTTTTAATTTATCTGCTAATAAGAGTGGTTAGTGAAGACGGTAATTTAATGTACAATGTTATTATTTTGACTTTAATCATGATAAGGAATAATTATTATCTGGCAATTTCGACGTATAAAAAACAATATCTTCGGGACAATCTCGTATAATAAAATTAGATGTTTTCGATTAACCTGTAAATATAAAACGTAACAGAACTGTTTCTAATTTTACTTATAGTTGACAATGGGCATCTAACGAATAGAAATAAAGCATAAGACATAAAGACCATTTATACTGCTGAAATAAATTTAATGAAGTCAATTGAAGTTCTGAAATAATTACGACTTTTTCTTTATATCCCAGGCTTTAATTGGTTGGCTGCTTGCGTGCTATTGGCTGCGACACAGTTTTTAATATAGTGGCTAATATCGTGCATTTTGTTTTTGTTGTGACATGATTTTTAATTCCAATAATTATTATTATTCGTATTATTGGATATACACAGATTGATCTCGAAACACGACAAACCAAAAGAAAATCATAGATGGGTTTGTCACTATGTGTATGGTGGACGCGATTCCTACTACCCCGCTATATTACTGCATATACACCGACTGATCTCGGAACACGATAAAACAAAAGAAAATCATAGATGGGTTTGTCACTATGTGTATGGTGAACGCGATTCCTACCACCCCGCTATATTACTGCATATACACCGACTGATCTCGGAACACGATAAAACAAAAGAAAATCATAGATGGGTTTGTCACTATGTGTATGGTGAACGCGATTCCTACCACCCCGCTATATTACTGCATATACACCGACTGATCTCGGAACACGATAAAACAAAAGAAAATCATAGATGGGTTTGTCACTATGTGTATGGTGAACGCGATTCCTACCACCCCGCTATATTACTGCATATACACCGACTGATCTCGGAACACGATAAAACAAAAGAAAATCATAGATGGGTTTGTCACTATGTGTATGGTGAACGCGATTCCTACCACCCCGCTATATTACTGCATATACACCGACTGATCTCGGAACACGATAAAACAAAAGAAAATCATAGATGGGTTTGTCACTATGTGTATGGTGAACGCGATTCCTACCACCCCGCTTATATTACTGCATATACACCGACTGATCTCGGAACACGATAAAACAAAAGAAAATCATAGATGGGTTTGTCACTATGTGTATGGTGAACGCGATTCCTACCTACCCCGCTATATTACTGCATATACACCGACTGATCTCGGAACACGATAAAACAAAAGAAAATCATAGATGGGATTTGTCACTATGTGTATGGTGAACGCGATCCTACCACCCGCTATATTACTGCATATACACCGACTGATCTCGGAACACGATAAAACAAAAGAAAATCATAGATGGGTTTGTCACTATGTGTATGGTGAACGCGATTCCTACCACCCCGCTATATTACTGCATATACACCGACTGATCTCGGAACACGATAAAACAAAATGAAAATCATAGATGGGTTTGTCACTATGTGTATGGTGAACGCGATTCCTACCACCCCGCTTATTACTGCATATACACCGACTGATCTCGGAACACGATAAAACAAAAGAAAATCATAGATGGGTTGTCACTATGTGTATGGTGAACGCGATCCTACCACCCCGCTATATTACTGCATATACACCGACTGATCTCGGAACACGATAAAACAAAAGAAAATCATAGATGGGTTTGTCACTATGTGTATGGTGAACGCGATTCCTACCACCCGCTATATTACTGCATATACACCGACTGATCTCGGAACACGATAAAACAAAAGAAAATCATAGATGGGTTGTCACTATGTGTATGGTGAACGCGATTCCTACCACCCCGCTATATTACTGCATATACACCGACTGATCTCGGAACACGATAAAACAAAAGAAAATCATAGATGGGTTTGTCACTATGTGTATGGTGAACGCGATTCCTACCACCCCGCTATATTACTGCATATACACCGACTGATCTCGGAACACGATAAAACAAAAGAAAATCATAGATGGGATTTGTCACTATGTGTATGGTGAACGCGATCCCTACCACCCCGCTATATTACTGCATATACACCGACTGATCTCGGAACACGATAAAACAAAAGAAAATCATAGATGGGTTTGTCACTATGTGTATGGTGAACGCGATTCCTACCACCCCGCTATATTACTGCATATACACCGACTGATCTCGGAACACGATAAAACAAAAGAAAATCATAGATGGGTTTGTCACTATGTGTATGGTGAACGCGATTCCTACCACCCCGCTATATTACTGCATATACACCGACTGATCTCGGAACACGATAAAACAAAAGAAAATCATAGATGGGTTTGTCACTATGTGTATGGTGAACGCGATTCCTACCACCCCGCTATATTACTGCATATACACCGACTGATCTCGGAACACGATAAAACAAAAGAAAATCATAGATGGGATTGTCACTATGTGTATGGTGAACGCGATCCCTACCACCCCGCTATATTACTGCATATACACCGACTGATCTCGGAACACGATAAAACAAAAGAAAATCATAGATGGGTTTGTCACTATGTGTATGGTGAACGCGATTCCTACCACCCCGCTATATTACTGCATATACACCGACTGATCTCGGAACACGATAAAACAAAAGAAAATCATAGATGGGTTTGTCACTATGTGTATGGTGAACGCGATCCTACCACCCCGCTATATTACTGCATATACACCGACTGATCTCGGAACACGATAAAACAAAAGAAAATCATAGATGGGTTTGTCACTATGTGTATGGTGAACGCGATTCCCTACCACCCCGCTATATTACTGCATATACACCGACTGATCTCGGAACACGATAAAACAAAAGAAAATCATAGATGGGATTGTCACTATGTGTATGGTGAACGCGATCCTACCACCCCGCTATATTACTGCATATACACCGACTGATCTCGGAACACGATAAAACAAAAGAAAATCATAGATGGGTTTGTCACTATGTGTATGGTGAACGCGATTCCTACCACCCCGCTATATTACTGCATATACACCGACTGATCTCGGAACACGATAAAACAAAAGAAAATCATAGATGGGTTTGTCACTATGTGTATGGTGAACGCGATTCCTACCACCCCGCTATATTACTGCATATACACCGACTGATCTCGGAACACGATAAAACAAAAGAAAATCATAGATGGGTTTGTCACTATGTGTATGGTGAACGCGATTCCTACCACCCCGCTATATTACTGCATATACACCGACTGATCTCGGAACACGATAAAACAAAAGAAAATCATAGATGGGTTTGTCACTATGTGTATGGTGAACGCGATTCCTACCACCCCGCTATATTACTGCATATACACCGACTGATCTCGGAACACGATAAAACAAAAGAAAATCATAGATGGGTTTGTCTTTATGTGTATGGTGAACGCGATCCCTACCACCCCACTATATTACTGCATATACACCGACTGATCTCGGAACACGATAAAACAAAAGAAAATCATAGATGGGTTTGTCATTGTGTGTATAGTATTGTAATTATATGCCACTATGAATCCAAGACATTAACCGTCCTAATAAAACTTTAAAAAAATATTAAATTTACCATCATTGTACCGGATTGCGAGGTTTTTTGAAAAACGTGATACCTCTTTTATTTCTTACCAAAAGCATATGAATTTTCACCTCCTTAATTTGAGACAATATATATTCCTCATAAGAACTTTCATCCCCTATTTATCATGTGTGATTCCAGGTCATAGACTATCACTCTGCTAAATTTCATCCAAATCCGTTCAGCTGGTTTCGCGTGATAGAGTAACAAACATACAAATTTTCCATTTATTATATTTGTAGGATAGCGCTGGTTAAACTATGACTTTTACCGGGATAAATGTACACTATGTGTTATTCCAGGTCATAGACTATCTCTCTGCTAAGAGGTTTGTTGCCATGCAATAATTAATTTTATTACCTCACCAAAAAGGCACGAAACAAAAACTTTTTAGGCAACACTTATAACATTCTGTTACTGATTGATATTGTCTTAGGTTACTAGTAATATTTCAAATATGTATTAATTGAAAATGATATTGTGAATAATGATTGTGAGTACTTGTATGTACATTTTCATAAACTTTATATTAGTGTGTATTTAAACATTTTCTGAATTAAAAAAAAACATAGATGTGAAGGTTTCACTTCTACCACGTGTGAATTGCACACATATTTTTTTGATCTATGATCTATATTTTAGATGCGATTGTCTTCAAATATTAGTTACCACAATAAAAACAAAAGTTTTAGGTTATGAATATGTAAAAAATGTATATTATAAACCTAACATATATTTCAATTTCAGACATTACAATATAGTAACAGTTTATATATCTCACGAGACAAAACCTCCTCTTTCCAAAAAAGACAGCGAGTCAAGGCGACGTCATTACTGAGACCTCGGATTTATTTCCCCCGGGAGCGGGACCGCGCCTGGGACGGAATCTGTTCCCGGGCTAAATTAAAAACTTTTCAGACTTTAATAATGGATTCTTTTTAATTAATAACGTTTTAATTCTTCTTAAAGGTGAAGATGTATGCAAATTTTTTTACACTAGTTGATACTCGTGACTTAGTCTGCGTTTAAATGTATTTTTCCCAATGATAAAAATTACAGAGATCTTACATACCTAAATACGACTATTCCTGACTACGACGTGTATCATTGCATTAAAGCCTGCACAGTTTGTGCAAACTTGTTTGTGTGTCTGTAAGTATTGCTTGGTTAGTTCAAGAATCATTTTAAGCTAATTTTATTGTCAGATTATTTGTCATCATTACGTGAATGATAGTGATGTCTGGAAGTGACACCTTCTCTGTGCATTAACTAAAAAAGACAATCACTGTAAACAAAATAAAAAACAATAGAACAATGAAAATTTTTTTATTTATAGGATCGATTTTTTTCCGGCTTCTTCCGATCTTGATGTTTGATGTTTTCCGAACTGGTAACACTGTGTTAACAGTCGCAAGTGGCTTGTCAGGACCTTTGTCCTTTCGTAGTCGAATCTTGTACAAAGGTTTGTCTTCTGACAACCCAATGATGATTTTAAACGTTAAGAGTTTTACAGTTTTATATTTCAATGCTAGATGCCGTTATTTTAGCATATATCAAAAGTTTACTAAGTTACTTCAACCACATAGACCATGGGGACTGTTCTGAGGAACTTTTCGGTATGGCGCCCTCACCATCATTGCAAAGTCGCACCTTCCATGCAAAGGCTGCTCATCCTTAGATTCTAAAACCTAACCAGTAAGGGTCTCTAGAACTTTCCTGTCACGTACGCTAGGGTTGTGGAATGAGTTACTCAGCATGATTTTCCCCAGGGATATGACATGGGGCTTTTCAAAATGGTATCGTAATATGATCTCTAAGGTCGGCAACATGGCAACAATACCCCTGGGGTTGCAGTTGTCCATAATTGACGATAATCATTTACCATCAGATCAATCTTTGGCATTAAAAAAGTATTTAGATTTGGTATTACGGAATAAAAATGATGTACTATGTAAGTGTATAAAGTATGTTTCTGAAAGTTTTCACTTCATTTTTATGGCGAAGATATTAATAGAAATACTGAGTCATAGTGTCGCGTATTGCGACCGGCACGCCACGCTGCACCGTGCTGTGCCGTTGTCACAATGCAAAAGTTTTTAATTTACCCCTGAAAGAGTCGCCCGGGGGAAATCGCACCGGAGCCGGAGCCCCGGTAAATGGCACTTAAGTGTCTCCGCGGAGCTTTTGTGTGATCTAGATTTACTTTTAATGACGCATCAACATTTTTTGTCATAAACATTATTATATTAATAACTAGCGGTACGCCCCCGGCTTCGCATTAGTTTGTTACACAGTAATTATTTTCACCCTGTAATATTATTTTTAGTCATAATATTATTGTGAAGTCGTAAACTAAAGTCATATTCCCGTACTAATAGTATAGCCTTCAAGTAAAGTACAATTCGATAACTAATATGAATGCTGATTTTTTATGTTGGAGCATCATGATTCTAATGTGAATTGTATGATATATATTTTTAAAGTTCATTCGGCTATTTAGTTGTAAACTGTAACTAATTAAATAACAATGATATCACTTAGGAAATATATTTTTTCTCAAACATACATGGAAATATTGTCATTATTTTGGAAAAAAGAACACGCGAAGTATTGAATTTACGGAAATGCCAAGAATAATAAAAGAGATCTATTCAAAGAGTATTTTAATAACCCCAGCACGCCGTTTCATACAACATTGCTGGAGCGTTGTAATGTTTCAAATTCAAAAAACGCTCCTGCAATGGATTCGATTTTCTTTGTCCGTAAATTCGATACTTCGCGTGTTCTTTTTTCGAAAATAATGACAATATTTTCATGTATGTTTGAGAAAAGCACTATATATGCTTCGACGGAAATGGCAATTGCCCTATTTCATGGCCTTTACAATAATGTACTATTTTAATTTAGTTATAAAGTTATTTTTCTGTATTTGCTTAGCGTACCTACCTATAGTTGTATTTTGTAAGTAATGAAAGTTACTATGTTATTCATATCGGATCTTAAAATCTAGTAATCAATGACACAGAGGTCATAGACAACAAAACTTATATTCAAAAGTGAAAGTAAATGCTATTCATGTAATCTCGTAGAATAATTTTCTTAAAAATAATATTTACATGAAATAAAAATATGGCGTTTTTTATTATATTTATCTGAACTATTCTTTAACTAAATCCGTAGCGTAGTCCCCACTATTTATTTTTATTTGTATTTCATTTTACTACAAGGTGTCCAGAAAGGGTATCGGGTATTTGTAAGTTCAATGAAACAAAAATTATTTGTATGCAATAAAAAAGTTTATTGTTTATTATTAGCATATGAATTGGAGAATTATTTGGAAAAGATGATGTTATCCAAATGATGACCGTTACGTCGCTGGCACTCTTCTAAACGGAAACGAAGATTGGCGATAACACGTTGACACATAGCTATCGATATTGCTGCCATTTCTGACCTGATGTTTTGCTTTAACTGGGTTAGATTCGTCGGATTGTTTTGATAAACCTTACTTTTAAGGTATCCCCATGCAAAATAGTCAAGCGGGCTAAGGTCGGGGCTTCTGGGAGGCCAGTTGATGTTACCCCTTCGCGAAATGACTTTATTAGGGAATAATTCGTTAACAACTTCCATTGAGTCATTTGAGGTATGGCAAGTGGCCCCATCTTGCTGGAACCACATTCTTGAGTTGAAACCTGCAAACTCCTGCAACTCTGGGACCAAAAAATTTCGCAACATATCGCAATAACGGTCACTATTCACATTAATTGCTCGGCCTCGTTGATCTTCATGAAAATAAGGACCAATTATGCCTTTAGCAGACATAGCGGCCCAAACAACGACCTTTGGGCTATGCAGGGGTCGTTCATGCTTTCGTCTCGGATTCTCCACTGCCCAGTACCGACAATTCTGCTTATTAACATGACCATTCAGGTGAAAATTTGCTTCGTCACTGAACAGTATGTTGTTAAAGTTGTTAAATCGCTGCAGCATTTCGTTCGCAAAATTCAGTCGATTAGCATAGTCCGTATCCTTCAATTCTTGAACCAATTGAATTTTATAGGCTTTTAGATGTAAGTCTTTCTTTAAAATAGAATGTAAAAACGATTTTTTGATGTTCAACGCTTGGCTTCGCTTTCGGATGGATAAAGACGGATTTTGACGAACCGACGCCTCAACTTCTTCAATTGTTTCTTCATCGCGAACTGAACGAGGACGACCAGAGTTTTGAATTTTAACTGTCGCACCTGTATTCTCGAACATCCTGATCCATTTCCTAATGCTATCGTCACTTGGCGCGTGGCGTGTACGATATTCCGCACGATAGAGACGTTGAGCAGTCACTATTGAATCATCATTACGATAATACGCTCGTACGCAAAATGCGCGATGCGTCCTCGAGTACTGTTCCATCGTGACTAAAACTCCACAAAATGGCGGACGCCACGAACCTCTGCCCGCACCCTTTAGACGCCCCGTTTCGAATATGGCGCGAAAACAAATACCCGATACCCTTTCTGGACACCTTGTATTTTCACGCACATAAGCATTTCTACATCTAAAATTTGGCAAGTGCTTGTCGGACCACACACAGTGCACTGTTCCGTAGTTGCCCGTTAGAATATGTAGACTTAAAAGGGCTTAAAATACCTTTAGGTAATTTCCAATGGAATTTGCACGAAACTACCTACTTCTCCAAGTACATTTATAAGTTTATAAGTCGGTCAACTATTACCCGTTAACTTGTAACTTAGCTGTATTATTTTTTGTATTACTTTATGTTTTATTCGCTATATAAATCTACGACTGCTGTGATTTTTTCAATCATCGAAACAACCATTTATATGTAACGATTGGGGGGGGGGGGGGGGGTGTGGAGTGTCTCTATCAAAGATTAGCATTTAAATCTTAATATTTCGCAAACGGATCCTTGAATCGAACAACGCTATTAATAAATCCATAGCATATTTGAACTACCTATGTAACGACAGCCCACACCATGGGATAGACGAGAGAAAAATTTATCCCCACTGTAAACGCGGAGAATCACGTAAAAAAATTGTTTAATTACTTATTTTACCACTTTGAATGAGTATGTGAGATTAATATATATACCTATGCCCTTATAGCGACATCTCTCGCTACAACTGACGCATCCTACACATAGCGACATCTCCGCCACAACTGACATCCTAAATCGTGATATAGAAATTAACCGAACAATTGAATATATTTGAGTACAAGAATCCGACAACAACCGTTGGGCAGCTGCCCGCCAGATATAACGCCCGTCTGGTCAGAGGATCCTCCCTTTTCTATGGTGGATGAGGAACTTTACACTCTGTTCCTCACTTCCGCTAAACCCTTACCAAATTACAGCTTTCTAGTACTAAAAATCTCTGAGCTAAGTCGCATACAGGCAGTCGGTTATGGCAAAACTATTAAGGTTCATTGTTGACTTCGGAACCCTAATAATGTAACAATATTCAAATCAAAATTTCTAACGGGTTTCAAAATCGATGTCATTCGTATAAATTATTCTACCCTTGTTCAAATGCAAAACCGCACGCTAACCTAGCCCAGCATCATCCTGATGGAGTTATTAAAATTAAGATAATCTTAAGTAAATTAAGATAATTTAAAGTAAATTGAGATAATTTACAGTAAATTAAGATAATTTAACGTAAATTGAGATAATTTACAGTAAATTAAGATAATTTAAGTTAATTAAGATAATTTTAAGTAAATTAAGATAATTTTAAGTAACTTCTTGAGGCATGAGGTAACAGCTTCACGGCTTATCCAGATTAAACCCCATAACACAAAGATTGTGCAATGAAATATTATTTTTTATAGTTGTCCCCGACGGTAAGCACAGTGCAATCCAAACACAACAGCGACCACCGAGAGATCGTAATCCGTCGACGGTCGCCGCTGCCATGCTGGCCTGCATTAATTTAACTGGATACGGAAACGTGAAGATAAAAAGCGAGACACTATGACGGACCTTTTACCACATGCATGGTTGTCGCGACCCAGTTGGGTAAAACAACCCTACCACCCCTATCGCCATTTCCTCGTTCGTTGCTCATCAGGGTGCGACACGTGCACGTGAGTTGGATTGGTCCTCTCAGCTTTTAACATGTTATTTGACATCCCTTACATCCCCTTTATCTCCAAATAATATAATACACCACCGAAATTAAAAAACATCCTCGAAAACTCAAAAGAGCTCTCGGTATGAGAGTTCACAGCATAAAAAGTTGTATCAGTAATGATTCTCAGTTAAATCATGCACAAATAATATCTACATATCGGTTCCTAGCATGAAATTCTTAATAAGTCGTCTTTTTATACGCCACTAGAAATAAAAACTACTTTTTTAGAAGTGTCCTCCTTAAAAGTTTTAATTAGGGTATTTTTTGATACCTAAATGTGTAAATATTTTCATATCAGGAATTGATAATTATGGCGAGGCAGTATATAATTATGATACCGTTTTCTGAAAAAAGTAAAATGAACAGGGCGGCTTGAACTAAAGTCTTAAATCGTTAAATCAGATTTAAGGTTGGCAGTTGCATACATACAGACACAACTAACCTGAATATAAGCTGAAACTGACCATTTTTTTTTGGTGCAAGTCGCCGTTAATGTTGCTGAGAACAAAAAGAAATACCGACCGAATAAAATCTATTGCTCAAATTGACTTGCAATGGTGATAATTTTAACGTAGTTGAATGCAACATCGTCAGATATATAATTGCTTTCATATTTGTTTGTCATTTTCTCATTTTAGTTATCTATAATAGATGTATAGATGTAATCTACCTAGATAAGGGTACCAATGTATATATAATTCAAACATTTATTTATACGACTGTCAACGGCAGCTTTATTTGCAGGTTGCATGAATGCTGTAAATGACAACACTGTCGTTTAATGCATTTTAGTTCTGTCCGTGATTAAGCTTCATGCAAGTTACAAATAAAGGTCATATACAAGTTTAATATTTGCATAATCACGTTTTTTCCTGTTATTATATAGATAAAGATACTGCTGAATAATATGAATACCGCTACTAGAAAGAAAACCTCGTTTGTACGTCTTGCAATATGCTTGAGTAACCATGATATTTTATATATAGATACGGAATTAACGTTATTTACATTTCATCGCGAATGGTGAGCAGATGCTCTCAGTTCACTTTCGACTTATCGACTTTACCTTCGTGAGCAATAACAAACTTTTATCCTTTTTTGACAACACAATTTCCGCCTTAGTGCTTGTGTAGACGGCAAGGCAGACTTGCCGCAACCGCACCGCCGTCGCGCAATCGCCGCGCAGCCGCCGCGCAGCCGCCGCGCAGCCGCCGCGCAGCCGTCGAGCATTCGCCGCGCAGCCGCCGCTCAGCTGCCGAATGATAGCTATATCACTGTACATTTATAGTAATTATAGTCACGAACATCATACGTGTTGGCATAATGAATATAATGAATTTAACTAAAAGGGAGGTAGTGTTTGCATACTATATGTAAAGAAATGGCTAAATAAAAATAAGAAGTCAAATAGACGCTTATGGGTTCATCCTATTTAGATGCAAAGAGAACAACATGGTGGATTCATGGTGAACAACATTGGCTCGAACCATAATTAGGGTTTAAAATAGTAACTCTTGTAGATTCGCAATGAGATGTTCTCCGTGTCGAATCGAATTCAAAAACAACTTGTCAGTGATGAGTGATGACCTTGCTCAACGGGCAGGTTTGTGTCCATTTATTTGAAAAACTGCTGCGTAATGCTATCACTAGGTACTTTCTATTCTTTGTTTTTTTTTGACGAGACAAAGTCTTATAATTCGATGTAGCCGGCTGCACGCACGAAAAAACATGACTCATGCGGCGTTACCTCGCTCTGAGACATTCCATTTAAGGCTTGAAGTGCAAGCGAGAGCGTGGAACGAGCGACAAAGAGGCACAATCGGCCTCCGCGTTCGGCAGCGTTCGACATCTGTCTCTCTCCTACTTGAGTGAGCGATGCGTCCGCGTGGACAGCTGCTATACAATAATACATTTACATGTTTTCATCAAGTATGAAGTGCAGTGAAAAGTGAATGTGGTGTCAATTGTTTATAGCGACGATAATTGCGGCGATAAAGGTAATGATTCTTTCAATATTAAATATATGTTCAGTGATACATTGTCGAATATTCGTGCTTTCATCATTAAAATAAATAGCATCGGTCCGCTAGTGCAGCGATTGTAGGTTATGCTATAATTGACAAAACTATAACAATAAGTTAACAGAACTATTTGTATTTATGCGTACAAATAAATGTAACTTGATCAATTCAATTGTCATTTCCATTTACCTCCTTCTCTATATCCATACAAAATATCTATCAATATATCTATCAAATTAAAATTTTCTTTTGAAAAATGATACCATTCCATCAGTATTTTCTTATGACGTCACGTTCAACTATCGTCAGTAAACCGACTTTACAGACAACCGATTTTTTGTCTATTTTTAAAATTTTTATTTTAAAGTTCTGACTTTAAATTATTTCAGTAATTAATTCATCTCATTTTGGTGTAACGATTACTTTGTTACAACAGCCACAGCATAGTTTGCCTATAGGCAAATTGCAAGCAAGTCTTCAACAATCTGTAAATTACGCGTATGAAGCAACGCTACTTGGGCAGTAAATATCCTAGGTACAGTAAGTAGGCCTATGAATTATACGACAAAAGTTATAGTAAGCGAAACACATTTCAGATGTTATATCTGCAGCACCCCTCATTTTGTACGTCGTTGTTACGCTGGAGGTAACGATGTTACAGAAGTATGAAGAAGAAAGAAGAAATAAAAAGCATTTATATTTCTAAAAATATCTTCATACGACATATTACAAGAAACCATTATGAAAAATATTCTCTACTCGTGTGGTCATATATCAAAAATGCCGTCAAATCACAACGTGTGGCGTAAATAAATAAAAGGATGTCACGTTCCCTCTCCCTCTAGCTGGTTCCCCCTACAAATAAATCAGAGCCATGTCTCTACGCATACGAAGTGGCTGGATTTCGTTTGAAGATGCGAAAACGGTTGGAAAACACTTGCGGGTGCCCGCCTTGAATGCAGATGTAGTTGTATATATACGAGACAACGTTTTGCACGGGGACATAGCGTCAAGTTGAAAACAATAAAATGTAGATTATTGTTTATACAAATACATTGCGATTTCACTGAGAGATCCGAGTGAATACCAGGTTATCGACTGGCAGTGCATCTGATGGGACATCAGGATCACTAAGAGATGGATGTCCATCAACATCTGTTATCGTGACTGCTGCCTACAAACAACATGAAACAAGGTAACTGGATATAAATTAACACGATTTTTTTTAAAACTTATGAATGGTTATGCAATTCTCTTTAGTGATGTTCTGCAAGCTATACCTAATCCATTATTCATACTCCTTTTTCTCTATATAATATAATTATACTACCAGCTGGTTAATGTACAGCTTTTGATGAAAGGTCTCATCCTGAAAAACGGCTTGGGTTCAAATGCATATTATCTGTATTACAAATTTCTAAAGCCGATAAACTTATTTTTATACATACCTCAGCTATATTTTGCAAAACGATAATGTTGACGATTCAACTTAAGTTATTGCACGTAAGCTAACACATTATTTGGTAAATGCTGAAGTCATGATCCAGTATCCTTTATAATTCAACCACCAAGAATTGCCTATAATTTTTGTAAAAAAAAAAAGCCGCCACGATTTAGTACAAAATATTTCGACGTATGTCTACTAAAACTATGCTTTTTCAACTCCCAAAGTCTCGAAGGTCTGAATATGTGAATGGTTGATGTAGTAATAAGAAAAATCAACTGCCTGATCGTTGTTCGGTCACCGATTGTGTTGGAAATTGGTTTTATTAGAATATAGACTGATGTTACTCTATCTTTATATAATTGAAATTCCACTTGTAAATTACAAGCAAATTGATACTTTATTTGTCCTAGGTCCTTACATAAAAGGAATAAGATCCGAAACAAGGGTACGGGACGACTGAATTTATTAAGAACTATTACGAATATATCTTAGAAATAGGCTCAATTGTTCATAAAGTCAGAATTCTAGTTTCATTATTTTATTTTGACTTTTGTTAAATAGACTTTTTCATATATTTGTTAGTTGAAAAAATTGTTGTACTTTTAGGGCAACTATAAAGAAATTGTTAGGCGAAATAGATGTGGCAAAATTATAATTTTATTACTGTTATTTAATGTAAGTAGTACTGTTATAATGAATTAGAAAAAAAATATTTTAAATTTATTGAAATTAATTTAAAAAAAAACAATAATATGGAAAAAAGTTGATCAAATTTATTTTTTGTGAACGGTGTTGCTTTTTCTAATAGTATTATAGTTAATACTACATTCGAAACAAATCTGTTCAGTATATGTACTTAAAGTTCAGGGTTGAAACCTTGGATATTTAGAAAAATGTACAAAAGAAACATCAATTCGTTTATAAACTTCTTCTGTATAACAAAAATACTTTGAACTACACAACCATGATTTATATTTTGAGTAAAATATCCCTAGACTGTTTTAATGTATGTGACCGATTCTTGGATATATCTGTGATTACTTAAAACTTGGGATAATTTGAAATCAGAAATATTTGATAGATTAATTTCTTAAATTGATTTATTGCTAAAGTACACACGCGTGTGGTCACAAACCCATCGTAGAGACCACACTCTGCAAAATTGCATTCGAGTACATAAACTGTGTTATACAGCAGTTCTATTCGAAATAATTCATAGACAGTAAACTTTTGAGGACTGAATTGGAAAGATACGAATATCAGTGTGTTGCCAATTTACTGGGTCTCTATTTGGAGCTTAAATCTGCAACGCAGTGCAGAAACTGCTACTTTACAGTAGACAAGAATAGCAATTTCAAAAACACGTGAAGTTGGTTCAAGAGTTTTATTTGTTCTCAGGATTAAAGGGGAAGGCTTGTAATTTTACGTATCCAGTCTCTGGCTTTAGGTATGATGGTGTAGACGCCGGGCTGGGCTCGTGCAGCACAGCCGATGCCAAATGAAACCAAGCCGATGAGCTTGCCGTTCGCCACGGCTGGACCTCCGGAGTCACCCTGGTACGTAAACAAAATAACATTAACACCATCTACATGATTTTATTCATTATTAAAGCTATACGCCAAGAAAAATCCATTCCTCTATCAATCATCACGCTATCAGAAAATATCACATAACAGAAAGATGTTGTAAAATATAGGAAAGTGTTACCTGACAAGAATCCTTGGTACCGTTAAGGTACCCGGCACAGAACATTCTAGGTGTAATCTTCTTGTAATTGTCCAAAGGGAGTGACTTGCATTCTTCTTCGGACATTATAGGGACGTATACTCTTCGTATAACGTCTTGCATCGCTCTTTGCTAATAAAAATAACATGGTAACTTATAAAACTATACAAGTTCAAAGTTGCCTGACTCCTCGTTTTGCTTTTTTTCTTCTTTTTTAAATAATACCATAAAAACTCTGACCATGCATTAAAGTATGTTTAGTAGTGTGTGTAAAATCTAAATATATAGCTTTGAACATTAATAAATCATAGAAGTTAAGAATTTAATAAAAATTTAACGTAATACAGGGTCGTAATACGCAATCATAACTTTAAAATATTTATTATACCTCAGAAAATTTGTAAAATTATTTTTTGATTTTAACCGACGACCGACTCAATTCAAGTGTATATTTTTTTATGGATGTTTAGCCATAACTTCTTTGTTTATGGACCGATTTGGACGTTTTTTTTTTTTTGTTTGATATTTTAATTTCATTGGTATTGGTCTTTCAACTACGAAGATACACCAGGAAACTCCTCAAAACTATTGAAATCGGTTTTATTTTTTTGTTGACCAAGAATCACAAATGTAGTGAAAGAAAACAAGGTTGACAAACTATATGAAGTAAGATTTACCACTTGGTAGCCCGATTATCCTAAAGTGCTTAGCTTCGCTTTCACTTAATATCAAATGGAAACTATAGCCTATGGCTTTCCATACCCACCTTTATAGGTACTGGATTGTATGCTTATCAGCTCTTAGTCACTGATAGTGTTTGTAGTTTGCGGCAAAAATAGGTGAACTTCGCATATACAGTTAGGATCTACCACCATCTTTCG
Organism: Saturnia japonica; assembly: GCA_033032175.1. Lineage (NCBI taxonomy): Eukaryota > Metazoa > Arthropoda > Insecta > Lepidoptera > Saturniidae > Saturnia > Saturnia japonica. Next base: position 519,312 of record CM065332.1, read on the forward strand.
TCTTAATGCTTAATTAGTTACTTAATTTAGCAGGAAAAATTGCCGTCTTATAAATAGCAAAGCTGATCTAACCTAACCTGGTGCGTATGAGCTTATAATTTAGCTTAATCGTAACTCTTCTAAACGATTAATTAGTAACATTGAAGCGAAAAAAAAACTTACGAAATAATTAATCAAAAATAAATGGGCAGATTAATTGTTATTGGCCATACCTTATACTGTGTATGACCCCATCCGCTAACGGCAATCATTTGTCCAGGATACACATCATTCACATCACCGATAGCTATCGGTCTAGAATTAGGAGTCACTGGAACAGCTTTCTCCAAGAGCAGAAGCTGATAGTCGAAGTCATGGTCATGCGTTGTGTTCGCAGCCTCCCAAAGGGGATGTATGAAATGAGCGCAAATGGGATACCGGACAGTTTTGCTACGGAACGTGGAGCCGGCTAAGATGAAGGTATTTTTTTCCCTGCAAAGAATAATTTGTGCATTGTGCCGCCCATGGTTGACTTTGTGTGATGAGCATAAATGTCAGTTGTATGTGTCTGGGTGTTTAATATATATATATGTATATCAGCTATTTAGTTACCATAATATAAGCTTTGCTTAGTTTGGAACTAAATGGCCGTGTGTGAAATTATGTCCTCATATAAAAAAAATATACATTTAATTCATATTCTTCATTTTTTGTGAAGAGAGGTGATCGACAATTTTACTATGTATAGATATGCATGCAAGCTTTAAAATATCGTGCTTGAATTATAGTAAACTGGTAATATGTTTGCTAGCTAGTGGCTAGCTTCAATCCTCAAAGAAAAAAATTATCACAAGCGCCTCTACTGTATTCTGAAAGGTTAATTTGAGAGCCAGTAGGTAGATTATATAGGATAGGGAGATGTTTCTGAGTTGATACTATAAGTGACCTAATCTTTTTGTGATGGAAAACATGGATGCCCTTTTATAACCTACAAACTCATCGTCAAGAACCTTTCGGAATGCCCGAGGCATTTTTAACCAGCCATACCAAACAAAATATAAAGTTTACCAAAATATAGAAGTTTTACAATAATACGCTATGTTACATACTTGCAATGAGCAGCAGTTAACACCCAATGAGGAGCGATAAGGGTTCCACCACAATAGAGTCCATAGAGAACCTGATATGGTACCTGCTTGATGGAAACCGCCTGCCCTCCGACAATCCGAAACTTTATCTAAAACATCAACAAGAAAAAATCGTGAATGCAGTAAAGGAGTTTCAAAAAAGGCATATGGTGAGCTGGTTCTATCTATGACATTAGAAATTGCAGAGCAAAGAAGGAATTCGATTTTATACTTTTTTTTATCGCGTTTAGTGAAATTGAAAGCTACGCGTGCTGTTAGAGCATGCATATATTCCTTCATAACTTTTCCTACCTCGGCCACTATTAGCGCCATCTACAAACAAAACCAAAACCTCACGTGCGACGAGTGACAGTTAAACAGACAAAACGTGTCGCCTAACAGAGCGCATAAAACTATTGCATCTCCGTCGCAAATTAAAAGAATATATCAAATAATAGTTAAGCTCGGACTTCACAAACCCCCCCGGGGTTCCATAGTGCTTCAACAGTGCGTGATGTGCAGTGCATAGAAGCCACGAAAATCAACATCAGCATGCCCGAGGTGAGTGGCCGGCAAAATACCTATCCAAATTCCTACCCCGCATGCTAGGGAGAAAACATTTAAAACAATACACGTAACGGAAGTGGGACACTATGAAGTTAGACTTCAATGACAATAATGTCCAATCAATTTACTTCTCTTTTCTCTTCTCTCAATGGCTCGGTACATTGATGGTACTGTTTCTGATTGTAAGCACAACGCAATTCAAACACAACGATGACCACCGAGAGATCTAAATCCATCGGCTGTCACCGCTATCGTACCGGCCTGACTTGTTTTATAATTTAACGTACTTTAAATAAATATCATTTTAATTTTAATTTATAATTTGATTGATGATTGATACATCCTTGATAATTGAATGTATATTCGAAAAAACTTAATCAAGCTAGATTTTGTTAAAGATCAGCACAATGTTTCTACTAGTACTAGAAATAGAGATAAATTAGTCACACCCTGTTTAGGGCTTAGTACCTGAGACAAATGATTTTTTTTCTCTGTTTTGCCGAACAACAAGTTCGAAAACCATGTCAAGCGGGTTTTACTTACTGTCAAAAGGTTATTATAGGGTGGATCATTAAGTGAATGATAGTGATGTCTGAAAGTGACTCCCTCTCTGTGTATCCACTCAATTATTATTATTGTACCTTTTATATTAACACTTGTACAACTGGTGTAAAAAAAAAGATAAACCCGATCGAGTTTTTTACCGGTTCTTCTCAATGACTGAGATGTTTTACGAAACTGCAGTAGTGTTTTGACGTTCATAACTGCCTTCTGAGAGAGTTTTTCTTAGGCCTTCTGCCTTTTTCAAACGAGACGTGAGAAGAAGGCATTATGTGCAGGCTGGCATGATATGGACGATTATTTATGAAATTTGTGCGATCGACGGTCACCGTTATTTATAATCTCTACTGTACCATTTGCCAAGACCTTTGCATGTACCAAGACATTTTGCCGCGTTAGTATAAAAAAATAATGCACTTTTAGCTAGGCATCGATTTAAATTCAAGCTACATACATATAATAATATAATGTTAAAAAGGAGAGGATTATTATTAAAGATGAACTACGAAATGCCGGCACATTATGACAACAAGTTGTGACAATATTTATGGATTTTGTAAGGATGCCGACAATGTACAGTTTTACTAACACTTAATGTTTTTTTCTATTATTCAGATCTCTTCTGGGATTTATCGCTCACACAGTAATCTTTACAAGAGCTTGAAGTATCTCCACAAATATATCAAACTTAGTATATAAGACTGCAAGAATAATTTCATTTCATTTTAAAATAATATATCTACGACTTACGCCAGATTCCTCCAGTCGATTCTGCTCGATCTCTGAGGAGAGATCCTCTGGTGGCGTCACCTCATGGTAATACTGATAGTTCCTCGGAGGCACACTGCGGGACACTAATATCCGGTAATACTGCCTGACACAGTCCGGTGTTAATTCTCCTCTAGAAGTACCTTGCAAAATATTTAAGAATATAAATCTATACTAATATTATAAAGCTGAAGAGTTTGTTTGTTTGGTTGAACGCGCTAATCTCAAGAAGTATTGGTTGGAATGGAAAAAATATTTTAGTGTTGAAGAGCCCATTTATCGAGGAAGGCTATAGGCTATATAACATCACGCTGCAACTAATAGGAGCGGAGCATCAATGAAAAATATTGCAATAACGGGAAAAATGTATTCCTTTTGAAAGTTACCATTGCGTGCACTGCGTAAATGGTTAAAGTTACGCAACAATGATGTATAACGGAATTCTTTCCCTTAAAAAGTTCTAAAAAAAGTCCGCGATAGTAGTTATGTTTATCTTTTAAGGTTGACGCAATATAACCTTTTTAATTGTAATAAATATGTTCCACAATAATGCATTATTTACGTAGGTGTTTTTATAAACACGGTTTTAATCTTTATCCAAATAAATACGTTATTCATCACAATATTTAATTTTTGACATAATGCCCTTTACTTCATATGATTTCAATGAATATCTTAGGAGATATCACAGTTTTAAAATAACTCCGCAGCAAAATAATAATCAAGTACCGCGCGTGTATTTTAGCAGAATGACGTGGGAGGCGGGCGGCACCTGTAAATTGTATTGTAGGTGCCTACGACAATTGTTATTTGTCTTTGCCTACGTCCTACTCTCTCTAACCCTCTCTCTCTTATGTGACGCAGACGAAGTTGCGCAGGTCAGCTAGTACTTTGTAAAATAAAACCTTTAGATTTTGATGGACCTCCTTTTTCAACGTCACTGTCCATATTATTCATCCTTACACAAACTTGATAAATTGATTGAAATTAAACAAAAAGCATGCCATCCGTTCATAAAATTACGTTATCTAAAGATAAACTTAAGGTAATTAAGTACATAAAACAGAGTACAAATATGTTATTTAATTCAGTTCGTTTACTTAAATCAGAATACCAGACGCTGCAATGATCACTTAGCATCAGGTGAATTGACAATCAAGTGTACCATTTAACTTAAACTGCAATTTAAGAACCACTCTGTCCACATAATTCCAATCCACTATTTGACCTGGTTTCAGACCTTAATGTAAGAAAGATCATTTGCCTTTATTTATCCCTTCCGAATTATATAACTTGCGATTTTTAGTACATAATTTCCAAATACCTTAATTATTAATTTAAAAAATACAGAGGAATATTCACAAACCATTATCACATTTAACAATACATAATAAAACACAAAGAAATAGTACACAAATAATATACATAATGTGCGCGCCTCGCCACACTGGATCATTTGACAATGTCGAGCGAAACATTAAAAATATCAGTGTTCTTAGGCTACATTGGAAGGTAATGTGTAACATGTCGCAGTAACGTAATCAAATAAATCGTTATAGTAAAATTCTAAAAATATTTCTTTAAGAATATTTTTATTTAATGTACGTTTCCAACATCAATGTTGTATATATACATATGTTTTTATAATAGCATGGCAAACAATGGCGTTACATAGTGCAATGTAACAACATCTGCTATCCTCTAAGGATCTACTCCCACAAACCCCTTTGCGACGGCCGAAGCTCCTCACATCTACGTACACCATAAGTTTATATTTAATTAACTAAATTTAAATTCTTCCTTATTTCCATTAGAGATGCTATTAGTAGATATAATACTAAAGACACTGGGATTTTTGATCGTAAACGGAAACAGTTCGAACTCATGATTCAGCTCCAGAAATGTAAACGATTAAAAAAATATTAAAAAGTCATTCCGTCTTTTAGACTCAGTAAAACAATTAAAAGTTTTTTAGGTAATTGTGTTAGGTTCTATAGTAAACTTCCTAAGCACATTACCGATTTGCCGCATAATAAGTTCGAGAATCATGTTAAGCCTTATTGTCGAAGGGGTATTAGAGCATGGCTAATTACGTGAATGATGGTGATGTCTGGATGTGATTCCCTCTCTGTACATCTACTCAAAAACTCAAAATGATAATAACTGTATATAATTAAATACTGTAGAAAACAATTTAAAAAAAGGTAATAAGATGTTTATAAACCCGACCGAGTTTATTGTCGGTTCTTTTCGATGGCTGGGATGTTTTCCGAACCGGTGGTAGTGTTTTGATATTCATAAGTGCCTTCTTGGGGCCTAAATTGAATAAAAGATATTTTGAGTTTTGATTAATAAATTGTAAAGAGCAGAATCGACATTCATTTCAAACACTGAGCATGCCCAATGCTCGAATAAGCTTTGTAAATTAAAGAAAATTAATTACTCAGACGGGGAAAACGTGAGTTTCTCTTTTTCTGAAAACGTTGCATGCGCCTTTAAAATGTCAATACATCGACACTTGTTACTCTTTTGAGTTTTACTACAACATCGACACGCTCTGTGACGAAACATGTATTAGCACTAATTCCGTTAAGGACTGATTGAAAAAGAAGCATATTTTTATGACGTCGCTGTATATCGAATGAAGGTGTGGAGAAATTAATTGAGTTCCGAATTAATGACTGGATTTTAACTGGTGAAGATGGTTAAAATGTACGACTAAAGGAGACGGATATTTCTGGGTCCAGAATGTAATTAGTTGAAGAGTGGTTAATAAAATTGAATTTATTTTTGTACGTATATAAAAATGAGAAAATAACAATTGCGTATTTTAAGAATTATCGATTAATAATAATAAGCTCAGGAAATAAAAAATTAACATTAATTCAATCAAAAAGAATTAAAAAATTTAAAATAATTATAACAACTATTTTGTTATATTTTCATTGGAAGTAACTATACTTTTAGTTTTTGCTTAATGCCAACATCTGACAGCCCAGTACTTGAAACTCTATACTCCTGTACCCTTGTGAATTACTTCGTATATATAACTATAATAACTTCGAAATATAATTGTTGATATTTTTACCTATAATAGTCTGTGGGTTTTCATAACGTATTGATTATTAATGAATACCATTTTATATTTTAAGATCTGTCTTTTTACCCAGGCCCAAGATTGCATGAAAGAGTATCATCACAAAAAATATGATTATTGTAAATAGTTCTATAGTTTACCTAAGGTGGGGCAAGATTCGATTCTATTCAGATTCAATCACTAATACGAAATGACCTCGAAGTAAAAATACTTTGCTTAAATTCGAATCTCATTCGATTCGATCACAATTTAATTTATATTTTATTTGTAAATTCGTCTCATGGAAACATTTCAATAGGATACAAACTTTGATTTGTGTATAGAGCTTTAGTTTTTAGCTAGAAGTAGGTACCTAATATTATAACGTGTCTCCAATAGTCACTGTTTGAAATCATGTTTTGCTTGTTTAATTTATATCCGGTGATTTCTGGCATCAGATACTAATGGCGGCAGCACTCGCGCTATATTTCTACTAAAACCATAGATGTATAATGACTAAAACTAAGCGAGATACATTATTTTGGTAATAAGATACGAAATAAATGAATTACTTGAAGTAAATAAATAATCCATGGTGTAAAGAAAATGTTTAAATAAACCACATCGGTGAATATGCAAAATACTCAGAATATGTGGTGCTTTTTGACATTGTACCTCAGAGTGATTAAATTCTTGACGTACATGTCACCTATGTGCCCACTTTTTAGTGTAAAAATATTTTCCTTTGTGACATACCTAGAATTTATTAAGATATACAAAAAAAATCTAAATATATTTTATTCAATTTAGGCCCTAAGAAGGCACTTATCAATGTCAAAACACTACCACCGGGTCGAAAAACATCTCAGCCATCGAGAAGAATCGACAAGAAACTCGATCGGTTTTATCAACATCTTATTACGTTATTTTTTTTTATTGTTTTTACAGTAAAATAGCTATCTGGTGGTAGGTAATTTCTTTCCATTTTAAGACGCAATTAATGTTGAGTAAGCTGCTATAATAGTAATTCGAGTGAAGCATGGTAATAAAAACTAAATATTTATATAGAAAAATGAATGTAGAATATTCTAAAGATTTTATATTGTATTTTTAAGTATAGTTTTCATAAGTACCTGACATGAATAACCTATACATATTTTAAATTTGATTTATATTTTAATATAGTACCGTAGTTGATATAATTATATGATAACTTTTCGTATTATCGATATAGCAGTATTCAATATTAAATTATTTATATCCAGAACGAAACGTATTATTTTAACACACCGTTAAATGAACTGTGACTGTGGCAATCGTATTTCTGTTACTTTTCACTTATTGTTACCGCTCCTGTTTATTTTAAAGACAGAAATGCTTATTGTGAATGATGATTAGATGTCCACCACATAATATGTTTTCGCTGATTTTTTTGTAGGTCGTGTACAATTATGTATTACAATAATTTGATATACCTCTTATAGTTTACTAACAGTAAACTATTTAAGCGTCCCAAAAGTATCTTTATCTCCGAAATATTTCACCATTAACTTCAGTGCTTATTTCGTAAGTTACTTCATTTAACAAAATGTATCATAAAGGAGCCAGATAACTAGCACGAAAGAACATAAACGAACAGACATGAGTTTTATAATAAGTAATATATATATAGATGAAGTAACATAGAGACATGCGGTCCTTCTTAGCTATTGAGCAGGGTGTACAAAGCGCCCACTTCACCCCCAAATATCAATAACTTAAAATATGTATATAACTATATAAGGAGGAAGGACGAGATGACAATTCCTGGATATAGATGTAACCCGGAGGCAAGTACATGTGTCAGAATATTTCATCAACAGCGGGGGAGCCTCGCCGTGCCCGGCACCGCCCTAGCCCGGCGTGGCGCACGGCGCGGCTCGGCGCGACGTTCCGACACACTCCGTCCGACCCGCAAATAATAAGTCAGAAATCAATTTCTCTTTCCTCCCTACACACGAACTATGACGTAGTTGCTTACAGAACAGTAAAACTTGTTTTTCTCTTGATTTGTTTTTTTTTTATTTTTATTTTAACTGCACGCGCATGATGTCGATGAGATGTGAATTCACTGTAATGACCTTTTTATTTCTATAAAAATAATGTAACGGTTTCATATTAAATTAATTTTTATATTTCAAATATTTATACTTTTGAAATAAGTCAGGAAAGTTGTATGTATTGAGGTTTTATAAGAGTTTGGGGCTAGATATTTCGAATGTTATTTTAGTTTTGTGCGTTTCAAAATATAACTTAATATCTTTATAACTAATTTTTTTGGTACATTATCCTGCTTTACCACTTGCCTGTATTGTTTTAGATGTGATGTGAGCATGCGAGGTAGGAATTTGGGTAGGTATGTTGCCGGCCACTCACCTCGGGCGTGCTGATGTTAACTTTCGTGGCTTCTATGCACTGCACATAACGCACTGTTGAAGCACTATGGAACCCGGGGGGGTTTGTGAAGTCAGAGCTTAACTATTATTTGATTTATACTTTTAATTTGCGACGGAGACACAATAGTCTTATGCGCTCTGTTAGGCGACACGTTTTTGTCTGTGTTTCCAACTGTCACTCGTCACACGTGAGTTTTTGTTTTTATTTGTAGATGGCGCTAATTGTGGCCGAGGTAGGAAAAGTTATGAAGGAATATGCATGCTCTAAGAGTGCCCTTTAAAAAGTTTAAAGAAGAGATATTGAATCACTGACCGACTTGAGTTATCATCATTTTTAACTTTATCATTATTTTTATTTTATTCTTTGTTCTCACGGATCTAATTAAATTAATTCATTTTATTTTGAAAATATACTGGAATTTTATTATTTTCCCCTAAATTATATGTATTGTTAACTTATAATTATGCTTTATTTTGTTCCTGTCGTTATTTATTACTATTATCAATGCGATTTAATTTGATTTTGGTATGTTTATATGATTTCTATAATTCGATTCTGTGAATTTTAATTTTTAAAATAATATAAAGTATAACACAAGTCATATTACTCAGAACACGTGCCTTTACTGTGGTAATGTTACGAAGAGGCAGTGAGCTAAGAACGCGTATAAACTGCTCGCTGGAAGAGGGTGCCTCAGTATCGAGCAGACATCCCCCTCGAGTGGGGGGAGGGGGTTGAATGGAATATTGCAATATTATTATGCAAATTTCTGTCAGTATATCTAATGACACTGTTTTTTTAAGCTTGCCTTTTTATACTTTCTAGGTTTAGCGTTTAAGCACAATCTCACCAGATGTTAAGTGACGATGTGGCTTAAGATGGTAACACGGTAAGTTTAGAAGGGAAGCTAACTCTCAAACACAGTTGCTGTTATAGAGGCTTGTTAAAAGCTTGGCGGCAGATTACCAATTTGAGGGTGTTAGCTACTTAGGCAGACATAAAAAAAATACATTCAAATTGTTTTCAATTTTATTCTTCTCCTTTTTTATCGATATTATAGGTTCAGCGTTGAGGCCACAATCTCACTTGATCTTAAGTGACGATGTGACCCAAGATGGTAGCACGCTAAGCCTAGTGGAAGACTGGCTCTCAAGTGCAGCTGCCAGAACTCACCTATTGGTATTTGGCGACCAATTTTCAACTTGAGGGTGGTGGTGGCGGGCATTAGAAAAAGCCTTACTACAAGCAAAATGCTACAGTTTCATCACGATGTTCTCCTTCAACGAAAGCTCAGACTCATTGCATAGATTCAAAAAATAACGACGACCACCAAGGAGTTTGCAATCCGTTTATCCACTGGATACCTAATCCCCAATAGCGATAAATACCAAATAAAAATGGTGTATTGTAGTTGTAACCCAGTCGATCAGACACAATTAACGTGTCGTGTATCTTTCGCATTTAAATTGGTCAATCAACTATTTTACCCACATTTTTGGTCTTCCTGACATTTTTTATAAATACATATGTACTAATTTATAATAGTTATATACAAAACTAATATCACAGTTAGATCTAAGATTATTAGACACAACGGGAAACTTGATTACATTCTCAAAAATCTTTTGTTTCTATAAAATTTCATGGTAACTCGGGATACGAAATATCCGCTCCATACGAAATATTTCTGTCCGAAAACTAACTTAACTTGTAAACTTTCTTTATAAATGGACTTTTACTTTTCAATTGTGATTTATTCTTATTTAAGAACAAGACGGCATGTCATATTTTATCATACAAAATATTATTTAAAACAAAATGCGTATACTGCGTTACCTTTAGGAACTTTGACGGAAAACACATAGATGTGTTTTTTACGTAAGTAGCTTCCATTTTGTTTGCCTTCACTCGCATTGGCGAAAAATTTATCTAACCTCACAGTTGGTTAATCCAAAGAGAACAATTATTATGAAATATAATGTTACTTCATCGGACATTCAATCATTTCCTTTTCAAACTAACAAAATTCCTTCATTCATCTTTCATAGGATTTTTTCAATATAAAAATGCTTTGAAAGCAATAAATATGATACGAGTGGTATCCAATGAGCCGCGTAGTTATTAGGCTCCGACATAATAGAGATGGAGGGATTACTGAGACGGGCACACATTCCTCCAGACAGCTATGGATGGCCCGTTTAGGACACACTGCCTTGGAAAATTGCCAGCATAATTTGACACATATGCTTACAAATTTTTTTACTGTCTTTTCTTCTCGTGTCTGTCGAGGACAAGTCTGAATACCTTTCTATGAGACCTAGTCACATAGAGCAAAAGTTTGAAACCTTTGAGTACTTCTAACAGAAATGTATGCGAAACAAAGTTAATGCGTGATATTATTTCTAAGTTTAAGCGTAATTACATCGCATTCAGTTTTTACTAAGTACAATACTCATAAATACTGTAAATCTTGTTAAATATTTAATCAAGATGGTTAGTACAGCATTAACTCACTACAAAAAGCAAAAACGAAGCGGCTTTGCTTGCCATGTAGCACTAAAATTGACAGGTTATAATATAATATTTGTTGACAGAATGTGGCCAGACTAACCTTCGATGAAAATCCTTAATAGAGTAGTTTAATTTCAGTGTAATGGATTAAAGCATTTTTGATTTTATCTTGGTTGCACTTACAAGCAAGGAAATTAAAATTTTACGGAAATTTCTTATGAGTGTACTACGTTAGCGGTGTAAAAATTTTAAGGTTAGGCTACTATGGCAGCGATATTTCTATTTTGTACTCACGTAGGAACTTTGAAATAAGGTATACCCAAGTAGGAAATTTAGAGAAAATAAATAGACATTTAAAAAAGTAAAGTAATATAAACTATTTTACTGTTAGATATTCCATGGTAGAATATTACTAACTATTTTCAGTGATACTTTACCACTGACTTCAATTGTCTTATTACAGAGATAATTTACTACGCTGTTCTTTTACTATTTTAATTGTCTGAGTAAGTCCTTAACTAAAGTATCACATTAAATGGTAATGTATTGATAAAACGTTCAGTTTAAAATAATAAATTACTCTTACAATTGACTGGAAAAGTACACGGTTACTTATATGTTTCAGTATGATCTTCATCTTCAAGTTAGAAGCTAGTTAAACGAGCTCTGGTTCCATTACAATATTTTCTAAAACTTGATTCACAGCAAATTACATTTTCGCTAAAGCGAATCACTTAAAACCCACCCAAAAAGTGGAGCATCAGACAAAAAATAAAATGCTCGCGCTGCTTTCGATATAAGAAGAAAACCAGAAGAATATAAACTGAACTGTTTAAAAGATCGGTTTAACTTTCAAACACTCAGTATTTGTGTAAAGAATAGTGAATAAAAAATTTTTTATGACATTAAATAGGTTGGCAATTTTGTTACCCAAACTTGTAAGTTCGTATGTCATAAGCGATAAGGTACATGCAAAGAGACTTAGGTCCTAGTAATCAATCAAACACGCTCAATGTTCACTAAAGCGATAAATTGCATTTCAATCTATCTATATAACACTGTGGGCATAAAAATTTCGCAATAACTTTATTTGCTTTCGCTGCATCTCACTCAGAAGGCTTTGCATAAAAATATACATTTATTTACACAATACACATTTATAATTATTACATGTACATACATAACTACAGATTAAAATATATTATGAAAAGGAGTCCCTTTAGGCAAGGTTCCGAAGATACTGGCAGCGTTCCCCCTTTGAATAGCTAGACTAATTCTTTGTCCGAGGTAGCTGCCAGCTCTTCGGTCTCCTGTGATGTCGACTAACCTTTTTACTATTTCCTTAAAAAGCCTTGTAGCGCTAGGACCCCACGGGCCAAGGGTCTCGACGCCGAATGGGACAAAATCATATTCAGAGCCCAGACCCCTGTATTTGCATGCCTTAGCTTTTTCAGCTGCCTCACAAGCCACACCAGCTCTGTTGCTGGTTCCAAGTAGATGGGAAGGGGCCAGCGTGTCTGAACAGGTTGCATCCCATACTAGCACCCGGCCCATCTTCCATGGAACCAAACTCATACCGTCCGGTCTCTTGCCATCGTCTCTTGCAATACCAGTCGGCTCAAGTAAACTTGGAACGTTGACGGTGGCAAGTGACCGGCGTATGATATCGTTAAGTGCGGCATGTCTCGAGAAGCGGCCTGCACTTTTTTGACATGACAGTCCGTGATGTCCTAGCTTGTCGACATCACTGCCACAGGGACATTTATGAGGAACGCAGACCGGAACCCCAAGCCGTAGACAGGTTGCGATTCGGAGCGTGTCAGGTTCAAGAAATGTTCCTGTATTTGACGAAGGATACGCTTGAAGCCAGTAGCCGGCCTCATGCGCACCCACGGCCAAAAGCCTAGCACGCGCCGAACCCGTACTACAGCTCAAAATATTGTCATAAATCAATTTGCAGTTTATGTCGTCCCAGCTCCTCTGTGAATTTGAAGAAACTGGAAAATTTTGACCTGGGTATGCAATTAAGAAAGCGTTTCTAGCTTCTTCCAAGCCAGCAATCTCAAAGTATGAAGGGGATACCCTTAAAATTTTACTTATGAGATTTGCTGAACTATGGACAGAAGATAGGAAGGCTGGTAAAGCGACACTGGAAATTTTGCGAATCCCTAAACCACCATAACGGATGGGTAAGGATGCTTGGGTCCAAGATTGCTCGTGCAGCTGCATATTAAGAATCGATTCTAAGGTAATTTTGATTAAATCGTCTACTTGTGTCAAAAGATCTGGGTGATTCCAAAAGGAGCAGCAACGGAGCACATATGTAAATTTAGGGACGAAAAGACAGAATTTTAAGATGCAAAGTGCATAATGTGGACTAATTTCAAGGAGACGGGCAGCAGAATTTTGGAATTTAGTAATTGAAATATTCAAAAATTCAGAAAAAGATTTATCAAAAATTGGAGAACCTAAAAAGTAAAGGGAATTACTGTTTACTATCTTAATATTTGGAGCCAAAATATTAAATTTTTGTTTTACGTCATTTAAATTTAAGTCGCAGTTATTTATAAAAAGTTCGCATTTGCTAAAATTAAGCTCCAAACCAATGGCTTCAAATTTATTTTTGATTAAAAAAAGGTCCGAAATAACAGTATCCACATCACCTCCTAGGGTTCCGTCGTCCAAATACCAAACGTTGAATTTAGAATTTAAAGTTTTGATTATCGGATTTATAGCCAAACTAAAAATTGCAGGCCCAAGGGGATCACTCTGTTGACAACCTACTTCCGAGGACAGTTCATTAGAACGATATAACAATTTTGTTGGGTTAGCGTAACTGAGAAGAAGATAATTGTATATTTCAGGTATATGTTGTTTTATTTCTGTCAGCAGGGTATCCCTATTTACCGAATTGAATGCATTTTTGACATCAATTTTGAGCAACAAGTCAGGCTGTCCGTAAGTTAGGAAAGAGCGTAGGGCATGGACGGCTGCCTCACACCCTCCTTTTACACCGAAGCCTAACTGTACGGGTTCAAATTCCGAATTTAATTTTGGTAAAATATGTCGAACAGCAATTTTGGAGGCCAGACGTCGTAGTGTTGATCCAACAGCAATTGGTCTCACCCCTCCGTCCTTTTTGGTGAGGGCAATGAGGTTTGCGCCGAAAAGAATGGAAACAATTTCTGGATTGATATTACCGGAATACATAAAGTTGATTAATTTAGTGATCGAATTTACAAGTTGCTCGCCTGCATCACCCACAGAATGTGAAGTTAAGTCTTTCAAATGTTGGGGTGAGATTCCATCCAAACCTGCAGCCGAACCTGGTTTAAAAGATAAAATTGCATCTGTAACATCTTTGTTTTGAATTTGAAGGCATGTTTGCCTTGCTGTTGGTGGGTCGACAAAATATGGGTTTACTGGAGCTGGAGGATGTTTTGTCCGTAAGGCATGAAGGGTGTCAGGGGTATCTGGTGATAGCACGTCGTTGGAGAACAAAAGGCGAGCGGCACCTTTGAGATCTCCGTCACAGATTTTGTTTTCAATAAGTTTGTTGCGAATACGAGGGGCATCATGTTTGATTAGAGGTGCGGGAGAAGGCGGGGAGCTTACAGCACAGTTATTCTTAATCTTTTGTGTCAAGGATAAATTCGGTTCATCAGTTTTTATTATATGTAGTGTGCTGTATGAAAATAAAAATAGGTTCTGCCAGTCTTGAGTACAATTGGTTAAGTAACATTTCTGGATTAATTGTGACAAATGTGTAGCAACGGTTATTCGAGCTCCTCGAGGGATTCTTTTAACTATGGGTATACTATTTTTCAAATGGCTAAGATATGTGTAGAAAGGTGTTGGATCGTTGGCTATATAAGTAGGCGCACTCGGAATGAAGGGATGGGTGTCTAAAGGTGAATTGTTTAGGGTAATACAGTTCCTGTGTGATTTTGTATTGTGTATATTGAGGCCTTTCAAAGATTTGAATGACTTACTGCATAGTGAACATGTATGGGTCGCGTTCGACATGCCATCACAAGATTGGGTCACGGACTGCATTCACAACAGTTAAATACATTCACAAAAAATAATAACTTAAAACTTAAAAACTTAAAAAAAAAAAAAAAAAAAAAAATACAACAAAACAACTTAAAATATACACTGATAACGTAAAAAAGACGAAAGTCAAAATATGACGGCTGTTTGTTATGGTAACAAGACGCATGCGTCGTTACGTAGGTGCGTCACAGGAGTGTCTTGCAATTGGACGCTGCAGTGGAAGAGGCTTAGCAACGAATGACTTCGCTAGGACAACCGATGGCGGCCTTAGCAACCGCGTCTTTAAAGTCTTTCCAATATATTTTTGTTGAGATATAGCAACATTCGAATCTCCTACAGATATGTGTAGTCCATCAAAGATAATCCTTTCGTAATCAATGCACTATTGAATTTATAACGTACAGATATTTGTGTGTGTAAAAATATTCAAAAATTTTTCAAGCATGATAGTTCATAATAATATCATCTGTAACTTTTATAAAGGTCAATGTTTAAAAAACATAATCACAAATTATAATGTACAATCACCACTGTATAGTTTATGTCTTTGCGCAAATTTTAAGATATCTTAAGACACTGTTATTAAAGTTATTGATTATTAATAATTTTTTTAGTCAGAGCTTTGTAAAAATTTTACTTGTCGCAATGACATCACATGTCATTTTATATGCATAATATATTTTTTTTATATGAAATAGCACAGAATATTGTTGGTACTGTCTCTGACGGTAAGCACAGTACAATCCTAACACAACTGTGACCACCGAGAGATCGACAACCCATCGACGGGTGCCGCTGTCACGCCGGCATACAATAATTTACTTATTTACGACAGACTTTTCACCAGACGCAAGGTGGTCACGAACCAGTCGGCCTGTACAGCTCTACCACCCTGCTATCACCATTTCCTCGTTCGTTAAATATCAGTACTAAACATAATTTAGTCGATTTCTAGGTGGACTTGAATCTGCGAGTTTTAAAATTACGCAGTCTTTCGAGAAGTCAAACGGAAACTCAACACATACCTCGAAATGAATATAAAACATCGAACGATGAAATCTAGAAGTTCTGTAAATATATTCGTAAACATAGATTTAAGTATCTAAGCGTAATATTGTAAACTATTCTGATAATGTTGACATTGTCTACAAATAAAAACTAATATATCGAAGTCACTTGAAGTAATTCTGTGCAAAATTTCAAACTCGGAAACTGTAAAATCATGGAGAAAATAAATAAATTACTCAGGAAACTACTCGATATTAATTTTTAGTACACAAAACATGATAAGAATTATCTGTAAAAATAATCTACATGTAAATAAAGACGTTCGATAAATGGTTGTGTGAACGCGTCGTCTACGAGTCCCACGCACCAACCACTAACCCAGATAGACGCCTGCTGCATAATATTTTATAATGGAATAATTTAATGAAACAGCAAAGATACTTATATGGAACAAGATAGCTGACAAAAGGCACACCTGCACAGGTAAATTTCTCGATCATCCGGTGTGTGGCCTGTATTTCAAATTATTATCTGTCATTATTCAACGGTACGGAAGCTTAAATTTGATTTATCGATCGGATGTGTTGAAGCCAAAAGGAATGATGGATCAGCAGCAACGCGCACAAACACAAAAACAAAGAAATCAATAAGTGTGAGCTTTCTGTAAAACAGAGGTACACTATGTGTTCCAATTCAGTCCCCAAGAGTAGTAACCTATTACTAGTCCTAATACTATGGTCCCTTTGATGGTTGTATTGAGCTACGAGCTGATGTACCCTTAACAACTACTTAATAAAATAAATAAATACTAAAATTACTTAAATAAATAAATCATACCGTGTTTTAGACTAAGTAGGTCCAATAAAAGTTTTTTAGGTAATAAGATAAGATCCCGAAGCATATTACTGATTTACCGAACAACAAGTTGTACCTGTTGTATTAACATTTGTTCTTTCCGGTTCTTCTCGATGTTGGAATATTTTCTGAACCGCCAGTAGTGTTTTGACGTTCATAAGTGCCTTCTTAGGGCTTCATTTGAACAAAAATGATTTTGATTTTGAACATCAGGTGGATTGGATTAAATACCTGTAGGTTCTTACACAATGAACACAATTAACTGTTCTCAAACAGAATTTTATTTTATAAAATCATAAACAATGTCTGCCATTATGACATACCCATTTTTACCAAAAACATTTATAGAGGGCGCTTTGTTTGGATTACATTCAAAATCCTACAATACCTATTTGGTATTTCATAATATTTAATTGGATATAAAGTATTTTGTTGCTTATTAGGCTAGTTACCGTACTTAAGTTGTATTATTTGTCGTCAAGCAAATGAAAATGTAATGTTTAATTTTCTGTTTGTTCTAAGTTTAAAAATATATATTGTTATGGATTTTTTTAAATTTAAATACATACATGTAAAAGTACTTAACTGGTAGTTCTTTATCTAGGCTTTATTTATTACTATTATGAAATACATCTTCAGTATTTGATGAGATTACAAAGGCAAAATTCAGTAAAGAAACTGTCGCCTGTTATTAGAAGTCTATAACGATAATCTGACGATGGTCTGGAGCGATCAGGTGCAGAGGGGGGCCCTGTCAACAGCCATTCACAGCCCGGTAACGTTCAGTGGAACTAATTGGTTTTACCGACACCCTTTGGATGTATGGAACTGCACAACTGAGGCTCTATTCAGACTCGAATGATTTTTCGGGCTCAAGAAATATCACTACGTCGGTAAAATTGGTACATATCACAAACTAATTAGATTAGTGAGTGATAGAATGTACACTTGATAATTGCTACAAACTTGAGCTTTCGGCGAAGGAAAATATCGTAACAACACAAACAACAAAACAACTATGAACTATTAAGGAACTAGCTGCGCCCGCGGCTCCGCGCGCGTTAACTACAAAATTATTATTTATGAAGATATCGTGATAATTTTAGATAAGTACTAGGTATCTAAGGAGTAAAACATAAAAATATTGATCAAAACATATCCAGTAATTTTTGCGTGATTCGCGCCAACGGCAAACCTAAATAATTTTATTAACCGATTTAAAAAAATACGAAAGTTATCCACTCATTTGGAATGTATTTGATTTTTTTTTTAATGGATGTTCATCCTTATATATCTCCTTCGTTTATGAACTGATTTGGATGATTCTTTTTTTTTTTTTAAAGGGGACACCTCAATAATGTTCCCATTTTAATTTAATTGGCATTGACCTTGAACTTGGAAGATATATCTATCAGAAAACACATCAAAAGCGTAAAGTTGACTTTCTTTTTTTGTTAAAAATTATCAGTGTGTTTGACAGTTTATATTTAAGAAACTCTGTGTAAGCTTAGCATGTTATATTCAACTAATTATTTAACAAATATTTAATTTGAAATGCTATCAAAGTATTTCTTTTGTATTTGCCAGTTTTAGTTCATCCCCAAACAGAAATTAAACATTTGTGTTACGAGATCTGGCTTCCTTTGCGTCGTTTTAAAAGATACTATTTAAAATATGTCGGAGAATCATGTCGATGTGATTATAATTATTTATGGAATCCATACTAATTGCTTAGTATTACATATTTATTACATACTTACATATTAGAGGTCGCCCAATGATCGATATTCGACGAGCTACTTTTTAATCATAGACTATTTTCTGTTTGACATTTATACAAGGTGTCCAGAAAGGGTATCGGGTATTTGTAAGTTCAATGAAAAAAAAATTATTTGTATGCAATAAAAAAGTTTATTGTTTATTATTAGCATATGAATTGGAGAATTATTTGGAAAAGATGATGTTATCCAAATGATGACCGTTACGTTGCTGGCACTCTTCTAAACGGAAACGAAGATTGGCGATAACACGTTGACACATAGCTATCGATATTGCTGCCATTTCTGACCTGATGTTTTGCTTTAACTGGGTTAGATTCGTCGGATTGTTTTGATAAACCTTACTTTTAAGGTATCCCCATGCAAAATAGTCAAGCGGGCTAAGGTCGGGGCTTCTGGGAGGCCAATTGATGTTACCCCTTCGCGAAATGACTTTATTAGGGAATAATTCGTTAACAACTTCCATTGAGTCATTTGAGGTATGGCAAGTGGCCCCATCTTACTGGAACCACGTTCTTGAGTTGAAACCTGCAAACTCCTGCAACTCTGGGACCAAAAAATTTCGCAACATATCGCAATAACGGTCACTATTCACATTAATTGCTCGGCCTCGTTGATCTTATGCCTTTAGCAGACATAGCGGCCCAAACAACGACCTTTGGGCTATGCAGGGGTCGTTCATGCTTTCGTCTCGGATTCTCCACTGCCCAGTACCGATAATTCTGCTTATTAACATGACCATTCAGGTGAAAATTTGCTTCGTCACTGAACAGTATGTTGTTAAAGTTGTTAAATCGCTGCAGCATTTCGTTCGCAAAATTCAGTCGATTAGCATAGTCCGTATCCTTCAATTCTTGAACCAATTGAATTTTATAGGCTTTTAGATGTAAGTCTTTCTTTAAAATCGAATGTAAAGACGATTTTTTGATGTTCAACGCTTGGCTTCGCTTTCGGATGGATAAAGACGGATTTTGACGAACCGACGCCTCAACTTCTTCAATTGTTTCTTCATCGCGAACTGAACGAGGACGACCAGAGTTTTGAATTTTAACTGTCGCACCTGTATTCTCGAACATCCTGATCCATTTCCTAATGCTATCGTCACTTGGCGCGTGGCGTGTACGATATTCCGCACGATAGAGACGTTGAGCAGTCACTATTGAATCACCATTACGATAATACGCTCGTACGCAAAATGCGCGATGCGTCCCCGAGTACTGTTCCATCGTGACTAAAACTCCACAAAATGGCGGACGCCACGAACCCCTCCCCGCACCCTTTAGACGCCCCGTTTCGAATATGGCGCGAAAACAAATACCCGATACCCTTTCTGGACACCTTGTAGTATGCACCTAAATAATGAATATTAAATCACTTGATGTCAAAAATGTGGTAAAGTTTTTGCTTCACGTATTAATATGATGATGATGATTTTTCGTGGTATTAACTAGAAAGTGCTACTCTTGACTTTACTATTGCCTATCACTATTTATTTAGCCGTATAGCAACAGGTACATATTTTCCGTAACCGCACGCTGGTAACGACCGGAGTGAAGGGACATTCCAGCTTGAGATTTAATATGGTATAGACCTCAGATAATAATTCGAGTACAATAAAGGCTGATCTTCAATGCTATCTTGTCTGCGTAATATATTTCGTCGTATTTATAAATAATCTGAAATGATAACATATCCACAAGTAAATAAACTTTCATCGATAACTTATTAATACCATACTAAAATGTAGGTATATAAAGTTTAGACAGTTTTATCTACTTATAATTCAATTATTCAACTCCATTAGTTATTAGAAATTTTATTCTAAATTATTTTTAGTTCTCACTTAAAATAATTTAATTGTACAAAATTTTTGATTATCATTGTCATAAGACGTAGAAACATAATTCTTTAATTTATTAGCTATTTCGCGATACTACGATACGCGAGTATTTTGCTAATTCACTTCAAACTTATTCACATGAAATTATAGTAAGATTTTTTAAATAAATCTATTTAAAACAATTACTTAGTCGATTTCAGTCCAGACTAAGTGGATTATGCAATATGATTTATTTATCTCGCACAACAGCTGTATCTAAAAATTTATTGTCATAATAGTGTTAAGTGTAATTTGTTAATTTTAACATGAACTAATTATTCCGCTGAGAAAATTAATTACATTTTACAGATACAAGATTAAGGTTAGACAATATTTAGATAAAATTCAAAAGTAATTTATTAAATTTAGACCTTAAGAAGGCAATTTTGAATGTCAATCTATGTCAGTGGTGGTTTGAAAATAACCCAGTCATTGCGAAAAGCCGACAAGAAACTCGATCGGGCTTATCATTTTTTTTTCATTACTTTATTAGTAATTGTATTAGTTTATTAGTAAATGTACGAAGACGGAAGCTGGAGAGTTTGTTTGTAAGGTTGAACACGCTAATAACTGTAAGTAAATACTGGTTGGAATGGAAAAAATATTTTTCTCAAATATGCATGGAAATATTGTCATTATTTTCGAAAAAAAGAACACGCGAAGTATAGAATTTGGTTTGATTTGATTTTAATGAATATCTTAAAAGATATCATAGTTATAAAATAACTCCGCAGCAAAATAATAATCAAGTAACGCGCATGAATTTTAGGGCAGTACCTATAAATTGATATTTGTCTCTGCCAACGTCCCACTCTCTCTTATGTGACGCAGACGAAGTTGCACGGGTCAGCTAGTATTTTATAAACAAGTTAATTTTTTTCATCTCTTGCTTGAGCAGGAAAACAAACCGATTGATTTTGTTAAAATATAACATCTTGTGTAATGACATCAACGTATTTTATTGATTGATTAATTTTTAAATTAAGGGAAACCCCTGGTCAATAGGTAAAGTTCGAATTGTACAGCAAAACATGTTAATATAAGATCAAGAAACGCGTTGATAAAACGAGAGTACCTACCTACTGCTAGTCATGTCAGGACTGGTAACCCAATCAAACCCCCGACCGCCACCGACCCTAACAACCCCATTCAGTTATGTGTTCCTCTCTATTTGCTCAAACATTTGCTTGTGACGTCACACACATAGTGAACAGTACGTTGATGCTAGTATCTAGAACATACGTTCTTCTCTTTTTTATATAGTTTAATAACGAATTATTTTGATTGAAGATTATTTACTAACATTTTTAAACTACGTCAAAGTATGTTCGATTATTTCTTAGAACAAGACGGTAATTTCACAACACTATAGATATATTTTTTTATGACTATAAATAATATAATACATTTAAGGAGTGTCACGATTGTCTTCCTGTTTCTTTACTATGTAACGGTACTAACAGTTTTCACGTTACAAGCGATTACTCGACTACGCAAATATTTGATTACCACGACGTGAGCGCTCGTTAATTGATCAAACGCATGTTTAATTAAGTTTACGCCAACATTAATGGCGTATTCAGCGTTTTAATTCCACCATTAAAACTTTTAATTGCTCTAATGCGGTACAATCTATATTAACTACTTCATATGTGAATGAAAGTTTAACATAATTAGACTAAGACTAGATACCGCAAGAGGGATTGGGCAAAGGTATTTTTTTATTTTTAGATTTTTCTTTATAACTTATATTACTTACTTATAACTTTGTGTTGTGTTCCTGTGGTGAATAGTATTTCCAGGGCTCCGTAGGTTAGGGTCCAAGGTCGGCAACGCGCTTGTGATATATTATGGTATTACAAGCCTGTATAGATCTTTTCGTTTCTTTAGACATTTTGCCAGTTATCAGATAGGTATTGCCACTGACTAGGTTAGTGTACTTCGCTTACTTTCATAGTTTAATATCTTACGGTATTTTGCTGTGGGGTTCAGTAACTGAGGTAGATACCATATTTAAATTACAAAAGCAGGCTTTATGTGCAATCTACAATGTGAGATGTCACGAATCCCTAAAGAACAAATTCCCTTGCCTTCCCAATGCATCCTTGATAACTTTATTTATATCGACAAAAACTTAATCAAGCTAGACTTTGTCAAAGATCAGCACAATGTTTCTACTAGTACTAGAAATAGAGATAAATTAGTCATACCCTGTTTAGGGCTTAGTACCTGAGATAAATGATTTTTTTTTATAGATTATTATAGTGCCGAAGCACATCTCTAATTTGCCGGACAACAAGTTCAAGGACCATGTCAAGCGGGTTTTACTTACTGTCAAAAGGTTATTATAGGGTGGATCATTAAGTGAATGATATTGATGTCTGAAAGTGACTCCCTCTCTGTGCATCCACTCAATTATTATTATTGTACCTGTTATATTAACACTTGTACAGTTGTAAAAAAAAAGATAAACGCGATCGAGTTTCCTTCCGGTTCTTCTCGATAACTGGGATATTTTCCGAACCGGCAGTAGTGTCTTGACGTTCATAAGGGCCTTATTTTGATTTTAGGCTACGGTAGCCGCTTACCATCAGGCGATCCGTATGCATGTTTCCGCCTTAGTTCAATCATAAGTTATGAAACGTTTTATAATGAGTATCACAGTTGGTTATAGATACTTGTACTCATATTGCGAGCGGCCCTATGTGTGCGTGAACTTGTGAACATGTAGTTTTTATTTGTGTGTCAGTGACGTGGCAGTCGTTTTCGGATCAACACGTGTTCTTACCGCTTTGTTCTACGGGTACAGTCGGTAATAAAAATGTCAGCTTCCTCACCAAGAAAATGTTTCACCTAACCAGTAGTTGTGCTTGATAATGTGCTATATACTACAATGATCAAAATATTAAATCGCTAAATTCTTATTTTAAAAAGATAGAAATTCAGCAATGGGAAATAGAAAAAATACTATGGTACCTATAAAAAATTTTCTTCTGTCACCAAGTCAACATATCGTCCTAGCCCTATAGAAAATATTTCAGGAATTTATAAATATATATTGCTTGCGAACGGAAAGTGGCGGAAATAATGAAGATAATAGCGAGTTCATTATTTGGTACTTCAGTGGTAATAATATGTTCAATAAACATGTATTTATCCAATTGAGCTGTTGATTTATTTTAAATGTGAACAAATAAGAAATAAAAAATTTCGACATAACATTAGTAAAATAGCTAATATAATTATCTTGTGTACTTAACTGTATCTACTTCTTGACTTACACGTAAGCACTGTATCTACACATGCTTTACGCACACATAAGGTCACGCAGACAAATACGTTGAAATATTCCAACTATGACGTTCAAAAGTCAATAAGTAAAGTTAACTTTGTAAAGATTTAATTAAAGTATGGTTTTTATTGTAAATTCTTTCGTTTAAGTAAATCCCCGAAGCTCAAACATCAACAAGTTGTTTTAAATTTGCAAGACAAAACTGTCAAAACAAACCCCGCCTAAACCGGCCGCGGCACCAAATTTCTACCTAACTGAAACGAGAAGATTCTTCAAAATATTTGCACAAAAATTCGGCCCAATATAATTTAACTTATTGTCCTACCGTTTTCTCACATAGAATTAAAATACTGACAGAAGCGACAGAATTAAGAAACCGTATTAATTATGTAAACATGAGTTTAACTCTTATATGAATAGTGACAAATATGTTCATGCTGGTAGAATTTTATCTAATGTAAGTAGAAAATCTATCGCCTAACACTTATAAAGATGTGTTCGAGCAGCTGCACTTGAGAGCCAGTCTTCGACTAGGCATAGCGTGTTATCATTTTGGGCCACATGTTCACTTAAGAATAGGTGAGATATGGCCATAACGATAAACCTATACTCACCTAAATTAATGACCTTTAATGGAATGTGTAAAGGTTAGAAAAATAATTACTGATGTAGAAATACGTCACAATCCATGTCAGAGTTATGTAGGTATTTAGAAGTTTGAGCAGAATTTTCGACATGTCGCAGAAGGAATGGCCTAAAGTAGTTGAAAATTTTTTATTGCTTCTTTTAATTAGTCAGTGATACCCGATATGTAGTTCTAAGGTGGTTATTACACGGCAGGTTGATCGAGCCAATAGCGAGGCTCGTTCCTGCGGCCGTACCCTCCCGCACCCAAAATCGAATACGATTAACTTACCGTGTAATAACCGCTTAAGCCGTGTCCACATTGACGTTTTGCATAAGAATGTATATTTCTCATTACTTCAACATTAATCACATATTCTTCGGGAAGAGCATGACTATATGCCTCATGGTAAACTTGCCATTTCTTTTTTTGGGCAATTATAAATTAGTTACTGAAATATTTATTCAAGTAAGTAATGAGAAAAGTTTTTTTTACTAAATCACAATAACGGCTTGACGAATCATCTGTATTGCTTGAAAACCTATAGTCATAATAAAAGAGTCTAAATCTGTACATTGAAAATATTTGAGAAAATCTAATATTTTTGTCTTTGTAATCATGGAAAGAACATATTTCGATAATTTTTTAACTACTGGACCAAATTTCATGGTATGATTGCAGTATAAAGTGTGAAGGTACATTTAGGATGCATTTTTTACACGTATGGACAGTTGTACGGTCTATAAAAAAGAATGTATGTAGGTATATGTAACTTTGTAAAAAGATACCAAATTATTTTATCTTTACATAATATTCAAAATAAAGCAATAAATGGAAACTTGTGTATTTTATTTTCCAGGATTATTTGTAGATGGCGTTGTACGGCTTGGTTTAAATTATCATGAAATTGATTTGATATTTATTGTCACATTTAACTATATTTTCTGTAAGCACTAAGGTATATTAATAATTTAAAGTTAGGCTTATAAATTTTATTATTTTTAAACGTTTAAAATACTTAATTAAAAAAAAACTATTCCATCTAAATTTTGTACGATAGATGTCGTCATTTGGTGTTTGCGCTATCAAGATTACAAAATTACACTAATTAAGATATACTATAAAGAATTATTATTCAAAACAGTTAGTATTAAATAAAATTAGCTTTTCGTAAAGGACGGTTATCATTTAAAATGATTTTAGTTGAGTATTCTCAAAGCTTATACCGGTCAAATACCGTAAGGTGAGATTGAGGTGAGAGGTTTTTATTTAGTTGCTGTTAAATAAATACGAAATATGCCGCGCGAACGAAGTTGCGGGCACATCTAGTACTTTTTTTATAGTAAGTCGGCGAATTTACTTTTCTATGCCTTATGTTGAGCACAGTACAATCCAAACACTAAAGCGACCACCGAGAGATTACTAACTCGTCGTAGGTCGTCGCTATCATTCACGACAACTGAATATACACCTAGCAGCTAGCTGATCCCGAAATGCGACAAATCAAAAGGAAATCACAATAAGGGGTTTATCACTATTTACATAGATAAAACACTGATACGGGAAACAATGTACGTGGTTGGTCCGTACCTCGCTTAATTTCTAGATATACGCCGGATGATCTCGGAACGCGATATGCATAAGCGCACACTGTGACGAGTTTTCTAGTATCTACCTTAAAATGTATACCTACCCTATTGTCCAGTTGTATAATCCAATAAATATTGTCTACTCTGATACAATTTTTCATTTAATCTATGCCAGTTGTAGCCAGTCCCTTAACGAGGGGCTTGGCGACTGGAAGGGTTATTTGAACAAGATTTGCTTGATTTTCTTGGAAAATACGGTTTTCTATTACATTTTTATTTTGTTGTTTTCTTTTCATTTCATCGTAGCCATTATGAGCTCGCAACAGATGTCTCTGACTCCTTTAAAAGGGTGATTTTCTTTACATTTTAGAATCGCAATGTTCTAACCTGTTTTCAAAATGGCGACAACTTAATGATCTCAGGCCTTCTCTTTTGAATACTATATATTATTACACGTTCTTTACTTATTTTCTTAACACTCTGGATTTACTGAAATATTGATAAGTTGTTATTTATTAAATACCGATCAAGCAGAGAGGTTTTACAAGTTTATCGAGTACATCTGTGTGTTTGATTGTCTGTGATATTGTAGTTCTAAAATGGGTGAATCGATTTTGATCTACTGTTCTGTATAAAAGGTAAATTTTTCGAGTTTTGAAGTGATAACTTCTTATGGGAGGGTAAACCGCTACGTAACGTAACGCGTTACGGCGCCATTAATAGTAGCATAGCTTCAGTCGATCCTAAAGACACGCTCGTAGGCTAGCGGTGGTAAGCGTGACTGCTATGGCCGATGTCCTGGGTTCGAATCCTCACCGGCTCCCCTCTCTCGCTTTCGATTGTTCTTTTTTTTCTCTTTGATTAGTTTAAGTTATCAATTCTGTCGAGCGTCCAGAGACGCATAATTTTTTTTTTAATTCAAGAATATCAGTTCAACCTCTTAAAGATTATCAGCTCTATTCTAGTTGATTAATGGATATGAGCATCTACCACAGGTCAAGTACCGAAATCTGGTATTTTGTTAGTTTAATGATATTAGAACCACATGAAGCACATTTGGAGTCTGCAGGATACCTAATATTTCACCAACTTACATCAGAGATACATCGTGCTTGGGTTCATTAGAATGTTCTCTTTGGACACAATACTTTAAAATTTTCAATTTACCTTGTAAATCTACAGGTGCAGTCTGAAAAAATACGCAAAAAAGAGAAAGAATATGAAAACATTTATATGCCATTTTTGTTGTTACAAAGTAATGAATACATACTTTGAGCTACTGTAGTGACGTGCAATCGCGACAATGGATAATACGTAACTTAATGAATGTGGGGCAATTACCAGACTTTAGTATTGCCATAATAGAACGCGGGTAACGCATCTATACTTATAAAAACATCTTAGCTCGTAATCACAATTAAACGTGTCTACTAAACATTTAATTACAATTTAAAACCTTAGATTTTACAAAAATAAGATTGATAACGATTTACGAAGTCCGATAGCACTTAGGACAGGACAATTTTTAACAAAAGAGAATACCAGCTTTAATGATTTTGAGAAGTTATCTGGTGTATCTTCGAAGTTGAAGGTGCAATTCCAACAGAAAAAGAATCGCCCAAATCGGTTCATAAACAAATAAGTTATTACTGAACATCCATAACAAAATATATTTTCAAATTGAGTATCCTCAGTCTGTTAACAATAGTCTTGTATCCTTATCTCGTTCTAACAACGCAAGCGTATACTATGCACTTTCTCTTTCCACTTGCGGATCTATATAAATATTACATTTATGGTTTTAAGTATAGTTCAAGGCACAGAGTGGTTATTTCGGGTGTTCCATCTAGTATGTGGTACATTGATATCCTTGTTCAAAAGACATGTCAAGATAAATTCGGTTATTAATTATGCAAATATGCTTAATCAAATTAAACTTATTTAATGTTTGTCCCATTAATACATCATTTAAAATTATCACACGTTGTCCTTTCAACGTCGACCCAAATTATGTTAATTAAATTAGTATATTACGAAAACGGTTTCGACCCAACCAAGAATTAATGTTGCCACCTTGTTATTTTAAATTTATTTTTGATAACCTATTTTACATACTCACTTACACAAAGGAACGTGGGCTCTAACGAATCGAGGATAATATTATATATTACACAGGCATCCACGCTACTAAGTTAGGATGCTTTTGGCCAGCCAATTTACATATTTAAAAGGTAAATTTTATATCGTAAATATTCACTTAATATAATAAGAGGTGGAGTAACCGGCTCGAAGAGACCAAAAAAATTGGTGTTGCGGTTTCGAAAGGGACATAAAGTTAAAAGGGGAATACTGAACGGAAAGGGGTGCGGGATGGGGATAAATATTGATATATAATGCGGGAGGATCGCTGCTTTAACGGCAACTCTTTCGTGAAGGTTTTGTTAATTAGGGCTCTAGTAGATACAAATCACTCGCGGCGAAATCATTTCGAGTTACATTCATTGCGGTTCTGTATATTCGGAGGCGGTTGTGCAAAGATCAACGGTTATATTATGATCCCTCATTCATCTGCCTGTCATGATATGTCATTACATACTGTATGCGTGCGGCAGTGTTCACGAGGAGATGAGAAGCGGTTTGTATTGCGGGCAGGGAAGTGAAGGGAAATGGTTATGTTACGATTTGTTTGCGGGAAAAAATTAAAAACCAAATAACGTCATTTACATAAAATTGTTAAATGACGGGAGATATTATTTTACTTTACAAGTTTTTTTGCCCGCGACATCATTTCCTTTATCTTAGATATGAAAAGCCCGCCACCTCACCATATTATGTTATATCGCAATCGAGTGTATAGTATGGGAACGTATAGGAGATAAAGAAGCATTCATTTTTCATTATTAAATAATTATATTAAGAAATGGCTGTTATTGGAAACATTTTAAAGCAAAATAATGAAATTCAGCATTTTCTTTTAATTTTAGACACAGCGTTTCCTAGCAACATTTATTCCTTACAACCTACACTTTCAATAATCGTAATAAAATGTTTTTTTCTTCTAAAATGATTAGGTTTGATTCCCGACTCGTGTATAAGTTCTTTTTAAAATCTATTAATGCAGTTTTTAAAGTGATGACATGGTTTTTTAGAACATATTTCTCTATCTATTATCATCTGATTCCAACAAAATACTGGAGGTTACTTAATTCGAATACATTTTTTTTATGGATGTTCAGCCACAACTTCTTTGTTTATGAACCGATTTGGATGATTCTTTTTTTTTTAAATAGGGGATACCTCAAGGTTGGACCAGCTTTTAATTTCATTACCATTAGCCTTTTAACTTCGAAGATACACAGAGGAAGTCTTTTGAATATGGTTTTCTTTTTTGTTAAAAATTGTTATAGTTTCAGAGTTCCCCCCACTGACCCATTTAAAGATTACACTGTTTATGTGAATCGGCCAAGTCGTACAAATGTTACACGATCACTAACAGACGCACACAACATTTTTATTATAATAATTGGTACTACTTTAGTACTGGTTACTTCGGTTAAACGATTAAATAAACTTTATTCAACTTAACCGCGGAGTATCCGCTCATAAATGTCGGAACCGTAACAAGCGGTAGGTACTTAAACTCTCCCGGCTTCCAGTCTCATCCCTAGTAATCGAAGGGATGGTAAGGGCGAGGGCGTTACTAACATTCCGTTTTAAATTCAAACTCCGGAAATGTTTCAATGTCATTTAGTGTAAAACCCTTTTCATATTTAATTCAAGATTCGTCCTCTCTTGGTCATTTGTGTTCTACTTGATCTATTTTTTATGGATATAACTTCTTTGTTTATGAACCGATTTGGATAATTATCTTTTTGTTTGATACCTAAAGGGTGGTCTTACTTTAATTTCATTAGCATTGGACCTTCAACTTGGAAGATACACCCGAGGGGGGAACTCTTCAAAATCATTAAAATTGGTTTTCTTTTTTGTTAAAAATTGTCTTGTTATAGACGTGTTTTTGCAAGAAATGCGTCGACAGGTGTTTGGAGATAAGCTTTTTAACTTCTAGGTTGTGTGTAGACCGGTGTGCATTCAAAAATATGGTCTAACTTTGATAGATTTCCGAGCGTAAAATTATAGAACCATCAAATATTTATAATTTAATCAGGCATCCGTCGTTTAAATCAATCCGAGTCAATGCTGAGTTGCAGGACACGATTATTGTATCATAAATGTCTTCTTTGATTTTGATAGAACTAAACTAAACTTTTTGAGTCCAGACTAAGATGGTATGGTGACGAATTGCGAAGTCCTATTAAGCACGTTGTTAGGACTGCCTTTCCGTGGCAACAGGAAAGAGAGGACGAGACAACATCCCGTTTTTTGCAGGAACCCGTTTCGTAGTATACGTGTACCTACCAATACTATTATTCTCACGAGTATCCCGTTTGCAGTATCCAGTAAAAAAGCAAATCAGTCGAATTTTGTCATTCAGTTTTACCACTGGAAACTGGACAGTAAAAATCAGGGGCCAGTTTAATTTCAAGTATAATTGATTGGAAGTGTTCACACGAGCTTCCTGCAAACGCTTTTTTGGTGGTTGGGGTACGGGGTGTGGGTTGGTAAACTTATGCTTTTTTATTCATGCCTGCAATAAACAGGATGCAAACTACTCTGTGAACACAGCAGTCAGTCTGGCGGGATACAGTAAAACACCGTTCTCGCAGAACTGGATGACTGTCGGAAAGGGCCGTAACGGGAAGAGACGAGGAGAAAGAAGATATAATGAATATAAATATAGCAGGGCATTATACCCACCTGACTACCTTCTCTCCTCAAGGTTGTGTTTCCAGCAACTGCAGAAAATGATGTTCTTTATATATTTGTATAAAAAATGAAATTATGAGGATATGTATCCACCACTCACCCACACATGGAGATCCTCTTCTTCGAGGTACCCCGGCTGAGTTTGTGGCTTAGGTCGCTGATCTTCTTAACAAGACACTTGTCTACACTGGCAATAGGTTTTATTCCGGTTTTCTAGAGATTTTTACCGATTTTATAATTTTTCTCAACGGTATTACGCTCAGAGCGGTTTGCAAGTTTCGAGATTCAAAGGTAATACGTTTTTGATAGAGGGCAGCACTTGTGTTCGTTTAAAGATCTACATTTCATTTCATTAATAAAACGAATATAGATAAATATTTGTGCTGACGTATACCTAATGAAAATACGGAACAATATTCTTTGTGAGTTTAGCGTTTAAGGACAATCTCACTTGGTATTAAGTGAACACGCTAAGTCTAAAATCTAAACGAACTAGTTCTCGAGTACAGCTACCGGGACAGCACTAGGTATTGACCCTTATATTTTATTTGACGGCGTCAGCTAGCCAAACAGACATTAGAAAATGTCCCTTAACTATGTACGCAAATAACTTTCGATTCTTGCTACTACTAACTTTTAGCGGAAGCGAGAAGTACCTACTTAAAATTTTCATTTGATAGGTATATACAAAAAAAAACGTTCAATCATGTTTTAATAGACTTCCACAAAAGACGGGAAGTTACTCAATTCGAATGTACTTAATAAGTTTTTTTTTTTAATGTTCAGTCATAACTTCTTTGTTTATGAACCGATTTGGATGTTTCTTATTTGATACCTCAAGGGAGGTCCCATTTTTAATTTCATTGGCATTGGACCTTCTACTTCGAAAATAAAGCGGGAAACTTTTCAAAATCATTGAAGTTTTTTTTCTTTTTTGTTAAAAATTGTCTTGTTAAAAGTGTCAAAACTTATACCTACATTATCTTCCCAGAATACATTACGATGTAAACGCTTCGTGATTATTGAATCATTAAAAAACATACAGACGTAAAAATTTACTAAGTATCCTAAATTATCACCTCTGGGGCCTTCAGATGAAGATCCCTAATCTGAACATTCATACACTTGTATAAGCTTTAAAAGGATATACACTGAGAAATTAGCTCTTCTATATTTTTCCCCGTACGGTGGTACTAGAAGAACATTTCGCAAGCGTTCAGGTTTCCTCGCGATGTTTCTCCTTCACCGTCAGCCGATACTGTTTGGTACCAATCTAACTGTAAATGTACGAACGGTTCGAAGTTGCGGACGTCGAATTGATATTCCGCTGGTCTAAACCACTCGACCTTTCGACTGTTTTGAGTATTATACTTATATTTCTTCAAAACTGTACTGTATTAAAATATACCTACTAGCGGTCACCCTAAGGTCGAACAAAATTCGACTGGCGACTTTTTGATCATAGACCATTTTCTGTTTGACATTTGCAGTATTCATGAACCTAAACAATGAGTATTATCTATCACTTGCTGTCACTTGTCGTTCAGTGACAATGTTAATAATTTGGTGGGTTTAAGTTCAATGGCACTGGACGTGTTAGGATTCGCAGTATTAATTAATTTTATTTCATATATATTTAATATATTATACCATTTCCATTTCTTTATTTTCTCGATGACAATTCTAATTTGATAGTTGTAGTGTTGTGACCAAATAAGTAATGATATCGATCACATATATTTATTATATTTGAACAAAGACAAATACAACAAAATAAATAAATAAAGATTACCTGTCGTTATAATTATTTCGTTTCATTGTCGGGTACCTACATATACCTACTTATTTTACAACAGCTTCGAACATTTTGAAGAAGTCGGCATTATCAATCAAGAATTGATACGTGTAACATCTTGTAATGAAATATAACATAAGTTAATAAATTTGTACAAAAGTATCCGGCAGTAGTTTAGTTTCTTACATTTTGTAAAAAATATCGGGTCTGTTATCGTGTTACGTTTATCGATATAGCTCCGCTTCATCCCTATAAGTTTCTCCGACTCTGGTATAACTTTGTACATGTGTAAACGTCATATTTTTATAAAATAATGCATACAAAAATTAAAAAAAGACGCAAGTTCAAGTTTTCACAAGAGCTGTCATCGAGAAAATAAAGAAATGGAAATTGTATAGTAACAAATATTCTCCATATAAACTTTAACCATGCCATATCTCACAGTCTTCCGTGCACGCAATACGCTTAAAAACGGGTAGAAAGCTTTTGCTTCACGTATTAATATATAGATTACAGTAAGATTACCAAACTTTGGTAAAAAGATAAGGTAAACAAAACAAAAAAAAAAAATTGAAAAATTATTTAATAAAACTTCAGAATAATATTGCAAAATTTTTCATCTCGTTACAAATATTCAGTTCACTTTTTATCATACCCTTTCTCGATTTCTATTTAATTTCGCTTTCGATAATACTACATAAATTCGGGACAATTTAATAGGTCTCTTTTGACGTTTTTAATAATTCTCATTGAGATAACCTTGGGGTCGCGCTTAGGTGTACATACACTCGACATTAAATAACCAATCAAATAATGCGAAAAAAATATTATATTATTCTTCTAAACATAGATAATTATCGTATCGAATACAGATTTGAGAAAAAGGCAGATGGAGCCGGTCAGAACAGTCCCATATTAGTCAATTCAATCATCCCAGTCCCATATTCAATTTTGTCAATTTTGAAATGATTTGTCATACAATGTCCGCACCCCGTGTGCTTTAGTATTATTTTATATATGTAAAGAAAACACTCATATACGAGCGCTTTTCTTAAGTTTTTTGTTTCTTCTACGTTATCTATGGAAAGTTACTAGATGTCAAAAGTGACGTCGAACGGGACGTTATATATTTTTAAAACAAAATGATATGTTTGTGTACAGAAAACTCTCTCATAAATAATTTATTTTTGTATAACTGTAAGAGTATAAAAATACTTGAAATAAAGGCTTTAAATGTTGTTTCCTATGTTTACAGGTGAGTGAATCTTTTGTTAAAGAGAAAATGCATTTGGTTAATTATTTTAAATATTGTATATATAATAAACCCTTTGTTTACAGAGAAACGCAATTACGTCTTTGTTTCATTTTCCCTGACAATTCAGAAGTATAATATAATTAAATATATAAGCCGTCTTGTGAGTTATTATGTTGTAAAAATTTTTGGTAAAAACAAAAAAGAAAGATGGGAGTTTCATTTTATTGCTAACGAAGAATATTTTGATATTATTTTCCGTGTTACTTTGTTACTACAAAACCATGAAACTAAAAGGAGAGTAAAATTTGTTACGTATTATAATAGTTTGTTTCATATAGATTTGCAAACACTGAAAGAGATAGCAAACACGATATGGTATCAAAGTTAAAATTATAGAGAACCCTAAACAATTTAGTGTTTAAGGCAGAAATCTAAAAGCTTACAAACAAACATTTCAAACACTTACGACATCGGGAACCGTAAGGGATAGGTAGGATTAGTTAAAACAAAAGACAAAGAGAACCGAGAAATATTGATAATGAAAGAAACTTATATAGTTGAAATTTGGTATATAAAGGTCCTTGGGCCCTTTATTTCAAGTAAAAAAGCAGTTGTTTGATGATGGATTAACGAATAAACTGTTGGAGTGGTAAAAAAATTATTCACACGATCGTACGTGTTGTTAACGGGTTATCAAGGATACAGAGCTAAATATATTTATGTCCCGCATTTGTTGTTCTGAAGGCTCCATCTGCCTTTTTCTCAAATCTGTTATCGAACTAATTATTTTTATTGTTATGTCATTTCAATTAATACTACTAGTTAATCTTTAGTTTTGTAAAAAGTTAACCGTTTTAATCATAAAACATGACAAAATTTTAGAATTTTTCAATATTTTTTTATTAAAAATCGCTGTCAAATCTATTCTTGGTCCCGCGGTATAAAATATATAATCAAAATACAATAAACCACAACTTTTACTACTTCAATTCTTAATATTTTATATCTATAAATTTCTGCAATCGGATAATGACGCGTGAAAAACCAATTTATTGCCACATTCCTACGCAGTGTTTTGACAGGTGTCAAATGTAACCTATTTAGAAATTATTGGCGGGATCTTAACATACCATGTGGTGGTTTTAATTTTAGTTCCAAAAATGTATGTTGTTTAACCATAAATCATGTAATATTAGTGGCATTTTGGCTGATATATTTTGGTTATTGTGCACAAGCGAAGTGGATAAATATTAAACAATAACTAGAAACATGCCTTTTGAGTTGACACAACTCTCTTGACAGCTCTAACATGGAAACCACCATCTCGTGGAACGT
This sequence comes from Saturnia japonica, assembly GCA_033032175.1. NCBI lineage: Eukaryota > Metazoa > Arthropoda > Insecta > Lepidoptera > Saturniidae > Saturnia > Saturnia japonica. The sequence goes on from CM065332.1 coordinate 554,631, forward strand.
TATTTGCACTTTGAATATAATAAATATATATTCTTGACATTTCAGTATTGTTAAAAAAAAAACGTAGAGATACGACCTATTAAATTGTACCCAGTTATAATCAAATTTAAAGCAATTTTCTCTTCAATTGAAAAATGAACAGCAATTCATATAAAATACTTTCAAAACACATGCTATCAAATAAATCTTAAGACTAGTACACATAGATAATATTATTAATGAAATGTAAATAACAATAAGCCTCAGTCGAAACATAGCTTCCTAACTCTCTGGATCACAGATTCAAACAATTGAAATTGTCCAAATATCTTGGTCAATCAATTTAATTTCAAAAACACCCCAAAACTATATTCAACCAGTGCAACCTACCATTTTAATATTATCGATTATGTATATTTACCAACTTCATAACAAGGTGTTCCCTTACCGCGATTACTTATTCCGTCACAGTTGGTGTTACCATCCATTATTTATCGTTTCTATTTTTGAAGTTACTGTAATTATTGTAACAAAGTTATTCGATTCATTCAATTTTTCAAAATCAACGGTATTCGAGTGTGATCATCATATAGTTATTATATAGTGAAAGGAACTTCGTTACAACCCACGATAGAATTTACGACACGACAGAATTAGTACTGCAATTTTTTTTATTGTTTCAGTGTAGTAACACTCAAACAATACGTCACGTCCCACGTGGCAGTCAATCGATACCAATAATCTATAGTTGGCCAATCAGGTAACGTAACTTGTTAATGAAAGGGAAGCCAATATTTTATTAATTAGACAGAAATCTTAATTTTATTTTATGCGTATAAATAATAATAAAGATCAACTGTAACTCTGACGTTTTCTTTATCAACGTTTTTCCTTTTAATAACTCTGCTCCCAAGGATGATGTAAGAATCTTACAATAATACAATGGCAACACTAAACTTTATGTGGTAACACCAACAAAGACTATAATCCCTGTTCGATTCAATACGTTGTTGTGTTAACATTGTTTGTACCTAAAACTAATATACCTTATATTGTGAAGTGTGCCTAGTTATCATAATTTACCACCCCCACGCACACGCAACAAAAACCTACAACATACAGTCCGCAACAAGCCCCCCGACAGATGGCACACATGCCAATTTGCCAAAGGGTTAAATAAAAAAATATACTTAAAACATAATGACAATTTTTTCAGCGGTCCAGATACATCAGTAATAATGTCCATTAATGTTACTGTCATTCCTTCGTTTGATAATATTTTACATAACTAATGCAGTGTTCGCGCTCGAATACGGACGCAATGACAATAATTTTTTTTTGCGTCTGATTGATCTGAACAAACTCTTTCATTCTAGGCGATTGCTTGAATTACGGATAGATGAAACGAAGTACCACTGGCCAATAGGTACCGCTCTGAGCATACGTGATACGACTCTGCAAAGTAATCGTAAAAAAAAAAAAAAAATGACATATATACTAAAATAATAAAGAGGACAAGTTTTTGTTTGTTTGTTAACACGCCAATCTCTGGAACTACCAGACTGATTCGGAACCTCCCGAACTGAATTATCCGCGTGCGCTGGCGTAATCGTAAATGATACGGAAATATAATGTTCTAGAATAATATTGGTCTTTAGTATATCTAAAAAATAGTCAGCAATAGCATATGCCTATCTCTTATACATAGGCCAGAATAGGGTATTTTGTGACAAAGATTTGTTGAAAAATAAAAAGTGATATATAGGCATTATTTTTAGACATGGCATATTAATCCTTACGAACAAAAGTTACTTCATCATAAAGAAAATTTTATGAAGTTAAGTTTTGCCCTATATAGCATGCTAATTGGTCTCGATAATGAAAAATTCAAATAATTTGTACGTGCGGGAAAAACAATTATGATAGACTAATATAATGGGTGTGTTGACGGCGCAATGTTTGTCAGATAAAATTAACACGGGAGAAACTAGTATTGATGAAATAGTTTTTGATATGATATAGGCATGGAAATCACATTAATTGTAACGATATTTTTATGCAAATGTATAGCAGCGGAATTTATTTTTCATCACTGCTATTTCACAGCTTGATAATGAAGACCTGTTTATTTTATAATTGACTATTATTGTCACCGTAGCCTCATTTCCACATTCCTCATTCCATCTGTTACATTTAATTCCGAATACATGGAAAATAAAAAATGTTATTCGTGTATGCGACTCCCTTGCACAGACGACTTTTCTTTAACAGTAGGTAGGTATTATTAATCGTAATGCATTGAAGTGAATTCACGTGTTCGTGCGATATATAGCAAGCGTATGAATACTGCGAATTATTATGTAGTAAAGTGAAATCATACTCGCATTATATGGGATCAGTCATTTTGGATTAAAAAATCGTATGAAAAAAATATTAATCATATCAAATGAAATATAGCAGTGATGCATGAAATTTTCTATGCCTAATCATAATATGAGATGTCATAATACGAAAATAGTTGCGCGAAGTTCAGAGCGGTCAAGATATTTCGGAGTCTAGAGTAATTAAATTCGATAAGCAATTTATAAATGAAATTACATAAACACATTCGAGTTGTTAAAATCAAAACAAAGTTGGGATAGATTTCCAAGACAAATAGATTGACAAAATATTACTTCTCCTACATAATAATCAAAAAGCATACTATACATAAATATAAGTTTTCAGTCAAAATCACGTTTATTCAACAAACATACCATGGTCAAAGCAAGATTGCATATCGAAAAAAACCGTTCATACCGTTCAGTCTTCTCCTTTTCGATTCATATATAAAATCATCTTGCCGATTATGGGGATGACCGCAAAGTAAGCCAATTTTATACCACGATAAGTTCTCGTGACTTATATTGCCATTCAAATATATTTTTTTATCTCTGCGGTCTATTCCCCCTTAACACTTGACGTTGAACACAAAACCTCACCACACACCATCAAACCAGTTCCTCGAAACCCTCAGAGGTTAATAGCTACATTTAAGATATAATTTTAAATGCAGTTTCTGCGGAACACATCGATAACGGCTTTATGACAAAGTCTCGACTTTCAGGTGGTTTTTTACTGAAAAATGTCCTACAAGTAACTGGCACGCTGTACCATACTGCTTAAAGCGATTTCAGGACCACTACGATCAAATGACAAGTGACTCACAATTATAAGACACTCCCAAGCTATGTAGGTAGTATGAGACAGAAGGAAAATCGATAATTGATAGGTAGACGCAAACATGCGATTACTGTCAAAGAAATTTGTCATTGTTCTATATACACGTTCTTCTTATATAAAACTCGATGTTTGTATGTATGTTCCCTATGGACTCCAAAACGGCTGGAGCAATTATGGTGAAATTTTCAAACAATATTATCATATTAGCTCAGCGGGTGATCCTGTACAGTTTGGTAGCGATCGGATGAATGTTCCCTATGGACTTCAAAATGGCACAAAACGTGTGCCCCGGTTTGCTCCTATGTATATAAAAATGTGTTTCTATACTCTATGCGTTTCTACACCATTAATCCAATTGCCATGAAACTTTGGTGAGTTTTGTGCGCACGCCTGCGAAGGTTTCTGTATTAGTACAACCAGTTCACAACAGATAGCGTGCAAGTTGTTTCCTTTTGAAGAACAACGGGAACGAAGTTTGGGGCAGAGATTAGAAGCTATGTAAATTGTACGGGCACTTGCATTACAATAATCAGTTCAGAGAAGTATTCGCACGAAGTGAAAAACTTTCTTCTGCTAATATAGCAAATCTAAACGTTGTATTGTATATAATCGCTGGATGTATAAATATTTAAATTAGCTGAGCTTATAGCAAAACAAGCAACGTATATAATTTCCTATTTTTTAAATCTCTGCTAATATGGGATGCACCCGGATCTCTCTTTACTTTTTTTCTTTTATTTCATTCAAATCTCATAATAATAAAAACAAAACAGTCGTGAAGAGTTTGTCGCATAACACAACCATGAATTGCAAGTGTTTTATTGCTCTATATTCTAAGGCCCGCTAAAGCACAATAATAAACTATTATAGAAATATCAAATTATCATGATATAAATATCGTACTATAGGTTGATAGTATATTTTTGCTATACAAGAGATAACAGGAGTCTGTCTTTCTCTATCTAGGTTTAATAACACCACTTATGAAAAGTAGTGGAGATATGATTTTTTTGCAATATAAATATTAAAAAATTACCAAACATCGAGATAAATAATAATAGATATTCAATCGGGTTAGGCTTTTTATAGTTGACAAGTATGTATAATAATATTAATAATACATGAATTATAAAATAGTTCACGATTCTGCCAATGTATAAAAAAATACAAATTCAATTCAATTTGACTTATTAATTATAATCAGATTAGTTTTTCAATGTTGATATTATTATGAAAGGCACACGTTCAGGATTATAGTTGTAGATTAAAAGCACATACTGGATAACATAAGAAAGGTTGACATAGACCTCGGATCAAAAAAGATAATTAAACAATATTAAAAAACTATACTCCGTTTTTTTTATCTCGTAGAGTAAACTGACAATCAATAATATCAAACTTGGAAATAATGTTGCCACATTTATGTTTATAGTATCGTAACACTGTTTATTTGAATTGTTTAATTTTAAACGTTTGAGGGTTTTATTTAGTCATTGATAAACGAGAAATTTATTAAAAACTTACAAAAAAAAAGTGATAAAAGTGAAACTTCTTAAAATACAACTTATAGCTACTCTTCTTCCCTCTACGTTACATTTTTCTTCTCTCTCATGTAAAGAAATGTGACTAAACGTGACGACGCGTCCTTGAAATTTCACTCTCAATTCCCATTCAATTATTGAAAATCGCCGCCTAAGAAGTTTCACTTCAAAGACTTCTGTTGGCTTATGGCCATTAAAATTTAGTTAACCTCATTCAACCTTGACATTAAAAGCGTTTGGATTTTATTAGAAAAAACATTACAATAGAAATATCTCGTACGATTTTACGATTACTTACGGTTACTGGATTCGACCATTTTAAGATCCACCTAACTAAAAACACTAAATTTGTCATTCTAATCTACGAAATTAAAAAAAACGGCCTATTAGTTTTGTGACTATCAGACTATTCGCTGCCGTGTACCGTGACTCTTGCTACAAAAACGTAAAGTTACGCGGAGACATATGACGATGATCTTCAAGGTCAGAAGTAATTTCTTGTAGTCGACAATCGAATCGAATCCGATGAAAACGTTTACATGGGTACGTACCTAAATCGATGATATCGATATGAGTACAGTATCGATTATTCAATTGTAAATCTCAAGTTGTAAGTTTTTAGACAAAAACAAAAAAGATAGAACCTCCAATGTGTAACACATCAGAGACCATGTTTATCAATGCCGGTCATATCGAGACTATCATCATCAGACAGATCACAGCTGAAGCTCCTGCCGCTGTTCAGACCAGCGTCGTGGTCCTGCAGCGCACGGTTCAGGATGCTTTCGAGCTTCGGATGTATGTCACCAAGAAGGGCTCGCTGGCAAGGTTCCGACGCCCAGCATGACTCCATCACCTCCCAGCACTCATCCGTGAACTGCGAAAGCCGTTCCGGACGAAGACCTGGGAATGTAAAGAATTATAGTATAAAGGCAAACATGTACAAAGTCCAACTGCCATGACATCACTGTCAGTTCCAATGTGAAGGATACATTTGGTCCATGAAATGTTTTCGCTTTCCACTTCGGTAGTAATCTGTTACTCTTACTAGATTGCGTCAGTTGGACAGTCACATAAATTGTTTTTTATTTTTGTTGTTTTGCTTATACTCGTAGTAGCACGTTAAATTGACGGCACTGTACTTGATGGTAAACACGGTATAATTTTACGGTGACCACCGAGAAATCAGTAATTTATCACTGGTCACTGCTGTTTTGCCGGTGCCCAAGCCTCTCGATAGCTTGATATACACTGGGTGGTTTCGATTGCCTACTACCCGGCAATAGTTACTTTAATATAGCTATAAAGTCGTGAAATTATTTTAGAAGTCACTGTTATTTCACGGCTGATATTTCACGGTCATTATATTTCACCCGAGTCGATTAACAACACTGAGTTGCGGCGTGGCATGATTTCTATAAGTAGATTAAACATCAATATTTTATCTCTTTCCCACATTTAGTTCCATTGCATGATGCAGTTTTACAAATTTCAATGTTATTTGGGCTCCCGTGATTTTAAATCACGCTAGCGCAATATTTAACTAACAATTTCGATGCGTGTAACTAATGTAGCATATGATATATTTCTTCATTAGCTAGAAATACGTGAAATATTACATAGTTAGGACCGATGATACCACAGTTATATTACTTAAGGTCTGTAAAATACCTGTTATTTAGCCACTTTTATTAAATAAATAATTCTTAAAATTTGTCTCCGAATTAAAACAGAACAAGTACCTACCTTTTTTAACTTTATTCCACAACTGTTCCTTGTTCTGAAACGTCTCGAAGGCGGACGGTAGTTTAATGTTGCCGGCGCACACATACCTGAAAGTACATTTATTTGCAATTTTAACTTAAACTGTTTTTTTTTTTTTCAATAAGCATCACGGCTTGTAAAAATTTAGATTCGCGTATTAATTCTGTCTTTTTTTTGTCACAGATATGTAAGATAAATGTAATAAATACTAGCTTCATATATTATAAATATGTGAAGAGTCTATTAAAATAAGAATTCCATTGTTATCCTGAAAGTCCCTTAAACTAATTATAACCTTATGGTTACAGTTGTGCAATTTTGGTATTTTTTAAGCCCTTTATGCAATTTGGTGAATACTATTCCAATAAAATTGAAACCTATATACGTTAACACTCTCACACTATACACAGTCAATTATATCTTCTTAAATAATAATAAAAAACGATTTATACCAAAACGGAAAGCAATGAAGTCATTGGTGCCTCATCATGTAATTAATGCTTTTTTCATATTTCTACACCATCGATCCTTAGATCATTCGAAACCCTGAATTTTTAATCTATATCTCCTTGAGGGTATTAAAGTAATTGATAGCGACAGACATGAAATCAATTATGTTCAGAGAGAGAATTGAGTCACTTCAATTGGATCCAATAGCAATTGAAAGTGATGGAATAGGTACCAAAAGAGTATCCCGAAGGCGTAGACGTCGACTGCCGCGTCGTAGTCTCCGTCGAGCAGTTCCGGAGCCATGTGGACCGGCGTGCCCACCACAGACCCTGACATCAAAGCCTCGGCTGCGCAGAACCCAAGATCTGAGAGCGCGGCTCTCCCGTTAGCGTCGAGAAGGACGTTCTTCATCTTCACGTCGCGGTGCACAAGCCCCAGCGAGTGTAAGTATCGGATACCTAGACACCAGTATATTAAATTGTAGATGTTTGTCCATCTGATTAATGTCTATTGAAACCCACGGTCACCTACGCTTGAAGTGCAACAGTAACTCCATTTCTGTACATCAACAGTATTGCATTTCAAGACATGACTGCATTTCTAAACAGGACTGCATTTCTGAACAGTATTGCATTTCAATATATGACTGCATTTCTACACAGGACTGCATTTCTGAACAGTATTGTATTTTTCAACAGTATTGCATTTCAAAGACGTGACTGCATTTCTGAACAGTATTGCATTTCGAGATAGGACTGAATTTCTAAACAAAACTGCATTTCCGAACAGTATTGTATTTTTCAACAGTATTGCATTTCAAGACATGACTGAATTTCTAAACAGGACTGCATTTCTGAACAGGACCGCCTTTCAAAACAGGATTGAATTTTTGAAAAGGACTGTATTTCTGAAGAGGAATGCATTTTTTTATTTTTTGATCAGGAATAAATTTTCGGATTAAAATGCATTTTTGGAAACCAAGTTTGAAAGGTTCATGTACTAGTGCTCGTTAACCAGAACTTTTAAAATGGATCACAGTAGAACAAAAAGAGAGGAAATAATGTTAGTAGTACTACTACCACATAGCGTCAAATCTCCCAGAAAATTATTTGTATATGGCTGAGTTGTTCACTAAGAATTGGAGCAACTTCTAAAGTATTTCTCTATTACTTGGTATAGTCCAGAATGGTGGGTAGCACTCAAAAGTAATGCTTAAACGGGACTTATAAAATTAAAGTTATTAGCAGTCTTCCCATAAAAGATTATATATAGCTGACCCTCAACAATATCGCAGCTGATCCTCATCCTGGCTGCGAAGGAGAGGCCAGCGCGCACGGCAGCGTGCAGGTCACGGCACTTCCTCTCGGAGACCAGCAGCACGCAGGGTCCGGAGCCCGCGTGTCGCTGCACTATGGACCCGTACAGCGGGACAATGCGCGGATGTGCTGGGATACTCCTGGAAACCACAATCATCCAGAATTAGAAGCGAAAACTTTTTTAGGCACGTTGGGTACTTTTGGTATGGGGAAGAAGCACTAAACTCGCGTGACCGCAAACAGAAGTGCGCGCGTGTGTGTGTGTGTATGCATGTGTATGTGTGTGTGTATGTATATAGCACAAATAATCTTTCTTAACAACCCAAAAATAATGTTTACAAGTTTTGAAGCTAAGAAGGTTTCACTTGTCATGTGCAATCCTACGACTGACAGTGTATTGTTTTTTAATAACTCGTCGTAACGTCACGACTTTATTATTTGATGCAATAGACAACCAGACAATAATAATAATAAAAAAAAAATTGTTGACATATTATATTATAATCATTATTTATATTATATTTAAATTATATTATATTAATATTTTTGAATTAAAATTGAATATCGTATATTTTGTCCTGTTATTCATGTCAAACGAAACTGCAATAACAGCGTATGACGTCATTCGTGTGTAAGCAAACGTTACTTAATTGGTGCGTTGAGCTGACATATTGTTTTCTTATAATTTTTTTTGTATTTAAAGTTTGCTTAGTGTTACAGCTTAAGGTAGGAAAATTGGTGTGGTATGAATTTCGGACTTACGGAATTGATTCATGCACCGTCACTATATGAGCACTCACTTTCTTCACTTAATACTGTTAATTTTCTATGTTTTACATTAAATTGACCGGAGCACTCGCGAGGCCATTTATTGTTCGGTAGATTTTTTAACCGCCTTCCCGTCGATGATTGATTGTTTCTCTCACGCTAGAGGGCGCGAGTGAGTCGTGTGTTGCGCGGTCGCGCGTGGCGCTGTCCGCGGTTCATTGACGGGAGATTTGAATGTGGAAGGGATTAAGCTTGTTCACTTAGTACTGACTTCACGTATGAAGTCACGCGAGTCGTTTCGCGTCAATTAAAAAAGAACACGTTTATAAATGAACAAGTTCGTGCGCGACCGTCCTATGTTTCCGACAGACGCTGTACGCGGTACTAAAGACGCTACCGGTGACGGGGAAACGAAACGCGTGCAATTGCGTGACGTAGGTGCGCACTCACAGTACACTAAAGTTAACAGTATTACGTCTTCAAACATACGCACTGTTATGCCTTTCGATTGTAACCTTTCTAGCCTAGTCAGCTGCCTATGCCGCTGACACACCATTCTCACTCCCTTCCTTTCGTCTCTCGACCCATTATCCAGTCAGTCATCACCTATCCCTGAAGCCACGCACTCGCGACATAAGTTTTTTCTTAATAGTTAAGTGATTTCGTTTTTTTTTAAACATAATCTTGAACCTGATTTGCTGGAAAAAGGTGTTGCGATTGTAGCCCTTCTGGTTTTGCATTTCTGTAGCCAAAAAAGTTCGGATCATATGACAGATGCAATAGCGGTTAGAATTAACGGTCTGAGTTCGACCTCGGTCATAAATCGCCGAGGAGACATCAATTGGCCACCGAGGAGCCCTGATTTAACGCCTGCTGATTTCTTCCTATAGGGCTACCTAAAAAGCAAAGTTTACAATCCATTGTCACCCAACCTGAATGTTTTGAAGCAAAGAATCACTGAAGAAATCAACTCTATTCCAAGAGCAATGCTCCAGCGAGGTATTGAAAATTTTAGCTACAGATTAAATGAGTGTGAACAAATGAATGGTGCGCATTTGCAAACGGTTGTTTTTCATAAATAAACTTGAAGAATTGCTCTTTAAATTAACATTAAATAAAACGAGATTTAATTGATGTTTTGTTTTTTATTTAACATCTAAAAATGAAAAACATTCTGAGACACCCTTTATATATACAACTCTATTAGATTACGTGGCGCACGCCAGTAAAGGTCCCAGCCGGCATGATTTTTTTCCGACATCTTCAGTAATCATATTTCAGCCAATTTACACAAAACTTTAATTAATTATATATACACCTAACCTAAATCTTTCTCACTCTGTTCATTGATAAAAACCATGTGAAAATCCGTTAGGTAATTTTTGAGTTTATAACATTCAAACAGACAGATGCGGCAGGGCGACTCTGTTTTATAATATAGTAAGAAAAAGAACATTTAAAGTGTATCGTTGTAGTATTGATAGTTCATAGATACGAAAAGTGTGCTTAGCTCTCGACGGGCAATTCATCATAGGTGCGGAGTGCCGGTCAACCGTTTCGCTGCGAGTTATTTATTTGGTTGCGCGCACTTTTGAAACCGTGATATCATCTAGGGTTTTAATTTAAATGTTATAATGTAAAAGACAATTATAATCTACATTAAAAGTCCCAAGTAAAGTATCATATTTATCTGAAAGATTAACACCGAATTGCAGAAAATAGCTTCGCAAATAACTTAACATATTTTTAATTTATTACGTTGAAGATAAAAATGGTTACTGTGAATGAACATTAGGAGATAGACAGACATATATGCCATCGCGGACTTTTCTCTAGGCTTTTTGAAGAACTACAATTCTTTCAAGAATTTTGAAGCATTTTGATGTATCTCATAAGGTTTAACCATCGTAAGCCATTTAAGCGCCCGAAAATCAATTTATTGATTGATCTCTTGATTACAAAACATTGAATTTTCTCTACTACCCAAAAATTTCATTAGAGTGATTGTACATACAAACCGTCCCTAAAAGTATTGTAAATGATAGTGGAAAACTGTATAAATATACGTTGAGTGGTTAAGAAGAAGTAAGCGGACAACCGGACAGACGAAGTTAGCGACTCTATACTATGTAACTATTAATTGTTACCTGGTGTAGAAGAACTCCATGGCCAGTTCGTGGTAGTGCCTCTCGTCGGCCGGCAGGACGGACTTGACAGCCGCGGGGGAGCGTCCTCCCCAACTGCCACGCACCGAGTACACGACGCCGTACTGCCCGCGACCTTCACAACAACAAACCTATCACTGTTGTGTGTGTTTCTATGAGTGATAAGAAGTAATTTCAGTATATTCTGCGTCGCGAAATTGTAATAAAACGTGAAAAATGTTGCTTTATACCTATAACAACATCTTCGCCGAAAAATAAATAAGGTGAAACCGTTACATGTTCCGCTTAGCGAAATATAGAAATATATAAAAATTAAAAAAATTTGAATATCGGCGCATGAAGCTGAGAAGGCAAAAATGAACTGGCAAATAATTGGTCCATTTCTGATATCTTGAGTGAGTCTTCTAGTAAAATGAACATGCATTAGAACGAATTCATACTATTGTCACTAGGTACTAAATTCAACAAGTCTGTTGCGGAACACACGCGAAACCATAACAAGATGGCGAACCGAATGCGGAGATATGACCGGCAACACGCCGACATCAGCGAATTTCCATGGGAAAGACATACAATTCATACATAAATCTCTGTGTTCTGAAAGGGCAGTTTCGCTATTATAGTTTCGCGGTGGAGGTGTTCTAACGCCCACACAACCCTGGATCTACAATTTTTCCTAACCGCGGCAAAAACTTGACACCGGCGACCTTTCTCTCCCTAGATTTAAAAATAAAACTGACAATCGACAGAACGATGAGACCTGAATGCTAAGCGCTTTAGTGAAACAGGTTTATTATCTTCAAACAATAATTCTATAATGCTTCTATATTCTTACAGTTGACGCTACGTGTGCGAGAGAGAAAGCGAATGTATTTACCTATCTCGCGTCCGAGGTCCGGTGTGCCGTGCAGCAGTAGGTCGCAGACGGAGGTCGCCTCGAGGCAGAGGCGGGCTAGCGCAGGCGCGTGCCGCTTGCGCAGCGCGAGCCGCGACTCCTCCGTGTGACGTAGCCGCCCGGCGAGAGCACCCTGCAGGGCCCCCAGCGCGCTCTGGTACCGCCCGTGCGCCGCGCTTACACGCTCCAGGATCTGCACCACCATCACCATCCATTTTAAATACCGACAATTCTTCAGAAGCAAATAGCTTATGCTCGCGGCACACGCACGAGTCGTGCTATCCCCGCTCCCGGTTATTTAAATGCTTATTGTAGGTGATCCTTCGAAGATAGATATATACTTTCAGTGACTTTGAAACGCATCAAAATAGTCTTTTTTCTAAATTGATTTTTATTTGCGCACAATCCAAAAATATAAAAGTAACCTAACTTACTTCTTAAAACATCTGCTATCTGCCAGTGAAAGTCCTGTCAAAATCGGCCCAACCATTTCGGAGATTATCCGGAACAGACAGACAGTCTGTCAAAAATTTTAGATTTTTTTGCTGTAAGTACCGTATGTAATTTCATGTGTATTTAGTAAAAAGATGTTATTTTGACACTACAAACAGACACTTCAGTTTTATTAACTGTATAGATAACTGTAAAAATAATATCTAACAATTAAATATATAGCACTATCAAGTAGGTAACCCAAGAAACACAGTAAGACGGCAAACCTTAATGCGAGTTCATCTACCGAGCGGTTGTTGGTAATTATTTCAAGAACACTGCTGAGACAACATACTCTTTACTTTAGCTGTGTTGGGTAGTAGCGTACTAGCTCGCCCCCGCCAACGTCTGTCGGCCACATAGGAAGGTCGCGCACGTACTTGTCAGCCTATAGCCAGACCAGTTATTATCGGTGACTATGACAACATTATGATAAAGTAGTTAATACCTGAGCCGATATGATGCGTGCCAGCCTGTGGGAGCTGAGCGACTGCACGGTCTGCAGAGCCACCTGCCTCCTCCAGACTGGACTCAGCAGGCAGCAGGCCTCTTCAGCTTCCGACCCAGCTATACTCAACCTGTTTATAGAATTCCATGTTAATCCACTGGTATTCTGTAATACATACTAGATCATTATAAGCTATAGTGGAGTTCTGGAGTGGAGTTCTGATTTTGGGTAAATTATATGTGGGACGCCCCTCCGCAAGATGGAGCGACGACCTGCGTAGAGTGGCTGGATTCGAATGGATGCGAGGGACCAAAGATAGGGTCCAGTGGCGATCCTTGGAGAGGCCCATGTCCAGCATTGGACAGATACAGGCTGATGATTATGATGATGAATTATAAAGCTAGGAAAAATATAATTTCACATAAATAATGCATTATAAAGTAAACTGCCTTACTAACCTAGTGGTCGTAGGCGCAACTGCTATGATCGAGACTCCGGGTTCGATTGTGTGTGTGAAGTGTTATAGGGTTTTTCCTATGAAATTCTCAGTGGCAGCTCAAAGTTTCTCTTTGTGCCCGATTAATGGCAATAGCTCAAACATACACGGCGAACTGTGGGTGTAAGATAATACACCTCTGCCTAACCCTTCAAGAATACAGGCGTGATTGTATGTTATGTTAAGTAAAATAAAGTCTAAACGTATAAATTTTTGGAATTCCCACACAAACGATAATGTCGAGAGTATAACGTCATACGCGGAGTCAGTATTAAATAAACTCAGAAAATTATAAGAAAACAAAAGATGTCAGCTCAACGCATCAATTGCGTAACGTTCATTTACACACGAATGACGTCATGCGCTGTTATTGGTGTTTCGTTTGACATGAAGAACAGCATAAAACATTCGATCTCGTATATCAATTTAAAAATATAAATCATTTTAATTTAACAAAAAAATAATTGAATTATGAATATCATAAATATTAGGGAAATTATTTTCAACTAAAAAATTTTTTGTGATTACTTTCCTATTATGATCAAATGCGCTAGTTAATGAACAAAAATGCGTTGAGTGAAACACACTTGCTGAGAAAACGCCGGAGTGAGTCGAGTAGAGTGCGCAGGACGGAGAAGGAGGCGCAGGGCTGCAGGTCCACTTGCCAGGCCACGGAGACCAGTTGACGCATCGCCTCGCTTGCCGGCCGCCCGCCCAACTCCTCGCGGCACGACACTTCCAGAGACTCCAAGCATCTGACACACAACCCATACTACCCATAGGTATATCGTTATACACAAAGTGATGAGTTTTTAAACAGTGAGCTGTTAAACTATAAATATGTTGAAAAAAATATTAAATGATTACAATGAATCAATTTTTATAACTTATAATACATATCCCCTCCTCGCGGTAGATTCTTCCAGATATTCAAAGCGTATAAACACACACACTCACACCTGTATATCGATATACACAGAGTGATGAGTTTTTAAACAATGCTTCTGGACGCCATATACATATACCCGACCGCACACGCTTTTTTTAAAACTATTTTGTTGATTTACTTTTTATTTAGCATACCAACTCACCTTTGTAACGTTCCAAAGTACGTCTCCTTGAGGCAATCTATAAACTTGACTAATTTCAAACTAATCTTACGACTCAGTCTCGACAGAACTGGAAACAAACAAGACAATTCTTAACGAAAAAGAACTTAAATTATATTTAGGAGTTTACTGGTTTTTTTTTCCGGTTAATCTCCGAAACGGTTGGACCGATTTTGACGGAACTTTCACTGGCAGATAGCTTATATTATAAGGAGTAACTTAGGCTAATTTTATTTTAGAAATAGAATTAGGATTCCGCGAAAATAAAATAATAAGCAATTGTATCTTTAAAAGAATTGACGGACGACCGCCGCGAACGGAAGCGGGGTCACCACAATACAGACTGTGTCTGTAGTCTATAGCTAGTGTGAAAATAAAAGTGTCAAGGACTCACCAGTCTGCTGTACGTCTAACGAGGCCTGCTTGACTGATATGTTGAGAGTGTTGGTGCACGTGGTGGCGCTCGTGGTGGTGGTGGCGGTGGTGACGTCACTGCGCCCCCACGCGCTCTCTGACGCCGAGAAGCGGTCCGACTCGGTCTCGACGCGGATCTCGTCGTACGGGGGCGATACTGACTCTCCCACTCGTTGCTTCTAAAATTTATGTTTTAGTGTTGGATAGCACGTAGATCGAGGAAGGCTATAGGCTATATAACATCACGCTATGACCAGTAGGAGCGGAGCATCAATAAAAAATGTTTCAAAAACGGGGAAAATGTATTGCTTTTGAGAGCTTCTAATGCGTACGCTGCTTGAATGGTTATAGTTACGCAACAATCGTGTGTGACGAAATTGTTTTTCTTAAAAAGTTCTAAAAAAAAGTCCGCGATAGCATATGTCTATCTTTTAAGGTTTACTCAATATAACCTTTTTTTATCGTAATAAAATTTGTTCTAAAACAATGAAACAATCTGAAACAATTCTAATGAATTATTTGCGAAGGTGTTTTTAATTACATAGTATTAAACCTCATCGAAATAAATACGTTATTCATTATAAGTATTTAATTTTGAACAAAATAGCATTTTATAGTAATTGATTTAAATTAATATCTCAGGAGGTATCACAGTTTTAAAATAATTCGGCAGCAAAATAATGATCAAGTATCGCGAGCGCATTTTTATTATGCAGAATAATGTGAGAGGTTACAAGGAATGCTATGACGGATTGGCGGGCAATCTTCAAATTTGGCGGTCGACATTTTTTGATTTTATTTAATTGTGGCGTTATATTTTCATTGTTATTGTTTATTCTTAAAGTTTGTCTTTCTTTTCAACTTTTATATCTGTAATTTTGTGTAGTTTAGTTAATTTTGTGTAGCTTCGAGAACATTCAGTGGTAAGTTTTTTATTTTATTTTAATCATGGATCTGGATCCTGAGCCTGATCCTCCTCCTGACAAACACCCTTTGATAACACTATTAGATGCAGATAGATATATTTCTTCCGATCCTAAAATGTTGAACTCAGTATCTGTTGAGGATATGAAAAAGTATAGACGGAAATTGACTCAGACTTTTAAACCAATAAAAGATAAATCTGTTCGGTTTAATAAGAAGCCATTAATTACAAACACTTCTTTAACAAATCTTCCTGTTTCCACCAAGTCTTCCGAGGTAGGGAGTGCTCTAAGTTCTCATAATACTGACAGTAATACTTCAGATGAGAAATTTTCAAATAATGTTAACAGACAATTTTATAAAGACTCAGACCCCGGTCCATATATTGTTACAGTGGAATTAGTAACGGAGGATCCGAAAGCAGGTACAACTCTGCATCCACTAAAATTTGGCTACTTTTTACAAAAAAATCAAATGACAGATGTTTTAGAAGACGGAATAAAAAAAATTGGTAGAAATCGTCTGTCAGTATCATTTAAGTCGTCAATAGCTGACAATAAATTTTTAAGCAATTCCATATTAGGTAGTAATAATTATAAAACTTCAATTCCGACTTATAATTTATGTAAATTAGGAATAATTCGTGAGATTCCAATTGAGTGGTCGCATAATGACATTATTAAAAATTTAAGAATTCCTGATGGATTTGGGTCAATCATACGTTCCCGTAGGCTTAGTAGGAAGGCCAGTAGCCCAGAGGGCTCTACTTGGATCCCTACACAAACAGTAGTCATAACTTTTGATGGTCAAGCTCTTCCTTCTCGGGTATTTTGTTTTTATTCATCTCTGCCAGTGGAACAATATATTTACCCAGTAATACAATGTTTTAATTGCTGCCGTTTTGGGCACACACGGATTCAGTGTAGAAGCAAACCTCGTTGCTTTAAATGTGGTGAGAATCATGATGGTTCATCATGTGATGTAGATGGGGACTACAGATGTATTAATTGTTCTGGGCTTCACAAAGCCATAGATAAAACTTGTTCAGAGTTTGTGCGTCAAAAAGACATAAAACATTATATGTCTAATCATTCAGTCTCTTACCAAGAAGCTGACAAAAAATTCTCACCAGCAAAAAAATCATTTGTTGAGGTTTTAACCTCCAACCCTAATAGGGATAAACCATTAATACACACACAGGCAGATGATTCAAAAAGAAACACTCTTTCATATAAAAAAACATTTTTATTGAAACCAAAAACACATGCTCCTTTAGCTAAGGGCTATGATATTAAAGCACATAAGGACTTGATTAAAAATTATGAAATTCCTCCTTCAAATAATGGTTGTGCCTTGAATAACAATAAAGATACCAATGAAGTAAATGTAGATATAAATGCCTTGATTATTTCCTTGATGAATATTATTTCTAATTCTTGTTTACCTGACCACGTTGCAATCAACTTGATTCAAAATATATCAGTCACACTTTTTAATTCCTTCAAACATGGATTACATTCTTCAGTGGAACTGTAGAAGTGTAATATCAAAACGGACTGATTTATATTACTTGATTAATAGATTTAAACCACCTATTTTAGCTTTATGCGAGACTTGGTTGAAACCAGGTACCATATTTAAAGTACCAGGCTATTTTATTCTGAGAGATGACAGAGAGGATGGTTTTGGGGGCTCAGCCCTTCTTATTAAAAAAAATGTTTTTTTTTAATCTTTATCACTGCCTTTTTTTAATAAGGGGAAATTAAATGCAGTTGCAGCTATAATAGATAATATTTCATTTCTCTCTCTTTATATTCCCCATAAAGATACTTCAGTAATTCCTGTACTTAAGTGTATTATTGATTCTATCCCTTCTCCAGTTATTATTTTAGGTGACTTTAACGCTCATCATTCCCTGTGGGGCGCTCCTAACGATGATAGGTTAGGAATTGAACTTGCTGGTATAATAGATGATTTGAACCTATGTGTCTTAAATGATGGCTCAGTGACTCGTCGTGGTATTCCGGGTCAATCTTTGAGTTTTTTAGACATTTCTCTTTGTTCGTCGTCCCTCTCTTCCTGTTTAATGTGGAGGTGTCATGAGTTATCATATGGTAGTGATCACTTTCCAATCATCATTTCGAAGCCTACATCAGTTTCCCGCCTAACTCCTCTACCACCGTTACTGAAGTATAATCTAACAAACTGTAACTGGGAGTTATTTAGTTCAGTTCTGGATAATAAAATTACATCACAACCTGAAGTTTGTTTATCTAACATAGAACAATCATATGATAAACTTATTACTAGTTTGAAGTTAGCGGCTGATGAATGCTTTCCTTGTAAAAATGTTGCTAGTAGAAATATTCAGTCTCCACCTTGGTGGGACAAGGAATGTACTCAGGCTATTCATAGACGAAATATTTCTGAAAAAAATTGTGACTTGGTGCTTGATTTAAATTCTTTTCTTCAATACAAAAATACTTTAGCGGCAACTAAAAGGCTTTTAAAAAAGAAGAAGCGAGATGGTTGGCAACGTTTTTGTTTGTCACTGTCGCCTGAAACTTCTCCCTCTATAGTATGGCGAAATATACGTCGTTATAGATCTTCCACAAAAACTAATCATAATTTTTCTTCCTTCTCGCTTGAGTGGGTTGAACCCTTTTTGAATAAACTGGCCCCAAGTTATGATCCTAATTTAGATGAAATGCCTTATAATTACATTTCTGATTATAGTAACACCTTGGAGTCCTTAGATGCTCCTTTTTCATTACAGGGATTGAAATTAGTCTTGAACCGTGTTTCTGATACGTCACCTGGGATTGATGGTATTCCGTATTCTTTTGTGGTTAATGCAAAACCTTTAACTTTATCATTTATTTTGAATTTAATAAATATTATTGTTGAAACTGGTCGCATTCCAAACTCGTGGAAACAACAAATAGTAATTCCTATTTTAAAACCTAATAAAGATCCATTTGATGCGAATTCATTCAGGCCTGTGGCTTTGTCATCGGTTCTCTCTAAATTGACAGAACATCTAATCAAAAACAGGTTAGAATGGTTTTTAGAGCACCACAATCTTTTAAGTTCTTCTCAGTTTGGGTTTAGGAAGGGACGTAGTGTTTCTGATAGTCATTCAATTTTTTCGACAGATATTCAAATTGCCTTAACCAGGAATGAATCATTGGTGGCTGCATTTCTTGATATTGAAGCTGCTTATGATAATGTTGACTTGATAGTACTAAAAAACAAGCTGCAGAACCTTAATATTCCTTCAAAGTTTATAGATTTCATTTTTAATCTTTTTAGTGGTAGAACTATTATCTTGAGGACTCTGGGAATGAACAATCACAGCCGAATACTTTGGAAAGGTGTACCGCAGGGGTCTGTTCTTAGTCCTATATTGTATGATGTTTATACAAATGATCTAGATTCTGTAGTTTTCCCTCAGTGTTCTGTTCTTCAGTATGCTGATGATTTACTAATTTATTCCTCGAACAGTTCGATAGGTTTAGCTGCTAAAATTGTAGAGCAGTCATTGGATAGATTATCGCATTGGATGTCTGATCATCGTCTTTCCTTTTCTGTTTCTAAAAGCAAGGTAGTCGTTTTTTCTCGAAGAAAAACTAATCCTCATATAAGTGTTTCTTTAAATCAGGCGAGCTTACCGTTAAGTAACGAAATTATTTTCCTTGGTAGAATATTTGATAGCAAATGTACAGGCATTCCGCATGTTAATTACATAGTTGCTAAGTGTGAAAGAAACATTAATATGATGAGAGCACTTTCTGGAGTTTGGTGGGGTGCACATCCTTTTTCTTTAAAGTTAATATATAATGCAATGATTAGAAGTCTTTTAGACTATGGTTCTTTCACTCTTTGTCCTGTTAATAAATCTGTAATTCATAAACTTAACCTTATTCAATCTAAGAGCCTGCGTATTGTCATTGGGGCCATGAAAAGCACATCCATTGATGCTCTGCAAATAGAATGCGCAGATCCACCCCTGCACATAAGTTTTCCATGTAATCCTCTCTTCTTTTTTGATTACAGTGTGCTTATTTTCCAACCTGATGTAAGATTATCCATAGGTATAGGAAAAAATATGTCAAATACTGATTCCAAACTTTTGAATTTTATTAAAAAGAACACTCCTAATGCGGAAGTTTTTTTTACTGATTTATCTAAATCTGTTGAACCACATAAAGGAAATTTTTCAGATTTTTTTGGAAATGTTTCGACCATTCAAAATAATAAACAAGGAGTAGGTGCTGCTTTTTATCAAATTTCGTCTGGATATTTTAAGCTTTTTAAATACTCTTCTCTAATATCTAACTTTTCTGGGGAATGCTTAGCTATTTTGGAATGTATCAGCTATATCATAACGGAAAAAATTACCAGGGCTGTGATCTTTACGGATTCTTTAAGTTGTTTACAATCTCTTTTACATAATCCTTTTAAAAAAAATAATTGGTCACCGATTTCTCTTGTAATTAAAAATAAACTGAAATACTGTGTGCAACTAGGTTTACAAGTTTCCTTGATATGGATTCCTGGTCATTCAGGTATCCATGGTAATGAAAATGCTGATGGTTTGGCTAAATTGGCAGCTTTTCAAGGTGCTCCTGATAATTATTTATATAGCCAGGATGTACTTTCTTTTCTACCTCGTCAAGACTTGGTTGAAAGGTGGAATATGCACTGGGGTCATTCAAGCAAAGGTAAATTTTATAAAAGATTTCAATCTTCAATTGCTCTAAAACCGTGGTTCTCCAAATGGAGATTTAGTAAGAAAATTACAACTATTATTTCGAGGCTAAGGTTTGGCCACTGTTGTTCGCCAGTCCACCTGAACAAATTAAGGATTAGAGATACATCTATCTGTGAGTGTGGTCTGGAAGAGGGTAACATTATGCATATTCTCTTCAACTGTTCTCTTTATAACTCTTTACCACTGTATGATATTTTGTATAATTATAAGGCTATTCTTCCTTGCGACCTGTCATCTATCTTATCTCTCAATAATATTATATATATTAAATCATTAGTAAAATTTCTTAATCATCATAAATTGTCATTGTAGGTTTCTAATATTATTTTTAATTGTATTTATTTATTGCCACTTCTTCATTTACCCGCCTATTTCCTCCATCCGCCTAAAGTATCGAATTCGCATAACTTGAAAATGGCAGTATTAGTCTCTAAAGTTGACTGGGTTGCCAAGATTGAAAACAGAAGAAGAAGAATGTGAGAGGCGGGCGGTAACTATAATACAGTACCTATAACCCACTCTCTCTAACCCTTTCTCTCTCTCTCTCTTTCTCTTTTATATGACGCAGACGAAGTTGCGCGGGTCAGCTAGTACAAGATAATTATATCTTATATAATTGAATCACATTCAATAATTATCAAATTTCGATAGCACCGGAGCAGAGAAATCTTCTTGTTTGTTCTTGCGATTAGTAGTTTCCAGGGCTCCTTGGGAAAGACGGGGTTCAAAGAGAGACAGGGCCCAGAGAACTTACTTTGAAGATTTATCTCTGCTCGGGGCAGTTCGATTGGTGGAATACCTCCACCCTAGAGAAGGTCGTAGCCGAATAAACCTTGAGTTGTTTTTCTGCGATAAGTATGGTTTCCAGAGATCCTTGGGGAAAGGGAATTCAAGGCCGGCAACGAGGAAATAATACTCTGGTGTAATACAAACGTCTATAGGCTATAAGGCTACCATTAGGTAAGTCGTAAGCTTGTTTGCCAACTTTAGTACGGTTGTGGTTCTCATCTTGAACCTTGGACAAGTTCTACCGAATTCCATCACCTGGACAAATATTGTCAAGTTTGTTAATAGATTAGATAACTCACTTCAAGTGGTCCATAAGATTCGCAGACTTCGGCGCTCTCATCGTTCGAGCTGATGATCTCGTAGTCGTCGAAACGGTAGCTATCGTAGTAGACAGCTTCCTCGCCGTCGGAGGCGTCCTGGGAGGGCGGACATGCGGGAAACCGGACGGAGAGAGTGTCCGGACTCATGGACGTGGAATAAAAAACGGAACTTGAGACGGCGAACCTACGATCTTGGTGGCACGGGAGATCTGAAAACGAAGCAATATGAATATACCAGTCTTATCATGAAGTATGTCAATGATATTAGTTTTCTATGATTAAAGCGTACGGAACAATTAAACGTATTTAATTACGCTCTTAGAGAGAGTACACTACAAACTAGACCTGTGTCGATACTACATCAAAACCCCTGGGCAAGTATACAGAACTGCAGGCAGTTGTCGGAAGCTTTCCCGGCTTTACTATAGAAATACTCCAAATAATCCGTAGTCACAGAACACCGCACACTTAATAAGCATCTATATACACTGGGTGATACAGACATGACTGCAGAGGTGATAGCTGCGCACGCTCTGGAGCGTGGCGTCTCAACGAGCAAACTACCTTGGGACGCCGAGGACGTCCAGTAAGACCTACGCCGGCATAAGCAAACTGCTGGCCTTCCCGCAGGGCATTGGGTAGCTGGACTAACAAATCCCACCCATCACGTAAAAAGAGTCCATCAGAGGTCTAGTTGCGGAAACCAGCCCGCTCGCCAAAGACCTGTGTCAATCAATCATTTGTCGCAACCTGAGTCAATCGCAAAGCATTAGCAAGGTGATTGAATCAATTTGCTTCGTTCATTTCGATTACTGGATCACTTCTGTAGCTCTATCGCAGTTCGTGGTTCGATCATTTGATTTTACTTGTAAAAATAGCCTCGTATAGTGTTAACCTTCCCTTCTTGTTACATCTGACATTATTATTCATAAGACAAAAATTAAACAAACACAGATAATATAAAATTATATCGACAACTACTATTATAGTGGTCTATAATAACTGTTATAACATTTTCGATCAGTTTTGTTAAGTTTTTATTACAATCAATAAATCGCCAACAAATGAATAAGAAAGAGAATGTCAAAAATTAATAAAAAGGAAACAAAAACCCCGAATGCAATAAAACACTTATTAAAAAAATTAAAATTATTTATTTTTTTTCTTTTTATTTGATTCCCAGACGTCGTACTAAATTATGAATATAGCCTATATCACTCTCACAATTAAGACGAATTTAACATCTCGTATGCTGAAATCCATCAAACCGTTTAGGCTTCAGAGCATGACAAAGAAACGGACATAGGTACATAAATACATACGCTTGAAAAAAAATAACACTCTACTTTCGCAGCCGGGCAAAAAACACAAGAAATAGTCAATAATCTATTAGAAATAGGTATTACGTATGAAATTGCCACATGAACAGCATGCATGAACATGCATGAGCAGCATGAACGCATGACATCACACAAACATACAAACACATACATACATACACATATAAATCCATACATACAAGCACCAATAGAACTGATCAAAGCGATTAATTGTGATCCTTAACTAAGTTTTTAAATATATTAATTAAGTGATCGCGCACGTCTTATTGGTAAAGTAATGCATTCCATAACCGAGCTGCCTGGATTGAAAAAGACTTGTCAAGAAAATTAGTCGTATATTATGTTAAATGTGATACTTTATCTTGAGGAGATATTTCAATATTTTAATGCGTAACTCATTTACAGTCAGACACTATTACTATTGTATAATATTTTATATTGTAAACTATTGTACATTGTATATTAATTTAAAAAAATGTAATTTCTTACCGTCAACGCTCCAATCCATATTATAGACTTCACTTTTCATTTCCTGCAGAAGTGATTGCATTATTCGCACCAACTCCTGTTTTTTGTCGCCCTTTGCGAATTTTTCGTTTATTGTCTGAAAATATTAAAAAAAACTAGAACCATTGAATAATCTTATTAAATACTATAAATAACTGTTTATATTACATAATATATGTACTTATATTATATTTTTTACTTATACTAAATAACTTTTTAATAGTAAATGTGGAGACCAATGTTATATGGGAGACTTACTCTTTATCCCGTGTGGGAGACAAACTGAAAAAGTGTGCAGCTGTGGACAGTAAATAGCAATTCAAAATCTCGCCAAAATGGCGTTAAGAGATATAACAAATTAATGTACTACGTAGAAATTAAAAAGACCTACAAAAATGTCACAAAGACTATACGTCTATCTTTTAAGGAACACCCACAATAAGCATTTTTGTCTTTAAAATAGCCGGGAGCGGGGGAGGAACATTCGCGCGAGCATTCTGTAGTCCACGTGAGCGAAGCCACGGCCACAGCTAGTATTGCCCTACGTATTGACGTAATGCCCTATTCTGTCCTTTGTCACACTAAAATATAAAAAGATCGCGCGCACAGTGAGAGCATAAGCATGTTTCATAATTTCCCTTATGCAAACGATTTGCTAACTAAGGATCGAAGGACACATGCGCATAAATCGAACAAACGAAATACGAAAGTTGAAATCCGTATCCGTATACGCGAATCAAGATACCAATAATCCGTAACTGTACGCGCGAAATAAGATAGTAATAATCCGTATCCGTATCTACGGATTAAGATACCTATTATCCGTTTGCGTATCAGTGCATCCACATTTTTAAGTATCCGGCACATCCCTGATCAATTTATCCAAAAGCCGATTGCAATATTGGTAATATTTATCTCTTGTAATTAGTGCAAAAACATAAAGGCGTTATGTATAACAACAGGCATAGTGACGTTCCAGGATCAACTGGGGCCCAAGTCTGCTAACAAAATAGTGTTTCAATAGTGTGTTCATAGTATCTCAAAAGACATATGGTCACCATTTGGTATTCTGCTCTACAATGGCGTATCAGTGGTATCTCGATAGTAACTCAATAGTTGTCAAAACGGTATTCCCTTAAACATTTGACAGCTTTCTCAATCGTCCTTCTATGGTGTTTTGACTATTGAGTAACCATTGAACAACGATATCTTTTCTAGCACGATTGCTTACACGTTTCCTAAAAATTATATCAAAATAATATAAAAATAAATCGTAAACCTAATGTGGCCGTGTGTATCGTTACGCTTGCTCATTTTAACATTAGGCAGATGGCATTTAAACGTTTTTTATAAAATATACACAAAAATTTACTTTTTCTTTCGCGCTCTACAAAATACTTTCTAAATATTTTCAAATTACTCGCATCTTTATAACGGCTCAAAGATTACAGTGACAGGCATTTATATATTTTAATGGCTTTGCACCAACAATCGGCAACAAGTTTTCAGAATATTTACAAAAAACCGACACAATGAATTTTTGATTATTGAATTTTTAAATTAAAAAAAAAAAACAGAGGAAAGGAATTGAAGAATTGAAAGCTCAATTTTGAATTTTTTCATGAATTATAGTCTGAATTGTTGCATAGCATGTCGGTGACGCGAAATCACAAGATTTTACTCATCCAAAAAATCAAACGCGCATATGATACAGTCGAGTATATACAATGTATTAGTGTATATATGCGTATACCATGTACACAGGCCGCTATACTACGCGTCACTAGTCTGACACAAGCGCAATACGTCACGAGCATGTTGAGGTCATCGGTGACGCAAAGTTCACGTAAACCTATAAGTTTTTCGCCTACCAAAAATCTCTCAATGCAGCTAAAAAGTTTTTTTACTGCAAAAATATAGTTATTTACGTAATCTTATAGATTTATTGGAGATTTAACAGAAAAAATAGCACTAACAAGCATTGTTAACTAATAGTAGTTTCGATTAGTAACACTGAACCCACGGTAGATTTTGATAGGCAACGCTAACGGCGTATCTATTGCCATCCCACTGACACACTATCACAACGCTATAGAGATTCTATCGAGACACAAATTAAATTTTAGCAGAATACCAAATTTGTTACAATGTCAATTTAATATCAGTAATGACGATATCATGACAATGGTAGGTTCTTAAATGTAAAATAGCAGACGTGGGCCCCTGGTGTATATCAAGTTGTGAAGCAGGGGTGGTAAGACTGCGACCACCATGCACATGGTGATAAACCAGTATGTATTCAGCTGCCCGTGATCTCTCAGCGGTCACCGTCGATTTTGGACTGTACCGTGCTTACTCTATCAGGGCAAATCGCATTCCTTTTTCTATGGATCATTTAACCAGTTACCTCGTACAAGTGGTGTTCTTGCTGGGCCACGTACTGTATCTTCTTAGGCACGACTTGCAACTCACGAGCCATGTCAAAGGAGGACAGGATGAACTGCTGCAGGAGTTTCACGTGGACCTGATGGACAAAACAATGCTCATGGAAGACTCGATCATATTTTATTCGCTAAACTTTAGCATGTTTAACATCTTTAGCCATCTCGTCATTTAAAAATTGGTGAAATGGTGGCTAAATGCTAAAACCTTTGAAGTAAATTTAAAAATTTGGAAAAAGCCACATAACAATCATTTGATTTTTAAGAAAAAAAAGTCATACCATTGACTTATTTGTATTATTTAGACAACTTAACATAATAGGCTTTAATTTTAGATCCAAATAAGTAAACTTTTTATTTATAAAAAAAAACCATTTTATTGACGAATTACGGGTATGTACTAGACTATTGGTATTAAACAGGTAACTAACTAGTTAATGTTATTCTGAAGATATTAAACAAAACTCGGTTTCGAAACGTCCATTTTTTCGAGAGTTATCGTAACCACCTTGTAAAAAAACCGAACGTTCAAGTAAAGAAAATCGTTTTTTTTTAATAGAAAAAAAAAATGTTTATTACGTAATATGAGATCTAGATTATTTGAACTGCTTTCTTGAAATATATCTACTCATATTATCGTATAAGTGACAATTGGTTGTTGTAGAGGCAGTTTAAGAGCAAAAAATTGCTTGACTTTGACGTCGCGTTATGACGCGTGCAAAAACACAGAGGCAGTCTAAGGACTGCCAATAAAGGAGTGACAACTGAAAACAATGAAATAACTAATCTTTTTTATTTTTTTAATCAATTACAAATTTCATAATTTGTAAGCTGCTATTACAGCATGTCCTTGACGCAAAATCATAATATTTTACCCATCCAAGAAGTCAAACACGCATATGATACAGTCGAGTATACAGGGTATTAGTAGACCGCTCCCGAAAATGAAGACAGACGATAGTACTAATGACACCTTTGATGATGGGATTAAAAAAAAAAATCATATTATTTAAACTTTTTATTAGCATTATTTACGCTCCATCGTGTTAGTACAGCTAAATGAAACGATAATTTCACAAAAAATACATTACTTTACTTAAAAAAAAAACCAGCAATGAAACACAAAATCAAAAACAGCTGATGCTCGGATCAACGAACGCCCGGGCGCAGCGTCAATCTTGCGCTGCACGCAACTAACAATCAAATAAATACTTATTTACAACATTTGTCTAAATAACTAACTTATCTACTTTGCCACTGTGCTAGTCTTTACCTAGCCACTATCTTTCGAATTCACCGGTTGAATAAGCTAAGTACCGGGTTCGATTCCCTGCTTATGAAAAAAATACTTGAATGAAATTTTAAAAAGGATAGATTCATGCTTTTTAATCCGTCGTGTAATTATGTTTATTACTCTGATGTATTCAGTTATGTACGATCTACTCAGATCAGTTCAAAAATAAGATATAAAAAAAAAATTGGTATGAAACAGCTTACCGATCTAAATCCTCCGTGGCCTTATGAGATGCGGCTCAAATTGTGCCCCATTCATTTCGAGGCAGATTTGAGCTCGGCGTTGCGTCTCCTTATGCAGTCGGGGCATCATCGTGGGGTCTTCGACACAGTCCGCGCGTAGTTTGTCGAAAACATTCACGATCCTTTGGCGCATTTGGTTAGCACTATCACACTCACGATTAAAAACCCTTTCTTTCACATACCCCCACAGAAAGAAGTCTAACGGGGTCAGATCAGGTGAGCGAGGTGGCCAAGCATGTGGTCCTAGTCTGCCGATCCAGCGATCATCAAACAGCTCGGTGAGGCGCTCACGGACGAACCTTGCCACATGTGGAGGTGCACCATCATGCTGATACCATGTGCGGCGATATTCAGTCAATGATAGGTCGTCTAAAATGTCCACTATTTGTTCATTTATAATGTTTAAATATCGCTGTCCGTCAAGTCGCTGTGGCAGAAATACTGGCCCTAGTATGCGATCCTTAAATAAACCTGCCCATACATTAACCGACCATCGGGTTTGGTGCCCGGTTTGTAGAACTGCGTGCGGGTTCACCTCGGAATACACGTGTGTATTTCTTCGGTTCCACAACCCGTTTCTGGTAAATGTTGACTCGTCCGTCCAGATGACGTGTTCAATGAAATCAGGGACACGTTGTTGCTGGTATAATAACCAACGGCAGAAAACTCGCCGGCGGTCGTGATCGCCGGGTACCAAAGCTTGCACTTTGTGTACTTTGTATGGCCGCATTCGGTTACGCTTTAACACCTTATGAACTGTCCAGTACGACACACTTGTTCCATTCCGACACCTTAAGAATTTAGCAATACTTCGTGTACCTAAGTTCGGATACCGGCGAACGACATCTAAAATGCGCTCCTTGGCCTGAACTGCCACTTGACTTCCACCTCCTGTCGCTACTGGAGCAATGGGTCGATTTTCCAACACTCGCTGAAATGCTGCTGTTATCAGACGAGAGTCAGCCGGATGTCGAGCTGTCGGGAATCTCTCTCGGTAAATTCGCAATGCACGCGAAGCATTCCCGCGAGCTTCTCCAAGGCACATTATTCATTAACATGCTACCGTATTCACGAACACTATAAACGTATGCGTTAGGCATTATTAAAACAAAACTCTCATAAAATCAACACAATCTTAAAAAGAAACAAAAAACATAACAATAAAATAATGACAAGAACTTAGTTAACAATACGATTGAACGAATATCTGTCGCCCACGCACGCGCACATGAAATGAAAGTCAAAGTGTAACTGTCTCAAGAACTAAAAATACTAAACGTAATAATCAACCCCGCCAAAAGAAATAAAGCGCCGCGGGCCGCCTCCTTGCAGTAGCCCCTCGTTAGCGTCGAAAGCGGCACTTTGATCTTTTCCGCAGATCGATAAACCGTTATACCTACATTCACGACTATTATTTCATAAGTTTAGTTATCCCTACTGACTAGTCTTCATATGGAATTTAGAAGTTATAATTAAAATTTTTTTAATACATTTATACAATCAATTGTACCCTGAATTGACCCTGAACTGATATGAATAGGTACATAACTGAATACATCAGAATAATAAACATTCTTACACGATGGATTAAAAAACATGGCTCAATGCTTGTTAAAATTTTATTTAAGTAGTTTTTTCATTCGCGGGGAACCGAACCCGTTACTTTTTTAATTCAACCGGAGAATTTGAATGAAAGTGGCCAGGTAGACACTAGCACAGTGGCAAAGTAGATAAGTTAGGTATTTAGACAATATTGTAAATAAGTATTTGTGCGATCGCCAGCTGCGGGCCGCGCTCGCGCTGGACTGGCGCCGCGACGCGCCGCGCCTGCGCGTTATTTGACCCGAGCAATCAGCTGTATTTAATTTGGTGTTCATTGCTGGTATTTTTTTTAGTAAAGTATTGTATTTTTTTGTAAAATTCTCGTTTCATTAAGTTGTACTAACATAATGGAGCGTAAATAATGCTAATAAAAAGTTTAAAAAATATGATTTTTTTTAAATCAGGATCAATTTTTTTTCCGTCCCATCATCAAAGGTGTCATTAGTACTATGGTCTGTCTTCATTTTCGGGAGCGGTCTACTAATACCCTGTATACAAAGTATTAGAGTATTTACGCGTACACATGTACACAGGCCGGTATACTACGCGTCGGTAGTCTGACGCAAGCGCAATACGTCACGAGCATGTCGGGGTCATCGGTGACGGGAACCTATAAGTTTTTCCTCTACCAAAAATCACTCAACGCGAGTTACCACGCCATAAGCCGTGGGACCGGCGGACAATGACCGTGGGATCGCTGACCATGCAGATTGCGGCCGTGGGAAACGACGGCGTGACTCCAACTTGATTATTACTTTAATTAATTTTAAGTTAATCTTGTTTAAGAACCATAAGTGTAAACACCTATTATAATTCTTTTAAAATAAATCTTTTTTTTTAATTTAAACTCGTACCGCCTATCATAACTCGCGGCTAACTTAAAAAATAAGGATTTGTTATAGAGCCTATAGTATAGACCACTCAATCGCAAGGATATGAGTGCTATTTTTAGACATTGTTTGTGCATTTGAATGTGTGTGTGAACTTCGATGCCTTTTCTTACCTACAAATACATAATAAACATTTGAAGTAGATTCTAGGTAATTCTAGATAATGCGAGAATAGTTTTTCATTCAATAATTTGTTGTTAGAAGCCTCCCAATTGACTCTATGACATGTGAAGACATACGATAGCTCGCGGTGCGGTGCGGCGGCGATGTTCCTATAAAGTTCGTAACGTTGCGTGGTACGGGAAATCTACCGCTAGCGTTGTACAAAAATTATTACTTGAGCAATATGTAATAAACAGTCTATTTCGACCACGATATCGACTTACCTCACTCAACTTCGTACAATATTCGAGCAGATAACTATGCATGCAGTCCGCCGCAAACTTGATCACCGTATTCAGCATTACTGTCCTACTTCCGATACAGCGGGCATCATCTTTCACCTTCCCACTAGTTTCGCTCCCATTTCTCGAGTACGTCGAAGCGAACGCGGCCAGACCTTTATATTCGACTGTACGCAGGAGTTCGGAATCGTCGACGATTATCCATTGGCTCTTGACGTAGTTCTTCTGATGTGGACTTGCTGAAATTATAAAAAAAAAAACATTAAGAAGCACAAAAAATACGATGCCACATGGGACGCCTCTCATATGTAAAACGTCTAGATTTAACCAATGACGTTTTACAAATAGACGCGTTATCAAGTCGAAAGTAAAGCGCGTCAATGCCGTATGTACTTATAATATATCATTGGATTTAACTATATTTGTTCATCGAACTGAGGGTCGATTAGGCAACATAATTATAATGGCTTAATTAAATAATAATGCGTGTGTCTCTGTCAATTATTGTTTTAATACTCTTTAAATTTAGAACTGTTTTTGTAAAAATCTTTTAGTTTGACGCTGATTCGCCCGCCGGCGTAGGCGTGACGTTCCATAGACGCCAGGATATCGATGTTAAGCGTGAACAATATTTTATATAGAAATACTAATTGTTCTGGACTTTCTGGTAATTAATGACTCGATCACAGCGCCACCTGTCGGGTCCTAACATGGCTCGGATAAAACAAATATATTAGATGAATCAGTCAGGTCCTTCAAAAGTTACAGTATTACAAACGGACAAGATTGTTTTATCGTAGCACTGCTAAATTAATACACTATACCTGATGGTGACCACAATGTAATGCAATAACACCTTGAGATTTAGTACTACCTATTACCAGTCCTACTGTCAAGCCGACCTGCTGAAATGTCTCTTCACGTAATGTTTAAAGGACTCCAAAGTTGTAGGAAGGAGGGAACACGCTGGTCGGGAGACATCAGAACGCTTTTAGATCCATCCAAATGCGCCATTACAAGTTTCATGTCAATAAAATTGTTTGCCGTATGCTGATCTTCATAATTGAAGTTATGATGGTTTATTGTCCTTAAGATATCGCG
Organism: Saturnia japonica; assembly: GCA_033032175.1. Taxonomy (NCBI): domain Eukaryota; kingdom Metazoa; phylum Arthropoda; class Insecta; order Lepidoptera; family Saturniidae; genus Saturnia; species Saturnia japonica. Next base: position 586,318 of record CM065332.1, read on the forward strand.
TCAAACGACGTCAGTTCGAATCCCTGTGATGAGCCTGAACTTTCGGGAAAAGGAAACATCGTGATGAAACCATAGCAAGGCGTAGGTCTGGCTAGCTACCACCCTTAATTTGAACACCTATCTCCATGCACCTTTAAGTATATTCCGGCAGCTGTACCTGAGTGACAGTCTCGTCAAATCTCGTCATTTAACATCAGGTGAGATTGCGGCTACAATATTATCCAATTATACTATTTCCATTTCTTTATTTTCTCGATGACAGTTTTAATTTGATAGTTGTAGTGTTGTGACCAAATAAGTAATAACCATCGAATGACATTGAGGATTAATCAGATTTTGATTAAAATAAATAAATAAAGATTACCTGTCGTTATAATTATTTCGTTTCATTGTCGAGTACCTACCTATACCTACTTATTTTACAACAGCTTCGAAAATTTTGAAGAAGTTGGCATTATCAATCAAGAATTAATACGTGAAACAGCTTGTAATGGAATACAACATTAGTTAATAAATTTGTGCAAAAGTATCCGGAAATAGTTTAGTTTCTTACATTTAATAAAAAATTGGTTGCCTGTAAAGTCGGTATACGGGCGAAAGTTTTACGTGGACAACGACTTTATGTCTGTCTCTCTCGCTCTTAGGCGGGCTAACCATGCCCGAGTGGAAGGGACGCGTGCCTCTCACTCGCTCTCATTGTGAGCGCATAACGTGAGCGGAGCGTAACGCAGTTTCTTGAAGTGTCACCCGGCAAACCAATTTATAAGACGTTGTCACGTCAAAAAAAATCGGGTCTGTTATCGTGTTACGTTTATCGATATAGCTCCATCCCTATCAGTTTCTACGAATCTGGTATAACCTTGTACGTGTGTAAACGTCATATTTTTATAAAATAATGCATACATAATGTAAAAAAGAGTTCAAGTTTTCACAAGAGCTGTCATCGAGAAAATAAAGAAATGGAAATGGTATAACAGTATTGATTTTATTTGAACTGACTATAATACTGTTAGCCACAAGGGCCCTGAAGCCTCGGACAGATTTTTCCAGCTTCACCGTGGCTTGAAGATACAGTACGAAAGACTGTTGGATTTTTTCTATGGCAACACAGTATAACCCGCATATGTCACGCCAGGTGCCATCCTGCGAGGCAAAAAGGATTCGAACAGCCGTTCACAACTGCGTACTTGTTGAGTAATACACAGAAAACTACACTAAACTGTGCCCCGTGTAATCGGTAATCACCTGTGAAGTGAATCCATGACCCGGGATACAAAATCCGGCTCAAAAGGACAATGGTGAAAAAAGTAAAAAATAAATATTAAAAAACCGTGCATATTGCTTAAATAAAATAAATTTTAACACAAAAAATCTTCTATTAACATCCAAGTTACAATGACTTCAGAAAACATCCCTATAATCGATAACAGCCTTCAAAATATTCGTTAAAAATTATCGACATATTTATTACACTAACACAATACGCTCAATAATAAACTTCGTTTTATAAACATCGACTTCAAACTTTTTTTTTAATATAATGATATATCGATAAGTACATACTCACACATCAACTCCCACTGGTCGAGGAGCTCGTTCATGAACGCAGTCTGCAACTCATTCAGCCTCTGCCGGCCGTGATGATGCAGAGCTTCCGAAGATTCTAACGTGCATCTGAGAATATAAATGATGTTAAATGAACTTCACTTGCACGATGAAATCTCTGCCCTATACAATTAATAAAATTGAAGTGTCTCTTTGTAATGTCAAAATAGTAGATGTTTATTAACTGCGTATAAAAGTCTAACTGTCTGTCTGTTTAATCCGGGCAATCTCCGAAACGATTGGACCGATTTTCACGGGACTTCCACTGGCAGATAGTTTATATTATATGGAGTATCTTAGGCTGCTTTTATTTTAGAAATATAATTAAACTAACGGTGTGACCGCGGCTCCGCACGCGTTTGTTACTACGCAATAATTATTTAAATCCCTTTATTTTTACTCATATTGTTGACAATTCATATGGCGTATCAATTGAGGAGTGGCAAGGTATATCGCTTAGAATGTATAAACTCTCGCGAGCCGCGATTGACAGCGCACGTCATATTTCTATCATAAAATAAAACAGTAATTATGCCGTACTGCTTTTTTTTTTTTTTTTTTTTTTTTTTTTTTTTTTTTTTTTTTTTTTTTTTTTTTTTTTTAGAACTGACTACACTGTTAGCCTTAGGGGCCCTAAAGCCGCTGCGGCTTTTACAGCTTCACCGGACTTGGGGGCGAGCGCAGAGGGCACTCAGCCGCGAAAGTTTTGTGGACGACTCGCACGAGGGTGCCAAAGTGGCCGGACCTCGGCTCGGGCGGTCGTCGCGTTCGCAAATAGGTCGCGATCTATTCGAATCCCTACACCTACGATTCGAGCTAACTAAATATACACATAGGCACGTTCCCTTCCTCCTGGGAGGAAGGAAGGAACCGTGCGTATGTGTATTCAATAATCGGAATGTTTCTACACTAACTAGCGCTAACTAACTAGCGTAAAAAAAGAAAAAAAAAGGTCCCTCACAGAACCTATGTACCTGTGTGGTGTGCACGTGTGTATGTTCATACGTGTGTAGTGTTGTATGTAGGTAGCTAAGTGATGCACGTACAGTGTCACTTGTATCGCGCGGGCGGTTGCCTGACCCAAGGGTTTCACACCGAGGAACGGACCTAGGCTTGGGTTACCGCTAGAGAGGGTGGACGTGACGGGTGTGCTGGAGCGAAATTGACCGCCCGCCCTCTGCGGAGAGAACGGTGGTTACGCGGGCGTGGGCGCTGGCACGCTCTGTTTGGAGAGACGGATGTGTAATATTTATTCGAATTTTCGATGTGATCGTCGGGATCAATAAAAATATTGCGCGGCCGGCGTTTGCACCGGATGTCCGTGGGTGCCGGAACATAAGTGGCGGCTGTTTTTATTAACGGATTCGCGTGGTTCGACGCGGTGTCGAAATACGAACGGGAGAGCTGTTTAACGTAGGCATGTATCGAAGGAAGCTCCATATCTCTATGGAGATCTACGCTTCGAACATACCACGGGGCCCCGGTGAGACGATAGAGGAACCTATTCTGTATCGATTGTAACCGTTTGAAACTCGACTCGGACATATGTGCGAACACGGCGCAACTGTATGTCAAAATTGGTCGAATACACGTCTTGTAGAGCGTGAGCTTATGTCGCGTGGACATTTTACTCACCGAACACAACAGAGGATGCAACCGGCCCAGGACCCACGCGGCCCTGTTCCTAACCTTACGGATGTGGGGTCTAAAAGAGAGCCTACTATCTAGGGTTACCCCTAGATATTTGGTCTCTCTTACATACGGAATCGGATTATCGTAGAGCTTAACAGGTTTAAGCTTCCACGGTATCTGTGACGAATCCGCATCGAAGAGCATCGCGGCGCTCTTCGAGGGATTAACGGCTATACGCCACTCGTTAAACCACTTCCCGAGAGTGGTCACGGAGCGTTGGACTTTGTGTCTGAGGTGGGATCTATTCCTATCTGAGGCATATAAGACTGTATCGTCAGCGTATAGCCCTACCTCGACCTCCGGGAGTCGAGGTAGGTCACTGACGTACAGGTTAAATAGGCTAGGAGCCAGGATCGAACCTTGGGGAACGCCTGAGCGTATTGGACGGGGCGTGGACAATTCACCTTCCACTCTATAGCGAAAGGTCCGATCTGTTAGATAGTCGCGAATTATTTTAATTAGCCTATCGGGGACTTCAAAGTGATACAACTTGTAGATCAATCCCTCGTGCCAGACCTTATCGAAGGCCTTGGCAACGTCGAAAAAGACCGCAAGTGTACGGCGGGGTTTATATAATTCAGCAAAATTAAATGCAACGTGCTCCGTGAGGCGGTGCACTTGATGAGTGCAAGAATATCTAGCACGGAAACCGAATTGCTCAGGCGGATAGAGGTCTTTCTCCTCTATTACTGACTTGAGACGGTTCAGAAGGATCCGCTCGTACATTTTCCCTAAAGCATTTAGGAGACTGATCGGGCGATAGCTGTCGGGAAGCGACGCGCTCTTGCCGGGCTTACGGATACCTATGACTATGGCCTTTTTCCAGGCGGCTGGAAAATGGCAGTGGGCTATGGCTACATTGAAGATGCAGACCAAAAGAGCTATGAGGCGATCGGGAAGAAGTCTAAGTACTTCATTCCTGATCCCGTCGGGACCTGGTGCTTTTCTAAGCTTAAGGCTTTTTATAATGGAAAGAACCTCCTCAGATGTGACTGGGGACAGGGAGTCTGTCGCGGGGAGCTTATCCAGCTCCCGCACGCATCCATCGATACCCTCGACCCGGTCGGTATTTGCATCGACACTGTTCGGAGAGCACTGGCTCTCCAAACAAGTGGCGAGGCACTCCGCCTTGTCGCTGCTATCGAAGGCGAGCGGTATACCGGGACCCCTCTCGAGGGGGGCATAAGATAAGAAGCCTCTATTTTGAGGCTGTGAGCTAATTTCCAGTAAGCCAGATGCGACGGCCTTAGCCCTTCGACGAGGGCGTCCCATCTGTGACTTCTGAGTTCTAATATACGGGCTCTAACCGATCTTTGAAGTGCGCGTAAACGTGCGCGGTTTTCCTCGGTCGGATAGTGGTCGTGCGCACGAGTCGCCGCGTTCTTTTCCGTCAACAACGCCCGCACGTCGGCAGGGAGTACGAAGCGGCGATCGCTCGCCTCTTCGACCTCTCTCGAGGCCTCTCCGATGCCGGCCTGCAGGTGGTCGACCAGGGAATCGATCGCGAGATCTACGTCCGCAACGGACCCCAATACGTCCGGGATCCTATCTAAGCTGGACGAGGACGGCCTGTCCGCAAGATAATGTTTTAGCTTGGCATAGTCAACCACTTGGACCGAAGGAGGGCTAGAGTCGTCTGGTTGACCTAGCTGCATGATGACCGGACGGTGGTCGGAGTCGAGCTCGTGTACGACCCGAATGAGTCGTAACCGAAGCGCGATACCTTTAATGAGAGCTACATCAAGCACTGTCGGCATACAGTTGTCTTGAAAGTGGGTGGGAGTGGGTGGCGCTATGACATCAAAGTTTAGCACGTTCGTTAGCTCTTCGAGTTTAACCCCATTACTGGAGTCTCTCCAATTGCCAAACGAAGTGTGTCCACAATTGAGGTCACCCGCTATAATGACCGATTCACCGAGCGAAAGTAGCTTTTCTAGGTCAGACCTGAGAGGCTCTTTCCTCGGCGAGAGATAAACTGAGACTAACGTTATGGACGGGTGGTCGGTCATTCCTAGTCTACACACGGATACTTCCATATTGGTAAGTATCGGAGGATCTACCGGCGTACAATATAACGATCGTTTGTAATAAATGAGAGTGCCGCCCCCGCGGCCGGCCCGGTCATTTCTTACAATATTGTAGTTCGCGATTTTTGGATCACGTTTAGCACGCTTTAAGAGCGTCTCCTGCACTAAAAGAACATCTACTTGGTGATCTTTAAGAAAGGTCGCGACGAGATCACGCTGCGGATATAGGTTCCGTGCGTTAAAAAACGAAAGATTTAACGCTTTCGGTTTAAACTTTGCCATTGAAAGGCCCTAAGTTATTATTACACGCCTCACGGTCGAGACGTTGTAGTGTCTCTGAGAGGCGGGGGAACGCGCAAGCGGTCTTGATGAGACCGAAGCGCTCCAGATGGTCATTGTAGTCAATGAGCTCGCGGATATCGTGCTCGCGAAGGAGCAGTATCATTAAGTCGTTACTATTAACGACAGCGTTAGCGGGCGCGCGGGGCGCAGGCGCGCGGGGCGCGGGAATATCCATAGCCATAAGGGGCTGTGGATTGGGGCGACGGGGGCCCCATGCGTTCTGCGATGAACGCACGGGTTGCGGTTGCACCGCGCGGGGTGCGGAGAGGCCGGCGGTGGCCGGGGACTGGCGCGGGACCGGCAGCGCGGGAAATTCCCCTGACGCCAGCGGGGGTTGCGCTTTGATGGCTGAGGTGGGGGGCGCCGCCCGGGGGGCCGCCTGCTTCTGCGTGCGTGGCCGCGTGGTACGCGGGGCCTTGGGGCAACCGCGATAATTCGCGGGATGCCCCTCCTCCCCGCATAACACGCAGCTCGGGGGGACGACGGAGTCACGCTCGCGCGTGCACTCCCGTGTGGGGTGGTCCTCTCGGCACTTTACGCACCGCGGACGAGAATGACAGTTACGGGCAGCGTGCCCGTACAGCTGGCAGTTGTGGCACTGCGCAGGCTGGTGGTTTTTGTGTGGGGGCTCCACGTTAATCCCGGAGAGCCCGCACACCGTCTCTAGCTGGAAGATGGCCTTTCCCTCGGGGGAAAGGTCCAATATGGCCACTACCATTTGTAGTGGCCGCTTATCTTTACTGTACATCCGGTGTACTTCCCGGATGGGATAACTTTGCTCCTTGAGCGAGGAGCACACCTCCGACGGGTCGAGCTCCACCGGAATGCGGCGGATGACCACTCGGAGGACGCGCTCCTCCGCGAGCGAATACGTATAAAATTGCAGACCTTTCTGCCGGAGGAGGGTGGTTAGTTTACGGTGAGTTTCCGAAGAACTCACCGAAATAGAAATCCCGTTGACTATGTTTCTAGCCTTGTGGTAGTCGAGTTTGAGTCTGCGCATCTCATTGCAGACTCCCATCCAGGCTGCCTTGTCCCGGATTATGATTGGAGGTGGGGCACGCTCTTTTTTTCCGCCGGCGGGCGCGGGGAGCTGGGAGGACGCGGGGGCGGCGGCGCCCCTGACTACTGCCTTAGCTATTACCTTAGGCGCCGGTTGAGCAGTCGGACTGCTACGCGCCGTTCGCTTACGCGACGCCACGACGGTGAAGCCGTCGTTCTCGGTATCCATCTCCGGAGATGGATCCGGATTCGCGGGCGAGTCTTGTTCGACCGGAAGGGCCGAAAACGAATTTTTCGTCTTTAACGCGGTTTCCGTGGATCGCGCGGGACGGACGTACGGACTATTTTTGGTAACCCTAGATTGTGACCGCGAATTTCGCGGCCCTCGCCTGACGGAGGCGGGGCTTGACCCGCGCGATTGGCTAGTCGGGACAGGGGGCGTGGCCGTAGGCGCGGCCATGGCCCCGGATGACGCGGCGGACAGGCGCGTAACGCTGCGCGCGGGACGTTTGGGCGCGACGCCGACTGGCGCGGCGCCAGTGGATGTAACGGTCGCGGCCGTGACGTCATCGGCCGCCTTGCTACCTGAAGCGGCCGCCTCGCTACCTGAAACGGCCTCATGACGGGTCGCGGTCGCAGCGGTGCGACGCACGCAGGCGTTCTCAGGTAGATTACGGTATTCCTCGTCTAGAGAGGGACACCGTAATACGACGAAATTTTGATAGCGCTGGTATTGAAACTCCAGCGCTTTCATCCTGGCTTGCAACTTGCCTATGCAAGTGGCCAGGTCGGCAACGTTATTTGCCATGGCGGCAGAAGAGGGAGGACAGTGGGACATTTTTATTTAATTTTAAATTTAAAGGCCTCCCTGCCTTAGGGGCAGGGGGGTGCGCCAAAATATTTAAAAGACTATCGGAGTCGGCAAGAGACCTGTTGTCAAGGTGCAATGACACACAGGAAGGACCTATCAACCCTAAGGAGCCCTAACAAGCCCGGGGCCGAGGACGCAGACCGGTAATTAAACCGGGCTAGGCCCAAACAGGTTCCCGGGGATGGAGTGTGCAGGATCGGAAGGTTTGGCAGGAGACACCTGGGGCAAGACTATGCGATAACCGCAAAGGCCTAGATTCCCAGGCCCGTCCGAGTCTGGCTGTTTGCCTCTGAAGGAGACAACCAGCGGGCTGCTCGGGTCACGCCCCACTTGCCTTCGTTGGCATCGTCAGGTATCCAGCAAGTGACCACAAAACCGTGGATTTACAAAAAAAAAAAAAAACAAGCAAGTCGCACCGAAAAGTGCGGTTTACCACGCGAGCGTTAGACACCAGTTGGTTTACGTCGTAATTGCAACAATATATTTGAAATAAATTCCAAATATAAGATCGCAACAATTAAGTCACGTGATGGTCAAAATTGAAAACGGAGCGACACGTCCGTTCGCAACAGTGACCAAATCGGAACTCCATGCCGTACTGCGTAGTTAAACAGTTTATATACACTTCAGGCAATCTTAAAAAGAATACTGGACTATCATTTAATAGGTACTGTACATTTCTTATTAAGTATAACAATATCAGTTAATCTACAAACCAGATTGACAATCAACAAACTGGTTGGTATAGCATCCGATGTCATTTCACCATTATCACGCATGCGCATTTGGCGTTCCCATATTTTGTTCAGAGAAACTTTCATCCCCTATTTTCTACCCTTAAAGTTTTATTTTCGCTACAAAAAGTACCCTATGTCATTTCCCAAGGTCCAATCTATCTCTATACCAAAATTTATCAAAATTGGTTCAGCGGTTTAGGCGTGAAAACGTAAAAGACAAACAGAGTTACTTTCGCATTTATAATATTAGTATGAATAAAAATTATCATGGTAAATCAATTCGAAAAAATAAAATCTCAACCACTTTTGACACAATTTCGTCAACAATAATTTCAGATATATATTAAAAAAAAATGTTGGTTATTTTTCAACCAATTTTAATGAAAAATGTACACGGGAAGTACATGTCATTCCGCAATTGATAAGATGTATGAATTTTCAATAATATGAGTAAAAATAAAGATACAGGATGAAAATAATTACTGCGCAATTAGAAACGCGTGCGGAGCCGCGGACACACCGCTAGTCGTATTATAATTTTAGGGCGTAAGGGTTGACTAACTTCATCTTTAAAAGTGAGACACCCAAGCCAAACTCACCGGCACGTGGTGCATCCTGCTGTGACGAAGATGTGGCGATAGCGAGGTGGTAGGATTGTATGCATGTTGTAAAAAATTCGTCATAGTGACTCGACATATTGATCGTCATAGTGAGCGACTGATGATGCATTTAGATCTCTCAGTGGTCACCGTTGTGTTTTGATTATGCTCTGCATACCGTCAGAGCCAGTACCGTCACTTTGTCGTACTACAAAAAAATAGTTCTTTCTTTTTCTCTCTTAAGCCAATTATTATTTTCCGTCGTTTTCGCCCCAGAAACGTTACGTTGCAAAAACGTTACATGTAGAATGTTGAAGTGAAACTCGACATTGGATTTTTACTCGAATAGCGGCTAAATGATTGTCACTTCTGTAGTGTATTGACTTCGTCTCAAGAACAAACGACAGAGATAAGCGCCTACGTGTGACACTGGCAAGCCGACCGTAGTGCAGAGCGGACGTATACTGGTGAACGTTGGTGATTTGATATAGATATGGACAATACAACTTCTATGCAAATTAATGGTTTTCTGGGAATGTGTACAATAAATAATTACAATATTTATTTGCTATTGAATCATACGAAGACGCAAAGACATTTGTCAGGACAATCGATCATACCTGTGCGGTCTAAGGCCCATCATCTCCTGATCGCTTTCGGGCAGATCGTTGCAGCAGAGTGTCGCCGTACTCTCCACAGACTCCGTAGCCTCGTTAGCAGTGGAAACAGTCTCATCTTCAGCGGGGCCCATGTCCACGCTGTCCGAAAACAACACGAACAGCGGCTGCGACTTAGGGTTCAAGTCTTTCAGCTGATCCAAGTCCAGGCAGTTCTGTAGAAAGGTAAACATCGATGGATCCTCACGATGGTAGTTTTACTCTTAGATTACACTGCATTTAAAACAGACAAATTTTGAACAGTTGTTTTGAACACTTTATATATTCTTCATTGCTACACTTTGAAAAGTAATTTGAGTATGTTTTTTATGTTAATAAAAAGGTTGCCAGAAAAACTCGGCATTATGGTCGGCGTGACGTGACGTTTCGATAGTGACGTTACCGTTCAATATATAAAACTGTTTAAAAGTAATATGTACAAAATTGATTTTACTAGAATTTCCTCAGCGCCTATGTAATTTTAAAGGTAAAGAAAGCTATATACTTTTGTTGAACGATGGCGTCAGGTTTTTTGACTTGCGTTTCCAATCATGTAACTCACAAACAAATCCTTTTGTGAAATTTCATAGAAGTGTCTGTTTGTAATGTCAAAACAACTGAATTTTACTAAATGCATATGAAATAACATATATACGGTACCTATAACAAATCTGAAATCACCCATTGTTTTAATTTTTGTCTGTCTGTCTATTTGTTCCGGGTAATCTCCGAAACGGTTGGATTGATTTTGACGGAGCTTTCACTGGTAGATAGCTGAATTTATAGGAAGTAACTTAGGCTACTTTAATTTTAGAAAAAGAATTAGGGTTCAGCTCAAATAAAAAAACACTGGTCATGGTGAATCAATTCGGGCGCTTAAATTGGCTTACGTTCTGTAAATCATAAGAAATATAGTAAATTAATGTACCATATAATTATAGGCATTAAAAAGACCTACTAAAAAGTCAGGAGAGTATACACCTATCTTCTAAGCAACATCCACAATAAGCATTTTTGTCTTTAAAACAGCCAGGAGCAGGGGAGCAAGATTTGCGCGGGCATTCTGTAGTCCACGTGAGCGAAGCCACGGGCACAGTTAGTATTAAATAAATATTTCGAATCTTTGGGGAACATTTGACATGTTGTGATGCCATAGACTACCCACCTCTCCAGTAAAAACGGAAGGCTGGTGACTCTCCTTCGTCTCCTTTTTCACCGGCACCTCACGCCTTCCATTACTCTCATCGGCACCAAACGAAACACCATACAAATTAAACGTGCTGCGAAAATTTTCATCACTCTGTGAAGTCTCAAGAGAATTTGTTATGTTTTCGCTAAATATGTTCTTCCCCGTTCTATCGACAGCGAACAAGTAGACAGGGTTGAAATTCTTCAGTATACATTCTCTTTTGTTATACAGCTCAGAATGTAGTTTCTTCAGGGTGACGTGGTCCATCGTTCCTGGGTCCGATTCGATGTCGGGAGGCACGACGATCTGGAGGCCATCCTTCAGGAATTGGTTGTTAATTTCTATTTCCAGAATTGTGGTCAAGTCTGTGTTACTGTGACGGATCAAATCCTGAAATATGAATTATACCAATTACTACAATTTCTCGAATGGGTAAGACTTGTATGAAGCATTTGTGTTGTTAGAGATACATCATCATTAGAGATCAAAGCAGTTAAAAAAAGTTGGAAATGACTAATTTTAAACCTTGTTTTGCTTATCTTATTGCATGGTGTATGTACTAAGCATTTTTATATTAAATAGGGTTTCCTCTATATGTTAAATTCATTACAAATCATGAATATCTGGTTTTAGGCTCTTAATAACTAGATGCGCCCGCGGTTTAACCCGCATATAATTTAGAATAAATCACCGATTTATGATTTATAATACTTCAGTATAGTTAATATTTTTATCGGGCGGCCAGATGGTCACATCGCGACTTCGCACCGCTCGTTCGCGCCGCTACTACTTACTATATAGACAGACCCGAGCCGAGTGTTGAATTATTTTAATTTTGCATTATCTCTCAAACTATGCGTCCAAATACCATGCTGTAAAAGACAAAGTTTACCTTCATTAAATTGGCTCTAAGATGAAGTAAATATTGTTCGTAAGGATTAATATGCCAGGTTTAAAAATAATGCTTATATATTAATTTTTAATCTTCAACAAAAAAAAATTGGCAATATACCTTATTGTGGCTTATATATAAGAGATAGATATATGCTATCGCTGTCTCCTTTAGATATACTAATGACCAATGTTTTTGTAGAACATTGTATTTACCTATCATTACCCATTAAGCCAGCGCACGCGGTTAAAGCAGTTCGCGAGGGCTTCCACTTCCGACTTACGTATCAATAATCAATATTTATGGCTATCTGTGAATTGTAGCCTAATGCTATATAGCCTACTATTCCTCGTGAGGCTTTCATATAAAAAAAATTTGAACCCAACTTATAGTTCCAGAGATTAGCGTGTTTAAACAAACAAGAAACAACTTAGTATACTCCGCTTAGTATGGACAAGATAAGAGTTTAGGAGTAAAAACTTACCTCATTGGGCAACGTCTCCCATGATCTCTTGTTGCACTCCAACTCTTCGACCAGCTCGAACTCCGAGTTGCCGAGAGTGAGATGTACTTGCGTGCTGCTGCCATATCGGATTCGTAACTTTTAAAAAGATTTACTTTGTTAAAGACACGATAAGTAATAAGACAATGTCTGATATACATATTAAAATTAAACTTCAAACATCAGACAAGTACGTTCTACTTCTCCTACTAACCCATTTGCATCCTCTTGGTGGTGTATTGGGTAGAAGCCGCCGCCCTAACAAGCAGTGGAGCAATCGAGCGCGAGCTGATGCTGTCGTCCCCAACACCACTAGGGCTGTGGATCTCACAGACTGGTTGCCTATCTCTTGAACTGTGATCAGCACTTCAGGATCTGTTGAACGATAAATAAATAAAACAGAGTCAGAGTTTGCTTACGTAATTGACTTTCTCCACACCATGGAATATATAAATGGCTGTCCATATTCAACGGTGTACCTGCAATGTAGCTTCACACTTTAGTTGTCAGATTCCAAATACAGGATCATGTATTCAAGGTAGAAGAAACAATATTTTGAAACGATGATGATGATGATAGAGCTCTGTAGCAAGATGTTGGGATCCTAAAATTTAACTAGATGATGGGTATTGTCCAATATTATTACATTTCCTTTTTGATTTTTGTTTTGGATAGTATGGAGAATTGTGAAACTCTAATTTAATTATTTTACTATTTCATGGCTTATTTCATGCTTTTTATGTTTTTGTAAACAGCAGATATTATTTTTATTATGATGTCATCACTGGTATAAATATTGCATGAATTGAACACTTTCTTTAAAAAAAAACAGTAATGTTATATAATATGTCAATTTACAAATTAAATTATTGTACACAATTTATGCCTTAAATAAAATTGGTAACACAATAACAACAACTGAGACCTAAAAATAAGCAACAGCAACAACACAATCAAATATCATAATAAAATAAAATAACATTAATACTGTACTTAAAGATTACTTATTCTCCTAATGCTGTTTTAGCGGAAGCGAGGAACAAAGTGTAAAGTTCCTCATCCGCCATAGAAAATAGAGGATCCTCCGACCAGACGGGTTTTATGTCTGGCAGGCACCTGCCCAACGGTTGTCAGGTTCTTGTATAAGTATATACTCAATTTTTCGGTTAGTTTCTATATCGCGATGTAGGATGTCAGTTGTGGCGGAGATGTCGCTATGTGTAGGATGCGTCAGTTGTAGCGAGAGATGTCGCTACACTGATTTCAAGGTCATATACTCTTTATAACTTGTTATGTTATCTGTCGATTGCCATACTCTGTGCTTGTGATCATACCGCAGTGTATATATGTATACTAGCGTTGCCAAATGATTACTTTTTTCGTAACTTTTGACCGTCTCATGTAACATTTAAGTAATATTTGTATTTAACAGGATTTTCAACTTCTGAGGATATTAAGATTTTATTAATTAACTAAATTTGATATTTCACCAGAAAATCGGCTCACAAGCCGCGAAGTTACTAAAAACTCTCCTTCAAATTTAAAAGAAGTTAATAGTGGCGAATATGACTCAACATTAACAACAGTTTCTACTGTTTGATAAAAATTTGATTAAGTACAGTGTAAAAAAAATGAATGTACATTATTGTAAAAAAAAGCGTGGGGTGTATTCAAAGTGCTTTATAAGATATTATATTATCGAAGTGATGATTCTTCTACTCATTATCTGTCAATAAAATGTTTATAATTATTGACACTATGCACCCCACGCTTTTTTTACAATAATGTACATTCATTTTTTTTACACTGTACTTAATCAAATTTATTAAATTTTATTTTCTGTTTTTTAGTTGGATTTTTTATGAAAGCGTGTTTTTTTTAGTTTTTTTAAACTATTATTTATTTATCATTTTTTAGTTAAATTTTTTAAACTATAAATTATTTAGTTCGATTTGCTAACTATCAACCGCCCTTAATATGTACAAATGTGTTCCGATTGTATCTTGGTTAAGAACACATATTCAAAGATTTCTATGATGCCAATATAAACAGCGAGACACATAGAGGTGCAACCTTATTTACATATACAGTCAGTCACATTAATGCTTGAGTATGGAATTTTCAATCCGTAATCACTTTACATAATATTATAATCATAGGAGCGAATCTGTTGGCGGCACTGAGAATGAGGATGAGTGTGAATTTTCACTCTGTGACTGATTGTAGATTTTATGGTTTATCTCGTAATCGAATCATTTCATTCAATGCTTCACTGTTACATGGAGTTCTTCCTGTTAATTTTGAGCAATTAAGTTCTTCAATTCGTATACCGTCCAAGGATCTTCCACGACTAAGTGCCACATAAGCTTGTCCAGCAGCAAACAATCGCGGACCCAAATAAATGACTGCATGATCAACTGGACAACCTTGCATGCCCGAAAGAGTAAGTGTGGAACTGCACCCATGCGTAGTTCGCGCACTAGCTCTATCTCTCTTACTCGCATGCAAAGAATGCGGAAAGAAATTAATTAATCCTGGCGAATCTAATTAGGATAATCGGATGCTTTGATCGGATTATTGCATTGTCATCGACTTTTGACAAGTGTGCAAAGTTTGAATTAAATCTGATCATTCAAAGTAGGACAAAATCGAGATCAAAGGGGTCGGTTACATACATACATACATACAGGTGAAGCTAATAAAAGCGTGTTAATAATTAAAAAAGAAACTTTGTACATACATTTGACATTCTTGACAAATGACAGTTGACACTGACAATCTATTATACCGCAGATTTTTTAAATGTTCGGGTATCAAGGCAAAGAAATCGCGTTTTATGCTTGTGATGACGTTATGAAGGGTAACTAAAGGTCATTTCTTCAAAGCATTTCTTCAAAAATATCTTTGATCATTCAATATTTTTATTTTATTATAATTATTAGGTCCTTACATATTAAATTGGCGTTTTGTACGGGAGGAATAGAAAGCCATTTTTTTTTTTTTTTTGTAAAATATATTTAATTAATCAAAGTATGCACCGTTGTTATTTATGCACATTTGCCATCTCATAGGTGGTTCAATGATCCCTTCACTAAAAAAACCATGGGGGCGAGAATCAATAAACTCTTTGAAGATGGTTTGGACTGCCGCATCGGAGTTGAATTTTTTTCCATGTAAGAAGTTGTCCAAATTCCGGAAAAATGGTAATCTGTTGGAGCAAGGTCCGGGGAATAGGGTGGATGTCGCAGACATTCCAATTGTAGCTCACATAACTTAGTGGTTGTTTGTTGTGCAGTGTGTATTCTTGCGTTGTAGTGAAACAGCAGTCGCCTAGAGTGATTGATCAATCTCGGTTGTTTAGCAGCTAGTTCTTCCTTTATGGTTTGCAGTTGCTGACAATAGATATCTGCCGTAACCGTTTGGCTAGATTTTAGAAAGCTGTAGTGAACGACACAGCGCTAGTCCACCAAACACTCACAAGTAACTTTTTCTGAGTCAATTTTCGTTTAGGGCAGGATTTGGCTGGGTCTCCAGGGTTCAGCCATAGCGACGAGCGCTTCCGATTATTTATTTATTTACACATTATGCGTTAAATACACAATGGCGGACTTAATGCCTAAGGCATTCTCTGCCAGCCAACCATTAGGTGATGCAGAGATAAATGTTGGTAGGTGTAAAAGGTAAGGTTTTTAGGAAATATATTATCGTACAGTATCCACTTTTCATCACAAGTAATGATTCGATTTAAAAATTCCCTTCATTATTTTGTCGGTTGAGCAAAGTAACACAGCAGTCGACGCGTGTTTGCAAGTTCGATTTACTCAATTCATGAGGTACCCATCGTTTTTTTACTTTCCCGATTTGCTTCAAGTGGATTAATACAGTTTTATCACTTACCCCGAAGTTAGTTTTATCACTTACCCCGAAGCCTGCAACTATCTCTGAAAAGCTTTGTGATGGATCCGCTTTCACAATAGCCTTTAATTCTTCATTTTCCACTTTGGTCTCCGGCCGTCCACGGGGTTGGTTCTGAAGGTCGAAATTTCCAGAACGAAAACGTTGAAACCAAAAACGTACCGTGATTTATTTTGCGACACCAGCGCCGTACACATCATTAATCCTTCGAGCTGTTTCTGCAGCACTGGTGCCACGGTAGAATCCGTTCTCGTAAATATACCAATATTTCATGTTCTCCATAGTGCGGTAATAAGCGACGCCAAAGAAAAAAATAATGAGGAAAAAACAAACGAATGACTGTTTTCAAAACTCAAATGTACGAGCTAAATGAATTTATAAATTTGAATTTGGAATTCTTACCAAAGAGGAGATATTTCAGATCAAAGTGGTCAGTACGACAAAACGCTAATTTCATATGTAAGGACCTAATATTATAAATGTAACGTAGAATACAATTCCTCGAAATAATTATTGATTATGACCTGATTAAAAAAATGAACCATCCCAATTTGGTATAGAAAACTATTGTGATATTGTATCAACATGATAGTAGAACATCCCCTATTTTAGACCTGATTGGTGTGGTAGCATAAAGTTGAAAATCCATTGACCAGGCTTATTGGTGTTTCAGGAAACTGTACTTTAAGTACCTATCAATTGCCATTCTTAACTTAACATCAGATGCGATTATAATTATACGATAAACTAAATTAGAATAGTTACCAAAGTGCAGTATGTCACAGACGTCCTGCAGTGCGCGTTGCGTGTCCCGAACAAGGACACGTAAGGTCCGAGTGCGAGCGGCCACGCGCCGGGACCAAGCGCAACCTCCCGCCATCACCCCTACTCTTGGTCAAACCGCGAATGGAGACCATGCGATTACCTGCATACAAATAAAAACGTCAAATACGATGACTTATGGCAATTAATTCGTAAACGTAAAAAAATCATAACAATTAATAAAAAGGAAACAAAAAACCAAATCCAACACAGAAACTTGACCAAGAAAAAAATACTTTTCTATTTTTGCTTTTTATTCGATTCCTAGACGTCGTACTTAAATATTAAATAGCCTATGTCACATAAACAATAAAGACGAATCTAACGACACCTCGTATGCTAAAATCTATCAAGTCGCTTAGGCCAAAGAAATAGATATACATACATACGCTCTAAAACATAACCCTCCTTTTTCGCAGTCGGGTAAAAAGAGCCATCGCCACTGTTAAAATATTGGGTAGAGTCAATGGCAAAAGAGTTGATATTCGCAGAACGAAATTTCACAACACTATGTTCTTTTCCTGAATGCAACTCTACAGTAATCGCATTATTACCAATTCAAGCCACTAGAATTAACCCTTAAAGACGCAATAACTACGACATCATTTATTGATAAATTGAGAAAGAAACTAAACGCATTATTTAAAATGTTTAAGCAAGTGTGATATTTCAATGCCAAATTTTTATTTACAATTAAAATTTTAACACATATGTTAATCAGTCACTTTATTATCATAATATCTGGACGGTACCGAGCTGTGCTCGGAGTTCTTATGAACAAAAAAAGAAGATCACCTATCTAGGTACACTTGAAATGTAAAACATTATTTAAATACAAAGTTTCATCCAAATCGTTGAAGCCGTTTCCGAGAAACCAATTACTTACATATAATTATAATTATATACAAGAATTGCTCACTTAATATAATAAGATAAACAAAGTTTGGAAAGGTCAAAAGCAAGAGTAATTTTAAGGATATTATACCAATTGACAAAAACATGGTCTTACTTTCATAATGATATGAGACAGGTTCTTATCTACTATAGAAATTATAAATTATTCAAACAGGAACTTCTTATACGGATTACAACTATTTTAATAACAAGTTAATGGCAAGCAATCAAATGTATGCTAACGCATTTTTTTTCAATCATAATAAAAAATGGAAACAAAAATCTTTTACCAAGCATAACTAACGTTTCGTTCCTTTTCCTCGTGCTGTTTGGACACGTGACGGAATAAGACAGGTACGATATATCTTATTTGCATTCAATATCGAGAGAAAAAAAAAACAAATAAATAAATTCCAACAAAGTATTATTCATATTCAAATTTAAACTGTCGCTATTCGGTTGCATAATTATAGTATTAATTAAAATTCATTATGTTAAGGAATCAATGTAGCAGAGGGTACTCCGATCGCTCAATCAAGTTAGCGGTCCATTAATGACATTAGTTTTCCTATAAATTTGTTTCAACATGTCTGGTGACAATAAAGCCGTTATGACAGAAAACAGGTCTCTTGGGTTTTGATAGTTTTCCCTCTAAGTGGGTATTAAAAACCCTATCTTTGTGCCAAATTTCAGCTCTTTAAGTATTGGGGACCTTATAGATCCTATTTGATGATCTTGAGTCAGTGTCGAATTTTCATATATTTGCATCCCTATAACCCCTAAACGGATGAAGCTGCAAATTTGAAAACCTTGACATTGAAGGGTTACATAAGTGCCCTTAATAAAAAAAATTTCAGTCTTCTACAATAGCCCAGTGCTGCTAGACAGAGGCGTGAAAATACGCCGAAATGCTTCCAGTAAAGATGGTACGAACTAAATTACTGCAAAAGGTTAATGTATTGTGTCGGCTGATAAGCAATACAATTTTAATAACATTAGGGCTGTGTAAAGCACAAAGTAACAGTCTATGATAGCAACTAATTGACCTTTTATTTCATCTTAAACTGTATTTAACAATACACTACCATTAATATATCTTCATTTCGGTGTGATACTCTACCGTATGTTTTATATTTACATATGTCTTCCAATATACCCCTTTACGACAAGGACGTAATTTTAACTTGCACACTTAATTCATCAGCATTCCACCATCCATCATTATCACTCATTTAAACCGAATTTACTCGAAGTAAATTGTTATAGCACTATGTAATACACTGAAACAACTTTATAATTTTAAGTGTGTAAGATTTTGTTTTTGTATTTTTTCATTAACCACAAACTTCTTAGAGTCGGCAAAGCTCAAGAACTTGACCAGGGTGATGAAATACGAAAATGGCGGAGAGGGAGAAATAAACTTTTCATTGGTATCAAGAGAAATATATTTCTACCAAATACGAACACGTCTGCAATGACGTCAGCGCCGATACAATGTAAACACTATCCTGGGATGAATAATTACAATTGCAACAGTGATAACCCTTACTACCTTGAGGAGGATTGTAAACAGGATAGGGAGCATGAGTACCTAATGTTGCCAGGCAGATTATACGCAATAATTATATTCGTATAATCATGCTAAATTATACTTGACATGTATACATACGCCTTTCAGACTACTTTTTATTTTTTATATGCAATTTTTCTACTTATCAAACAAAGAAGCACTGCCAATATATAATAAAAATTAACCGCAAATGAGAAGTAAAAATTAATTTATGATGAAAGTTCACAAGTTAATATGGCCTTAGAAAGGAATGTTTTGTTTGAAACGGATATTTCGTATGCTGTATGCTGACTGCTGCTCAGGGCATCGTTTGAGTGAATCATCCATTGAGTCGTATTTTCAACTGTTATGCCCATTCATCTCAATTGGAATTAAATTCTAGGATGTTAAATATTAGAACATAACTATTGAAAGCTGATAGTAGAATCCCTGACAACTCGGGTTTCCGGACACAACTGATAATGTGATTTCTGGAACATTCAGAATTACTCATTTCTATTTTCTATTATTAGTTAATGAAGATATATAATCATATCAACTTATTTGATACCTACCAAACTAGCGGTATGCACGCGGCTCCGCACGCGTTTGTTACTACGCAGTAGTTATATACATACTCATATTGTTGACAATTCATATGCCGTACCAATTGAGTAATGGCATTTAATTCCTTTACACAAAATTTCATCATAATCGGCTAAGAATTAAGTAACTAAATTTAAATATTTTGGAAATTCTTTTTTACGATTCCTAAAAGTTTTATTGAAAATTCTCATATTTCATCATTCATGGCATTCCATGCTTATACTTCCCGTGTACAAAATTTCATCAAAAATCCGTCAATAAATAACGAAAATATATTTTTTGTTGATTTCTTTTACGTTTTCTAAAAGTAATATTGATAATATTAATGATATTTCTTATTCGCTATCAATTGACCAATGATGTAAGCATCTCGTGTACAAAATTTCATAAGAATCGGTAAAGCCGTTTTTGAGTTATATCCAGACATACAAACAAACAGAAAGGCAGACAAAAATTTTGGAATAATATTAAAAAAACATACAGGTCTACAGATTTATCAATATAGATGTACTTGAGTTAACAGTAAGCAATTGTAAATTTTTTTTTATTGATTTGATTGATCAATATTCTTCTTTAATCCTCAGGAGCGACTACCTATCACTGAGTGACCTCAGTAATGCAGAATTATTTATGGCTGGTTATAAATAAGTTGCACTTAATGTATAAATTAAAAAAAAACATCTTGCCCGATTCCTTGAGTGTTATTGTTACTGCTCTGCTTCTTGGGATCCAACCGTAAAGTGCCTATAAATATCTATTACGCAAAAACATTACTCAAAACCGATTCGTAGCTCTAAATAAATGGTAAAATCAAGTGAGAGAGACACGTCAAGAGAGACGATGGCACTTGTAGGATTCGAAAGAATGCTGAGATTGAGGAGTTGGTAGCCGAGCCCAACACCATCTCATAGACTTTGCTGGCTCAGCACAAGGATCGAGCAGTCAAACGAGCATACTTGTGAAAGCTTGTGTGTCATCGTTTGGTTAGTCAGGTACCACTGTAGAGGCGGATCTCCATCAGCTTCAAACCACCAAATGGCACAAAACTACGTAGGATCGGGACAAGTGGCGTGCTTATCACGTTCAAGCAAGCAAACAAATAAACAATGTCTTCATCTTTATAATATTAGTAATTTAGTATATAGATATAACACTAGAACGTGCGTGATGAGCAATAATTGATGACAGCCTCTACTTGTATGATTTGATAAATAAGGAAAACGCTGTTATTCCCTATAGCGATATCTCTAATCTACTAAGTGTTTCTAATAATATTTAATAAATGGTACACATATGAGTTATTAAGCAGGGAGCTTTGTGGTGCCAATACAAAGTTATAAGCGTACTGTTAAGGACAGATGAGTAATTTATAGAGATTTTTTAATCTTTACAAGTTGTGAGTCTAAGTTGTCATCCTTACATTTTTACGTATAACAAATCAATGTCTTAAATCAGTAGCTTATTTACATAATGTATGTTGTTTACAAATGGTTTGTCTTATATTTTGATTTTCTGTGTTTATTGTCCTCTTAATAGTTAGTGTACTTAGGAACTTTTATTATTAGTGTAAGGATTGCATATCTTGTAACGTTTTTGTGTCTGCTTACTTATTAGGTACTGAGTTTTATGTATTTAATATGAATGTGCCTTATATACTATCGTGTTGGACGCAATAAAGTGATTGTATGTTTTATGTGTTTATTCTAATGTGAAGTCTATTTTTAAGTCTTCTTATGTAAATGGTCTGATGTAAAATTTCAAGATTACGTAACTTGATGAGTCATAGTTTCTGTGGAATTATTATTATTATTAGCCCATAATTATGATTATATGAATTTAAGACCTGTAATAGGTAAATATCAGTACTAAATATAAAGCACACCATGTAACAGATGTAAGTGTATTTAGAGTTTAAGTATGGTGCCAAATGGTTCAAAGGCAGAGCTCGATAATTCAGTATAGAATCAGACTAAGGTCCGTGATTCTTGTGGCGGCTAGCCTGAAATAAATACAGTCCATTGGAAAGTTAAGAGTGTTTCAATCAAACTTAACACATGAAGATTTTCTGCCAGAAACTAAGAGATGGCCGAATGGTTAAAACCAGTAAAATATTTATTTAATATATGCTGATTAAGCTTTAATATGAACCAACGTCACCGTCATAACGCTAACAATAGTTAAACATAAATGGCTGTGGGCGGGACACGTAGGTTGTAGAAAGAAAGAAAAATTATTTAATGATGAAAATACTGACGTAATTAACACAATACAGATTAAACACGAGATTATAAGAAAGTATTACTAATTTAATACCCTGTGTATTATATTTAATATCACTGTACTGTGGGAAACTAATATACCTAAAGACAACGCAATACAAACGTACAAAAATTACGATCTATGTAATAAGCTAACCAAAAATGGCTATACGGTTAATTTATATGCGTTAGAAGTCGGAGCGATAGGTATACTAGTGAAATCTCTCCATAACTTGCTAAAAGACCTCGGCCTGTCGAGAACTGCAGTAAGTTCTATTTTAGAACGGGTATCCAAAGCAGCAATAACAGGCTCTTATTAAAGGGGGACCCCTAAACCTACGCCTGGTTCATAAGTCCCGGGGACTGCTCGTGTTTCCCTCTCTCTGGCACCCGCACGGTGAATCTATGGAATGCTAAGATGTTTGTCTCTGTCTCTATAATACTACAACGTTGCCATACAAATGCTGCACTCAACATCAAAAAGGACCGCAGCTCAAAATATGCTATAGCGCTAGTTTTCAGCCGGGCCTACACTAAATACTAAATACCAAAGGCCTCAGATTAGACCAGATCATAATTAATTGTTACATACATTGCCGGAATAAGAAAAAAGGGGGTTTTCGAGAGGCGGCCACGTACCAAAAGACGCAGCGTGGGCTGCGTAGGCAGACCGGCCACAAGGTGGACCAACGACCTTGTAAAGTTTTCGTGAAGCCCTGAATGCGGGCAAAACAGGAGCGGTCATTATGACCATCTTCGGGGAAGGCCTTGTCAGTGGACGTCTTTCGGCTGAAATTATGATAATGTGCCAATGTTTTTTTCTTTAAAATACTTGTAAATGTAATAATATGAAATTATATATTTTAGAAATGCCTTCATAGTAAAACAGTGTAGTAAGCAAATATGGATATATATTTCTGTTTGAAATTTTCAATACAATGTAGAATAGCATGGTGATAAGGAGGAAGAGTCAATGTCCTTTGCAGGAAGCACCAATCGGAACTGTTACATTTAATGGCTTGTGTAATCTATACATATAAAATGCTTTGTCCTGAATGACTGACTGACGGATCAACGCACAACCTAAGCCGTTGATCGTAGAGACCTGAAACTTGGAGGGTGTGTTCTTTGTATGACGTAGCCATCCGATAAGAAAGGATTTATCGAAATTCTATCCCTAAGGGGTGAAAAAGGGAGAGCAAAAATTTGTATGGGACAACGTGATTCCTCGGTTCAATCTACTTCAAATTTTGCATAAACCTTTTTTAACAGAATTGATGTAAGACGTGTTTCGTATTTCATTGAAATTCATCCCCTAACGAGGTTAAAAAGGGGTAGAAAGTTATTTTGGCGGTGATTTGCTTCGAAGTTGATAACAATACTCCTTAGTGCTTTTGATTTAAATTACATTTATTTGACACATATATGAAAACTCAATCCGATTTTATTCAAAAAAAGTTGAACTCACTTCAAAACCTAAGCAAATCTATACTTATATTATAATAAAACGGAAAAAAAAATTTGTTTGTTTAAACACGCTAATCTCTGGAACTACCATTCGGATTCGAAAAATTCTATTTTATATGATAGCCAGACTCACAAAGAATAGTATAGGCTATATAGCATCAGGCTGCAATTCACAGATAGCCTTAAATATTGATTTTTGTTACGTAAGTCGGAAGTCGAAGCCCTCGCGATCTTCTTTATCCGCATGCACTGGCTTAATGGTTAATGATACGTTAATACAATGTTCTACAAAAATATTGGCCATTAGTTTAAATAAAAAAGTCAGCAATACCATATATCTCTCTATTATGCATGAGCCACAATAAGGTATTTTGAAATTATTTTTTTGTTGAAGAATAAAAATTAATTTATGAGCATTATTTTTAAGCATGGCATATTAATCTTTACGAACAAAAGTTACTTCATCATAAAGACAATTTTATGTAGGTAAACTTTTTTTACAGCATGGTATTTGGACGCATAGTTTGAGAGATAACACAAAATTAAAATATTTCAACACTTGGCTCGGGTCTATGTCTATAGTAGTAGTAGTGGCTCGATAAAAATATTTTCTATACTGAAGCATTATAAATCATCAATCAGTGATTTCTTTTAAATTGCATGAGGGTGAAACCGCGGGGCACAGGTAGTCATTATTTTTTTTTTTTTTTTGGCTATCTGCCTATGTAATTGTTTTATTAGTTTAAAACAGGGATTAGTAAAATATATGTAATCAGCATATTATATTTGTTGACTGATTCATATCGGTTTTCCCCGTGAGTCACCACTAAGCAGGATGGACTGGCATAATATTTGGTAACCTAAAAAATTAAAATGTCTGTTTGTAATGTCAAAATAACTTTGAACTAAATGCATAAAAAAATATGTTCGACACACATAACAAAAAAAAAAACATTTTTTAAAGTATTTCTTTGTCTGTCTGTCTGTTTTTTCCGGCTAATCTCCGAAACGGGTGCTACGATTTTGACAAAACATTCACTGGCAGATAGCTGATGTTATAAGAAGTAACTTAGGCTACTTTTTAGAAGAAAAAAAAAATAGTTCTGCACAAATCAAATAAACTCGTAATGTTGAATCGATTCGACCACTTAAATGGCTTATAAATGGTGAGTAAACCGTAAGAGATATATCAAATTAATGTCGATCTATATACTTGTAGATCTTATAAAGACTTACAAAAAAGTCAGCAACAGCATATTATGCCTATCTTGTACTGATCACTCAGAATAAGCATTTTTGTTTTTAAAAAAACCAGGAGCGGGGTTAGCATGATTCGCGCGTATGCCCGATCGACGACATTCTCTAGTTCACGCAGCCGCGAGCACAGCTAATATATAAATAAAATGATACGAGGTCTGGAGTTATCCCAAAAACCACAGGATAGATTTTGATCATTTTTTTTTGTTTTACTCCATACTTACTTTGTCCTATCTAATAAAAATATGTCATCATATCTTCTTCATAAACAATAATTTTGTAGTTAATACGTGCAGAACCGCAGGCAAAGCAATGCAATGTGTTGTTTTCTTTCTTAGCTTTACTTATACTGATAACCTACCCCTAAGAAACAGCGTTATATTTAAAAGCTATCCTCTGATAAAATATTAAATACACTAACTTATAATTAATTTGCAACTAACAAATTTAAAACTTTATAAGTTTATTATTTAAATTCCTTTTTAATAATCACTTAAAAATATATTAATATCAAATAATATTTCTACACAACAACGAATCTTATTATCTATCAGCTGTAATTAAGTAATTCTAGGAGAGTTAACAAGTGATTTCACAATACATATGCAAAATAAACTTGATAATTTATGATGCAGTGATTCAGCGAACTCTGATTGCAGCGTATAGTAGGTAACAAGCCATTGTGTGGGAATTGAGTTCAAATGTAGTTAGAGACTGCATAGAAACTATTAGTAATATTCGATTCCAATGTAATGTCTTCCATAGTTATTGTCCTTTCATTTAAGAGCTTGGCTCTTTTCGGTAGAGTGCCACTGTTCCTTTTCCTCTACATTTTTTTTGACCGCTTGAAACTCCCGCTTTATCCTTCAGTTGTTGGAAAAAACTTCATCTAGGGCTTCCTTTTCTTCTTCCATTAATGCATTGAAAACTATTTTTATTTTTGTTGAGAGATTGTTTACAATACTAAACATCAACATAAATATAGATATCATACTTATATTAAAATACGAGATAGTGTGTCATGTAGAACATGCAGGTTAAAATGAATCACAACCACAAAACACGCAACTCCGCAACTCGATGTCTATAAACGCCTATTTTGAGTAGTGGTGGCTGATTTTAGTAATACCAGCCCTGTTCGTCCAGGAAGTCTACCAGTCGCCTGATGTCGTTAAAGACTTTCGAGAGGGTCCTCAGTGTACCAAGGTGGTTAACGTATTGTAGAGCCTAGCTCTTTGCACACTGAGAGCATGTGACTCACTGCCTCTAACTTTTCCATGCACGCTCGGCCTAAGGGGCTTTCAGTGACATCTACATGATGAATGTCTATGTCCTGTTAAAGCTCCAGTGAGCATTCACGCTTGGCATCTGGTCAAGCATAAAATGGCTTAAGAGATTTTGGGATTGGCAGTGGGTAGTGATTCCCTAGCCTGTTTGGTATTATACAAGAATACCTGAGCGAGTACTTGATGGGACTCATAAACTACAGGTACTTACATTGCCCTTTCAAGACATGGAGTAAATCCAACGCTTAGAAGTTGGATTGATAACATGCTTCGATATAGGGTGGTCCAGGTTACGGTGAATACAACCACCTGAGGTATTGCGGTTAGGGGGTGCCCCCAGGGGGGAGTACTCTCGCCACTACTCTGGAATTTGGTTGTAAATGAACTTATCACTGACCTGAACAAAAACAGTTATTATACTGTAGGCTATGCTGATGATCTAGCTATTCTACTCAGTGGGTCACATGAAGGCACACTCTGTCATCTGATGAGGAGTGGCTTCCGCATAGTAGAAAACTGGTGTAAAAAACAGGAACTCACTGTTAATCCGTCGAAAACGGTACTAGTGTTGTTACTAGTGTTTTACCAAAGTTATTCGGCACTGACCTAGCACTAGTAGCTGAAGTCAAATACCTAGGCGTAATTTTAGACAGCAAGCTACTGTAGAATAAACACCTGGAGAACAAGCTAAATAAGGCTTGCATTACATTCTGGCAATGTAAAAGATTACTGGGCAAGAAATGAGGTCTATCTCCAAAGATTACCCACTGGCTTTATACTACCGTAATTCGACCGACCGTTACCTATGGTGCAGGGGTTTGGTGGCCTAGGACCGAACTAAGCACAGTCAGAGGGAAGCTGCAGCAATTCCAAAGATTGGCTTGCTCAGCTATAACCGGCTGCATGCGCACCACGCCAACAACAGCCCTGGAAGTCATTCTCGGCATACCACCCTTAGATCTGTTTATACAACAGGAGGCCGCGGTATCAGCAATATGAATGACAAATCTGGGACTGTGGGCCAATCCGAATGGACCACACAAAAAATTTTAAAAAAAGGCTATCATGTACAAACCTCTGATAGGCTCTCCGTGTGATAGGATCCTAAAGAAACATGTTTTCAACAGAAACTACTCGATAGAACTATGCGAAGAAAAACAGGCCCAATCCGGCATAACCGAGGTTCGTATATATACAGATGGTTCAAAAACTGATACAGGAACAGGCGCCGGGTTATCTTCCTGTGATCTAAACATTAAAATATCAATAGCCTTGGGGCCACACAGTTCCATCTTCCAATGTGAATGTGTAGCTATTACTGAGGCGGCAAACGCAGTGCTGAACAGGAAAATAGAGAACCACAATATAAGAATTCTCTCCGACAGCACTGCAGTCTTACGAGCTCTGGAGAGTAAGATACACGACTCTGGGCTTATAAATGAGTGTCACAAAGTACTGGAAAGGGTTACAACTAACAACAAACCCTACAGTGGATCACTTGGCAATGACGCAGCAGATGAACTGGCAAAGAGAGGTTCCAGCACTCTGCGGACGGGTCCCCTACCCATATTGCCTCTGCCGTTCAGTCAGATTCGCTCGTGGCTGCGTCAAAGAACAACAGAATCACATAAAGATCAATGGACAACAGCCAGTGACTGTAGACAATCGAGGGAGACACTGCCCACCCCTGAACCGCGATTGTCGCGGCGACTTCTTGGTCTTAATAGAAGTGATCTACGTGTTATGGTAGGCACTATAACTGGCCATTGTTCACTTAACAAACACCTTTATGTTCTAGGTGTCACTGACAGTCCCATGTGCAGAGCATGCATGGAGGGCGAAGAAACCGCTACCCACGTAGTCCTGAAATGCGCGGGAGTTGCAACCCAACGGGCGAAACCCCTCAAAAACCCGAGGTCACTTCGAGAAGCCTGTGAATGCCCCAGGAGGCTTCTGTGCTTCTGGTCGGAGTTGGGCTGGCTGGAATAGCCGGCTGGAATATCTACGCACAATGGACCTAGAAAGAGTCTAAGTGCGGACAGATGGAGCCCACATAACATAACAGGTACTTACATTGTTTCACTTTTAAAAGCTAGTATTACAGCAAATAAGTAAGCCTATCTTTCTATCTATAGACTTACTCATTTATTCACCATACTAGCTGTGCCCGTGGCTTCGCTCACGTGGACTACAGAATGCCCGCGCGAATCTTACTTCCCCGCTCCCAGCTATATTAAAGACAAAAATGCTTATTGTGGGTGTTCTTTAGAAGATAGATGTATAATCTTCTGGACATGTTTGTAGGTCTTTTTAATGCTAATAATTATGTAGTACATTAATTTGCTATATCTCTTATGGTTTACTCAGCATAAGCTATTTAAGCGTCCGAATTGATTCACCATGTCCAGTTTTTTTATTTGTGCGGAACCCTAATTCTTTTTCTAAAATAAAAGTAGCCTAACACTCTCCCTATATCATCAGCTATCTATCAGTGAAAGTCCCGTCAAAATCGGTCCAACCGTTTCGGAGATTAACAGGAACAAACAGAAAGAAAGACAGACAAAAATTTTAAAAATGGGCTTTTTGTTATACCATTTCCGTTTCTTTATTTTCTCGATGACAGCTCCTGTGAAAACTTGAACGAGCGTCTTTTTTACATTATGTATGCATTGTTTTATAAAAATATGACGTTTATACACCTACAAGGTTATAATAGCACAGTCCGAGAAACTGATAGGGATGCAGCTATATCGATAAACGTAACATGATAACAGACCCGATATTTTTTTACAAAATGTAAGAAACTAAACTACTGCCGGATACTTCTGTACAAATTTATTAACTAATATTATATTTCAATACAAGATGTTACACGTATTAATTCTTGATTGATAATGTCAACTTCGTCAAAATTTTCGAAGCTGTTGTAAAATAACTAGGTATAGGTAAGTACTCGACAATGAAACGAAATAATTATAAAGACAGGTAATCTTTATTTATTTATTGTAATCAAAATCTCATGAATCGTCACTGTCGTAATCGTAATAAATATATGCGATCGATATCATTACTTATTTGGTCACAACACTGCAAATATCAAATTAGAACTGTCATCGAGAAAATAAAGAAATGAAAATAGTATATATGTATTGTATATACTTTCATATGCATTTAGTAAAAAGCTGTTATTTTGACATTTACAAACAAACACTTCAATTTTATTAATTGTATAGAAAAGTAGTGCCAACATCATTTTTTGTAATAATAGCTGTGTCCCACGGTTTCACCTGTTAATTTTATCTGACAAACACCGCACCACCAATGCACTCATAAGTCTATCATAATTGTTCTTTCCGCAAGTACAAATTATTTCAATTTTTCATTATCTCCTAAACTATGGGTCCAAATAGTATATTCTAAAGAGCAAAATTTAACTTCATAAAATTTTCTTTATGATGAAGTCACTTTTGTTTGTAATGATCAATATGCCTGGCTTATTAAATCACTTTTTAATTTTCAACAAATCCTTGTCACATTATACCTTACTGTGGCTCATGTATAAGACATAGGCATGTGCTATCGCTGACTTTTTTAAGATTTACTAAGGACCAATATAATTGTAGAACATTGTATTTCCATATCATTAAAGCTTATGACAGTGCACACAGAAGCAGTTCAGGAGAGCCGCCAATATCTCAAAGGGGAGAAATGGCTTCCAGGTAGAGTGGAAGCTTGCAGTGGACCGTCTAATTATAAGGTAACCGATGAGCAGGGTAATCGAGTACATCGTCATATCGATCAGCTAAAGCGGAGGACTAGGAATTCCTTAGTCCGATCTGATTTAAGTAGACACCATCTTCCTCGCAGTCTTCGTTAGAAGATACTACCACCTGATCGCCCTCCGACTCGCCGTAGTAAAATCCCCGACCGCAAGCCAACCTCGATTTGCTTGCTCCCGCAGCGCCGGCAGGACTCGATACCGAGCCGGCCGCAGCCGCTCCGCAGGCCGGACCCGCTCCGCCAGTCGGACCCGCTCCACCGATCGGACCCGCTCCGCTGGCTGCACTCGCTCCGCTGGCTGCACTCGCTCCGCCAGCCGGACACATCCGCCGTATGTGGCCCGCACATTTGCACCGGCTACACATGTAATTCCGGAAACGACAAAATTTATAATTATGACCTGTCGCTCCACAGCCCCTGCAGTTATCTCCTGCCAGCATTTGTTCCCGGCGTAGCGTTGGCCCGTTCTGTAAACGACCACGACGATCTCGCCCGCTGTAGGTTCCGCGAGCATACACAGTATGAACCCCAATACTCTGTAGCTTATCCGTTACTGTATCCACGGCTGCCGCGTCTCTTTCTGCCGCCTCGAGTGACGTTGCAATCTTAACTGAATCCGTAAATGTTAAATTTTCGTCCTCAGCGAAAAGTCGTTGACGAATGACGTCACCTTTAACTCCACAAACGAACTGATCCCGTAAATTGCCATTTAATGTATCGTTGAACTTACATTCTAATGCTAACTTCTTGAGTTCTGCTACATATTCGGTGATACTTTCGTCAGCTTGTTGCCGTCTCTGACGAAATCGAAATCTTTCTGCTAAGACAGATGGTTTCGGCTGTAAATGTGCACTCAA
Organism: Saturnia japonica; assembly: GCA_033032175.1. Lineage (NCBI taxonomy): Eukaryota > Metazoa > Arthropoda > Insecta > Lepidoptera > Saturniidae > Saturnia > Saturnia japonica. The sequence continues at coordinate 617,123 of CM065332.1, forward strand.
CAATTCATTGGCCTCTTTGTAGGTCAACTCTGCAGGTCTTTTAGGACTTGATAAATTTACCAACAGTTCGTAGGCGTCGTCTCCCATCACCGCAATCATGGTCGGTAATTGTAGGTTTTCAGCTACATTATTCACCTTCATAAACATGTCCATGCGATCAGTATACAAGTTCCATGAACCTGTTTTTAAATTAAATTCGGTTATTTTGCCGATCGACATCCTCGTCGCCACTGTAATATCTCGGATAATTTAGATTTAAACTAAAACACTCGTGCACTGTCAGATATTTATTTCATACTGAAACATGTACCCTCCACCCCACATAACTGTATCTTTATTTCTATGTACCTACATATAAAATACTCTTAATACACTACATTACCTATCCATTACATATTCACTTATAATATACATTACGTATATATTCCGTATATAAGCCAAAAGCAATGTAATTTACAGGCGGCATCACTATTTTCTGCTCGTAAAATCTCTATAATATTCGATATACTTACTCTATTGGCTTACTCCATGTGTTAATCTATTCTATATTAGTTATATTTTCACATATGTGACACACAATACATAATCGTTCATATATATCTTAATATATAACATGCAACTTGTAATGTAGCGTATTCGCTTACATTTTTCTATAATATTGTCAGTATTAATCTATTTTATCGTAACACATAGTATATAACACGTAAATACAATAATAACACATATTAACCTAACCTAAGACACGAAAACAACCGTTCTGTCACCAACAAAATCCTTGTCACATTATTCCTTACTGTGGCTCATGTATAAGACATAGGCATGTGCTATCACTGACTTTTTTAAGATTTACTAAGGACCAATATAATTGTAGAACATTGTATTTCCATATCATTAAAGCTTATAACAGTGCACACAGAAGCAGTTCAGGAGAGCCTCGACTTCCGATTTACGTAACAAAATCCAATATTTAAGGCTATCTGAGAGTTACAGCTTAATCTTAAATAGCCTATACTATTACTATAGAGCCTGGCTATCATATACAAAAAGAATTTTTCGAATCAGATTTGTAGTTCCAGAGATTAGCGTGTTTAAACAAATAAAATTTTCCCACTTTATTATATTAATATAGATGTATAGTAAATCTAATTTGCATATGCTAAGTTATTAAGAGATGCTCAGTACATTCACAACATAAAGTAATTGTAATCTAAAGTCACAATATTATTAAAAAGAAAACTGTTGTATAGACAACAACAACAAAAAAAATTACATTTAGTACTTAGGCACGCAAAACTTTAATGATAATAAAAAGGATGCGAAGATGTCAAATTTATATGATTTGATATAATATAGGAATTAAATTTATAAATAATAGAAAATTCATAAACAATTTTAAATATTATTAATATAATGGAAGGACTGGAGTTTAAAAAGAAAAATAGAAATCTGATGTGAAAACTTTCAAAGTTTACAGCTGTTACTGTGATGCTGGTTTTACGATATAGAGGTCTGTATTAATAAATAAGAAATAAGGATAATTTGGAAAACAGTATTTTTATTAGAGAAAGCATGCAACGTACCTGATCAAATGATGTATTATGAACGGCGACTATGTTCTTCTTCACTTCATGCACTTCTTTAATTATCACATGCACAAATATTTAAGTATTTTATTATTTTATGGTATTATATTTATGTGTATTTTAATTATTTTATTTTTCAATGAATATGTTGATATAACATATTTTATTTTTTAATGAATGACATGAAAAGTCATCTCTTTTATGTGCGCACAAAGACATCAACAGAATTAAAAATCATTATATGTTGGAAAAGGTTGAATATGCTGAAAGGAGGTTACATGGCGATACCAAGAGCAATGTCATGTAACATAGTTAGTGGAATGTATACTCATGTACAGAAGGAGGAAACAAAATATTTCAGTCAAAAACTTGTAATTTGACAGTGAATTGCAACTGAATTTAGTTTTTAAGTTAAGATATTTTACTACTCAGAAACAAATGTACTTAAATAATATTGTGAATGTTAAATTGATTATTAAATATTTACTTTTACAGTGTATAAAGATAACCAGAACAATCACCATAAGCAACAAACACAACACCACTATTTACTGTGATGAGATCATAGTTACCAACAACATTTTAAAAGATTATTACCTTATCTTCTTAACTTTTACACATCATGCCAAACACTCTTGCGCAAAAACACACTTATATCTAAGCCACAACAATAAAATCCTGTTTAAATAGTTATCCAAAGCATAGGTTCTACATACTTTATTTCCTAATTCATAAAACTTCCTTTAATAATTGGCATAAAAATTCAATAAGCAAAGCACTTTAAATGATTACTGCATACTTATTGATAAATTATTATGACAATAACCCGTTTAAAAACGGCGGGTACAAATAAAAATTCGCGATATTACCAAATAAAAACAGCATGAGTTTTATTTTCGGCTGGAGTTAGATTAGTTAATAAAGGAGAAACTGTTTTAACAAGGAACATAAAAGGTCGAATTACAACATAATTACCTACCAATAGTGTTTGCGAGGGCCGGAATATGAGAAACACTTTTTCGTTTTTATATACACTTTTTCCGCTTCGGAACTTGATAATTCACTGTTTAATATAATTATATTACATAACATTAAAATTTTACGTCTCATTCGTATAATCTAAATTCACTTTCAATCCAATTGTATAATACGAAACCGAAAATGTAAATTTTATGGGTGAAAACAAACAGCAAACAAAAAACACAACAAAACTTCGCCAATCGCCAGTAGTGCTACCAGATGAAAAACCGTACTGGGTGCTACTAAGATACAATGGTGCAAAAACCGCTAGATTGTGTGAAATTCACATTTCAAAAAGGTGCTATCCAACGCTAAACTGCCTCGCCGTTTGCTATTTAATACATAAAACGCATAATTTACTAATTATACAAGAGAAACAATACTACGAATATGAACATGTATTCCAGGGAATTTATTAAATACATACAATGAGTAAAAAGATGCCCAAATACTATTTTTTGACTATGGTACTAGTTCTTTTCTTCTTATATTGCTACAGAAAAGTTGTGTGGTTAAATTGAAATAATTTAAAAGCTCTAAATTATCCGCTAGATGCTAATATTTATAGTCACGCGCTAGACCAAATCCAAGTCCGGTGAAGCTGTAAAAGCCGCAGCGGCTCTGTTTTAGGATAGGGCCCCTAAGGCTAACAGTGTAGTCAGATTAAAAAAAAAAAAAAAAAAAGGACTCAACGAAAAAGCGCTAGGTCTTGCAACGAAAGCGCTAAAATGGCAGCACTGATCCGTGATCGCTAGTGACGTTCCCCTAGGGCCTCCATTTTTTTTAAATTTTGGTTTGCCTTTGATGTAGACAATTTAGCCAATGTCAAGTGAGACGAATACACGTTTTATTATTTATTTGCCAAATGTTTGGTGTACTGTACAATAACCCATAAAAAGGATACATTGACACATCATAAAACAATCACAAATTTATAGGATCGTTTGGCCGATCCTATTAATTAAAAATACAGCTTAGCGTTTGAATTATTGCTGTATTTATTTTGGTCTTCTTTATCTTTTTCAAGACCTGAAAGTCAGCCAGTCTATCATAAACAAAATAGAAAGTGGCTGAAGTAACAACTATTTATTGTGAAAAGTTACTACAGATTTATACATAATACTCGTTATGGATGCTACAAGAATAATATAAAATTACATATATGTAAAACATTTAAATTAAAAAAAACATAACGTTACAAGAAAAAGTGATAATACAGTAAATGCTTTGACACATAAGATATTTTGACATTTAACTTTTTGATAGACAGAGGAGCAGAGTTGCCGTTTTATAATTAACGAAAATACTGATTCCGTCTAAAAATGCTAACTTAAAGTTAGAAGTGCTAAATAAAACGCCAAATCATTTGAAAAGATTTATAATATTTATAGATAGTAATTAAAAATGAAACGAATTTTAAGTAAGCTCTCTATAGGTTACTTACAAAACCTATGTAGCTATGTGGTGTGCACGAATGTATGAACATATTGTGTGTAATTATGTATGTGGGTAGCTAAATGATTGCAAGTGCAGTGTCACCTACATCGCGCGAGCGGCTGCCAAACTCAAGGGTTTCACACCGAGAAACGGACCTAAACTCGTTTTCGTCCAGTTAGTACTCCGTCTCTGTAAATAGTTAATCTTGTAAAATCAAACATTATTTATAGATTTTCCAGCTCCACAGTCAGTACAGGTTCGTGCTATTGACGAAATAACTTCAACATTCGCTGTTATCACATGCGTCTACAATTACTTTCAGCACGTTTTTAATAATATTATACGAATAACAAGAACTTCCCGATTTTCTGTATCCACGTCCGTTCATAAATTTGGTGTTTAACTACACATAGTAATACATCCAAATCGTCAATTTAGTTTCATTTGACTACATTAACATTGACTTATTAGGTACGCGTATCATAAATTAACGTTTTAGTGTGGAAAAAAAATACTGGATATTACTAAAATGGCAAACTCTCAAAATGATTTGTTATCTATCTAAAAAATCTGTGTAGTCAAATCGTTAAATATTCACAGGATATTATTTTTGTAGTATATCAATAGGATACAAAATTTATTATCGGCCGTTTTCAAAAACTTAAAATCTGAGCTCACTATCCCTGATTAGTACATATTTGTACTAAGTAATAACTGTCTTTAACATATTTGAGATAAGCTATAGGATATTATGTAGTTATACATATTGTATAGGATCGTTTGGCCGATCCTATTAATTAAAAATGCAGCTCAGCGTTTGAATTATTGCTGTATTTATTTTGTCGCTCGTAACCGATTACAGAATATTATAATATCTTCTTGTCAGTCAGTGACAGATGTCTTCTTTATCTTTTACAAAACCTGAAAGTCAGACAGTTTACCATAAACAGAATAGAATGTGACTGAAGTAAGAACTATTTATTGTGATAAATCGCCACACATGTAAATACGAAATATTATGCTTAAATAGGTTATTTAAACGAAAGTAAGTACAAAAGAATACATTAGTAGCTGAAACAACGGATAGATAGATTATTGAAAACGGCCGTTAGTAACAGTAAATTTAAGTATGCGCTCCTGATATGGGAAATCTATAGATCAAATTTAATACTTCAGAAATAATACATAAATAGTCAGTATAATAATTACACAAATTTACTTAGACATATTGTAATTTTATTACACTATAATATTGATAAAGAGTACTTAATCTAGTACCTTTATCAGAGTTCTCACCGAAGATATTTTTTATTAACTTTAAAATTATCTTTGGTTCTAGTCGCATGCAACTGATTTCACCACGGATTAATGTGGATTTCACGTTATAGAACCATAGACAAATCTTTATCTCATAGATGACATGACTACTTAATATTTTTCTTTTTATATAATGACACCTGTGTTCATCCACAATTCTGCCAACGCCAAGCGAAAAGAATATTTTCTACTGGTTAGTGTAATGTAAATCTTGTGTCTTTCAAATATTCTTTTTTCTGAATGAATTCTGATTCATCTAATTCTGAAAAACAGTATTTTTATTAGAGAAAGCACGCAACGTACCTGATGAAATGATGTATTATGAATGGCGACTATGTTCTTCTTCACTTCATGCACTTCTTTAATTATCACATGCACAAATATTTATGTATTTTATTATTTTATGGTATTCTTTTTATGTGTATTTTAATTATTTTATTTTTCAATCAATATGTAGATATAATATATTTTATTTTTTAATGAATGACATGAAAAGTCATTTCTTTTACGTGCGCACGAAGACGTCAACGGAATTAATAATCATTATATGTTAGAAAAGGTTGAATATGCCGAAAGGAGGTTACATGGCGATACCAACAGCAATGTCATGTAACATAGTTAGTGGAATGTATACTCATGTACAAAAGGAGGAAACAAAATATTTCAGTCAAAAATTTGTAATTCGACAGTGAATTGCAACTAAATTTAGTTTTTGAGTTAAGATATTTTACTACTCAGAAACAAATGTAAATAATATTATGAATGTTAAATTGATTATTAAATATTTACTTTTACAGTGTATAAAGATAACCAGAACAATCACCATAAGCAACAAACACAATACCACTATTTACTGTGATGAGATCATAGTTACCAACAACATTTTAAAAGACCTTATCTTCTTAACTTTTACACATCATGCCAAACACTCTTGCGCAAAAACACACTTATATCTAAGCCACAACAATAAAATCCTGTTTAAATAGTTATCCAAAGCATAGGTTCTACATACTTTATTTCCTAATTCATAAAACTTCCTTTAATAATTTGCATAAAAGTTCAATAAGCAAAGCACTTTAAATGATTACTGCATACTTATTGATAAATTATTATGACAATAACCCGTTTAAAAACGGCGGGTACAAATAAAAATTCGCGATATTACCAAATAAAAACAGCATGAGTTTTATTTTCGGCTGGAGTTAGATTAGTTAATAAAGGAGAAACTGTTTTAACAAGGAACATAAAAGGTCGAATTACAACATAATTACCTACCAATAGTGTTTGCGAGGGCCGGAATATGAGAAACACTTTTTCGTTTTTATATACACTTTTTCCGCTTCGGAACTTGATAATTCACTGTTTAATATAATTATATTACATAACATTAAAATTTTACGTCTCATTCGTATAATCTAAATTCACTTTCAATCCAATTGTATAATACGAAACCGAAAAAGTAAATTTTATGGGTGAAAACGAACAGCAAACAAAAAACACAACAAAACTTCGCCAATCGCCAATAGTGCTACCAGATGAAAAACCGTACTGGGTGCTACTAAGATACAATGGTGCAAAAACCGCTAGGTTGTGTGAAATTCACATTTCAAAAAGGTGCTATCCAACGCTAAACTGCCTCGCCGTTTGCTATTTAATACATAAAACGCATAATTTACTAATTATACAAGAGAAACAATACTACGAATATGAACATGTATTCCAGGGAATTTATTAAATACATACAATGAGTAAAAAGATGCCCAAATACTATTTTTTGACTATGGTACTAGTTCTTTTCTTCTTATATTGCTACAGAAAAGTTGTGTGGTTAAATTGAAATAATTTAAAAGCTCTAAATTATCCGCTAGATGCTAATATTTATAGTCACGCGCTAGACCAAATCCAAGTCCGGTGAAGCTGTAAAAGCCGCAGCGGCTCTGTTTTAGGATAGAGCCCCTAAGGCTAACAGTGTAGTCAGATTAAAAAAAAAAAAAAAAAAAAAAAGGACTCAACGAAAAAGCGCTAGGTCTTGCAACGAAAGCGCTAAAATGGCAGCACTGATCCGTGATCGCTAGTGACGTTCCCCTAGGGCCTCCATTTTTTTAAAATTTTGGTTTGCTTTTGATGTAGACAATTTAGCCAATGTCAAGTGAGACGAATACACGTTTTATTATTTATTTGCCAAATGTTTGGTGTACTGTACAATAACCCATAAAAAGGATACATTGACACATCATAAAACAATCACAAATTTATAGGATCGTTTGGCCGATCCTATTAATTAAAAATACAGCTTAGCGTTTGAATTATTGCTGTATTTATTTTGGTCTTCTTTATCTTTTTCAAGACCTGAAAGTCAGCCAGTCTATCATAAACAAAATAGAAAGTGGCTGAAGTAACAACTATTTATTGTGAAAAGTCACCACAGATTTATACATAATACTCGTTATGGATGCTACAAGAATAATATAAAATTACATAAGTAAAACATTTAAATTAAAAAAAACATAACGTTACAAGAAAAAGTGATAATACAGTAAATGCTTTGACACTTAAGATATTTTGACATTTAACTTTTTGATAGACAGAGGAGCAGAGTTGCCGTTTTATAATTAACGAAAATACTGATTCCGTCTAAAAATGCTAACTTAAAGTTAGAAGTGCTAAATAAAACGCCAAATCATTTTAAAAGATTTATAATATTTATAGATAGTAATTAAAAATGAAACGAATTTTAAGTAAGCTCTCTATAGGTTACTTACAAAACCTATGTAGCTATGTGGTGTGCACGAATGTATGAACATATTGTGTGTAATTATGTATGTGGGTAGCTAAATGATTGCAAGTGCAGTGTCACCTACATCGCGCGAGCGGCTGCCAAACTCAAGGGTTTCACACCGAGAAACGGACCTAAACTCGTTTTCGTCCAGTTAGTACTCCGTCTCTGTAAATAGTTAATCTTGTAAAATCAAACATTATTTATAGATTTTGCAGCTCCACAGTCAGTACAGGTTCGTGCTATTGACGAAATAACTTCAACATTCGCTGTTATCACATGCGTCTACAATTACTTTCAGCACGTTTTTAATAATATTATACGAATAACAAGAACTTCCCGATTTTCTGTATCCACGTCCGTTCATAAATTTGGTGTTTAACTACACATAGTAATACATCCAAATCGTCAATTTAGTTTCATTTGACTACATTAACATTGACTTATTAGGTACTCGTTTCATAAATTAACGTTTTAGTGTGGAAAAAAAAAATACTGGATATTACTAAAATGGCAAACTCTCAAAATGATTTGTTAACTATCTAAAAAATCTGTGTAGTCAAATCGTTAAATATTCACAGGATATTATTTTTGTAGTATATCAATAGGATACAAAATTTATTATCGGCCGTTTTCAAAAACTTAAAATCTGAGCTCACTATCCCTGATTAGTACATATTTGTACTAAGTAATAACTGTCTTTAACATATTTGAGATAAGCTATAGGATATGTAGTTATACATGTATACGATCGTTTGGCCGATCCTATTAATTAAAAATGCAGCTCAGCGTTTGAATTATTGCTGTATTTATTTTGTCGCTCGTAACTACTTGTACATCTAATAGTCTGTGCTCGTAACCGATTACAGAATATTATAATATCTTCTTGTCAGTCAGTGACAGATGTCTTCTTTATCTTTTACAAAACCTGAAAGTCAGACAGTTTATCATAAACAGAATAGAATGTGACTGAAGTAAGAACTATTTATTGTGATAAATCGCCACACATGTAAATACGAAATATTATCCTTAAATAGGTTATTTAAACGAAAGTAAGTACAAAAGAATGCATTAGTAGCTGAAACAACGGATAGATAGATTATTGAAAACGGCCGTTAGTAACAGTAAATTTAAGTATGCGCTCCTTATATGGGAAATCTATAGATCAAATTTAATACTTCAGAAATAATACATAAATAGTCAGTATAATAATTACACAAATTTACTTAGACATATTGTAATTTTATTACACTATAATATTGATAAAGAGTACTTAATCTAGTACCTTTATCAGAGTTCTCACCGAAGATATTTTTTATTAACTTTAAAATTATCTTTGGTTCTAGTCGCCTGCAACTGGTTTCACCACGGATTAATGTGGATTTCACGTTATAGAACCATAGACAAATCTTTATCTCATAGATGACATGACTACTTAATATTTTTCTTTTTATTTGATGACACCTGTGTTCATCCACAATTCTGCCAACGCCAAGCGAAAAGAATATTTTCTACTGGTTAGTGTAATGTAAATCTTGTGTCTTTCAAATATTCTTTTTTCTGAATGAATTCTAATTCATCTAATTCTGAAAAACAATGTTAGTATATTGCTGTTTTTCTAGTTTCATTTTCTCCAATTATTATTATTTGAACATTATCTTGCCTTATTTATGTTAATTTTTAAGTTTATTGTTATTTTATATTATATTTAAAGTTAATAATATTATTTATGTATGTTGTCTGAACACGTCGTGTTTGCCTTTATAACAGCATTTTAGTTTTGTATTATAGTTTTTATTAACAACGTTTATTGCTCATTTATTTTGTAAGTAAAGCTCTAACTCTCTAAAGGTGGCTGCTTTCTTATTCTTCCTAACTTGGCAGCTAGTCTTCTTTATTGGAGACTATTACTGCTATTATCGAGTAAATAAAGAGTGTATTGTCATATGACGATTTCAGTATTCCAATAAGATGGTGGCTTGGTTTGTCAAAACTTTCCAGGGAGTTTTTGTGGCATCTGAAAGTTCATGGTCTGGACATTATTATTTTCAATCCACGTCACTTGTGCAAAATAACCAAGCTTTAATATCCATAACACAAATTTGGAAATAAAAAACAAAAACCACTACATGACAGTTTGAGATGCCTCCAAAAATTCGGTGGGCGGTGGCTCTCTCTCTTAATAAAACTGTCCATGCAATGAGTAGTCATGAGACTTACCTGCAAATATCAATACCCTCGTCTTCAGAGTATTCCAGGTATTTCGAACTGTCTCCGGTTTGCATACTGGATAGAAAGTAAAATCTGTACCTACCTATGTTTAGCTTCGGCAATCAAGATACGCGGTCGGTCCGTACGGATTACATGATACCTATAAAGAATGCACCGGGTATTTCTGTCCGCACCCGGTGTGTGTACTAATTAAATAAGCCCATACCGAGTATTAAAACCGGGACCAATATTACGGCTCATGCCTACCAGGGAGTTTTTGTGGCAACTGCTAAAATTGAGTTTTTGGCGGGATTTCGAAGATGTATTATGTGGTTGTCTTCATTTTAATCTATAAAATTATGTAGTTTGGCCCTATATTATATAATTTTGGCGGCATTTTACGTGATGTAGTTCGGTTATTGTGCATAAGTGAAGTGGATTATAAATAATAACTGGAAACATGCATCTTAAGTTGCCACAAAAACTCCCTGAAAATTTTACCAATGGAGCCCCGCCATATTGTTGAAGCTATGTTTGATTATTTCGAGATAATAATAATTGGATAAATAATTTATTTATGTGACTTTAGCAGAATAATTATGTAAAAACACAGTTGCCTTTTAATAAAAGGAAGAAAAATAATAGCTAAAATTATATAATAGAAATGTGTACCTTTTTAAGTGTATTGCGTGCACGGAATACTGTGAGATTTGACATGGTTAAAGTTTATATGTAGAAGGAGTGCAGAAAGCTAAATTTTATCTATAATACCTGTTACTAATTTATTAAATAAAATAAATTAAAACTGCGAATCCTAGCACGACCAGTGCCATTAAACTTAGACCCCCCAAAATATTGACATTGTCATTCAATGAAAAGTGACAGCAAGTGATATAATATTCATTGTTTACGTTCATACTGCAAATGTCAAACAGAAAATAGTCTACATGACAGTAAGGAGATCCCGCCAAAAACTGTAATAAATTATTTTTTATTTTTTATTAAATATTGTATTAGTTATGATTTTTAATTTTAATAGGTAATGTTAATATAAGGCCCTTTATAGTTCCTACCTATAACTTGGGAGTCCTCAAGCGAAGAGTGAATAGGCATTTAATAGGTAAGCGCGATACATCGTCAGCCTCATCTTTACTTTCCATCAGGTAAGATTGAGGCCAAGCGCATTCCTGTATTGCATAAAAAAAACTTAATTATAAATAAATAATAAAAAGGTCACTTGTTAATAGTTGCTCAACAAAAATGTGAATTTCTCAGTTGGTCCCGTATACAATTATTAGATTTAAATACCTTAAGTACAGAATCGTTTTTTATTTTATTACAAATAAATGCCACATTTTATTAATTTTAGAACAGGTTAGCTGTGCCCGTGCTAATCTTGCTTCTCCGCTCCCACTTATTTTAAAGACAAAAATGCTTATTGTGGGTGTTCCTTAGAAGATAGACGTATACTCTCCCTGACTCATTTGTAGGTCTTTTTAATGTCTACAATTATTTAGTACATGAATTTGCTATATCTCTTATGGTTTACTCATCGTAAGCCATTTAAGCGCCCGAATTGATTCACCATGACCAGTTTTTTTATTTGTGCGGAACCCTAATTGTTTTTCTAAAATAAAAGTAGCCTAAGTTGCTTCCTATAAAATCAGCTATCTACTAGTGAAAGTCCCGTCGAAATCGATCCAACCGTTTCGGAGATTACCCGGAACAGACAGAGAGACAAGAATTAAAAAAATGGGTGTTTTTTTTAGGTATCGTTTAAACTTTCATATTCTTTTAGGAAAAAGCTGTTATTTTGAAATTACATAAATACACTTCAATATTATTAATTGTATATATGAAGATATCGTGATTATTTTCATTTTTATAAAGGCCAAGTATCTATGAAGTAAAACAAAAAAAAAAAATCAAAATCTATCCCTTAGTACATATTTGCGTGATACGCGTATCGGCGAACCGCAATAATTTTATTTATGTTAAACATTAAATTAATAATTATTACTTTTTAAATTAGACTAATAATATGATGCAGTAGTAAAAGACCAGAAAATATATTAAAATGATTAGAGTTATAGATGTACCTACGTAACTATTTATTTGATCTAATTTAGTTGTTATTCGTGACTAAAAATTCCTTTACGTCTAATCAAAAATTAGCAACAGCATACGAATATAGTAAGAACGTCTTGTGGCAACAGTAAGATGTCTTATCTAATCAGTTATCAAAAATTTATAAATCTTAACTCAGTGCAACTTTTAAAACGTCACAGATAAAAACAAGATAAACAGATAGGACGCCACCTACCCAGTTGTAGGTAAACTACGCATAACTGATAAGGAACCAGTCGGTAACAACATCCGCTAGGTGTCCACTGTGACCCATTTACCTCGCTCTTTAAAAATAGCAAGGAACAATAGCTCAAATACTATTTTTAGTGTGTATTATAATATCAAATCGTCGTTCTTATTTAAAAATTTCAAATTGTCAGTGTAGAAACGCGCACGGGGTAGAACGGACATAAGGCGCGACGCATGGCTGTCTAATTCTAGCTTACGAATCAATAATCCAGTCACATTTTTCTCTCGACGCTTAGTACACGGTAGTTTTTAGTTTAGTAAACAAGGGAACATGGTATTTTAATAAAATGGAAAGTGTTAAGAGATACATAAGAAGTGAGTCAGCGAGTTGTGCTCATATGGTCGAGGAGAGCGCCGTAAATAATAGGAAAAGCGTCGACCCTCATGAAAAGTTAAAGGCTTTGTTGAATTCGCCTGACGATGACACGGATGATTCCTTCCCTCCGTCTGACGCTCCGAAATTTGGGACTGTTATCCACAACAGAATATTCGTTGGAGGTTTCTCTTTGACGACAACCGATGAGGACCTGTGGAAATTTTTTTCTACTTTCGCCACGGTGACTGCGGCGAGGGTGATCTACGACAGAGCTGGCGTCTCCAAGTGTTACGGTTTCGTTACCTTCGCCAGTCCGAGGGTAGCAAGATTAATTGTTAAACAGGTAAGTAGATAGGTAATTCAATCCTTTTTTAAATTATTTGTATCCGATTTTTTTTTAATTAAAATTAATTTTTCTAAGGTTTCTATAGATTGAATTAAATACGTGGGATTGAATTTTGTTGTTGACTGTAGCCTTTTTAATATTATTTTCAATCTTAGTGATCATAATTAAACAACCAAATAATATATACCTGATGTTAGATAAATAAATTTTATAAAAAGATAAAGAAAGCATTTGATGTACCAACGCTGGCCTATGGACATGGATTTTTATGATCTAATGCGAACCGTAAACAACCACGTGGATCAGATAAATCCATTCCATACCGTTTTTATAGGTATTCCTAGACATGTTAATCTAACACATATAAATTAAAAATTGACAAGCAACCATCTGCCAATGTCCTTTCTAGAGTTAGCTTGTTACCCTCCTTTATTAACAACAACTTCTAATAGCTACAGTTGTCATATCGGCATGTACATCTATCTACACTATCAAAACCACAAGCCTATCAAAAAAGCCTCTCAATGACTGCGTTTCCTTGAGGCTAGCTCTTGTATCTTAAGATGTTATTATACCCTTTTGTAATAACTTATTATCAAAGATGTTTGATTAAAATAAATAGGGCTAGAGAAATCAAACGCCATGTATATTGTAAAAACATGTATTGTCATGGTGAATAAAGATCGATGTTTATTTTTCGATAGTCACCAAATGTTATAAATGTTCCTTACCATGACCACTTTACTCTGAAACTGTGAGCTTTGGTGAAGGAAGATATAGTGATGAAGCCTCAGGATGATAGGGTGTTTACTCGCCTGGGTAACTGCGCGTTAGACTTTATTTTGGAAATCGTTAAAAAATATCCAATAGCAAGCAAGACTTCAAATCCAGTTCTCACTATTAGGTTTTGTGTATTCTAAAATACACATAAACTTAATACTAAAAAATCTTGAAAGATTTACAACAGCATTGAACTTGAACAAACAAACCATACTTTTCCTCGTCCCGTTATCAACGTTCTTATCAGATACTGTATGAATGATAGATTGTGGTGAAACAGTAGCTGATAATATATGAAAAAGAAAATAATCGAGTTTTTTTTTTTTATTTCATTCTCACACTAGCTGACTCGGGCAACTTCGTCTGCGTCATATAAGAGAGAGAGAAAGTGTTAGAGAGAGTCAGTCGTTACAGGTACCGCCCGCCTTCCACATTATTCTGCATAATAAAAATGCACTCGCGATATTTGATCATTATTTTGCTGCTGAGTTATTTTAAAATTGTGGTATCCCATAAGATATTCATTTAAATCAATTACTGTAAAGGGCAATTTTGTTCAAAATTAAATACTTGTAATGAATAACGTATTTATTTAGATAAGGATTAACACCATGTATATAAAAACACCTTCGCAAATAATTCATTATTTTAGAACAAATTTTATTACCCTAAGAAGGCTATAATGAGTAAATCTTAAAAGATAGCTAAATATTTGCTGGCGCGGACTATTTTTAGAACTTATTAAGATAAATAATTTCTGACCTGACCGTCCACAGGCTAACTTCTACTCCTTTTTCTTTTATTCAAAGCTCTTCTTTAGGTTCACACTTGACGCCTTAAGATTTCACAGCGCCTGACTCAGCAAAAAGTGTGCTTGCCAAAAAAGTTTTGTTCATCGTTTTCTTCCCGAACCTGGTCTTCTTTTGACCAAACTGGTCTCTTGATACCTTTGCTAAGTCCTATGGATAGTTGAACGACTCGTACTTAGCCGCTGAGTCACATAAGTTTGCGAACAACTTTCTTCAAGAAGGGCTATAATTTTACCGGCCCTTATCGCTTTATCAGATATATCAGAAAGTGGTATTTTTAGTGTAAACAGAAAGATTAAATTGTTTGAAAATATCTAAAAAGCTTTAAAATTTTAGAAATGAGCAAAAAACAGTTTCAGATGTTCCCGCCATTATTAAATCAATTTTACAATAAAATTATAAAATTTAAATTTGGAACGTAAGGAATCATGCCAAGATGCTTCAAATAACATGCAAATACATCGTTAAACTAATAAAACTTCTTTCTTGACATACTCATTGAAGTAGAGAAAAAATCTAAAGTGCCTGTTTTTTTTGCAAAAGGATTTATGTGTGTGTGAACTATTTGATTAATAATACAAGCTTTACTTAGATTGAAATTAAATGGCCGTGTGTGAAATATGTCCCGATATTTATTTATTTATTTCTAACTATAATCACAAATAAATTCATCAATGATAGTAATAACGTCTTCTCGATTTAAAACCAAAACTATATTCTTTCACTGCACATCGAAGCCACGATGCGGGCGGATCCTGTAGCAAATCCCAGTTTTATAAGACGGCTATTTACCTTAAATTTCTTTCACGGCAAAGTTCTCACACTTTTGAATGGCACGCTGGCAAGTCAAAAGAGGGTTCTTGAAGAAAAACGCTTTGAAGAGGTCCGAGCTACCTCGCGGCATTTAGAGGGCGTTTGAAACAATCCCTCAGCTTTTTAAGAGGCCCGGTATCCGCATTTTTGTTTGACTGGAATGTTTGGAAAAAGGCTTTTAATGGTAATAGTGTTTGCTTAGACTTCTTTTTGAAATCTCTCTTGTAGTTTGATTTGTAACTTATCTACGCATACAATAAGTATAAGCATTGATGTAGGTATAATGTACTCACCATAGATCAATGACTGGATTCCTCAGGCACTTCAACCGCAGCATATATATATAACAGATAGGCATATGCTATTGCTGACTTTTTTTAGATATACTAATGACCAGTATTATTGTAGATCATTGTATTTCCGTATCATTAACGATTACGCCACTGTACGCGGTTAAAGCTGTTCGGGAGGGCCTCGACTTCCAACTTACGTATAAAAAACCAATATGTAAGGCTATCTGAGAGTTGTAGCCTAATCTTAAATAGCCTATACTATTCTTCGAGAGTCTGGCTATCATACACAAAATAAAAAAATTTCGAATCCGACTGGTAGTTCCAGAGATAAGCATGTTTAAGCAAACAAACAAAAACACTTTTCAGCTTTATTATATTTTTATTAGTATCATTAATTATTAATATATGGAATAACTTAATATTATTTATTATTAATATATGATACTACTGCATTATTATTATATATTAATTATTAACTTTAGATTAATGATTGAACCTACTGCAACATTTATTTATTTCAAACAAACGTCGCAGTAAAGAGAATGGGCGAAGGGGAGCAGGGATCGTTCGACCTCTCAAAGATTAACGAATTAGATGCGACAACTGCATGCCATAAAGAGTTTCAAGTAGCAAAGATTCTCGTGTCTAATATTTAACCGTATTAATTTGATACTCTTTCTTAGTTTCTAGATAATCTAAGTGATATGGTGGGAAATGTTAACTATCAGTTCGAAGTTAAATTGGTTTTCAAGTATAACTAGCACACAGCGATAAATAAAGAAAGTAAACATTTATTCTTAACAACAAAACACGCTTTTACATAATGTAAGCTAATTAAAAAACATAAAATCAATCGGGGAATCCGTGGACATTAATTAATATGAATAACGAACACAAAAATACATTAAAAAATAATAATATAAATGGACAAGCTACGTCTCTTGCCATTAAGAAGAGCGTCCAACTCAGCATATACTGAAGTGCGACGATGCACTTAGCGCTGATTTTCAGCTGGAACCCCAAAGCAAGTCTCGGTGCACCAACAATAATCTATCAAAATATAAAACACATCAATAACAATAATAATTCACTACTAAGTAAATACTTATGGCAAAATATTTTTTTTTTTAAATAAATGAAATAATTAATATAAAATAAATAAATAAAGGGGGCACATAAGAACGAATGGAAAATAATAATTATATAGGTACATAATAATACAATATATCTAAGATTATACTCAAAATGTAAAGCAGGATAATATAATACCTATAATCAATCACAAATAAATTCTCAATACAAGAATCTACAAATACTGCGCCAATAACAAAAATCGTTTGAAATTGATTCTAAACATGTGTATAATATTAAAGTCGTACATTGGAGGGGCAGGTAATTCCAGCATCTCGTAGCAGCGAACCTTAAACTACCCCGGAAGAAAGTGGTAGCATGTCGGTGAGTAAATAACATGTACTTACAGGACCTGGTTTTCATAAAGATATTCAGGAATCCCTGTTTTTTATTACACCAAAGAAAAGTGTAGCATGGTGTAACTGTTTTCCTTGATTTAAAAAAGTTAATTTTTTATTATTATTATTGTTTCTTTTTTAATTTTAATTTTAGAGGCTTGTTATTGGTTACAAGAATTCCCTGTTGTTCGATCTTAGAATTCAGGTTAAAGGAGTAACCTAGACATATTACATCTTTTTACTAATCAGCATACATAATATTTTGTTTTCCTCATTTAATTGAATGTTAAGTAGTATTTTTATATTATTATTGAAATTCTGACTTATTTCTTAACAACGTAGTTGTACGATGTAAAAAATAAAGGCAAAGCCACAGATTTAATAAATCTGTTTCTCGATATGCTACTAGAACGAAAAGTTGAATATTAATGTATGTTTCCCCAATTTCCTCAAAAACACGTCAAAGCCATCGTTGGCATATGAATAATTGCTTTTCCAATACTGCTTGCTTTCACAGTGATGACTGATCAAAATCTTTCTTCTGAATATGGTCCCTTTTGATGTTAGTGGGAGGGCTAAATATAAAGTGACCTATAAAATTCACGCTTCACGCTTATAAACATCAAGTTAGGGGTAAATAGAACTTAGTAATTTTATTTCGCTTGATAATAGATTTTCTACGGGTAACTAACTAATTAGCTTTATGTGAGAACTATAAAATATTTAGAACCATCATATTTTCATAGTCTTCAAATTAATAGAAATCTTTTTAGAAGGTTTTTACTAAAGAACTTTTCGAAAGGCAACTTTGGGGAAATAAAATTGGAGTGGGTGTTCCCCTCTTTTGATTTCAGTAATAAACATAAAAATACATGTTTTCGGAAAACCAACCTTAAACAAATGAAAATAAAAGTTTATAGGGAAGATTAATCAACATTTCACTAGCGAAGTTGCTGACACACGTTAGTAATAAATAATATTAATAATATTAGTGAGTAAAAAATCAATCTCAGTGCGGTCTCGAGTGAAACGGGGCATTGAAATATAGCAGATGATTCTCAGACCGCTGGGAACTTGAAAAATAACGGTCGGCAGTAGAAAAATCGATGTTTACCTTTGCCCTTCCACGAAGCGTTCCCGGGTCGGTGGTAAATCTCTCTTTGTGTATATTTAACTTGAATCTTCGACCTTTTTCCCTCTTATTTTATCAGTTTTCAATTTGAGTTATTATATTCTTTTTTTCATGGTCAACAAGCTCTACGCGAAAGACGCAGAATAGCTGACATACTTACTTTACACAAAATAGCGCAATGACAAATTGAATCTCCTTGTTTGCTTTCTAAGCTAAACCTTAAAGTACCAACTAGATCCGTCCATCAACCAATTTATCTTTATGTTGCCCATAGTTCTACGAATTATAGGCAAAATTCATTTTTTGTGAGATCAGCGAACTCAGTTAACAATCTCGACGATTTGCCTGAGCTCGACTTAATTAATTCACCTACAAATATCATACGAACAGAAATGTCTAAAAACTGCTTTGACATGACTTCCTGACTGTCCCGTTTTTTGTTTTTTTTTTTTTTGTTTTTTCTGTCTTTAGTTGATAATATTTAATTATTATTGTTGAATTTTATTAAAAATATTAAATGAAATATGTTTTACGGTTAGACAGTTTGAATTAAAGTAAGTTAAAAAGTGTAGAATTTATGAATATTTCGTATACATGAATTTAAACACTGAATGTATTCTAAATAAAATAAAATATTTTGAAGCGATGATGGCTTAGTAATAGTTCGTTCTTATTTGCTGGTAAATATACCTTCGATGGTTTTAGTGAAATCTTTACTGATTTATAGGGCATTAGCGCTTGCGTCTTATTTATATCCCATGTTTTATTTCTGTCACATCATGACGTTAACGTATTACGTTTTTTGTAAATCTATGTTACGAGTAATATAGACTATCTTATAATTTGAAAAATTAATTTACTCCTCATAAAAATGTCGATAGTATTACACAAAGTATCGTGGGGCAGAGCTGCTGTTTTTTATATATTTAGATAATGATTTTCTATACAAGTTTACTTAGATTGTTGTTTTTTTAAGACACCAAGCAAAGCCCATTTCTACTGGATATTTCATTAATTATAAAACAAACTTTGCACATGAATATTTTTCTTACAAACAATTAAAACAAGGCGCTGGATACACAAATTAAAAAATCCAGATACATCAGTTTACCGATGCATTATACCTCATTGAGTATGTATTGAAATGATAAAATATAAATAAGTAATTTTGTTATAATATTAAAAACCAAATTTTGTTATCTGTAAAATTTAAAGAACTGCCTCGTTAACCTAGTGGTCGTAAGCGCGACTGCTATGAACGAGGTCTTGGGTTCAAATCCCAGGTCGAGCAAAGTGTTATTGGGTTTTTCCTATGAAATTCTCAGTAGCAGCTCGGAGTTTGGTTTCGTACCCGATTAATGGCAATAGGCTCGCCCCCTATTACATGGGACCTAAAAAACATACTCGGCGAACTGTGGGTGTACATTGGTACACCTCAGCCTAACCCTTCGGGTAATACAGGCGTGATGGTATGTTAAAGAAATCTTTAATAATATTCGAAAACTATCAAAATTTGTACTAGATAGTAGATCAGCCTGGTTATCTCATTGAGGAAGTCTGTAGAATGCCTTAAGTTTCGAGAGCATTGTAGAAAATTGTATTTCCGTATGATTAACAACTACGCCAGCGCACCGCGGTTTAAGCAGTTCGGGGTGCCGACTTACGTAACAATAAATAAGACAATATTTAAAGCTATCTGAGCGTTGTAAGCCTATAATTTTTCGAATCCGACTGGTAGTTCCAAAGATTAGCGTGTTTAAATAAACAAACTAACAAAAAACTTTTCCACTTTATTATATGCATTAGTATAGATTACGATCCGAAGCCAAAAGGCGACGAACTTTATTGATCCTTTGGTACTATATTATGTATGAAACTATTCTCTCGTCTCTATCTTCAATGATAAACGCGAAAATTGTAATATTAAAACTTTCGACATTTATAAATACCTTTCCAAAAAATTTTATAATTTTAGGAAGCACTAAATGTAGAGTGATTGATTAATCGGTTTCACGTGCAACTGTTAATGTGATGTGAAGTATCTGTTCTGATTTATCTATAGTAAGTCTTTTACGATTCCAAATAGAAGTGAACAACAATACGTTCCGTGTTGATTTAAAAGAAAGTAAACTCTTATTAGCAATTCTCCGTTCTCAAAGGAAGTTATGTATAATTTGAATTATTGAAAAGATTTCAAGTTACTTCGCGTTTATTTAGTATTAACATGCTTACCTACGTGACTTCTCTTTTACGTAACTTCTGAAACATGATTTTTATTAGGCTCAGCGGTTACGTGTCTCTGAACAGAAGGTAATCTATGGGGAATCCGTTACAAATCATGTTTCAGTATCAACTTGGGTTGCAAACATTTTATTCTTCTTAGATCGTTGATAGTATTTTTAGTGCATTTAAAAAATAGTAACAAGTAAAAATTAAGGCACTGTAAGGCACATAGTAAACTGAAATATCATCAATCTATCGTCGATGATCGCTGTCATGCCGGCCTCCAAGACCCTTGTCAGCTGGGTACCTATACACTTGATGATCGCGAAACGTAACAAATCAAAATAAACTTACTGCAACGAGTTTATGACCATGTACATATACAGAACCTTACTAACCCGCAACATTATTATTAGATAAATATTGATTACACACAATCTCACCTGATGATAAGTGGTTGTGGTCCAATATGATAACACGCTAAGCCTAGTAAGCCTAGTGGGAACTGGCTCCCAATTGCAGCTGTCGGAACAAACTTATAGGTGCTGGCGACGCATTTTCAACCTAAGGGTTGTAGTTACTAATCAGGCGGGAGTTGGAAAATACTTTACCACTATGCTGTGGTTTCATCACGATATTTTCCTTCACCGAAAGCTCACGCTCATTGTAAAGAGTAGATTATTGAAGGATTCGAACTCACGCACCGTCCAATGCAGTATCCATACCTACTACCACTGAGCCACTATAGCTTAAAAGCATGCATCTCTTCTACTTATCCATGAAAGAGAGACGGCATGACATTAGGACATGACGGCACGAGATGACAATTTAGGCCCCAAGAAGGCATTTATGAATGTCAAAACACTATTGTTAGCGCGGCGGCTAAGCTATATAGCCGAGCGCGACAACAACGGCGGGATGGTACTGACTGATCTGTAGCTCCTCGACCGGTGCAGACCGGGAATACGCTACGTCACCTCGTTGATGGTCTTCAGGTTGTACAGCGCGTTCCTTGATAGGTTTTAGTGGACTGTAAAGCGGGTAAATATAACTCACGACGACGTTCATGCGCCGTCCGGGCGCACGTGCACTTGATATAGCGGGGTCGTAATGTAATGCGCGATGTCAACACGCGTGCGGGCGAGCGTAGACTGTTGGTAATTACAAACAGCTTCCCAATCAGCGACGGAAAGGGGACGACAGGTAGCCGTTGAAGCAAATTGGTAAATATAAAAGAAGAGCCAATTAAGTGGCGCGAACAACTATCACAGGTTGGAAAACATCCCAGCCATCGAGAAGAACCAACAAGAAACTCGATCGGGTTTATCAACATCTTATTATCTTTTTTTAAATTGTATTACAATATTTAATTATATACAGTTACTCGCGGTGTGGCCGGGGCTCCGCACGTGTTTATAATTACGCTGTAGTTATATAAATCCCGTAACTTTATTTTTACCCATATTGTTGACAATTCATATGCCGTATCAATTGAGGAATGGCGTGTATTTTCCGTGTACAATTTTCATCAATTTTTTTTTAATTTCTTTCTTACCAAAAGCATACATATGAATATCCCTAATTTAAGACATGACGGGTTCTTCATACAAACTTTCACCCAAGTTTTATTTTCACCATATGTGGAATAACTCAATGAAATAATTCACTTTTAGCAAAACTATATAATCCAGATAATTTACAATAGGTATATCGCTTAGAATGTATAAACTCTCACGAGCCGCGATTGACATCGCATGTCATATTCCTATCATAAAATAAAACAGTAATTATGCCGTACTGCGTAGTTAAACAGTTTAAAGACACTTCACCCAATCTTAAAAAGAGTACTGGACTATCATTTAATAGGTAATTATTAGAATTACAACACATTTCTTTTTAAGTATAACAATATCAATTAATCTACAAACCAGATTGACAATCAACAAACTGGTTGGTATGGCATCCGATGTCATTTCACTATTATCGCGCAATCGCATTTGGCGTTCCCATATTTTGTTCATAAAAACTTTCATCCCCTATTTTTTAACCTTAAAGTTTTATTTTCGCTACAAAAATTACCCTATGTCCTTTCCCAAGGTCCAATCTATCTCGATACCAAAATTTATCAAAGTTGGTTCAGCGGTCTAGGCGTGAAAACATAACAGACAGACAGAGTTACTTTCGCATTTATAATATTAGTATGGATTATCAATTTCAGTAAACTCCAACCAACAAAAACATAGTATTTTTACTTACTATACCTATATAATACAATACTATAAGTATATTATAATTCGGTTGGCAACCCTATTATCAGTCAATACATATGCAGCTGCCAAGTTCGTCGTGCTATTTGCCTAACGGCTTGCTTGGCTCATGGTAACCGAGATACACCATTGGACTGTATATACATCAGAGACGTGTGAGGTAGCTTGGCAGTGCGTGAAGAAAAAATCCACTAATAGGATCACTTTATTTCCCTAGCCTCGCTTAACGCAGCTCTGGTAGAAAAGGATTAACGGAGTTATGTATTTGTACATACAAAATGGGACGCGAGCGTGAAATGTGTGCGAGGGTTGCCATCGCTTCTGTCTCCTCGCACCACGTAAGCTAATTGCATACCTTTAGTGGATACGCAGCTTTAAACTTACTACTAACAAAAGATGGTGCACGAGTAGTTTTAATAAATGAGCATATTTTTGCATATAGGTAATATGTACTTGTCATTGCTTAAAATGTTGATTTTAGTACTGAACTCGAAAAAAGATCTGTAGGCGTTTATTAATACAAAATACAATTACAATCCAATTTTAATTCAGATTAAAAAAAACCGTGGTGCATTAATAGTATTTTTACTTTAATACGGTCTTGGGTATTATTATTTGATAGATAGAAATTTGAAAACAGCTATAGACTTCGATGAATTAAATCCTTGGCTGAACTGCCTTTCCTATTTCCAACGTATAAGAAAACAATGAACGTGTTATGTAGATGATATAATAAGAATATTCTGAAACATCTTAAATCATGTCACGTCTTGCCGAACATTTCCCGGACATTACTGAAAAACATTATTACGTGAAGCACTCATTCATAATAGAATACTCAATCCGTTAAATTTATTCAGAATTTCATTAAGGACCTCGTTTGAAACACAACAGGAAATTAGATAGCTTCCTCTCTAAATATCATTTAGCGTGATATGAATTTTGTCATCTTGTAACAAATTTCACATAAATACATCATTCCTAAATTCACCACTGCTTCTTAGATCTTCCATAGAGCTTTATTACCCTTAAAAACATAGCTAACACTCATTCAAATACCATAGATCTCATTTCTTATTCCGTTCCAACATAAATAAAAATAAGTTTACCTTTAAAACCTGCTCTCATATCTCTTCAATTTTATCCGCTTACATACGGTAATTAGCATATCTTTTACAATACCTAACAATATAAATAAAATGCCACTGGGCGTTAGAGATTCAATAAATAGTAAAAACATTAAATACAAACTTAACGATTAATAAGTCAACTCAATTGTTTAAGTAATTATAGTAAATTATAATGAACTATGAAATGAACGTTTGTATTAATACTATACATATAATATAAAAGAGATAGAAAGGGTCGTGACGGAAAATTCATACACTTTTTTCACCAAGGGAGTCGGGACATAATGTTCAGCTCGTCTATCGCTCGGGGAATCCCTGTCGCTAGAGAAATTCCCTTGTTTCATTTCGTTCGTCAACTTTTGTCACCTTGGGATTATTTTGCTTACAATATGAGTTACAAAATAGTTGCTGTACCCCGTACATATCTTTCAATTATATTTAATATTACGCTCTTATAGTGTTTCAAGTATTGAGTGAGCTGGAAAAGTGTAAATTATATTATTTTAGGTATTGAGTAAGCTGATAAAGTGTAACAAACTGTGTGACACCTACTTAAAAATTATTTCTGGCTATTTGTGTGAAACAAAACAAGATTTACTAAATAAGTTCGCGTGATCGTGATGCCGGTAGAAAATTTGAGTTAAGTAGTTCAAAAAGGAAACGAACTATCAAAAGAAAGCAGATACAAGAAAATCTACGTGGATCTTTATATAAATATATAAAAAGTGATGATCAAGAAACATAAACGAAACATTTATTTATTGAAAGTGACTTTAATCCTGATTCAGCTGAAAGCATGCTATCCAGTCAAGAACACGAATCTGAGCCCGAGTCTATGTCTACATCCATGACTGCTGGAATGGAAAATCTGAATCCTCAAAATTACCCCGGTTTGTGGCCCATGACAATTACTGATGTAGACCGAACTGAGATTGTATTAAGAGGTCCAATCCGGATTAAAGTTGAGTTATTTCCCGTAAATGATAATGAACGGCGATTCAGTGAAATAAAATTCAATAAAATATTAGTTAACGGTGAAAAGCTTGACAGGCATTGGATGATTTATTCACAAACAAAGGATGCCGTTTACTGCTTTCCGTGTCGAATATTCGGGCTCGAACATACAAAGATTGGATCAAGTGAAGGAGTGTGTGATTGGAAACACTTGGATGATTACCTATAGTCACACGAATCTAGTCGACAGCACAAATATTGTATGCTGAAATGGATTAATTTAGAGAAGCTGTTCCACTGTTGACTCCTTGGCTCAGTCACAAATTGAACAAAAAAGGCAACGTTGGAGAAATATTTTAGAACGATTGCTCGTAATTGTAAATTTTTTAGCATCTCACAATTTGGCCTTCAGGGGTCATAGAGATAAGTTAATATCTGACTCAGGTTCGAGTGAGACAAGCGGTAACTTTATAGATTTAGTAAAGTTAATAGCTCGATTTGATCCCGTGCTGAGACTTCACTTACAACAAATACAAGATAAAACGATTAATGACCACTATATCGGCAAAAATATTCAAAATGAGCTCCTACAATTAATGGCAAGTCAAGTGAAAACTGAAATTGTTGAAAAAATAATTAATAATAAATATTACTCTATTATTCTTGATTGCACTCGAGACGTTTCTCGTGTTGAGCAACTATCAATTATTATAAGATTGTTTAATACAAAAACAGCTGAAATTGAAGAACATTTTATTTGTTTCATAGCCGGCGAAAAAACTACAGCTGAGAGTTTGACTAATTATATAATCACAGAATTAGAACAGTTAGGTATATCATTGCAAAACTGCAGAGGCCAAGGATATGTTAATGGTGCCAATATGTGTAGTGAAAAAAGTGGTGTCAAAAATGTATTGAAATTAACCCACTTGTTTATTTTTTACCTTGTGGGAGTCATAGCTGGAATCTCATCCTAGGAGATGCAGTATCGTCTTGTGTACAAGCAAAATCTTTTTTTTGGTTTGCTAAAAAGGTTGTACACTCTGTTTGCCAGCTCAAGTCAGAGGTGGGTTATTTATATGCTTATTTAAAATCCTTATCGGTAAAACCACTTTCTGAAACTAGATGGAGTGCAAGGTAGCATCAGTGAAGGCCATTAAATACCAACTAAGCGTAATATGTGATGCTTTAAAGGATTTAGCAGAAAAAAGAACAGATTGTCAGTTGGTCAGTGTTTGCCATTCTATAGAAAAGGAAATAACTACCTACGAATTTATAGTTTCACTTGTCATATGGTATGACATTCATTACAAAGATAAATGTGGTGAGACTTGACCGATCGTCTTGATCGACCGGAAGTCTTTAACCAGTGAATTTATTCTGATGGAATTTAAACTCTGGACAACTTGCACGTGGGAGAAACGTATCGGGAAAGGTTATGTATAAAACTTACCTCGGCCTTTGATACACGTCGCCTTGATCCCTTTGATTAAGTTGCAGTTGCAGTATCCAGTTGTAGATTTATAGTTCCTCACAGCACTTAGGATGGGATGGTAATGGAGCCCCATTAATGTATAGATGAGACCTTTTTTTATTTATTTTACGGAGATCAGTAGTCAGCTCGCGAACACGTATTTTTTCTTCTCATACCCACGATAACTAGCGCCACCACCCGCGGAACAAAGATTTGCATTGTTTCTTATTAGAAACCACAGATGGCGTGATCTCTGTATTCTTGTGTTGGCCGAGGTAAGAGTTTGCTAACAAAATGTTATCAGTAAAATGTGGCAAAGCGAAAAAATGCACTTAGATGTGGATTTACAACACCTAGACGCATTCACAAATTGGCTCAATAATTATCGAGAAAATGGTTTTCAGTCATTCCTTGTAACAGCGAGAGAAATAGCCGAAGAATATGATATTGACAGACAGTTTAAAGAAGTCAGAAGACGACATAAAAAAAGGCATTTTGATTATGAAGGGGAAGATAAAGCTCATGAATTGAATGCGGAAAAGATTTTCAAAATAAACTATTTTTATGTTATTGTCGACAATGTGCGCGCAAGCTGCCATCCAGGTTTGAGACACTTAAACATCATGAGAGCATATTTGGTTTCATATATAATATAAAATGATTAAAGGCAATTAGTGATAGTGAACTTTCGAAGAAATGCAGCGACTTGCAAATATCTATCACAGTAGGAGAATCATGTGATGTTGATGGACATGAATTGTACGAAGAACTGAATATGTTCATCCGTGTGTATGAAGGAAACGATGACATTATATCGGTGCTGAAATACATAATAGAAAAAAAATTAACTGAAGTTTACCCCACTATCAAAATAGTTCTGAGAATTATTGCCACCACACCTGTTACAGTTGAGTCTGCTGAAAGGAGTTTTTCGAGGCTTAAAATTATTCAAACATATTTGAGGAATTCGATAACATAAGATCGGCTTCCAACCCTTGCTATTCTTTCAATCGAAAATGACGTAGCTCATTCGTTAGATTATTGTGTTTTAATTAAATATTTTAGTCTTAGTAAAAGTCGCAAACATCAATTTTAAAATTTATCATCTCTGTATTAGTTAATTTTGTAAATCTTTCAAATGTAAGTAAAATATTTTAAAACTCAAATTTTATTTATTTGTATAACTTTATCATTTCTCGTCAAACATAACGAATACCTCACAAACAACCAGACCTACTTTCGCATCACATAGGTACTTTTCCGTAGGACAAAAGGCCTCGCAAAGACCTGCCGCCCGGAGCCTCGCAATGGGTAAGGCCGCCGCTGACTAGAGGTGTTATATTAGGCTGATATTTTGATATTCCTAATATAGAATATATTAGTTAAAATAATATAAGTACTTTAGCGGAAGTGAGGAACAGAGAGTAAAGTTCCTCATCCGCCATAGAAAAGGGAGGATCCTCCGGCCAAACGGGTGCTATGTAAGTCTTCCTAAGCACATTACTTATTTGACGGATAATACCGTAATTTAAAGAGATATTTTAGGTAAGTTTTATTTTAATTTACGTGTCACGCGAATGACGCTGATGTCTGGAATTGATTCCCTCTCTGCACATCTATTATTTAATAATAATAACTGTAAATAATAAAAACAATTATTTTTTTATAAACCCGATAGGAATTTTCTTCTATCATAACTACAGTAAATAATTAGGCTGAAAATGATTGTATCTGCCTTAGTTATCTCATTCTCTTTCTTTTGCTATGCACTGGTCATTTTCCGTTTTACGTTGTTCTTAACTTCACATTGACTTCAAGACTTGTTTGTTTTTAAATTTTTACAACAATGTTGATTGGTAGCGTCATTGTAAATAGTACTCGCCTACTATGTATATCTATTATAGTTGTAAATCTGTCCTCAAACACATATCGAAGTCTTCCACCAAGTGTATTTGAAATTTAGACTGTATCTTAGAATTAGAGTATCGAATTTAGTAAATTAGTATAAAAAACAAAAATAAAATTGCTATACAATCTGCGTGGGAGATTTTTGTTATAGCTCAATATTGTGATGACTTTGACTTTGGTATACAAAGACCTTGATTTTCATCCTTATTATAAACTAGCTGACCCGCGCAACTTTGTCTGCATCATGTAACAGAGAGAGAGAGAGAGAAAGGGTTAGAGAGAGTGGGTCGTAGGTACCACCCGCCTCTCACATTATTCTGCATAATAAAAATGCGGTCGCGGCACTTGATCATTATTTTGCTGCCGAGTTATTTTAAAACTGTGATATCTCCTAAGATAATCATTTAAATCAATTGCTGTAAAGGCTAAATTTGTTCAAAAATTAATACTTGTGATGAATAACGAATTTATTCCGATAACGATTTATACCATGTATATAAAAACACCTTCGCAAATAATTCATTATTTTCGAACAAATTTTATTACCATAAAAATGATCATATTGAGTAAACCTTAAAAGATAATCATATGCTATCGCGGACTTTTTTTTAGAACTTTTTAAGAGAAATAATTCCATTCAAACAATTTTTGCGTAACTTTAACCATTTACGCAACGAACACAATGGAAGCTATCAAAAGAAATAAAATTTGCCCGTTTTTCCAACATTTTTCATTGATGCTCCGCTTCTATTGATTATACCGTGATGTCATAATTCCTATAGCCTTCCTCGATAAATAACTGACCAAAACATTCAACACTGAGAAAATTTTTCTATTCGAACCAGTAGTTCCTGAGATTAGTGTGTTCAACCAACCAAACAAACTCTTCAGCTTTATAATATTAGTATAGATAACCTCAGAGTAAATAATCACATATTAATATTTACAATTTGAACAAACCATGGCTCGCGACCCAAAATTCTGACAATAATTGAAAAACTTTCGGATTGACTGCATGGCGGTATCCAATATTTATATTTATCTGTACAAACATTTTCTGAATTGAAATATCGAGTCTATATTTATTCATTATATTTATTTGTTAGTCTTTAATCTGATTTTATTTGGAATGTTATATATGGGTTTCAATAAGGACCCAGTATATTTAAAATAGAAGTATGTATTTATTATCACGCACCAAAAATTATGAGACATCGTCTGGGTCTATCACCAGACCCTCGTTACCGAGCCTAATCTATTGGAGCCTTCAAAACAAATCATATGATCCTAAAATCGAGGGGTTTGCTAGTAACCAGTGAAGAGTTCCACAATCCACCTCCTAGCTCCATTATCAGATTAGCTCCAAGATACCAAATTATAGTTTAGTCATAGAACTATATATACATACATAGCATGGTATGGTTACATTATTACGAATAGCTCGCGACGCGCAATTCATCTTAGGTGTGGAGTGCTGGCCAACCGACCACGACCGTCTTACTGAGAGGGATTTCTTTAGTCGCACGTAATTTTGAATTCTTGATATTTTCTACGGTATTCATTTAATGAACTTAGATTAAAACTGTAAAGCCCTCCTACAAGGGCTTTCAAAATTGTATGTACTTTGAAGTTTCTCTGTAGGTTTTGATAATCAGGCACTGAGTATGACCTTGAGGTTTTTTTTTAATGAACGGACTGTATTTTTTATGGTATTAACCTAGAAACTTGATTTTTCAACAACAGTTTGAGGCCATAAATCTTAGTATACGGTACTAATCTCAACTATATACCTTAAGCCCTTTTCGAAAAAAAAAACTTAATATAATTTTATTTTTACAGTATAATTTACGGCTTAATATATTTTATAAATGGCGTCTGGAATTCAAATAAAAAAGCAAAAATAGATTGTTTTTTTAACGTGACTGCGAAAAAGAAAGGTTATGTTTTTCGAGTGTTTGTATGTATGTATATTTCTTTGGCACGCTCTGTAACATAAATGGCTTGATGGATTTTAGCTTATGAGGTGTCGTTACAATCGCCTTAATTGTGGGAGTGACATATGTTATATAATATTAAAGTATGACGTCTGGGAAATAAATAAAAACCAAAATTAGAGATTTTTTTGTCAAGTGTTTTTGTTGCAATCGGGTTTTTTGTTTTCTTCCCAATAATTTAGCCTGTTTAGTCATGTATTGTTGTTGCAGTCGGAGTTTTTGTTTCCTTTTTAATAATTTTTCATATACGTATAGAGTTGTGAGGACAGCTGGTAGTTAGGTAGTTAGGTAGTTACTATGTGTAAGATTAAATATTATCATTAATTTTCGTTTGAGAGCCATTTCCGTGTTTAGGCTACTATATATCCACTAGAGATTCGCCCGCGGCTTCTCTTACATCATAGTATTAAGTTTATGAAAGCATTCATAATTTCCTAGGTTAATAGATATCGTTTATTATAAAAACTTTCACTCCATCTTATACACTCTTAGCTGATGAATTTGTAAAAAAAATTTAAACCACGTCTTTTTTACTTTGTAACTGGATTCCTAAATAACAATTTTCATAGATCAATCTTCAAAAATAACAAGGTTTCATACAAACATTAATTCCCTTTTAACCACCTTATGGGTTGATTTTCCAAAAATTCTTCCTTAGTGCACAACGTGTAAAAGGAACTCGAACTTGGCACCCTTGAGCATGTCTCCACGCTTTCGTAGCCGAGTGCTATAAGCGCTCGCTCCCACGTCACGGTGAAGCTGTAAAAGCCGTCTGAAGCTCCAAGACCTTCATGGCTAACAGTACAGTCAGTTCTAAAAAAAATTGAAAAATACTTTTTACTGATGAGTCCAGATTCTGTCTTAAGCTAGATGATGGTAGGGTCAAAGTATGGAGATGACCCGGAGAAAGATACGCTGAGTATAACATTGTTGGAAGCGAGCCTTATGGTGGAGGGTCCGTAATGGTATAGGGTGGTATTTGCTTCGGAGCACGTACGGAGTTAAACATCATAAAAAACTGGTTCCTGACTGCGGCAAAATATTTAGCATACATTTTTGAGCATATTGTGATGCTTTTTGCCCCATTCATGGAGAAAAATTTTCTTTTAATGCTTGTAATGTTCATCCTCATGCTGCGGTAGTGGTAAAGGACTACCTACCTACTGAGGTCCGAATCGAAATTTTGGTGTAGCAAACATGCTCACCAGACCTAAATCTAATACAGCATGTTTGGGATGAACTAAGAAAACAAATAAAACAATCAAATCCAGTACCAGCTAACCTAAGGGACCTCAAAACTACATTGGATGACGAGTGGACCCTAACACCACAAAATTTAATTGACAAATTAATAAAAAGTATGCCCAGACGGATGCAAGCAGTTTTGACATCGCGTGAAAAATTTGTGTATTTTTTTTGTATTTTAGCTCCGCCGTCTTTAGCCGTCTTAGCTCAAATCACCACTTAACAACAAGTGAGATGTTCAAAGTATAAGGAAGGAAATAAAATCTTACATTATTTCTTTCGAGAAACCTTTCGATTTATCAATTTTAATATGAAATGTAATAGCTGAGTCAGTGGGTAAGAAAGAGTTCTTTCGATATTGCAAAGGTATTCATTCTCTGGAAAGTTTTTGTCGGGAAACCCTTTTATTACGCCAGAGGTATTGGAGATTGTCCGGTTGCTCAATAAGTTTATGCTTTTGTCCAAAGTTATATTATTATTCTTCTATTGTACGATTTTCGAGAGCTAAGGTCCTAATGTATAGCTATTATTATCGTGAGATGTTTGCAAACAATTTTACGTTTCTTAAAAAGATTGTCTGTTTTTCTTTTATGATCTAATAAAAAAAATTACCCCCATGTATTAGATTTTACGCTACTAATTTAACAATTACGCAAACAAATAATAAGTCAACGTAGCCGAGTTAATCGAGACGAGCGTTAGCAGATCACTAAATACATATACACATGTTCCTTCCTTCCTCCCAGAAGGCAAGGATATGTATATATGTATATGTTAGTTTAGCTTGAATTTTACAGATAGGGAATTAATCAGATCGCACCTTCTTTGCAATCGCGGCAACAGCCCAAGCCGAGGTCTGGCCACTTTGGCACCCTTGTGCTTGCCCTCAAGCCCGGTAAAGCTGTAAAAACCATCAGCAGCTCTGTTTTTGGTTGGCCACTCAGGATAACAGTAAGGTCAGTTAAAAAAAAAAGAGCGTTGGTCGTCGTGCTAAAGGCTAGCCTCGTTAAGGAATTTTGTTCCAATATTATTATCATTCATAGCTAACTTCACCATGTTATTTATTTACCACGGTGTTAGAGCATGCATATTCCTTCATAACTTTTCCTACCTCGGCCACAATTAGCGCCATCTAGAAGCAAAAACAAAAACACACGTGCGACGAGTGACAGTTGGAAAAAAAGACAAAAACGTGTCGCCTAACAGAGCGCATAAAACTATTGCGTCTCCGTCGAAAATTAAAAGAATAAATCAAATAATAGTTAAGCTCGGACTTCACAAACCCCCCCAGGGTTCCATAGTGCTTCAACAGTGCGTGATGTACAGTGCATAGAAGCCACGAAAATCAACATCAGCACGCTCGAGGTGAGTGACCGGCAACATACCTCTCCGAATTCCTACCCCGCATGCTAGGGAGAAAACATCTAAAACAATACACATGGAATACTAATTTTGGTGCTATTTTTTTTTTTTCGGCAAAAAATTTATAACTGCTTACGTGGATAAATACACATAAATTCTTTTTCGTTTTTTACTCATTTCAATTTTAGTGAAATGATAGATGCTATCACTACACACATGGTAAAAGACATATAATAAATCATTATAAACAATGTATTCATATTATGGATAACCAAAGATTAATTTGAAACACATTTAATTTATTAATAATATGCGTTAACCTTCGATCAATAATTTGATACCAAATACATACGCCATACTCATTTTCTTTGTCAATAACTTCGCAACTTTCGTGCTCTTTACGGATTTGAGGGGTCGCGTCGAATCCTGCCAGCTACGGATTAAAATGAATGCGAACGGATCTGTAAGTCCCAGGGAAAAAATTAATTTGAAAGATCGTTTTTATATTATAAAATATTCGTTTCTGTCAGCGGTTTTAGTTGCGTTTCCCTTTTCTAGTATTTCCTTTGTGTTTATTTTACCTTTTGCCGTGATTAGTAGAGGGTAAAATTAAAAGGTGCGCGCGCATCATATAATGGAAGTGTGACGTTATGAAGTTAGACATCGACGATAATAATGTGAATTTATTTACTGACTTTTTATTCTTTAAAAATACTTTTTAATTGTAATAACAGTTGTTACACTGAACACTTACACGTAATAACAGTTGTAACACAATAACCGACATTTAACGAAGAGTTAATATTAATCAAAAATTCTAACAATAAAAATCAAATAAACTTTAACTCTCCAGAATATACATAAAAAATATCAAATAGCATTATAGTATCTGTGGTTAAGATTTCAAAAAAAGTAATATTATAATAATAGATCCTTAATTATGAAATTAGCGTTTTATATGGAAAAAGCATTACGTAAAAAATATCATGAAATTATACATTTAATCAATCGAAGTATGTACCATTATTATCGATGCACTTTCGACATTTTATAGGCAGTTCACTAATTCCATTGCTGGAAACCTTGTGGAAGCGTGAATCAATAAGATCTTTCATGATGTGACAGCATCATCGGAATTCAATATCTTTTCCTTGCAAGAAATTGTCCAAAGTCTGAAAAAAGAGGTAATCTGATGGAGCAAGGTCTAGGGAGACATTCCAACCGTAGTTCCTCTAATTTAGCGACAGTTTGTAATAAAGTATGGGGTCCAGCGTTATCCTGAAGCAGCAGAGGGTTACAGAGATTGATCAGTCTCGGTTGCTTAACGGCTAGCTATTCTATAATGGTTTGCAATTGTTAACAATACAGATCTGCCGCTATCATTTGGCCAGATCTTAGAAAGCTGTAGTGTATGACACCAGCATTGGTTCACCAAACACTCACCAGTACCTTTTTCTAAGTCATCTTTCACTTGGGACAGGATTTGGCCGGTTCTTATATATCCCCACTGTGACGAACATTTTCGATTGTCGTAAAGGATCTATTTTTTCGCCACAAGTAACAATACGATTCAAAATTTCCTCTTTATTGTGACGGTTGAGTAATATAACGCAGCACTCAATGTGTTTGTCGACGTGCTTCAGTCAATTTATGCGATACCAATTTTTCGAGCTTATTCGCTTTTTCAATTTGTTTTATGTGAATTATATTATTTTATCATTCACACCGAAGCCTATAGTAAACTCTGAACTGTTTTACGATGATTCCGCTTCCACAATTACCTTTAATTCTTCATTATCAACTAGGGTCTCCGCCGTCCACGGAGTTTGTTTCGTAGGTCAAATTTTCCAGAACGAAAACGTTGGAACCAAGAAGGTACTGTATTTTCTTTTACAGTAGCTTCCCCATAGACACCATTAATCCTTTGAGGTGTTTCTGCAGCGCTGATGCCACGGTGGAACTTATATTAAAAAAAAATAAAAAATTACTTTATTCAATTTAGGCCCTAACAAGGCACATAAAAACGTCAAAATAATATTGCCAGTTCGGAAAATATCCCAGTCATAGAGAAGAACGGGTAAGAACCTCGATTGGGTTTATCTATTTTTTCCAACTATACAAAATTTTTAATATATAACAATAATAATAATTTAGTGGATGCACAGAGAGCGAGTCACTTCCAGACATCACTATCATTCACATAATGATCCACCCTATAATAACCTTTTGACAGTAAAACCCGCTTGACATGGTGCTTCAACTTGTTCTCCGGTAAATCAATAATGTGCTTCAGGATCTTATTATAAAACTTGACACTATTACCTGAAATTTTTTTATTGGACCTACTTAGTCTAAAACATGGTACGACTAATTTATCTTTATTTCTAGTATTAACATTGTGCTGATCATTGACAGAATCTAACTTGATTAAGTTTTTACTAATATAATACATTAAGTTATCAAGAATGTATTGAGAGGGCAAAGTTAAAATATTATATTCCTGATATTTGTTCTTTAGTGATTCACGAGGTTTTATGTTGTAAATTGCACAAATTACCCGCTTTTGTAATACAAATGTAGTATCTGCCTCAGCTGCTGGACCCCAAAGCAAAATACAGGAAGACATTAAACTATGAAAGTAAGCTGAGGAGACTAACCTTGCAATGGCAATATCTGTTAACTGGCAAATCTTACGTACTGTGAATGCAGCAGAGCTTAATCTGTTAGTATTGCCGATGTAGCAATCTAATGTGTTTGTTCAATCCATAAGCAGAGTCTTATATGAAAACACAGTTTTAGCCAGAAATCGTATGAATATTATATTTTTGAGAAAGAAAAAACATACAATGATATGCAAAGAGATTATACTAGTTTTACAACAAAGCCTCTTTGCTTCAACACTCCTCCTTAATCTCATGCATACATACTTAAATGCTAAGAACAATACTCATATGGTTTCATACACACAATCCCATACCATTCACATACCATTAAAATTTGCCTCTATCTAGAGGTTTGGTTAAGCCATCTGCAATCATCTTGTCAGTTTCTCGATATTCTAATTTTGTAATATCAGACTAAATCGCATTGCATACAAAATGATATCTGATGTCTACATGTTTAGTACGTTGATGATGCACTGGATTGTTTGCTATGGCTATTGCTGATTGGCTTGAAAACAATTGTTATAGCTTTTTGGTCCTTTTGACCAGTAATCTCTGCTATAAATCGCCTTAAGAATACAGCTTCCTTAGTTGCCTCCGATAATGAGACGTATTCTGCCTCAGCCGTACTAAGAGTGAGTGTATATGAGTGTTGTTCTTAGCATTTAAGTATGTATGCATGAGATTAAGGAGGAGTGTTGAAGCAAAGAGGCTTTGTTTCAACATAATCTTCCCGCCAAGGCTTTAAAGTGCGGACCCCATTGCAATTTTGAATCAAGCTTAATATAAAAAGAAACAGTACTATCAACTAAACGTACTAAATTACCTACTATCTTGATACTACCTATCAACACGCCGGACATTGGGAAAGGCAAATCTCATACATACCATACGTTTTGTTTGCATTTAGCAGTAGACTATTTAAAGCAAACCATTCAGAGATTTTAACTAAAATATTGTTTAATTGCCTAAGCTCCAAATCTATTCTTTTTATTTTGAATATAAGTGAAGTGTTGTCCGCAAAAAGTATTTTATTATTACTAGATTTAAGAACTTTATTTCTTAAGAATATCGCTTTTGCAGCAGCACAAACACGTTTAAAATTTTTTGAATTATATCTAATATAAGCATGAAACGAATCGCTATTTTTCAATGGTTTTCTATAATATAATCGATCTCTACTTTATATAATACCTTTGGTTGACCATTCATTAAAAGCCATTTTTTTTACCAATATTAATAACCTTTATTGAACAATGTTTACAAAATTCAGTGCTTATGATATTAAACAAGCTTCCATAATTGATATACGTAAATAAAGCGATATTTTAAGTTTTCCACTTTGTGAAAAGAACTATGTCAAAGAAAACTCAAATGGTGCGAAAACAAAACAATCACTAAATTCTAAACACAAATACACATGCCTAAATTTGAAATAAATTTTCATTTGTAATTCCTAACTAAACGCCAGATATTTAAGATCAAAGTGGCCAGTTCAACAAAACGCCAATTTCATATATATGGACCTAATGTTATATTATGTCTATCAGTAAAATGGGCGCGTGCGTGCGCCCGTTACAAATGTGCTACGTCAACCAATACAGAGCGGGACCGCGCACCGAGGGCGCGAACGCGACGGAAACGATTCTCTCGTACTCTGTATAACCGACGGCGGATAACACGCTACGGTAACCAGCTGTCTGGAAACCAGTGCGTGCGAGCCCCTCTCACTACGTGCGACCGACCCTGCTCACACCCAAAACTACTAGGCGTGAAGAGGGCAAACATTAAGGTACACACACGCAGTGAGGTGCCTGATGGTAGGCGCGGCGCTGACGTAGCACGGAGCGGAGAGGACTGGGTCGCTGGCGGGTTGAACACTTGTGAAGATGCAAATGACACACAGGTACCACAATAAAATTCGCTGTATTCTTCAAGACACAATACAATTTCTTGGTACTATCTTCTGGGTACTGTTTCTTCCAGTCTTGTTTCTTGAGTCTTGAGTCTTCAGCTTGTTGGCCTTACTGTTAGCCTTAGGGGCCCTAAAGCCGCTGCGGCTTTTACAGCTTCACCGGACTTGGGGGCGAGCGCAGAGGGCACTCAGCCGCGAAAGTTTCGTGTACGACTCGCACGAGGGTGCCAAAGAGGCCGGACCTCGGCTCGGGCGGTCGT
The DNA here is from genome assembly GCA_033032175.1 of Saturnia japonica. Taxonomy (NCBI): domain Eukaryota; kingdom Metazoa; phylum Arthropoda; class Insecta; order Lepidoptera; family Saturniidae; genus Saturnia; species Saturnia japonica. The sequence continues at coordinate 655,196 of CM065332.1, forward strand.
CGCGTTCGCAATTAGGTCGCGATCTAATCGAATCTCTACACCTACGATTCGAGCTAACTAAATTATACACATAGGCACGTTCCCTTCCTCCTGGGAGGAAGGAAGGAACCGTGCGTATGTGTATTCAGTAATCGGAATGTTTTCTACACTAACTAGCGCTAACTAACTAGCGTGAAAAAAAGAAAAAAAAGGTCCCTTACAGAACCTATGTACCTGTGTGGTGTGCACGTGTGTATGTTCATACGTGTGTAGTGTTGTATGTAGGTAGCTAAGTGATGCACGTACAGTGTCACTTGTATCGCGCGGGCGGTTGCCTGACCCAAGGGTTTCACCCCGAGGAACGGACCTAGGCTTGGGTTACCGCTAGAGAGGGTGGACGTGACGGGTGTGCGGGAGCGAAATTGACCGCCCGCCCTCTGCGGAGAGAACGGTGGTTACGCGGGCGTGGGCGCTGGCACGCTCTGTTTGGAGACCGGTTGGCCCCGGTAGTTCGCCTTTTATCCTAATGCCGGAGAGCGAGACGAACGATGGCGTCTCTATCTGTACTGCTCTTTACCAAATATGGGCATGGCCCGTAAACCGCGGTGACGCGTCGCGGTTGCACTGTTGCTGTCCCTATCTACATTATTATTATTATTTGTATGCAATATCTAATAAATCGTTAATATCTCTAATTATAATTATTCAATGACTATAAAAACTGTTTCACATTATTGTAGACACAAATATCTATACAAAAACACTAATTTCAACATTATAGGTTGGTAAACATTGTAAATACAGAGCGTTAAACTACAAATTTAAAACGGCTTAAAACATGTTGTATACACACTATTCGACGTTACAAACATTACAGAAACATACATGGTAAGCTAATTAACTTATATAACATAAAACATCATATATAACTTCTATATAACACGGATTATCGACGATACATGAGTTCAGTACTTTAATTCATTATTTCTATGACATTGCAAGCATTTTTATAACTTATTTACTACTAGCTGTGCCCCTCGGTTTCACCCGAGTTTTTATCCAACAAATACCGCGCCGCCAACGCGACGGACCCGTGTAATCATAATTGTTATCACTTCTCGCAAGTACATATTATTTTAATTTTTCATTTTCTCCTAAACTATGTGTCCTAATTACATACTATAAAAAGAAAAATTTAAATTGTCTTTATGATGAAATAACTTTGGTTCGTAAGGATTAATATAATAAGCCTAAAAAAAGATCTCAAAACCAATTTTTAATCTTCAACATAAAAACACGCAAAATACCTTATTGTGGTTTCTGCTATTAAGAAATAGGCATATGTTACCGGAGAAATTTTTTAGATATACTAAAGAACAATATTTTTGTAGAATATTATATTTACGTATCACTAACCATTACGCCAGCGCATGTTCGCGCATGCGCAAAGCAGTTCGGGAACACTTTCACTTCGACTTACTTAAACAAAACTCAATATTTAAGGCTAGCTGAGAGGTTTAGCTTAGTTCCAGATAGCCTATACTATTCTTAGTGAATCTGGCTATCATATACAAAAAGAATTTTTCGAATCCGACTGCTACCCGTTGTCCAGAGATTACTATGTTTAAATAAACAAAACAAAAAAACTCGTCCGTTTTACTAAATTATTAATAGTATAGATATACACGGACTGACCTCGGAACACGACAAACCAAAAGAAAATCATACATGTGTTTAACACTATGTATGGTGATCGCGATCCTTACCACCCCGCTATATTACTGTATATACACTGACTAATCTCTGAACACGATAAACCAAAAGAAAATTATAGATGGTTTTTTTATTTCTCACTGACTATACTGTTAGCCTAAGGGGCCCTAAAGAAATAGAGCCACTGATGGGTTTGACAGCTTCACCAGGCTTGGAGGCGAACGCTTAAGGCATTCAGCCGCGAAAGCGTGAGCAACATGCGCACAAAGGTGCCAAAGTGGCCGGACGTCTGCTTGGGCTGTTACCGCGGTTGTGAAAGGGTCGCGAACTGACTAATTCCCTATCCGTAGAAAATTTGAGCTATACTAACACATACATATAACATGTCCCTGCCTCTAGGAGAAAAAAATGAACATGTGTATATGTGTTTAGTATCCTGGAAACATGATCGAAAGTAACTATCGTAAAAAAAGAAAAAAAAGGTCCCTTACAGGATCTATGTACTTATGTGGTGTGCACGTATGTATGTACATATTGTGTGTAATGATGTGTGTGGGTAGCTACGTGATGGCAAGTGCAGTGTCACCAGTACCGCGCGAGCGGCTGCATGACTCAAGGGTTCTACACCGAGGGAACGGACCTAGGCTTGAGTTGACGTAAGAGAGGGAGGACGTGACGGGTTATCGGGAGCGAAATTAACCACCCATCCCCTGCGGAGGGAACGGTGGTTTCGCGGGCGTGGGCGCGAGCACGCTTTGCTTGGAGAGACGGTGGAGTAGTATTGGTTTATTTCCTCGATCTTATAAACGGGATCGGTGAAGATATTCGCGGGCGGAGTTGTTCGCGGGGGATGTTCGGTTTTGGGGTTTAAGTCGCGGCAGCTTTCACCAACAGATTCACGTGATTCGAAGCAGTGTCGAAGTACGATCGCGTAAGATATTCAATTTACGATTCGACCAACGTACCAAGGGGCTTTGTTAATTTTACGTAAGAATCGGGTTTAGAGGATTTGGAATTTATTAATGTTGATCTTTGACGTATGTGCGAATGTAGCGCAGCTTATATGTCATGATAGGACGGACATATGTCTTGTATAATGTAAGCTTATGTCTCAGGAACATTTTGCTTAGTATCAAGGGGTGCAGTCTATGTGTATTGTAAATCACCCTTATTTTTTAAAACACGAAATACTGTTATTTCTTCCTAAAAGCATAAATATGAATTTTCATATCCCTAAATTTAGAAATAGTGGGATCTTCATACAATCTTCCATCCCCTATTTCACCTCTTAAAGTTTTATTTTCACAACATAAGGTAAGCCAATGCCTTTCTTTAAGGTCTAATATATCTCTATACCAAAATTCATCAAATTTTATTTGATGCGTTTTTCGTACAAACCTTCATCGTCTATTTCAGGGCGTGAAATGCAACAGACAGGACAGACAGAGTTACTTTCGCATTTATAATATTAGTATGAATTATTCATTTCATTATACTGTCGTTCTCTATGGTGTCAGTAAATTACCCAATAGCAGAATAACGACAACAGTTTATAATAATAAATTTTTGAATTTAATTCTCTCTCTCTGCTATACCTTTCTTTGTTTCTCTTTAACTGATACTTTAGCATGGTAAAAATAGCAAAAGATCGATTGTTGTGGTGTCCTTTTTGTTTTCTATAATAGGGATTTTTATATTGTTAACAGAAATCTGAAAAGTGAATAAAAGACGGTCAATTTTTTGGAGAGCTCGGCCTTTTAGACCTCGATTTATTGTGAATCGATACATCAGAGTTAGATTCGAATTGATCTTTTTCGGAATGAATTGCCTAGCAGCGATGCGGCACTCGACTTGCTTGCGTGATTATATCCAACCTAGGGTGACCACTTATTAATATGATTTATTATATATATGTGTGGTCAACTCATACCTATTGGAAAGTTCCAAATTCTCTGAAACTGTACATTCTTTAACTTTATGTAAACTTTCAATAATCATCATTTTACAAACCAGTTTCCAAGTTTCAGCCAATACTACTGAAGAGCTATTTTATAGCATTTTTATCGAACAAATGTTCGACGTGATTTTTTAAATTGATATAACTTTTTTATTTATGAACTCATTGAAGTAAAACCACACTAAATGTTAAGTCAACCTTACCAAAATATATTAGTTGAAACCGTTTCCAAATCAGTTAAGCCGTTTCTGAGATTAGCGCGCACAAACGTTGGCAAACAGACAAACACAAAAATTCTAACAATCATTGTTTTGGGTTCTCCTGCGTTGATAAAGACCCCCAATAATAGTTTTTCTCTTATACATATCTACTATGTACAGACATCGATCAGTTACGTTTTTATTATATGTATAGATAGATGTAGATATGGTGGTCGCGATCCCTACCACCCCACTATATTATTGCATAAACACAGACTGATCTCTAAACACGACAAAGCAACAGAAAATCATAGATGGATTTATCACTCTATGCGTATGGTATTGTAAATCATCACTTATTGTACCACCCTGCCGATTCATTTTTCAAAAACGTGAAACCTTTTTATTTCTTGCTAAAATCATAAATATGAATTTTCATATCCCTAAATTGAGAAATAGTGGGTTCTTCATACAAAATTTCATCCCCTATTTGACCCCTTCATGTTTTACCTTTGCGCCATACGGTACCCTATGTTCGCCTCTTAGGTCCAATATATCTCTATTCATTAAATATGGTTTAACGGGTTCTTCGTACAAACCTTCATCCCCTATTTCACCCATGAAAGTTTTATTTTCACCACATAAGGTAGCCAAAGTCTTTCTCCAAATTCTTACATTTCTCTATATCAAAATTTGATTCTTTATACGAACTTTCACCCCCCATTTCACCCCTTCCAATTTTATTTCCAAAAGTAGCCTATGACCTTTCTCAACCAAAGTTGTTCAAAATTGGTTCAGCGGTCTAGGCTTGAAAATGCAAAAGACGGGACAGAGAGAATTACTTTCCAATATATAAAATTAGTAGGTATGGATTATTCAATTCATTATGCAGGCATTTACCATCTATGGTGTCATTTACTAATTAAAATACTAACGGTAAATTATTACCCAACTGCAAAATAACGACAACAGTTTATAATAAAAAATTTTGAAATGAATTCTCTTTCCCTATATACCTGTAATAAATTCGCTCTTTCTGTTTCTCTATAACAACTGATACTTTAGTAAGGTAAAAATTACAAAAGATCGACTGTTGTGGTTCCCTTTTAATTTTCTATTTTAGGAATTGTTATATTGTTAGTACAAATGCGAAAGTGAATCGAAAAAAAAAAATTTTTTTTTGAGAGATCAATCTTTTAGACATCGATTTTTTTGAGAATTGATTCATAAGAGTTCGATTCGAATCAATCTTTTTCGAAATGAATTGCCATCCCTAGCAGCGGCGCAGCTATATTCAACTGACAATATCCAGCATATGCTGACCCCCTTTTAATATGATTTATCATATAGATCTGAGGTCAACTTATATTGGAAATATCATTTTATTAAACTCTTCATTTTTTAAATTTATGAAAGGTTTCGATCATCATCGTTTTACAAACCATAATATACAGATAACTAAAATTTCAGTCAACTCAACTGAAGAGCTATTTTTATAGCATTTATATCAAAAAAATATTCGACGTGATTTTTTAAATTGATATAACTTTTTTATTAATGAACTTATTGAAGTAAAACAAACACTAAATGTTAAGTGAACCTTACCAGAATATATAGTGAAAACCGTTTCCAAATTGGTTATGCCGGTTCTGAGATTAGCGCGCACAAAAGTTGGCAAACAGACAAACAGACAAAAATTCTAACAATCATTGTTTTGGATTCTCCTGCGTTTATAGAGACCCCCAATAATAGTTTTTTTTCATATATCTTCTATGTACAGACATCGATCAGTTACGTTTTTATTATATGTATTACATTCAAAACATTAGATTTATGATTGTTCATATAATTATTGATCCCTACAACTTATATTTACAATTACTATTTTGTATCATCACGCTTAGGCCTATGCGTCGCTAACAATCAGAGTTCATAGGTAATGTATAAATTAATACGTGAAGCAAAAGCTTTCGGTTCCATTTTAAGCGTATTGCGTGCCGGAAGACTGTGTGATTTGGCATTGTTAAAGTTTATATGGAGAAGGAGTGCAGAAAGCTAAAATTCATCTTTATTATCTGTTACTAATATATTAAATAAAATAAATTAATACTGTGAATCCTAACACCGACCAGTGCCATTGAACATAGACCCCCCAAAATATTGACATTGTCACTCAATGAAAAGTGATAGCAAGTGATATAATATTCATTGTTTATGTTCATACTACAAATTTCAAACAGAAAATAGTCTATGATCAAAAAGTCGCTGGTCGAATTTCGATCTTAGGGCGATCACTAGTATCCCGGTAGTAAATCCAGCTGATCCCGGAACGCAGTCTATGAAGGAGGCTGCACCTGGTGTATGGTACTCGTGTTTGAGTCAGATATAATTGTTGAATCCTACAACCCTGAAAATTACAACGGTAATTATAACATGATCGAATATTATTTATAATTAAATTAAAAAATATTCATTCGACCAAAATATTATATTTTACTTATAGGCCATAAAGGTTGTAGCGCTAATGTCGAAGTACCTTTATTTGTATAAAGTTCTTAGAATTTCCTCTATAACTGCTATTATATTTCTGTATACTATTAGCCCCAAATGGGGCTATTTAGAGCGGCTGGCCGTGTTCTGTCGATACCTTTCCGGCCAGGCGTGCATTCTACGGCGTTAAATGGGTTCCATGGTTTTAAAACGATAATATTTTACCATATTAGAATTTCCAGGTCCTTATGTTAGTTTTTATAATTATGATGAAACTGAATGATAATTACGTGCAAATCCTTTTCGAATTTGGAAAACAGTTACATGGATTGAGAATTTTTACTGATATATATCTTCTTCTTCTTCCTAACTTGGCAACCGGTCCTCTTTAATGAAGACCATTACTGCCATTATCGAGTGAATTATATTATCAAGTGTTATGACGATTCAGTATCCTAACAAGATGGTGGCTCCCTTAAGAAATTTTTGTGAGATCTCGGAATGAATGCTTTCAGCTTATATTTATAATCCACCTCACTTATGCATAAAAACCAAACTATATCACGCAAAACGCCACCGATATTACATAAAATAGGGTCAAAAACCTAAGTAAATGAATTAAAAATAACAACCACAACATGTTACTTCAAGATCCCGTCAAAAACTCCTCTACTGATACATCTATAAGTGAGAGAATATTCGATTTGTATTGTATGTTAGTGGCCAGTAATGTTTACATAAATTGCGGTAATTTTGCTATTACAAATACTAAACTTTTTAGTGATATGTTGAAAAAGGACAATATAAACCTGTTTCGAAGTATTTTAATCAAAATAATATATAATAATATAATATTAATACTGTTAGAAATGTATTGTATGCGCGAGGGCAATCGTTGTGCGCAGGCTCTGTGCCGCCCCGCCCGTCGGCTTCGTCCGATGGCTCTGCTGGCCAGTCTGCTTCGTGCTTTGCTACCGTGCTCCAGCGTGCGGTTTTGTGGAACTACGTCACACGCTACGTTATTCCGAGCATTCGGCTAGCGCTGAGATATATGTGATTTATGGAGGTTGAAGTTTTTGCATTGTATAACCTTGAGTTGGTGTCCTAGGAGAGTTATTGCTGAACTGATTGCTTGCGTGATAGTGTCCTATGAGATTTGATGCTGCACACACACTTACACACTGTTCACTCTACACAAACATACTTTAAAATCTGCAGTCCAGGTTGACGGGGCACGGTAGGTCACCGCCCGCTCCTTACGAGGTAAATCTCTCTCTCAGCAATAGGTTCGAGAGAGATTGATTGAATTAAAGGCCCAGCACATATTTCGCGAACCTTCTAGAACAAATACTAAAAAACCCGGGGTCAGAAAACCATAAGTACTTATAATTAATTATGTTTTTAAAATCCTTATTAATTGATTGATTTATTTAATTATAAGTATTTTTATGGTTTATAGGTTTAGCGTTATGGCCACTATCTCACCTGGTGAGTGACGATGTGACGCAAGATTGTGACACGCTAATCCTATTGTGGAAACTGACTTTAAAGTGCAGCTGCCAGGACACCCCTATATTTGCATGGCGAAGGATTTTCAACTTGTGGGTGGTAGCAAAGGACAATAGTCTATCAGCATGCATGTTTTATAAAAATTATCCTTTACTATATGTATTCTTTAAAGTTACTCATCAATTAAAAAAAAACTTTTTTTTTTTGAAATGGGAGTATGAAATAATGGTATTGCTTCAAAAACACTGTGAGATAACATATTTCATTTTTATGTATGGTTGGATCACTACTCAAGCCTTTAATTAATACGAGACATCCTCTGTACTTTTAATGGTTTCTTCCTTGATCAAAATATTTCAGTTAACGCGCTTTTGCCCCCCAGGAAAACACTGAATACACACCAGCAGTAGACTGTTTCGCGATTGTAGGATAAAAAGGGTAAAATACTTTTAGCTTTTGTCATATTAAATTTAGTTGAGTCACGCCTCGAATAACCCGGGTTCAATTCTAAATGGGATCGATTGTAGTTTTATTGAATTTCTTTCTTTACAAAACCGATTCTTGTGGAAGAAATATTAAGTGTCGAATTGAAAGAGGTTTTCGAACGACATGACGTTTTTGCGTGATTGATTGTTGGCTAAGAAATTAAAACAGAGTAAGCGATTGCAAATCGGTGTGTTCGAAGCACCCTTTATCCCGTGAGAGTATTTGTGGTTAGCTTTGAAAATGTTTTAAAGCTATATAATGAGCGTAAGCTAAGGTAGTAGTAGTAGTAAGCTGTAGAAGTTATTTCCCAGTGTTCGTTTTGGGAAATTAAATTTTCCGTCGCTTGATAAATGAATTTTTTTTTGGATTATTGTGCACAAATTGGCTGCATACATTTCAGGCTGCGACAAGAACTAAATGATTCCACGCGAAAACTAGCAATCATTTTATATGAAAAGTAGTAGTTATGATGAAATATTCCATGTCTACTTGGTAGCTTAACTCAAGTTAGAGGAGTTCAAGGTCCTACCTACCTATGATATAACAAGCTTTCATATTTATATTTCCAATAGGTTGCTTTCAAGATGAAATACAGATGGTTCAACGCTTTAAAACATCAACTTCATAAATTATAACACTGCAAACTTAAATGATTTTGTTTAATATTTTGGTATATAAATTTTCAGAGCGGAGGCGTCATGTTTTCGCCACTGGGACGTCTTCGAGTAGCGCAGGCAGTCAGGAAACAGGTAAAAATTTATTATAATAATTTTATATATCTTTAATAGATATGTATATAGAAATATGTATATATAAAGAATATAGAAAGGTCAATAACAAAATTATTAGTCTATCTAGAAACAGAAGAACCACTTTCGAATCAACTATTATAGACTCAGGTCCTAAGGCTTTTTACAGTTACATAAGAAAACAACTGAACTCTAAAATCTGCATCCCTAACGTAATAAAAAATGTCTCAAATGAACTTGTTATGAAGCCTGAACTAATTGCCGAAGCCTTCGCTGATCAGTTTAAATTGAACTTTGTCAACGAGCCTGATGGACCGATGCCAAATATCAACGTTCCTAGAGTCATAAACGCTATTCAAGACTTAAGTATTACTGGAGACTTAGTAAGAAACAAGTTATCTAGCTTCAGTGATACTACAGCATCAGGGCCAGACGACATACCCTCAGTGGTATTGAAAAAATGCTCAGGAGCTCTAAGCGACGAAATAGCGAAAATGATGAACAAATCTCTGAAGGATGGAATAGTGCCAGCTGACTGGAAAACGGCAAATGTAGTACCGATTTATAAAAAAGGAAATAAATTACTGCCCGTCAACTATAGGCCCATAAGTTTGACCAGTGTATTGTGCAAAACCATGGAGATGATGATAGCTTGCCACATAAGAGAATTTCTAATACATGAAAAGATTACCCTGGATGAGCAGCATGGTTTCATCCCAAAACGATCTGTTACAACCAATTTACTAAATTGCTTAAACGAGTGGACACGGAACCATAGTAATGGACAGCCAACAGATATCATTTACTTGGATTATGAGAAGGCATTTGACCGTGTTCCTCTGAAACGCCTCATACATAAATTGGAACACCTTGGAATACGTGGAAGCATTTTAGCCTGGATATGCGACTTCCTTTCTGGTAGAACGTTTCGGGTGCGCATTGGCGAAGTCATGTCCGATCCGCGAAGTGTCCTCAGTGGCGTTCCTCAAGGTTCGGTGCTTGGTCCATTGCTCTTTATCTTGTTCCTCTCAGACTTGAAAAGTACTCTGCAACTACCTTTTTCGCTTTTTGCTGATGATACCAAATTTTTTGCTAACCCTCGAAGCAACTGGCGAGCTATACAGAATGACCTTAATGCGATTTTTAAGTGGACTCATGACTGGCTTCTAACTTTAAATGTGAATAAGTGCTCCGTGCTACACATTGGTAGTAATAATCCTTGTCAGATATACTATCTTGGTGGTGAACAATTAACCGCAGTTGAAACACAAAGGGACTTGGGAGTTACAGTATCCAAAGATCTTAAATGGGGAACTCATGTGCTTGGGGTTGTGAAGAAAACTAATTCGATCCTTTATATCATTCGCAAGGCATTTAAATTCCTAACAGCTAAAACTTTTATAAAGTTATACAAGACCTATATTAGACCACTTCTTGAACATGCTTATATTATCTGGGATCCCTACTTCAAAAAAGACATTAAGCTCATTGAAAATGTACAGAGAAGGGCTACTAAGATGGTGTATGCAATGCGTAACTTACCCTATGAACAGCGCCTCATAAACCTTGGCCTTACCACACTAGAACACCGTAGACAAAGGGGCAGGTTAATCGAAACTTATAAAATCCTCACTAATTATTACGATGTGCCCAGCCTTAAAGATATGTTTAAGTCAAATGAAAATAAACACCTACGAGGTCATCCCTTGAAACTTTGGGAATTCCCAGCAAAAAGAAACCCAATGAAGCAGTTCTTGCCTAACAGAGTGGTCACAGCATGGAACAAACTTCCAGAAAAAGTTGTGATGGCTCCTACCATAACCTCCTTTAAGAGCAGATTGGACAAGGAAGATATCTCCAAGCTATTTGATACGCACGCATCAGCTAATTAGCTGCTAGTGTGTTTTACCAAATATAATAATAATAATAATGTACTAATTCTTATTTATTATTTTTATAATACTTTTATTGTACATCAATTTTAACTAAAAAAATAGGGTACATAAATTAACGTGAATCTCCATCGGTTAATGCAAGTAAGCTCTTATAGTATCCTGTGATATGCTGGTCTCTTCCAACTGCTTCTATTCTTTCTAGCTCACCATTATGATCTTCATAATTTTTCTATGTCTATGACTATCATTATTTATTTCTTGTATTGTTATTCGAATCGCTCGTTTGCTATTTTAATTTTATTTTAAGAAAACTTACAGCGAAGTACATATTTAAGTTACATTAAAAGTTACAAATTAATGAAGGCCATTTACAAGTTCTCATATACATATAAATGAATAAAAAATAAAGAATAAAGTAGACGGAACAGCACAAAAACATTAGCAAAAGAAATTATAATTTAGAAGAGCTTTTAGCTTTTATCAAATAAATCAACGTTCAAATTATTATCCAATTTATTCGTACTGCTGCTCACTCGATTCTGTAGTATTATAATTTCTTCCTACTTTCTCTTGTCACATGTCCTGTCCACCTCTATTTTAATATTTTATATCTTGTAGTATAGCTTTTTGATATAAATATTATCTCTTTTATCTTTATCCTAATAAACACACACGCCCACACACTCACACCAGAAGAACTACATCGTTCTATTGATGGAAATATTATTAATTCATATTTTTGTTGGGGTATATGATTTTATTTTGTACATCCATATGTTATACATGGATAAATAGGTAGATATTGAAAATCAATAAAATTTTAATGTTTAAGGAAATGCTTTTGTATATTCTGTCACAAATTGGCTATTCACCTACATACTTTTAGAACTATCTCATCTCTGTTGTATTTTTAAGCAGCTAGCCAAGAGAAGTGTAGCTATTGACATCAATAAAAATTAATCTAACATAGTAAATCCATAGTAAATACTTACCAATTTATATTTATATATACTAATATAAGTTATATAGATAACAAAGACTGTGGTACCTGTCGTGATATAATGATAAATTTGATACGTATCAATATAAATTATAGTAAGATTTGTGATACAATTTCAGATGAGTCAGCTGCCGATATTGGGCACGGAGGTAGCACCACTGCAGGCTCCACTCTGCTATCAGCTCCTCTGCGCACCTCCCCTAGCGCCACTTCCGACATGCACACCCTGCGAGCTACCTCCACCTTATGCTGTGTACCCTCTGCCATTTGACAGTATGTAAAGTTAACATTGATTTTTAACCCATTATTGTATTTACATTATCCCAATTTTCTTTGCTACTTCCGCTTAAAAACAGATTAACGGTTGTTTCACATTTCTGCAACAAAATTGTTAAGATGAATCTGAAAATTTAAATCTGAAACTCGGAAAAGAAAATTCGGATAAAGTAATTACGATGAACGATATCTTAGTGTCATCTTTATATATAAAATTAACTCTTATGTTTCTGATCTTGTAACTTCTGAGACTTGATCGACGGCACTTATACTTAAAATTGACATAATCTTAGTTTATAGATATGTTAGGATCCGATAGGTAGCGTTGTGGTCGAGTCAATAACTACCGGAATAGGCAAAACAATTTCTGCCGGCTCGTCTATTCTATATAAGTATATAAAATGAATGTTGTTATATTATATCAGGTTCATAACTTACACAGTTAGGACGATCAAAAAAAAAACAAAATAATCTTTATTAAATTTAGGCCCTAAGGCAATTATGAACGTCAAAACACTACTGCCGGTTTGGAAAACGTCTCAGACATCGAGAAGAACCGGTAAGGAACGGTTTATCTTATTTTTTTGTCAACTACAAATGTTAATATAACAGGTACAATAATAATAATTTTGTGGATGCACAGAGAGGCAGTCACTTCTAGACATCACTATCATTCACATAATGATCCACTCTATAATAACCTTTTACAGTAAAACTTGCTTGACATGGTCCTTGAACATGTTGTCCGGTAAATCAGTAATATGCGTCGGGATCTTATTATAAAACCTGACAATTACCTTGTCAATCAATCTCGGTTGAGTGCCTTCTGCACTCGCCCCCAAGTTCGGTGAAGCTGTCAAAGCCGCAGCGGCTTCAGGGCCTCTAAGGCTAACAGTATAGTAAGTTCTAAAAAAAAAACCTTAATCAATCGACAACAACAACTAGATCAACATGAAAATTGTTAGATCTACTATTAGTTCTATCTAGTTATTACTAACTGCATAGAAAAGTATGATATCTGCGACGTCAGCTAGTACAAATAAAAAATACCGAAAATGTTAATATGAAAAATATAGAGTTTAGATATTTGTATTGATCAGTATATCTGTAAAAAGTAATTTAGGTTTCATTTTATGATTATCCCAAAAGTGACTGAAAATAAAGTTATTGCAGAAATAGGAATTTTAAAGGTATTTCTAATATGAAATGGAAAACGATGTAATAATTGAAGATAATTAATATTGTAGGGGTTCAGCCTCTCGTCGATCAACGCATTCTCCACAAGCGTTATCACTGACCCATCATTGCTTAATGTCACTTTATACTAGTAATTTATAGTCCAAATAGTAAATGAATTTTATGCATATTTTCAAGGAGAAATAATTTTACATTAAATACTTTCCGTTATTGTAGCTACACCAGCAATTTATGGTCCACCAACTCAGTATGCTCTGGTGCCGGCTCCGTTCAGCGCTCCGTGCTGTGAGCCAACTTGCTGTGCTCCTTTGGACAAGCAACCCCGCGTACCACCACCGCCTCTACACCCGGCTTTTATCTATTAAATAATATATGGTCTAATAAATCAAGACCTTTATTATTAAATCTACAATAAATATTTTAAGTTAATTTACTTTATACTATAGTATTTAATAGTAATATTATCTTTTTTTTTCTTTAAATAAGTTTCACTTACTTATATTATCCATAAGGATCATTAAATATACCACTGCGTAGAAATATACGTCTGTTTGTATGTTCAATTTTACAATAAGGAAACAATGAAATAGAATATGCTTCTTGAAGAATTAAATTTCAACTTTACTGCTCAAGTCTTTCAAGTACCACATGCTCAACCTCCTCTCTCTGTAATCAAATACGTGTAAATTGTTAGTTCATTTGATTCGTCTAATTAAATAAACACTATGTTCTAATGATGAAAGTGTTCAAGGTAGTTTGAATGTTTTCAAATAATATTTCTCGAGATATTCGATTACTTATTTTCAATAGATCTAAGGTTCATACGTTTATATATTTCCATACTGATATTTACTAGCGAACCATGGATTCACGTGCTGTTAAGAAAATAATAATTCTTATCTTTAATCATAATCATATGATTATATTTTGAAAACAATTTATTAATATTAAAATCAAAATGATCTTTTGTAAATAAACAAAAGTCATCTAAATACATTTACAGTTATCACAAATTAACTAAAACTGGCTACTTAATACATTTTTCATGATAAATGGTAATAATATAATTGATTTAGAAATATTTATTAACGCACATGTTATTAAATGATGACAAATAATGTGAAAGTATGAAAGGTTAGCATATTTCTATTTGATAGAATCCTTTAGTGATTTAACATTGTTGAACATAAAGTGTGGTGATTGCACAACGAATAATTACTATAGCACGAAAATATTAGTTGCTAGATGTTAGGTGACAAAAGACCTCTTATAAAAGACATATAACTGCTTGTTATCCTTTAAAAGGATTTTGTTTAACCTTAGCGTAAGATTGTTTTAATATTCCCTAATTCTTAGATAAAAGAAAGATATGAAAATATTTTTTGTATAATGTTTTAGTTATTACAATGTTGTTATTTAGAATCTGGGTCCAAGTTGTGATACAGAAAAGTGATTATTAAAACTGATTTAGAAATGAACGGATTTAATTTTCACATTTCTATGCCAGTCGTTGTTGTTTTGGAGATTTTGAATACATCAATTTTGTTAATGTAAGAACGGACGAAGTCATTTTTTAGCCGTAAACGCTTTTGAAGTGCTTGGATATTGTTATCATGTATTGGACAAACTATAAAACCTTTATTATTTATATAAATACATACATAATAAGTAATATAAGCTTAATAACCATCAAGCGAATTATAAAATATATTGTAAAAAGATAAAGAATTTCTTTGTATTATTACGCTTACATAAAATTCATGGATTCTGGATAATTTAACATAATTTTTTGCTACTTAAAAGATGCTTGATTAATATATTTATTTTATATCACTCTGAGGATAAATAGGACCAAAATATTTGCAAAAATTAAACAAAAATAAAGTATATATTTGCATTAAAACAAGTGAAAGTCATCCAAGCGTCTCGTTAATATGAAGGAATCATAAATCTCTTATACGTAATATTGTTGTAAATGTGTGTTAGTCGTTTTGATATCGTATTCTATCACTTTAAGAATGCTATAAATATACAAGGACATGGAACAACTTTAGCTTCACAAATCAACATAATTTTATTTACATAGAGCTATTGTTAAATTTACTTTTAAATATATTTATAGTTGTATCGTGGTTCCATGTATATAGTTATGATAAATGTGGTCTTCTGCCTTTAGTATTAAGGCTTCGTCTCAATTATTACATATATTGTAAATTATATACGTCAATTTGTCGTCTTGAACTTTTATAACTATTTTATTGTTAGGTATTTAAATATTTAAACTTTTAACGCTTCGATGCTCAACAATATACTATTATGTTCCACGTCTTTATATTTAATGGGATTTCCTTATGTTAAATCTAATATTTAGGTATTAGCGCTTTATATAAATATAAATCCTAACCTTTCTTAACCTTTATATAAATGTAATTATATGTTTTTTTATTTAAACTAATATTACCTATGCTACTTCTTATAGCCAAGTTTTTATGTGATGTTAACGTTTACCACAATTATAAGTACAAGGAAACTTTATATCCAAGCTATTTACATAATTATAAAATATATTTAAGACGTCTCTATCACGTATCATTATTGCTTTGGGAATCATTGTTCAAAATATGTATAAATGATAATTATTGTTAGGGTGCGAAATAAAATATGCTGGTAGAAAAAACAGTTATCCTTTCGCAGATTTTATCGTTTAATTAAGTCCGAAGAACGATAATAGTTTTTTTTACTTATTTATTTATTATAACGTCCGATCTTTATTCTGTTTTTACATATACAAACAGCAAGTATAATTTTTATGCTAAACCACAACAGTTCCATTTACATTGATACTAGCTAAATTAAAATAACGCTGTCCACACTAATAATATAAATTTGAAAGTAGTTATATCTCTTTATTTATTGCCTTTTCGTAACTAAACCACTAAAACAATTGCAATAAAATTTTATGTAGAGACAGCCTGGGATCTGCAGAATGATATAGTATGAAAAGCATGTAGAAAACTTCATAGGAAAAGCTAGTAGTAAAGTAAACTATAAATCATATTTAATGTTTTTCTCCGATTCTGGACTAATTATCGTTTTATACATATTTTCTTACTCTACAATATTATGTGGCCTAGTGACTTACTGCCTAACATATCGAATAATGAATCATTATGCTATAGATTATTTTAATATATATATATACTTATCTTGTAAATAATCTTTCGCTAGATGAGTATATAATTAGTACCGTGAAAAATGTAATGTAGACAATATTAAGGATAATTTTAGATGTTAGGTGAAAATTTAATTAATATTTATATTAAACACATAAATCTCGGCTTAGCAAGTCACTTCTATTAAACAGATGTTTCGCTGTGTAAGTATTATAATTAATTAGACACTTTCCTGCTAGGTACGTTATTAAATATAATAATATATATTATGTCGTTATATGTAACATTTATTAAGATTTTCAAATGAACTTCTTCTTGTGAAGATAAATTTACATACTTTAGAGATTTCATCGAAATATTCGTACTTATACATTATTAAAAACAGCCCTTTCCTCCCTCGATAATCAAAATTTTAAACCAGTCAAATTATTCCATCGTTCTAAGAATCAACTTCTTGTTGCTTGCTCTGGTGAAGCTAGAGTAGGGCGGCGGGAGCCAAACGGGTGACACTCAACCGTGTAAAAAAATTTATATTTAAACAAACCATGCTATAAAGCATTTTTTTCCGGGTACTCACGGAAATGTGGGAAAAATATTATTGTAGGTAGTGCAAATAAAAATAAAACAATCAAAAATAATGATTAAATGTAGAGAAAACACTATGAAAAAGGTCATCTACTTAGAAGCTCACAATATATGTTTCACCTTTTTTGCTCTAGCCGGCCTCCAATAATTTCGAATTTTCTTCCCACATGACACATGCTAGCTACATCACTGGTCATTTTGTATTAATTTTTGATATTTATTCATGAAGTTAAGAGTATTTTTAATATTATTAATGGAGGAGTAGGCTCTTTTTAACAATCATGTGAAGAATCCGTCTCCATATTTTGTACAGGGACGAAGACAATACAGTTGAGTTTTTAGATATTCGAATAGGGTTGTCCTTCAAGGACTGATCCGGATCGGACCATAACGTCCATGTTACCATTCAGTTATTAATTTTAGAGTCCTGTTCATGAATAATTCAGTCATCAAAATTACTATTGTGACGTACATGTACCTACTATAATATTAACAGTTTTTTGTCTTTATTTTGACATATTTTATTGCATCTCCCTCATTTCCAATTGAATGCGATTTTACGGTAGCAATCAAAAGACAACCATAGAGGTGAGTGAATGTTCGAAACAATTGATTTACGTAAACGGGAACGCATTCTAAGTAAGCAAGAATCTGGGAGTCGACCAATTTTGAAAAATTGTTTTAAATATTATATGTTGAAAGTAATGCTTGGTTTGAATAATATATTTTTTTCATTAATACAGCATAAAAAGTGATTTTAAAATGTTTTTTAATTGAAATAAAAAGTACGTAACAAAAACGATTCATTACGCTCCCGTGACGTCATCATTCATGTTATATGTAATTTTGTATGATAACATTGACAAATTTGACATCTCGCACAAGAGTCTAACGTTCATATTTCCTGAATGGTGACGTCACGTTTTCAAATCATGTGTTTCCAAAGGGAAAATTAAATAAATAAACAATGACTTATTCCAGATTTGTATTGCTTTAGGCTTTTTATCTATAGACCAATATTACTCAATAGTTTAGTTGAATTTTTTAACATGCAGTCAAATCGCAGGTTTCGTGGGATACCAAGCAGGAACCAAGTTACTTTCGCTAATTATATTACCTATGTATTAAAATTGGATTTTGTTTATAAACATTTTATTGTTAATTATTATTATTATTTAAAAAATTATAAATAGGTAATTTAATTAGTACATTTAATTTTTATAAATTTGACGTGGTCATGGTCTTGAAAATCCTATTAGATGTATGTGTATGCGCGATAAGGAAAAAGAAAACACAAAAATAATTAACCTTTCTTCCATTATTAGTATTTATACTTTGAAATACAAAACAGATTATACAGTTTCTATTATAAATATGAATACTAGGTGTATTTAATAACTAAATGAACAGGATTCTAATAGTTTATGATAAAACAATTTAGAATAATTATTCATCGGAGTTTTTATAAGTTTTTTCTCGATATTAAACGTTGTATTACTACAATCTTTAGATTAGATTAAAACTAACCTGTAAAATTTAAAGATATACACATTTGTACAAGCTTGTTAATTATAGTTATAATGTATAGACACAGATTCTTTAACTATCAAATTGATAAGGTAATGTCCACTGATATTTAATCCGAGTATCAGAAATTTTTGTTTTCTGTTACTTGTCCAATTTTAGAGTTGCATTTTCCTAAAACGTTATCATTTACTGTGACAATAAGTTTAAAGCAATAAAGCTTTAATAAGCTCTTAAAAAATTAACTACTGGGGTTTGAAACACATAAACAACGCTACCGTGTTGAACAACAACGTTGTAATACAATGCTCATCATTGTTCAACGTTGTTTATCCGAATTCGCTCGTTACGAAATTACAATATACTGGCACGTGACATCATTAGAGAATAGCGGAAGTTTAAAAATATGTTTTTAATGTCGCGTTTTACTGAATAATAATGAAATATTTTTGAGTTTATTTAATAAGAAATTGTTTAAAAATATATAATCATTCAAAGTATCATATGTTTAACATAGTCAAATACCCTATTCCTTTCACTGACCCATCTCAATGTTACATCCTGTTTACCAGAACTGTGGCCGTCGCGATGTTCAGTCTATTAAAAAAAAATCGTTTTCTGACGACTCTATTGGAAATATTGGGATGATATTAAATTCTTCCGAATCAATCGAATCCTTATGATTTCATCTTATCTAACTTTCGCATACGTTAAAATATTAAACATGTTCAACAAACAATACCATCGATTTTAATAACTTACCTGTTTAAAATTTGTCATAGTAAATGATATATTAAGTTTTGATAAAGTCTTTACACGTTTGATAGTCCAGCAGAGATAATTATATGTTATGATATTTGTATCCCTTTTTTTAAGGAATTAAACAAAAATCCACAAAATTATTCATTGTAACAATATTTTAAATGTTATCTACTTGTAAGGAACCTATTAAATCGCTAGACGCGTATATAGTCAGCTTTATAATTACTTACCAGAATTATTACATCATTAAATTGTTAATAATGCGAACAAACTCAAATTAAATTGTGTGATTGTCCTTAAAATTACAATAATTAATGTAATTAAAAAGTGGATGTACTATTAATATCTTCGGCGATGCTGTTTTTAAAGTATTGAAATTTGTAAATTATTATGTTATTTAAATGAAATATTGAAATGTATTTAGAAATTTAATGGTAAATACTAAACATAACTAACATTGTTAGAAAATAGGTAATATTGATACAAAAATAATTCTCGCAAACCATTCAGCATTGGGTTCTACTGGATATCACGTTTCAGTTTCGGCCGGTATATCAAACTAACTACCTACAGACTTTCACTTTATTATAGTTTGTGTGGCGTCGAGACTGCAATAAAGCTGGAATCCATAGAGCGTGCTAAGCCTTATACCTCAATCTTAGCGTAGCTCAAACTTTGCTAAGTATTTACTCAGCGTAATCTTACCTTTCCAATTTATCATCGAATTAAGTTTAGCTTTATCTGAGGAAGTGTCTGGTAACTGTCAATTAACGTTTCGATACCGCATCGGAATTGTAAAATTTCTTCAACTCAAACAAATAAATTAATCACAAATTATGTATAGAAAATTAAAAAGTATTTTAAATAGGATTTCAATTGTGTAATTATATAATATTCAATTTGCTTTAAAGTAAAAATGACAGATAATTCGTACATAAAATAAAATAATTAACGTTTCAAACCAATAACAAGATACAACTGTAAACAACAGGAATAACAAAACGCGTACGTAATAAAAACAGTCATTTCTATGTAGTATAAGCGAATAAGAATTGACCAATACAAATAATTTAAAAAGTATATAAAATGACTGTTACATCACTATTATGCCGTACTATATTTTTATTTGTATAATACCCACTTGAGCACTTGGGTGGGGAGTCGTCGAATTCTATGACTTGAACTTTACTCAGGTAAAGCTGAGCAAATGCTAAGCTTGCGACTATAAATTTCAATTTCGGAACTTAAGACTGAGCTAAGACTGAGTACGCTCTATAGATTTAAGCCTAAGTCTCCGTGTATATTTTTAAAATTCTCAGATTTCGTTCCGTGATATTACAGTAGTAAATACAATGTGTACCCTATGTTAACACCATAGATATATAATACTACATCTATGGTAAACACAACCTATTATATTTAAATGAAATTAAATATATATAATAAATCCATCACCGGTGTGAAAATATTGGTACTTTAAGACAGCTTATTGAAATTTTAATTTTATTTAATATATAAATAACACTTTCTGTTCGGCCCGTCCTATATACGCCAATTTGTTCATGACGTCATATTTTTATTTCCAGTAAGGAATCAACTACATCGAAAAAAAAAAAAAAAAAACAACATTTAAGTATGTCGTGTATTAATATTTTGGCTAGCAAAGTTACCGTATTTTTAAAATAAATAAAAAAATACACAAATTAAGTAAAACGGGTTATCTTAAAATTAATTAAAAAATTTATTTATTTTACATTGATAGAAAAACTTACAGCTAATAGAAATAGTAGTAAAAATAATCGAAATAGAAGGCCAATAACAAGTTTTCACAAATATAAAAGTTAAGTGTAATAGAAAAAGAAAGAGTCAGCCACGAAGATAATCACAAAAATTAACACAAACTAAAATTATTACAAAAATTGCTTAAAAATTAACAAAAAAGTCTCTGCATAAACTGCGCCTTAGGGAAGACACACTTGTAGTACCACAAACCAAAAACTCCATTGTTGAACGAACGTTATCGAATTAAGGGAATAATAAAAATATATCCCCTAAGATAAAACCTAAACAGGTACTTTCAGTACATTCAAAATTTCACAGTTTATTAATAATACTATTAATAAATAATTGTATACTTGATGTGTGTTTAGTAAATGTGATTATATTATAATAATATTAATTATGATTCATAATGATAAAAATATTAAATAGTGTGTGGACAATCGTTATAATTTATTTGTCATTACGCACATAAATTATTATTAATAATTATACGAATTAATAATAGGTAAACCTAATAATACACAAATGTATCATCGAATGTAATTGTTAATTGTTATTATATAATAATTATTATCAATATACAGTTATGTATGTGATAAGTATTGTTATCCGATTATAGATATTTTAACTGCTATAAAAAATAATATTAATAATTCTATTATTCCCCTTGTTGACTTGTGTGTTATAGAATAAGCTAAAAAATTAGATTATAAAGGTAAACTTTAAGATATAATTCACTATATATGTATCTTAAGTTTTCAGTCTGTTCAATACAATTCCAGTCAGTCCAATTTATATCTTGCATTCGCTACGAGACTCGTGTAAAGATTACCTTCCATCCACTATATTGTTATAAATTTAATGAAATGCAACAGTTATTTATGTTATGAGACAGAATGTGAAAAATCAATAAACAATTTCGCAAGAAAAGACAATAACGTAAAAATGTGATGCCCAAACCGCGATGCTCCTAGCGAATTCGCATGCTGCAAGCGATTTGAATGCGTTAAAATACGAAGGCGAAATCTTGTAATTGGCTTACAGCATCTAGGGCCAGAGATGGGCAACCAGTAGTCAGTTCTGTGAGATCAAGCTTCGTTTATCCAAACTTACCTACTCGGACTATCTGCAATTTTATTTTTAATCTCTTTCCATATCTTTTTACAATATTTCTAAAGATAAGTTGCGAATTTGAACTCATCCATAAAGCAGGACTTTTATATTGTATACTATTATTCATATATTCAACTGCTTCTTTTGCCTAGTGGCCGTAAGCTGCTATGATCGAGGTCCTGAGTTCGACCCCCAGGTCGAGCAAAGTGTTTTTGGGTTTTTCCATGAAATTCTCATTAGCAGCTTGGAGTTTGTACCCGATTAATGGCAATAGGCTCGCCCCCTATTACGTTGGACCTAAATAACATACACGGCGAACTGTGGGTGTACATTATTAAACCTCTGCCCTAATCCTTCGGGGATACAGGCGTGATGGTATGTTATATTATTCTGTTAACAATATTACTAATAAAAATAAAAGGAAATGTTTTAAACGCTGACTGAAGATGAAAATTCGCTAAAAGCAAATTTCGCTGCAACTCGCAGCGTCGTTTTGTAGCCTCATAGATATAAAACCACATAATTGAAACTGACGTTTGCAGCATAAAGCGAATTTACTAGAACCATCGTAGCTAGTAGTTCTCGAATATAAGTTATACTAAATTCACTGTGACAGATACAGTTCAAAATGCATGCAAACTTTTGAAAACCAACTTAGATATGTAGTTTTACTTGCGCTTATCGGTTATAATCAGACTCGTCTTATCTGCAATAATCCATTTAGGAATCTATTTCTTATTTTATTCTTTTAAAACGTCGAAACATGTTTTAATTGTGCACATTAAATATATGCATATACCTCGCTGTCATGTAAATATGAAATCATATTATTTTGTCCCTTAGCCTTGATTTAATAATGATTTAACAAAATTATTACCTACATTAAAAGATCCTTAGTTCAGTTATAATCCACATGATCATGTTATTTACCGTTTAAAAGCAAATTTAAATTAATTAAAAAAACGTAATTATTTAGCTACATTAGTTGACTTTAATATATTATGTATTTGGCTGTTTATCGCAAAGAAAAATCCCTATGGTTAAAAGCCAAAGATAATGCTTTTAAAATTAATTATTTGGAAATAATTTATTTCATTTATTATGGATTAATTTTCACGTCACGTGTCATAAGCATAATTATTTGCATACGCTATTATTTTTCCGATCGTACATTGTTTACTGAAGTTGCAAGCGAAATACGAAACAAGATGGCGGTTTGACAGTTACGTATCTTGTTATTTAAAACGCGTAGTACCTAATATGACAATATTTTGTTACCTCTTTTAATTTAAATGTTTAATTCAATCTGTAACATTAATACAAACGAGCTTATAAACTATTCTTTGGCAAAACAATAAAAACACATCACCATTATTCGCTATAATCGCCATCCGACTTCATTATCTCTCTGTAATACAACCTAAGTACAATAAATAAATATAAAGCAATAACTTAATACTTGTTGTTAAGTCAGGTATATTATTAATAAATTAATTAATGTGTATTCATTTGTTTTATTTCCTTGCATCGACTAATTAACATTTAATTTATATTAATAAATATGTGGTTGCGTCTGTACATGTACCAATTTTATTCCAAATTTTCCGGTGGGTAAGTATAATATATGAACGAATGATCAAGAATATACCATTAAAAAATTGTCTGTCTGTCTGTTTGTATATCAGGATTTAACTCGAAAACAACATAACTGACTCTTGATTCAAAATTCTTATATCATTAGTCGATTAATGTTCGTAAATGGCATACAATCGTATAAATTTCATCATTGAAGATCGTCAACAATAATTTAAGAAAAATGTATACTGGAAGTACCTGCCACTCCTCAAGAGGGAATAAGCATGAAATAAAAAAGGGCAAGTTTGTTTTTTTACAACTTTTATCGCTACTGAGTTACGAAAATATCAATAATTTTCAATTTAAATCCATTTTTATTGGGAAATAAATTGCTTAAAAGTCCACAAATTGTGCGGGAATTTTAAAACAGTTAATCGCAACGCTATTGGTCGACCGTGATTATGACGTCAAAGTTTATAATAACAAACGAGTAGTTTTGTAATGGCTTAAAAAATATTTAAATACTGACGTCGAAGTAATCTTCATAATTATATAAAGATGAAATCATGTTTATTTCCTTATTTTTACACCACTTGATTGTTAATTTTACACCATGTCTTCACCTCTCAGGACAAGGAAAAAACTATCCCTTGCATACTATGTATGTAGTTTTTTTGCACATAGGCATAATACAGTCTTTTAACTTGGTTTTTTGCACTGTTCCATGATATTATAAATAATTATATTATAGACAATAATATATAGAATGGCAAATGAGAAACAGGCAAAGTATGAAATACATCTCCGATTCGTTTCGAATACCACATGAGTTTTTAGTGAGATCTCAAAGTGGCATGGGATTATGACAAATACATATGTAGGATTTAGCCTTTTTTATCGTTACATGTTTAACATAGTGGCGACAATTTAAGCTGATCTTAAATGACGATGTGTCCCAAGATGGTAGCACGTTAAGCCTAGTGAAAGACTGGCTCTCAGATGCAGCTGCCGGTACACACCTATTGGTTTTGGCGACAGATTTTCAACTTAAGGGTGTTAGCTAGCCAGGCGGGGATTAGAAAAAGCCCTACCACCATGGTTACCATGGTGTCATCACAATGTTTTACTTCACTGAAACCTCAGGTTCATTAGGCTCAGGTAAAGTAAAGAGATATTTATCTAGATCGGCATGATAGCAGCGACCATTGATGCATTACGATGTCTCGGTGGTCACCGTTGTATTTGGATTGTGCTGTGCTTATCATTAGAGGCAGTACAATCAATATGCCGAGCTATTATATATATTAAAAAATAGGGATTCGAACTTACGTTACTCGACGCGGAGTTCGTACACGCTACCAACTGAGTCATCGTTTATTTGTACTAGTACTTGTTCGTAAGTCCAGCCTAACCTAACTGAGCATCCTCGGTATCTTGTAACGTATAAATGTATGTCCCGAACTCGGGAGGGCCGGGAGTGAGCCGTCGCTGGCTTTACGCGTGGGTCGTGCGAAGAATGGGCGTTCACGGGACACCGATCTGGTTGGACACACTTAGCGCCAACAATAAGCGCGTGCTACGTGCAACAAGAAATAGGCAGCAGACGAGGGTGGAGGAGGTGCTGTGGCGATGGGAGGAGGATCTGGTGGATGCGCGCTATGGACGTTACTCCATAGACGCCGTCCACCCGGTCTTCGTAAGGTGGTGTATTAGGAAGCGAGGCTCCCTGACGTTTGGGCTGGTGTTGGTGCTGTCCGAACATGATTGCTTCGGATGGTACTTTTTAAAAAAATGCAATACAGGTATGCGCTTGGCCTCAATCTTACCTGATGGAAAGTAAAGATGAGGACGACAATGTATCGCGCTTACCTATTAAATGCCTATTCACTCTTCGCTTGAAGACTCCCAAGTTATAGGTGGATGGGAAAACAGATGACGGGAGTGAATTCCACTCCTTTGCCGTTCGCATAATGAACGACGAAGCATAAAGCTTCGTGCGAATCAGGGGAATTTCCACGACATAAGGGTGGAATCCCTCACAGCGTCTAGTTGTTTTATGGTGGAACGAATTGTGCGTAATTAAATCATGCAACTCCTGTGCACACTCTCCAAAGTGCAACCTGTAAAATACTGAGAGGCAAGCTACCTTACGACGATGCTCTAGTAATTTTTGCCTTCATCAGTGCTTCATCGCCAACAAGTCGACGAGCTCGGCGCTCAATGGAATCGAGAGCGGCCAACTGATATTTGGCTGATCCATCCCGATAGCTCAAGATAGTTCGCAGGGAGTCCACCACTGCGTGCCACGATTGCGGTGCTTTGGAGGATACGGCGCAGCACACTCTCTCTGAGTGAGCGAGGAGGACCCTCTAAGCGGCCCTCTCCGACAAAGACGAACGGGTGGTCGAAGGAGGCGATTTGCTCGCTCGGCTGCCGGGGCGACGCGGTAGAATGAAACCAGCGGCCCCCGCGTCGTTCCATCGATGCGGCGTAGGTACACCGTGGAGTTTTAGTGAGTAGGAGTCTCACTTAGCCACTCGTCCTCCCGGGCGGGTGTGTACCCATGGCGGTCCTTCCACGTTTAAAAAATTTTTGGTATGTTATAAATGACAAATCCAGCCCTGGGTATGTATAAAAAGCGGCAAATAAAGTTTTCTACAACCTTCCAATCAATAAAAGAAACGTTTACAACTATTGCCAGATTAACGAATTCCTACCTACTTTACGCAATAATAATTTAGCGTCTATGAACACTCCGTGTACAATTGTATTTAAAACCATATAATCATTCGTTTTCGAATTTAATAAAGTTTACACCAAAACTATGGAAATAAAACTAGTTACACATTATTATTATGATTTAGTTCAATAAATTTGCATTCAACACCGTAAATAATACTGGTTAAAAATTTATTATGAGTTATGCGTTAGTTACCAAAGCAAACCCAAGAATAATATTCAGTTTAGGCCCTACTAAGGTATTCATGAATGTTTAAACATCCTAGTCATCGGAAAAAGTCAGCAACAGACTCGAACGTTTATTTTTTAATTGTGTAAATAAAGTTAATGGTTAGTAATTATATTTAGTTGGTGCACAGAGAAGGACACATTGCCAGACATCCCTATCATTCACGTAATCCCTATAAATAACCTTTTTAATTTATTGTTGAGCAAACCGGAAATTTTCTTAGGAATCTTATTGTTATCCCAAGTTTATTTTTAATATAATTCGTATTTATTTTTATTATTAAAACTATGTCGATCGTTTACAAAATCAAGCTTACCTAAATTTTGCAGACATAACAAAATTAAGATATTAAATCCCTGGAACTTATTCTGTTCTTATACTTTACTGTTGGTCCCAAGCAGTCGATTGCAAAATTTCCCTTTATACCAGCCGGCGATATCTTTAAAAATACAAATAAATGAATTTGGACAGTCCAAATAGGATTAACAAAAACTAATTTCCGTCTCATTTTTAAATAAGTATTTATTCCAAAATGAACTTTTTGTCTAATGAGAATGTAAACTTTAAATATACAAATTAAATATCATTATAATATTAATACGTGAAGCAAAAACGTTATACCCCTTTTTAAGCGTATTGCGTGCTTGGAAGACTGTGAGCTTTGGCATTGTTAAAGTTTATGTGGAGAATATCTGTTACGAATATATTAAAATAAATAAATTAATACTGTGAATCCTAACCCGACCCACGCCACTGAACTTAAACCGTCCAAAATATTGACATTGTCACTCAATGAAAAGTGACAGCAAGTGATATAATATATATTGTTTAGGTTCATACAGCAAGTGTCAAACAGAAAATAGTCTATGATTAAAAAGTCGCTGGTCGAATTTCGATCATTTGGCGACTGCCGGTACAAAATAAATATTTATAATATTGAAATTTCTTATCAAGAAGCTTCAATTCCTGTGTTATGATTTTGCCTCCCGAGACGCTTTATCCAAATCAGTCCCATACTTTGCTTATAGGTTAATTGTTAGGAATAAGTATCTACATAAATTAACGACCGTATAACTCGATGACATAATAAACCAATTTCAAAGAAAGTTTCCCTTATCTTGTCAGGTAAGATTCGATCGAGCTAGTCAATATCAGCTTGTCCTAGTTACCTAGACGTTACAGTTCAACGAACTAATTTGTCTGATGGAGTTGGGATATTTAACTCAAGTATTACATCATCTATTTTTTCTATTATATATCGGGCAAAGAATATAATGTATTGTACCGACTCATTACATTTTTTTAATGTCTGTCTGTAATGTCTGAATGTGATTTCCTCTGTGTACATCTACTGAAAATGATAATAACTGTATTCTATATATTAATACGTGAAGAAAAAACTTTGTACCCCTTTTAAAGCGTATTGCGTGAACGGAAGTCTTTGAGATTTGACATGGTTAAAGTTTATATGAAGAAAGAGTGCAGAAAGCTAAAATTTATCTACAATATATGTTACTAATAAATTAATACTGCGAATCCTTATCCGTTCCATCCTAATCCACTGAATTTAGATCCCCAAAAATATTGACATTGTCACTGAACGAAAAGTGACAGCAAGGGATGTAGATAATACTCATTAAATTCATGAATATTGCAAATGTCAAACAGAAAATAGTCTATGCTCAAAAAGTCACTGGTCGAATTTCGACCTTAGGGAGATCGCTAGTATAATTAAATACTGTAAAAACTAATTTAAAAAAAATGTAAGATGTTGATAAACCCGATCGAGTTTTTTGCAGGTCTTTCTCGACGACTGGGATATTTGTCCGAACCGGTGGTAGTGTTTTGACATTCATAAGTGTCTTCTTAGGGCCTAAATTGAATTAAAAATATGTTGATTTTTTGAATAATTAGGCGCAGTGAAGGCGACCACCGAAGGATCGGAAATTTATCGATGGTAGTTGTTGTCGTATTGATCTACAAGCTTCTCAGTAGCTGAATATGTATAGACTGGAAGATCCTGGAATGAGACAAATCAAAAAAGAATCACTGATGGTTTATCACCAT
This sequence comes from Saturnia japonica, assembly GCA_033032175.1. Classification (NCBI taxonomy): domain Eukaryota; kingdom Metazoa; phylum Arthropoda; class Insecta; order Lepidoptera; family Saturniidae; genus Saturnia; species Saturnia japonica. The sequence continues at coordinate 684,196 of CM065332.1, forward strand.
GTGTATGGTTATCGCGAACCAATCGGAAACGATTATCGTATTCTTGTACTTCTAAGTATAAAATATCTAGCTAATAAACGTGGCTAGCAATATCTAAAGAAATTATAATTTAGCGGTTTAAAGTATTTCAGTTGATATGACCTATCAATGGAAGATGGCAAGGCAGGTATTAAACATTGTTTTAAAAAAAACACTATTTTTTTCTCTCTGGCCCTATCACAGAACCGCTGATGGCTTTTACAACTTTACCGAGCTTGGGGGCGAGCGCTTAAGGCACTCAGCCGCGAAAGCGTGGCAACAATCTCAAGGGTGCCAAAGTGGCCGGACCTCGGCTTGGGCTATTGCCGATATTGCAAAGAAATCGCGATCTGACTTAATTCTCTCTCCGTAAGATTCGAGCTAAAATAAAATATAGGCAGATCCATTAACTCTCGACGAAAGTGTGCGCACTTAGGGTCCGTGATTTTGATGCTGATTTTTTTCCGAAAGTACACCTAGCCGGCCAGCAGCTAATTTTTTTTGTCCAGGTATATTTTAATGAAATCTACCCAGCTTTTGCTTAATTGCTCTGATTTTATAAAGTTATAGATAGCTACATAAATGCAGTCAAATTAAAAAATCGCTGTTTTTAAATAGCTAGAACTTTGATTTGTTTCAAACTTTCAGGAAAGTTGCTTTATCCTGTCCCCACGAAGCCCTGAAAATTTGAAATAGGGAATCAAGCTTGCATTTCGAGCTGGGCAGAAGTTTTTAAGTTATATAGGATACAAATATTTGAAAATTAATGAAAAATCGCCTATTTAAAAAAAAAAAAAAAAAAAAAATTGTGCAGCGGCCAGGTTTGCACATATCGGGCTCAAATTTTCAGGATCGTCTCCTTTTTAGGTGTACTTTCGAGGAAAAAATCAGTATCAAGTTCGCCAACCCTAGTGCGCACACTTTTGTCGAGAATTAATGTATCTTCCCATAAACATATACACATGTCCCTGCCTTCTGGGAGGAAGGAAGGAACATGTGTATATGTATTTAGTTAACTGAAATATGGTCTACACTAGCTAGCGTAAAAAAAGGTCCCTTACAGAACCTATGTAGCTATGTGGTGTGCACGCATGTATGAACATATTGTGTGTAATTATGTAAGTGGTTAGCTAAGTGATTGCAAGTGCAGTGTCACTTGTATCGCGTGGGAACACATTAATATATTATAGATTAAGATTATGATTAATAAACTTACAGTTGTCATTTTAGTTTATTAGTTTATTATTCAACTAACATGTAGGAGGCGAAATCTATCAACTATATTTTAATAAGGAAAACGTGAAAAAGTTTTGCAGAAAATTTCATTTAAAACTATTTTATAAGGTAGTTAAAGCTTTAAGAAAAAAACACTTTTAAGAAATAGGTAATACAATATAGAGATTATGTGGCATAAGTTATATTTTAAAATCACAACTTCCTTGTTACAGGTCCTGGGTTCGATTCCCAGGTCGAGCAAAGTGTTATTGGGGTTTTCTATGAAATTCTCAGTAACTGTTTGGAGTTTGGATAGTCTCCTTTTTTATAGGACCTAAAAAACATACACGGCGATCTGTGGGAGTATGTTAGTACACCTCTGCCTAACCATTCGAGAATACAGGCGTGATGGTATGTATGTATGTAATGAGATAAAAGCGAAGGACCCGGCATTGTGACACAGTTCAGTGCGTCGCTTCATGACTCAAGCCTTGTTTATCCAGTCACCTGGATAAACACGGGATAAAAGATTTTTGCGATGAGATTTACGGGTCGGCATATTACAAGAAGCTTTTCGGTGGATATGTTATTTTTAGGTTATGTAATTGATTTAATTTTGCAGAATCAACATACTATATTATATAGTATATTCCAAATACTGTCAGAATTTTGAGTAATTACCACTAAATATTAAAATTATTATATAATATTAAAACCTTTTTCAAAAAAAGTTTTTTAATTAATTATTTTATTCGTATTCTTCTAAGCGAAATACCCTAGTCCGCCATATTTGATTTAGAATAACGTCACTTAGCTAACCATGCATTGTAATCAAAACTAAACGTGTATGCAAAATTTTAGTTCTGTCACTGAGGGCGGCTTGCACCAAATGACTTAAACTCGATTTAGTGAAATTAAAACTCAACTTATGCTTAGATCTAGTTTAACGTCTTGCACGACGTCATTTTGACATTAATCTCGATTTTAGAAGCTGTCAAAATTAAACCGACAATTTCGACGATTTAACTTACTAATTCTTGATTTAACTATAAAGTGTTTCACATTTTTGTAAAGAATTTGTTTGTGCTATGGAAATATTTTCGAGTCAAGTAGATGTTATTACATCCGACGAAGATTCCCTTTCCGATGACAATGAAGTGATTTTTCAATTTTTGGATACACCTTATTTCTATAGAAAAGTCAATGAACGCAGTGACTTGTTTAATAGTTTAAGGGATGATGAATTTATAAAGAGATTTCGCTTGAGTAAACAAAGTGTAATACTGCTTTTAAGTCAAATAATTACATATTTATTAATAATTAATAATTAATAATAACAGGTAATAAAAGAACCGTATATTGTTTTTGTGAAGCACAAAATATGTACGACCGAAGATACTGACAAGTGACAATATCTTCCGTTTACTTAGCTTGTCAAATTCAAAAGTGACATTAAAAACGTTTCTTTTCACGACGCTCAGTAATTGTTTTCTTAATTAATAATTTTTTGTGGAAAACGAACCGTAATTACGCGTTAATTGTATTATCTATGGCTTAAACTCGGATTAGTTAAATCGAGTTAGAGAACCGATAATTCAAGACAAACTTATGCAGATTTAAGTTAAATTGAGTTTAAGGAAAAATCGAGAATTAATAAAATCTAGTTTTAGAAGCTTTTGGTGCAAGCCGCCCTTAGGGATAATTGTTTTAAAATTTAATTGCAAGATTTGACTCATACTAACAAAGCAAGTTAAATAAAAGCTTGTAAAATGCGTTAACGATTCTGTATGGTAAGCGACGTATATCGTTTCTTTTGGTGCTAACATAATAGGTATATAGAATCATTGTCTGAAATACGGCCTACGCTTGGAATAGACTACCTTTAATTAAGTGGCACAAGATGCAGTGTATCGTACATATTAAAATAGGTCACATGCCTAAACCTCTTACTGGGAAGTGACTGGATGAGGAAGATTCTCCAATTAATGATATGACGATTTCATGTTTATTTTATGAATTTGTTTGCACCTCTTTATCGTATTGTGAATCGATGTTATAATGTTCCATCCCAGATTCCGCCCCCCAACCCGCTCCGTCTAATTTCCGTTCGATTTCTTGTACCTATCGTCGTGCGCGCCAGTGTCATCATTGATCTAGCATAAAACGAACCGTATCGCTCCGACAAAATCGTGCCGTTGAGCCTGACCACGCGCACATACCTTAAAACCTTATAATTTTGAAGAAAACATCCATCTTCGGCCTGGACAGTTTTTACTCTAAATTGTGAATACCTGTATTTCCTACCCTACCTATTCCTACCTATATTTGTTCTCCATTATCGCATCGGTTCACATATGAATTTCACTTAGCATTCGTAGATACATCAAAATCTTTTCGTTTCTGCTTAATTTTAATAAATCCATACAGTCCACTCATTATCGCGTAAACAGAATTACTAGCATCAACTCACGATATCGTTCACGTATCTTATCTGGATTCAAAGTAGGCTGTCTTTTTATTCACTTTTTTTTTTTTTTTTGCTGTCTGTATTTTACCTCTGGTTCACCCCTATATTAATCTGAAGACACACGAACTGCTAAACCTGAAATACACTGATTTGTTGAAACTATTCACACGCCATCTATTAAGCGTTGATGGTACTACGTCAGTAACCTTTACATAATTACTAACAACAGCTATATAGATTTTCAATCCTATCAGTTAAATAAAGCATCGAACTTATATATATATATATATATATATATATATATATGTCGATCTATATACAGGTATATTATGATATAGTTATTGTTATGGAATTGTAGAACCTCGGTCGGTCCGGAGGGGAGGGAAGAGCGCGCGCGGGGTTTTTTGCAAGCGGCATGTGCGCCCGAGCACGTAGCACGGACACACTGTGGTTAGACAGCGTAAGTGTTGGATGCGTGTCGTCACCGCCTCGCGGCAAGAGAGTTTCGCCGATCGGACTTTTGAGAAATAAAATAAAATTATTTTACTTGCATATAAAATTTGCACCCGCTTGATGCGAGTTTCGATTAACGAGTAGTGAGACGGGGTTTTGACGTAGTGAGTGGTTGTGTGAAGTGTTCCTCTATCTTGGTCAGGTCAGGTTACACACAGCATCTTCATACATGTACACTATACCCGACACTATACATCCATACCGACTGGCCTGGATTCTTCGAGTGCGATCTATTTACCGGCTGAGTAATAAGTTTAAGTTTCTGGTGTAATTATCCGAATTTAATCGGTACTCAAGGCGGCAATCTTCCCTGCCCTCCACGGCCTTTTCAAGCACGCTTCCACATTAGGGTAGGGAGATTTCGGGAGTTGACCGTGAGGCCGAGTGGCTTAGCCCAGGGTTAGGCCCGAAGAGTTATCTTGAATAATCTTTATTACAATTATATTTAATTGAGCAATGCCGTCATTCACTCAAAATAACGACGTCAGTGACTCCATCCCTGCGAAATCAAACCAAACTTATCTTCACGGTTTATGTAAAATACATAGGCTTCATTGAATGAAATAAAGAAATGTAATTATTTATTCAAAAGCATAATACCTTATATACCAATGCAATAATATTGAACTTCTGAACCCGATACCATAAACAGTCGACAATAAAGCTGATCTTATCATCGCTTTACTACTATTCAGTCAAAGATAAAGTATTAAAACATGTAGGTAATCGTTCTTTAGCGTTGATCAGAAAGGAAAAAAAAGTCGACACGATGGAATAGTAAAAAGATATAAAGCCAAATCAAGTGTCACAATTAACAAAACTACGCATTGAAGTTGCGATAAACTGGTGCCTGGTGGTGTGTCTCTAGGCGGTCACCCCCACTTGACTATTCATTGGCGTCAATCCAGACAGAACGAGACCTAATAATATGAAATATTGGATAAGGCAATCTACTAGTCATAACATAAAAGTAAAAAAAATAAATAATGATATTCTATTATTGACTTTATTACGACACAAATAATTTCTATTAAACTTTGTCAGTGTTAGACATAAACTGCAATAAAGTTATATTCACAATTTATCATTACCTTACAATGCGTACCATTTACAATAAACAGTATTTTCTGAAATTATTTTCGTAAACGACTTTTAAAAACTTAATTATAATTCTAATAAAAGTGATCAATTAGTCGATCAGAAAACTGTGTCACATATTTGTGAGCTTTCACTGAAAAAGTATTAAACTTGTAATGTTACAAAATATTTCGTAAAGCAGTTCTGACTAGATTAGACAATGAGAAGTGGAGTTAAGATGGAGGAATGAGTTAGAAAAGTTTGGGCGCCAGTGTAGCTATGTTGCTTTTTGGAAGAAATAGGAGAGATGGTACAACAAGTATCACCTCACTTGTGAATTTTGTTATTAAAAATGTCTACCGCGTGGATAATTTCAACATGTTTCTAGACAACACAAACACAATTTTAAGATAACATATTCTTAAGACTGATTAACGAACAACATAAGGCTAAAACCAATGGGTCTAGAAGAATGAAAATTAAAATATTTTACCTACTATTATTACCAATAACAGTGTACACTACAGCGTATTAGATATTTCATACTATCTTAAAGCGTGGCGACGCATGACATGGCGATGTGTCGTCACGTAAACAATCGGTCTGACCCGCCACATTAGATGTTTTATATCAAAAATAAAAAAAGGTCACGTTATTGACTTGTAACTTACATCTTAAACAGCTGATTTAAAATATTTTAGATATTAAAAGAAAACAGAGACCGTCATAAAGACTATCGAAAGAATCGAAAACTCAATTTTGAAATTTTTAATCGATTACTGTTTGAATTATTGCAAAAAATGTCAGTGACGCGAAATCACAAGATTTTACCTTTCCAAAATTCAAACACGCATTTGATACAGTCGAGTTTATACAACGTGTTAGTATATATATGTGTAAACATGTACACATGCCGCTTACTACGTGTCACTAGTCTGAGGCAAGCGCAATACTTCACGAGCATATTAAGGTCAGCGGTGATGCGAAGGTCACGTGGCTAAATAAGTATTCATTTCAATATATTTGCTGCAGTCGCTTGGTTAAGTTTCCAAATGTGCACAGATTACCACATCCACTGTTTTATAGCTCCTACTGAGTCTGATTCTCCAATCGTTTGGAGAATTATTAGAGCAAGACCGGACAGTGTAAACAGTCAAATGTAAGATTTTTTTTATTACAAATTTATGTCTGTATCTGTGTTACATATTGTTCTGTGGATTATTTTACATGGTTCTGTTTGTAGTTCGATTATTTTTTGGTTCCGTTTATGTGGAATATTGAAGTTTGGGATGATTTTGTGAAATCTACATAGCGGCTTTTAGAAAGAATTTGAAACATAAATCTAAACAATTTGAGCGTATTATAATGACTAGCGATTGCCCTAAGATCAAAATTCGACCAGCGACTTTATGATCATAGATTATTTTCTGTTTGATATTTGCAGTATTCATAAACAATGAGTATTGTCTACATCACTTGCTGTCACTTTTCGTTGGGTGACAATGCCAACATTTTGGAATGTCTAAATTCAATGGTACCGGTCAGGTTAGGATTCGCAGTATTTATTTATTTAATTTAATATATTAATAACAGATATTATAGATAAATTTTAGCTTTCTGCACTTCTAACTTTAACCATGCCAAATTTCACAGTCTTCCGTGCACGCAATACGCTTAAAAATAGGTACAAAGTTTTTGCTTCACGTATTAATATGTAGATACTAGCTGGATCGGTAAGCACTTTCCGTTGGTTAATGGCCCTACCATAGTGCCACCTATAGGGTCATAACGTAGCTATGAATCTTCGCCTCGCTGAAACAAATATATTATGTGAAATTCTATACTTTACTTTTTCTATTTACGGCATGACAGTGGTGACCGCCAATGGATTTAGATCTCTCGGTGGTCACCGTTGTATTTGAACTGTGCTGTGCTTTTACCATTAGGGACAGTATCGTCAATATGCCGAGCTAGTCTATAGAAAAAACTTAACCTGAACTTCGAGGGATCTAAAATCCACTGCTGTCATGTCAGCCTGATTAAGTCTCTTCACTTTATGTTTGAACAATTCACACTGGCTGTGGTATAGTTCCAAAGCTTCACAGTACTGCAAAAATATGATGTAGAGAACTTTTTTGTTCGTGCCGAGATGGAAGTTACCGTAAAACTTTGGTTCTGGAGCCCAGTGCGTATAGTTCCCTTATGAAAAGGAGAAAGAGATTAGGTTGAAAAGTTCTTCAGAACACTCGCTTTAATACAGACGGTCTACCGTCTAAACTCAGTACAGTACTCAACTTGTACAGTCGAAGCGGCTCGATGTATTTTACTTTTCAGATGACTAAATACGTATACACATGTTCCCTCCTTTCCTCCCAGGAGCCGGGGAATATGTATATAAGTATATGTCAGTTTAGTTGGAATTTTACGGAGAGGGAATTAGTCATATCGCGACTTAATTGTAATCGCGGCAACAACCCAAGCCGAGGACCGGCCACTTTGGCACTCTTGCACGCTTGTTGTCGACGCTTTCGCTTCTGAGTGCATCAGCGACTCTGTTTTTGGATAGGGCACCTGAGGCTAACAGTAAGATTAGTTCTAAAAAAAATGTATTTAGCAAAGTCTACATCATTAACAATGCAAACAGCCCGCCTCTGCAACCTGTTCAAAGAATCGAGGAGGTACAATTAATACATTAAGCTGACAATAACGTTTTAATTATTACTATCTTCTTTGTATTTGTGTGTTATGTGTGTTTTTTTTAACAAATTTTTTTCGCATACGGAACCAATTCAAGTTTACATAGTCTCGTTAAAAACCGTTCTCGTGCCGTTACAAGGCAGACCATTAGATGGTTTAAATAATGGATAAATTTGAATTTTTTTTGTTAAATGCCAATAATAGGACTGCGATGACCGAATTCTATTCGGGAACTAGGATATATAGCTTAACTGTATTGTAAAAGCTTTCTACAGTTATGTCATTAACCTCATATTAAAGTTTTTTTATCTTTAACACAATACTTACATTAATAATACAAGTAACAACAAATCATAATCGTAATATTTGTCAAGGGTCTTTTTCCTAGCAATTAATTCTTCATAATATTAATGGTACCAAACATCATTTTAAAACTTATGTCCTCCGTTATTAACGAAAAATAGGTATTATAGTAATTAATGATTTCTTTTATTAGGAATGCCATCTGTTGATAATAATTAAAATAAATTTATGGTACAATCTAATTATATAACAAAATGGCTGTTAACTAAGAAAGTATTATGTACTGTACTTATATAATAATACCAAAATGGTTGTAAGTTAGGTTGTTTACATTCTTTAATGTGTGAAATATCGAGCCTTAATTTCGAGCCACTTTAATAATTTCATATCAATAATGTAAAGATAATTGGTAAGAACTAAAAAAAACCGCGAAACCCGCGCGTACAACCATTTAGAACGAGACAAATAGTACGATTGTGTAGGGTTTACAAGAGATAGTAATAGTTCAGTGTGAATTATTGTATTACTTTAGTCGGTTTTCGAGTGTATATACGAAAATTTTAGAACATTCAATACATTCTTGTGCGTCCATATTAACTTAGATAAATAAAACATATTATTATTTAAATTGGTATTTCAGAAAGTTTTGAATTAATACAGTTCGCTTAATGGTAAACGTCTACTGTACCCTATGGACGGTTATAATACTATAGGTATCAGCAGCGCGTTGCCGACTTTAAATCCCCTTTCCTAAGAAGCTCTGGAAACCTTACTCACAACAGGAAGACAACACAGGGTTCTTTGGCTGTTGTCTTCTATAGGATGAAGATATTTCTAAATCTCCAAAGAAATTTATTTTCGCCCAACTTCTCTTTAATCAAATTAATAATGAAACAAATTTATTGAAAGAACTTGTTTACATGCTGTGAATAATGGTTTTCCCTAGAGAGATTAATATGGAAAACTTTTATAAGTATGGTTTAGTTATCATTATATTAATACGTGAGAAGAAAACTTCGGACACCTTTTTAAGTGTATTGCGTGCACGGAAGTCTGTGAGATTTGCAATGCTTAAAGTTTATATGGAGAAGGAGGCCAGAAAGCTAAAATTTTTCTATAATATCTTTTACTAATATATTTCATTAAATAAATTAATACTAACACGACCAGTTCCATTGAAGTTAGACCCCCAAAAACATTGACATTGTCATTCAATGAAAGGTGACAGCAAGTGATATAATATTCATTGCCTAGGTTCATACTGCAAAAGTCTAACAGAAAATAGTCTATGTTTAAAAAGTCGCCAGTCGAATTTCGATCATTGGTCCACCGTTAATAAGATATAATTTAGTAACGTTGATATTAATACCGGCAGATGTTAGTAGTTTTTTAATATTATACTTTTTGGGTAAAAATGGGAACTTTTGTCTAGAACTCAGCGACATCAATTCAGGATAACAATTTATACTTTTTATATTTTATGTAGAAAGATCAACATAAGTAATAATGACTCAGTGATAGTGTGTACGGACAGCGCGTCGATGGACTTAAGTTCGAATTCATGCAATGCGCCTGAGTTTTCACTCACCTTTAGGTGTGTTATGGCAGCTGCACTTGAGAACTAGTCCTCCCACTAGACTTCGTCGTCGTCACCTAAGATCAGGTGAAATTGTGACCAAACGCTAAAACCAATTTTTTTTTTAAGTTACGGCATTGCCTATTATTAACAAGTAACATCTATAATTTCTACATATACTACAACGCTGTAATCGTATTGTCTCCATTTTCTTAGAGGACGCTCGGAGCGAGCCCACTACACACCCTCGATCCAAAATCGCATAAAACAAACACGACCTTATGCTATTTCAACAAAGTTGAGAACCCTTTACAAATTGTCTAAAGATATCACCATATGAATCCAGAATTCACCACCCTGAGACTCGACGGCGCGGTCGTTTCGAGGAAATCTCACCACTTAATTTGGGGTTAAAATATACTTCACTCGATTTCTGTTTCTGGGGAGCGATGGCTCAAGGTCATATTGGAGTCATCGCGTGTCATCTCACTGTAAATTATGTCTGGATGTAAATCAAAACATCGATTGAAATTTAACATAAAATTGAGACATTTTAAATAACTCTCAAATATTGGTCTATTGAGGAGATGGCTGAAGAATATAGCCAGAATTTGATTGAAAAAATCGCTGAAGCGCTCTTTCTGCCGCAAAGCAGCTGTTATTCTCGCTGTACTGAATATTGTTCGAAGTATACTTAGTTGGCAACAATAGCGACCAGCAACTGCTTCACCAGTCTTTCAAAGTTTTGACGGGATTTTGATCTGGCATATGATGAATTTTATGTAAGCGCGCAAGTCACAGTACACAGAAGTAAACAGTATAACATCTACATACAAGCAGCCGAAACGAAATCTAAGTAAACTCCAGTACACAATAGTCACGATTACGCAATTTATAACTAATGTCGAAATATTATATTACTTAATTTCTAGAAATCAAAATTGTTTTTGATTTTGTTTTTTAAATGAACACTTCGTTTTTACTACCTCACAATCCTTTTGAAACTAAAAATAAAACCCAAGTAGAAATAATTTAAATTTAAACTTACAACATTTCTGGTTCTTAGATAATATATTTTGTTGAAAGGATAATAATTTATTTTAATATAGCATTATTAAATACGTAAGTAGGTAGCCAAGAAAAAGTCAGTGCTTTAGTGCGTGTTTATCTAATGAGCGGCTGTAGGTAATTATTGCAAGAACACTGCCGAGACATCATACTGTTTATTTTAGTGTACTGTAGTGACGTAATGTCGTGCTACCTCGTCCCCGCCAACGTCTTTCACATTGAACGGTCGCGCACGAACTTGTTCGATTATAGACGAACGTTCCACGACCAAAACGGGAACGCCGATGCTCTGAAAAATTGTCAGGTCAAAAGTATTCTAAACTGACGAGTGTACGTGAAAAGATTGATGATTGTTGACGAAGCGGAAGATGTATGTCAGGATCGTAGCAAGTAGAAGGTCGTGGCTTCTGCCTACTCCATTGAGAGAGAGACATGATGTATGTATATGGAGAAAATATAAGATACATAGCAAACCCTTTAAGAATATTTCAGACATTATAAAATGTAACAGCTGTCATGTTAATTAAACAAATTGTTCATAGTGGTACAAATGGTATTACTGAGAAAAAGTGATTCACTATGACGGACTTTTCCCCACATTCATGGTGGTCGCGACCCAGACGGGCAAAAAAGCCTTACCACCCCCTCTATCGGCATTTCCTTGTTGCTTGCTCATCAAGGTTCACCACGTGCAGGTGAGGTTGGCTTGGTCGTCTCAGTTTTAAAGATGTAATTCGACACCCCTTCCATCCCAAAGCTTCAATCAAAAATGATGTTTGAATCATTAATTTTGATGAAGAATTTATAGAGGTATGACATTGCTAGGAAAACACCCTAAAGAAATAATATAAGATATCAGAATATACTATTTCACATATAATTTTTCTTATACAACAACGGTGGCAAACAAGCATAGGACCCACTTGATGGTAAGCGACTCGATCGTAGGTATCACTAGCGTATTATCGACCTTGAACCCTCCTGTTCCAAAGACCTCAGGAAACCTCACTCACCACAGGAACAGGCTGCGATCTTATGTAGGGCCTTCAGTATTCCACCAGTCGGACTGCCCCAGGTAGAGAGAAATCTTCAAAGACATTTCTCTGTGCCCTACTTTTTTTTAAAGACTCTTCACCAGAGTCAAGCTATTCAGTGGGGTTTCTCATGTTCTTAATCAGTTATATTCGTGTACCCACTCTACTCAGTAATAGTAAAATTTATTGGTTGTTTAGTTTTATATAAAAAGCTTCCTAAAAGCCGGTCATATAATAATATATTAATTGCTACATTACAAAGTCCAGACTACAAACTCGTTAAAGTTCCCTCATACATTATTTTACTGTATATTAACACATTTTGACAGGCTAAGCAATAAAAAGCGCCTGTGCAGACTTTTACATTGCCCGTCCGAGATCAACGCTCTTTGAAAATAGCTTCTACTATACAAATATAGGTATATCTACCTACTGAATGCAATTTATACGATACAAAATACGAATGAAATGTTTTATTAATATTTTATCTTTATCTGGGTTTTATAATACTTTATTTTTATTTCATTAAATGTTATATTTCATATAGGTACATACTCGACTTTTATTCATTTTTTTTTACACCATAACATTACACATTACATTTTACATTATTTTTTTAGGATTACTAGCAATGCCCGGTGACTCTGCATGCGTTTGTTAATCAGTATGTTTGGAACCGGAGTCTGACGATGCAAGTTGTCTATAGTTTTACCCATTATGTAATTTTCATGCGCCAGTGCCGCGCCGTTTCAGTTTGTTTGAGAGGTTATGCGTTTTGACCGGCTCGCGATATAATTTGTCCATTACCTTTTTCATTATTAACGGTTGATTAAATACGCGCTTGTTTGGGTCATGGGAATATTCTCCCTGTTGTGGTTACTTGTAAATTGTCTTGAAGGTCAAAGTGCCGGTTCGAGCTGCGCATACGCCGCGCTGCGCCGTGATAATTTTGATAAAACCTCTTTTAATTGTTGTTTTTGAATGCTTATACCTGAGCGATGGAGGACAGAACACAATAGAATTTTTTCATCAGTAATTTTATTTTGTTCGCAAATTATTGACAATTATTATAGTGCATTAATTAAGAAATGGAATATACTTTCCAAGTACAAGACTTCATAATTATAAATGCGTTGAGAGTTTTGGAGGGGAAAATTAAGAGTTGCGCATTAATTTTGTGACTCGAAGTAAGTTAAAATGTGCACTTTATTGATTTTATATGTAATTGTGTAAAAGTTACACCGGCCGACAAATGAATACTTTTTGAACGTTGTTTTGATTTGAGTGAAACATCTCGCTAATTTATAGTACTTTGAACACAAAAATACCTACATAATTAATCTATCACATCAGTTTTTTACAAAAAGGAAAAAAAGTTTATTTTAAAAATTTGAGAAAAATTCAATTATTATATTATAAATACATATTATATTTGGAAACTTACAAAGAAAATATCAAGTACAATAATTGCTACAGGGCTATTTTGAGTGACATATTTTACGTTTAGCGATAAAATTACGACTGGGTGTAATTTTTTTATGAGAATCATCAATAATATCACGTTTTATAGACCAGCAGTAATCAGCCATCATATTTACATTCCATCGACCTTAGACCTTGTTTTTATGCCTTGGTGGAACCTTTCTCCCTGTTTTTACTTATAATCATCAAGATTATCAGGAAAAAAATCCACATGTGAATGTAAAAAATGGAGTTTTATACTCATATTACACCCCAATTTTTTGTTCTGACGATGTTGAGCTGAAATCAGTTATTGAACTTGGAAGAGGCACTGGAATTTCTGGACCGTGTGGAATGGGACGTGTAACTGAGGTTACATTTGCTTTGGCTATCTTATTTTTATTTTTAGCATTAAAACCTTTCACATTGGTACAGCAAAAATAACAATCATCAATAGGATTGGCTTGCGTTCTCCAAATCATGGGTCTACCAAAAGCTAGAGATTGTCTTTTGCGGTATGTCCACTGCCTTCATTGTTCAACACAAATAGCTAGTATAAACTAACTGCGAAGTCCACGATTTTAGTTGTATTTTGAAGCCAAAATAAGCATTATACGTATTTTCTACAAACACAGTACCTAATTTTCAGTTTTTGCTTTGAAGTCATAAAGTTTCCACAAATGTAACAAAATGTATCTGGACTATTATGACACTTTCTTGAAGATATTATATATTTTTTAGACGTTTTTCAACCACAAATCATTCATTAAATATATTAAATACCAAAAGTAAAACGTAAACAATTTTTTTGAAATAATCACACTGATTTCAGTAAAAAGTTTGTAACCAAAGTAACTATAACGGCTTATTTCTATGTAACGCATATTAAACGGGCGTGACGCTGTTCCAACTAATACATTTTCTCACGAGAGGTCGCTTAATTCAAGGAAAGAGCGCCAAAACTCAATAATTCAATTTATTTTTACTGAAAATTCACAAATAGCGAATATATTAATTTTACTAAAAATCTGATGTGATACGATAATATTAAGTATGATTTCGGAATCAGAACTACAAAGTTAGTGGAAAAAAAAAAATTATATCTTGGACAAGGAAAATCATGTCGGCCGGTGTTATTTAACGTTGTATTAAATTTTAATGAAATAAAATAATATTTTAATCAAATTAAAATGATGCCTAATTATACAAAAAAGAATATTATTTTAACATATAAATTCCACTTATTATCGTTGATGGCTAACTTATCGTATTGGTGCCTCGCAAATTAATATTTTTTAAAGTTATTTTTGTATTGTTACGAAAAAGAAAAATAACCTCTTACGTACTTAAACAAACACACCAAATTTTTTATGTTTCTTACATAGATGTAAGTACCTATATCGCGAAATTTAAATAAAACTTGTTTGTACAGACAGAACTACAGATTTATCAATACAGACTGTAATAAGTTAAGTTTATTTCTTAACACAAAATTTTTATCTTCGGTTTGTATGCTATGTTAACACCATAACCTACTTTAGAAACAACACCGACAATAAAATGTTTTATTTTATCATAAGGCCCTTCGCACCTGACGCTACACACGTCTTCGATACTTCTATCGACGACTTTCGTCAACGCTTTTCGTTGTCGATGATTCCGTACACAGCGCTACTGTAATCCTCCCTTGCGTTACCACTAGGACAGTAACGTTCCTACTTAAAGTTTGTCACCACGTTTGAGTTCAGTACCGGAGTACCAAAATAAGTGAAATCGCCGAAAAAGAAGATATTGGATTCAAACTTCTGGTTGTTTGTTGTGCAGCCAATGAATTACAACAAACTGATGTTAAATTCGTATAGAATGAATAAAATAAATAAATATAAACAAACAGGCATGTTTCTCTACCTCTTGAAAAGATACAATGTTTATTAATTGCTCCAACATTATTAGACAAGAAGAAAGACTCGGCGACCTCGGCAAACGCAATGCACGAGACTGGCGTCATGCGTCACCAACATGTTACCGCCTAATTATTTTTCTGACCAACTGTACTGTTAGCCTTAGGGGCTCTGTAGCCTCTGACGGCTTTTACAGCTTCACCGTGACTTGGGGCCGACTTAATGCAAGTGAGTGCAGTTTTATAGAAATGCACTATAACAATCGCCATGATACTCGAGTCGTCGAAAAGGTTCCGGATATTAACGTGGCGCCATGCGCGATGGGCCTAAGATATATTTTAACATAACATTGTTATTATAAAATGCTTTATAATATAATATAGTTTAATTTTAGTGTTGCACTGCGAATCTACGGAGATTGTTTTTAGTTAACTGCGTCATTAGCCTAGTGGTCGTAAGCGCTACTGCTATGATCGAGGTATTGAGTTCGATTCCCAGGTCGAGCAAAGTGTTATTGGGTTTTTCTATGAAATTCTCAATAGAAGCTCGGAGTTTGGCTTTGTGCCCGATTAATGGCAATAGGCTCGCCGCTATTACATGGGACCTAAAAACATACTCGGCGAACTGTGGGTGTATATTAGTACACCTCTGCCTAACCATGCAGGGATACAGGCGTGATGGTATGTTATGTTTTTTTAGTTCAATTTATATCACAAACGAACACAATCTTACCTGAGGTAATTTGATAGTGTGACCTAAGCAGGGTAAATGGCTGTCAAGTGCACACTTATAGGTACTTAGCAACAGACTTTCTAAACAGGCGATTATTCCAAAATACTCTACCGCCATGCTATAGGTATATTGCATATATGCTGTATGTAGGTATAGCAAGGTTTCATCATGTTTTCCTTCTCCGAAAACTCAGGCTCATTATAAAAATGCGAACCTACTTTAGTCGAAGTATTGACCTGACGGGCTCCCTTTGAGCTAATATTGCCTCAGCGAATGAAATATATTTCATTAATTAATAAATGCTAATTCGATTGTAATTAGTCAGTTTATTGGCTGTCAGTGAACTAAAACATGGCCAGGAAATCTGAACAACTTGGGAAATGGTCACATAGTACCACCATGCGATGTTAACCGTTGCTGTGCCTATTCAAAATCAAAATCAAAATCAAAAAATACTTTTTCCAATTTAGACCCCAAGTAGGAACTTATAAACTTCAAAAGACTACTGCCGGTTTGGAAAAAGTCCCAGTCATCAAGATGAACCGGGAAGAAATTCGATTAGGCTTATATATTTTTTCAACTATACAATAATATTTACAATAATTTAATGGATGCACAGAGAGGGTGTTTATTAGCTATATCTATTGTATCTATATTCTAAAAAGATAACTGATTGACTGACTTATCAACTCACAGCCAAAACTTCTGAGGCTAGAAGTGTGTGATAATTTGTATGCGGATTACTTTTATACTGTATGAGAACACTAATGAAGAATTTTTGAAATTCAACCCCTAAGGGGATGAACGTTTATATGAAAATCCGTCATTTTTGAAGACCTATGATTTTTTTTTATTACCACCATACCAAGCGTTACACGTTTATCGACTTTCGTAAAAACGTTAGACGTTAACGTCGTGACGTGACGTCAAAAATCATTGAGACAAAAACATATAATCGGACATAGCTATTATACGAGCAAAGTCGCGGGTAAAGCTCTTGTTACTTATTAATATAATTTATTATATCAACAAGTCTAAACACTACTAATGTCTAGAAAGACAAATTTATTATATTACAGATACTGTTATTCTTTGTATACTAGATAAAAAGAAAGATTAAATATCCACCAATCTCCAGTACAATCACAAGAACTATGGTATGCACTCTCTGTATAAGGAGAAGGTTTTATAATCAAGTAATAACTCACTAAAGGTCTAAAGAAAATAATGAACTCAATGCTAGTAATAAGATCATACCAAGTCTTATTTAGGGTCAAATTGTATCGAAGGCGGCGGATTGTACACCGTGGAGTTTTAGTGAGTAGGAGTCTCACATAACCACTCGTCCCCATGGGCGAGTTTGTTCCTTCACGTTAAAAAAAGGTTCAAATTGTATAACTAAACTTTACACTGAAAATAGGTTAAAACTGATCACAATTGGCTGAAAACTGAAAATAATAACAATCCAATTATAATATGAAATGACATCTCAACCGCCAAGCGACTCCATTACACTTTTCAGGCCAAATACAAGCCATTTAAGATGGTTATTCATAGAGGCACGGCATTATAAATCTTTTAAAGCTTTTAAATCTACCCTCATAAATAAAAGTAACTGCGCTGTGGGTATTATTACTAATATATACTACAGTTTCAGGCGGCCTCTTTCGCATGGCGACATAACGATGCAGCGGTGGCCATCTTGTACAAACAATTGTGTTAATTTTACCGCGAATTTTAAGTTCAATGTAGTATGTGGTAATTCATAAGTTTCTGACCACGATTGTGTAAATCAATATATGCTTCCAACACGGTTAATAGGAAACGTGTTGACGAAGAGAAAATTGAAAACATAAGAAATAATCTGTGATAGGATGTATTTTAGTTTTCTTCTGTTTCACTAGCCTTCCCAGATTAGCATTACATGAACTGATGTAACATATAATTTAGATTGATAAGCGAAAATCATGACTATTAAGCAAAAAGTCTCTAAATAACTTTAAGTAAGGTCCATATATAATTTATTTTATCTACATAACCTGTTACATAAATACTAAGTGACCTTTACTTAGTAGGTCATGCAAAAATCTGTTGTTATTAAGACTAAATTTAAAATCTATCTCTAAATCTATATGTATATTTTGGTAGTTCTATTCAACGTCCCATAACTAGGTTTGAGTTCATCTATCTTCGATTACATAGCAAATTAACGTCAGATAACATTATGCTTAAAATATAAATTAATACGAAACATAATCTATACTAATATTATAAAGCTGAAGAGTTTGTTTGGTTGAACACGCTAATCTCAGGAAATACTGGTTGGAATGGAAAAAATATTTTACTGTTGTATAACCCATTTATCGAGGAAGGCTATAAGCTATATAACATTACGCTACGACCAATAGGAGTGGAGCATCAATGAAAAATGTTGCGAAAACGGATAAAATTTATTCCTTTTGAAATTTTCCTTTGCGTGCGCTGCGTAAATAGTTAAAGTTACGTAAAAATTATATGTGACGGAATTGTTTTTCTTAAAATGTTTAAAAAAAAGTCCGCGATAGCATATGTCTATCTTTTAAGGTTGACGCAATACAACCTTTTTTATGGTAATAAAATGTATTCTAAAATAATGCATTTTTTGCGAAGGTGTTTTTATAAACATGGTATTAATCTTTATAGAAATAAATACGTTATTCATCACAAGTATTTAATTTTGGACAAAATTGCTCTTTTACATTAGTTGATTTCAATGAATATCTCAGGAGATACCACAGTTTTAATATAACTCCGCAGCGAAATAATAATCAAGTACCGCGCGTGCATTTTAGCGGAATGATGTGGGAGGAGCGGTACCTATAAATTGTATTATAGGTGCCTACTACAATTGTTATTTGTCTCTGCCTACGTCCTACACTCTCTAACCCTCTCTCTCTCTCTCTCTTATGTGACGCAGACAAAGTTGCGCGGGTCTGCTAGTATTTAATATAATAACATTTCCGGATCAATGAGTGTAAATAAGAATCCATTACTAGAATTTCTTTGGTCATTTCCAACATTTATATATAAAAGTTCTTTACTTCTGATTTCGTTCAACCATTATAAACACGCTAGGCCTAGAAAGACTGGCTCTTAAGTGCAGATGGCAGGGGCTTGGCGACAGATTTTTAACGTGAAGCTAAGAAAGCTAGCCAGAATTATGTTGGCGACCGAGCTGCACTCGGTGCCTTAAAAAACAAATACACCTGTCTAGGTGAACTTGGATCGTAAAACATTATCTAAATACAAAGTTGCATCGAAATCGTTGGAGCCGTTTCCGAGAAACCAATTGCATATTATATATATTGCATACATATATAAATTGCTCATATAATTTATAATAAGATCGCTCAGATATTTAAATATAATAGGAAATAGATATGAAATTATTGACTAATATATAAATAATTAACATTAACTTTAACTGAAATCTTAATTCATATTCAGCCCAGATTGCTTGTAAGAACTGAGTTGGAACAGCTCGGGTCAGTGAGTGTTGCCAACTACGCCCTACGCAATAGATCACAGGACAGCGACCTCTGTTTCTTAGCAACAAATTAAAGTCTATTGATGGTACAAGTCAAATTTTGCATAGTTTTTAGGAAGGATAAATTCCCATTTAAAATCATAATACATAACATACGACAAAATAATAGAAATCTTTTTTAAATATCATATGTTTGAGTTTAATTATTCAACATGGAACGAATCCATTTGCATGCACATTTCTGTGCATGCCCATAGCATGTTGAATTAAGTAGGGTGAATCATCCACCCATCCAATGAGCTACCATAAAAGTTAAGTGAAAGAGGGAAAATTCTAAATTACGAGGATATTCCAATCGAGCGAAATCGGCCTCCTAAATAATTTAATTTGGGTAATACTATGTCATTCAAATGATTAACATAAAATTCAAATCTACCATATTATAAACACAATTTTCTTTCATTAGTATTCCATAATATAATATTTTTTTATTAAAAAAAAAAAAAAAAGAACTGTTATCCATACGCGCGCGCCGCACCGTCTGTTTCATTAGTCAGAACTAGAACGTCTACTTTTAGGAAATAAACAGGACTTGATTTTTTGCGTCTCGTCTTAACCGATAATTTAATATGAAAACGTGCTCGTCTAACAAATGAAACATATATATTCATAGACTAATAACCTTCTAAAATATGAGTCGGGTATCTCCGTTACGAAATCGACACAAAAATCACAATACATAAATAACATATTATCATATTTTATTTGTAATATTAATTTTATGACAAAAGTAGCCAATGAAATCTGATGCAATTACCGAGTGACTCATGCCCAAAAAAGTGTTCCAATTGCAGCTGTGTTGTAGTATTTTCTCCCGATTATCATGTAGCGTTTGAAGGATGCAGCGGGGGAGGGAGGCGGCGCAAAGTCTCATGGCGCCTCAGTCGCGCTGAGTACGCCGTCGAGGAAGCGTGTACCATGCCTCTATAGCAAAACCAAATGAGTGCTTCGCGAACGAAATACACGCGTTTAACGTCCACAAATACAAGAGAACGGCTATAGTTGACTGTGTTGTTTTCCTCAAAAACATATTTAAATAATTAATAAGTATAAGACTCTTTTTGGACTGTAACCGTTTGTGGCTAATGTGAGTTCAAAATTCTGCGGCCGCGTGTGTGCAGATCACGTGGCCTAGATTTGGGGTGTCGAGGCTGGACCGCTCGAATGCTACATTTTTACATTACTTTACATCCAGGCAATGCTTTTGTAGATACTTTTAGTGCTGTTTTAGATGTAGTTTCGATATCATAAGGTTTCATTGTATCATTAGACAAAATTATATGTTGTTACATGCGATTTGAAATTAGTATGTTCGCTCCCTCTGGTTTCATTAGTAATTAAATTGTATATCAGTGAATTACGTTTTTCATGTATACCGCAGTCATCCTAAAACCTGCATTCCTACAAAAAGTAAAGACTTTCCAGCCGCTGGTCTGTTTTATATTTATGCGACAGGGGTGGCTACAGCGAACTTTGAACTTTATTAGTCATATATAAAGTCGATTTTAACAACCGCCGCTCTCAATGGAAACATTAAACCTCAAATTCTGTAAATTCACCATCTCATTTCTTCATTTTTAGTTAGCTCATCTGCAATGCTTCGCTAGTGGCTCTGTACTTTATCTATATAGATGTAGTTTTAGATTGCGTATATAAATTTACTTCTGTGTTTGAGTTTAGCCGTACATTGTTATATAATTAATGAGATGACCGTAAAGAGGTAAATACAGCACGTGGTTCAGCTGAAGGTAAATAATTGCTACCACGTGACTTTTAGCTCAATTAACCCGCCCCGGTGGGGTTGGACGCACGCTTTCGCTAATGGAAAATTGGTCAACTCGGTGTTATAATAATATTCATTTATTTTAATAGTATCTACTTCCTTTTACTGTTTTTACTTTCAGTTTCATGACGATTATTGTATATTTATTTATTCACTTGAAAGTGTATTTAGAAGTTAAAGAAAAATGTACAGAATTCTTATTTAATTAATTAAACACACATGTGCTTTCTTTATTCGAAATATTCATTATTTTAAATTGATATGCAAATATATTTCAATTGTATGATATTTAAAAATAGTTCATTTAAATAAACAATTATAATTTATTGTTGATGGAAAATTAAGAATTTTTCAGTTTCAATAACTTTACGTTTTTCAATATATAGACGACATAATATTCTATAAGGATCATTTGGCAGGACACATTAGATGAAACGCTGTCGGTGTGCGTGCGTGTCTATGCGTGAGGGTGTTTGTGTCTGGCTGGATGGGTGGCTGGGGGGTGATATGGTGTCCGGGACAAGAGGGGTTGGGGGTGAGTAGTTGCGGGCCGGCACCGGGCGGCGGGCACATTGGCGATCGATGCGGCGCGCGTCGCCCGCGTATCATTTGCGTGAGTCGTCACTACCCCGCTCCCCGAATTCCTTCAAGATGACCTGCCTCCAGACACTTGCCTTTAAACTCAGACAAGACAAACTGGACGTGGTGTCTGGCTATAATTGATATGATATGTTAAATATAAGAACCGAACCGTATTCTTAGACACGTGATTTTCACATGGTCTGGTTTATTTTGTACGGTTACTCCGGTACCATATTTTTTTTCCTTTTTCCGTAGACGCTGTTTTGCGAAATATAAATCAGTTAGAGAAATTTCTTCCGAGAATTTATCTTTGCAAAGATAATCTGAGAGATTTTGTATAAAACGTTACACGTTTACCAACGAATTAAGGATAGGTAAAGATATAAAAAAAAATCATTAGTGTAAAATGATCGCAGCCAACACGCACGTGGTGAAAATTCATCTCAATTACTTTAAAAATTGACATTTTTATGTTGTAAATATGCACATGCGAAACATGCTACTTAGCTTAGCTACGAAATTTGAAAGTATTGCAGCTTGACACATCATGTGACAGTTGACCTTTATCTTTCGGGAGTTATTTAGCAGGTAGCTGTGGGAAAATTGGGTCTAACTGGATCAAGATCAACATACACGGCATACCCAAGTGGACCGCGACCACTTTATATATGTCAATAAACCCGTCACACTGATTCTATTTTAGTTATTCGTGTTTTGGGATCAGAAAATTTATATCCAACTGTCCAGATGCTTACAGACCGGCGGTGGTTTGCCGATTTCTGGGTTGTCGTCGTTGTTTATGGATTTTGTTGTTGCGTTATGTCCTACAAAACTATTTAAGATAGTCATCGTATTGATAGAAGCAATAATGTACGAGTATCATTTAAGAACGACATAAGTTGCTCATCATTTTAACCGTTTCAAAAATTCTGATCCATCAGACGATAACTTCAAAATAGTAAATTTCTAGCAGCAGTAATAAAGTTGTTTTTAATCGCATCGGTTAACGTGAGTTTGAATCTTTGCAATGAGTCTGAGCTTTCGGTGAAGGAAAACATCGTGATGAAATCATAGCACGGTGGTAGGGCTTTTCTAATAGCACCAATAGGTACGTATCGGCAGCTGCATTTAAGAGCCAGTTTTCCACTAGGCTTAACGTGCTACCATCTTGGGCCACATCTTCAATTAAGATCGGGTGTGATTGTGGCCACAACGCTAAACTTATAACGATAAAAAAAGCTTACAAATCAAATTTGTAGAAGTTATAGCTCTGAATAAGTTTAATTTTGACAAAGTACGGTTAGACTTGTGAAACTTTGTCAAAACCACGGTATACGTTGTAAAACTTAGAACAGAAATTGGAAAAGATAAGCAAAATAAATGATTTCTAATGATGTTGCCATCTTACGCCACATCGTCACAGATGAGATTTTTAACAGACTTAAAAAAGGTTCTCATATTCGAATGTATAATATATATATGATATTTTTTTTGTTAGAAAGGAGATTCCTCAAAGGAGATCTTAATTTGATTTCATTGGCACTGGACCTTTGACATCGAAGAAGCACCAGGAAACTCTTCGACATCTTTAAGATTGGTTTTCTTTTTTGTTAAAGAATATCTTGTAGTCTTACACTAATAAAATAAAGAAATAATTAAACCTGCAATTAACTTGCTCAATCGGTCGTTCATCTACATTTCTGAAGAAACCTACTTCAATATATTGGGATAAAAAAGACTAAGCAAATATATAATCTACAATATTAGTTTGTCCCATAATAGTTTTTATATGATAATCCAATCTGTAATTTCTTTACAAAACTGGATATTAAAAAAAATTTGAGTTTTTTTATTCTAATTAATAAGTTCCTTTTCATTTTTGTGCTATAATAAGTGTAAGAATCATTTTGTTGGTTTTGAAATAAGTTTATGATATCAGTGATTACCAGAGCTAAATATACTTTAATTATATAAACCGAAAAACGTTTTTTTTTACTTTTCTACATATATTGTTTCATTTCTTTTAAATAAATGAACATAATATAATGTAACCATAACGGCCGTTTGCAATAACCTTTATTATCCGTTGTGTCAGTTACTAAAGACAGACAAACATAAACTTTTTCCTTATTTTTTTTAAATAATTTATCAATTAATAGTTTTTCGCTTCTACATAATATATATCTATATCATATAGCATGAATAGGTAAGAGGGAAGCCGATATCTGTCTTAAGTTAAAGATAGTACTTAATACAAATATGTACCAATCGGGGATAGTTAACTCAGATATGTTATTGAAAACGGCCGTAAGTTAATGACCGACTGACTGACATATCGACGCATAGCTCAAACTACTGGGACTAGAAACGTGAAAATTTTCATGCGGGTTTATTTAACACTGTACTAAAGAAGAATTTTTGGGAATTCAACCCCCTAAGGTAGTGAAAAAGGGATGAAATTAGTATTTAACGATTCAGTTAAAATTAATAAAACATATAATGAAGCATAACTCAACTACGACGCGAGCAAAGTCGCGAGAAAAGTGCTAGTATACTAATAAATGGCGAATACTTTCTTCTTTTACGTTGTCATATTTATCACAATCCTTAAAAAACAAAACTCTTGTAATATCTAATACATCTAATCTTTCATGACAAAACATGTAATGAGCTCCTCGAGAATGTAGTATCGATAAGCTGAATAATACTCAGCAAATTACAAGAAAGAAGTTTCTGGAGTTTATCTGAAAGTTCGGCCACGGATGGCTCAGTAAATTTGATAAATGGGAGTAAGCGGATGATCTTCATAGCAAATCACATTTCGATAATTGTTCAATATTAATTGACCGACTTATTGTTAAACGTAGAATTAGAACATCAACTTTTGATAAATTAAACTCTATTAAATGTACAGAGTTACATCAATCGTAGAATAACTCAATTAGACCAAACATTCGGTTTCCTTTAGTTCATAAAACCCTGCCCTTAAACAGATAAATTTTGATTACTATATTTAGTTTTAGTTTTGTGTTTCTCACATAGCTAAATCCATAACCGTATCCTTATAATTATTGGTATTAAGACTATTTGTAACTGTTCTCTGTAATTCTGTCGCTGCAAGTAAGCTCAGCTTGCAGGACACAACTTCTCCGAAAACTTCTAAAGATGGGACAGTAATTTTTATATATAAAAAAAGTTGTAAGCCACTTGTATCTGAGTAATCATCACTTACGGACAGTTTTATTGTAATCTCGAGAGTTACATCCCCGACGCCTACCCTAGTTCGTGCTCTTAACTAATACGGGGCCAGACCAATAAAATCAGCTAATATGTTAACAGGAACTACGTCAGCCCCACTTCCTCCCATCCCCGTTTTCTTCTACGCGAAATTACGTCCGGTTATTAGAGCGTTGATTTTGCCGACGCGGCCTCGGAAACAGTTAGCTGTGAGATTTTCCTTTGAGGAAAATTGTTATTTTAAAACTTTTATCCTATAGTAGGAATAAATCTTAAGATTGTTTCATTGATCAGATTTAATTATTGTTAGAAAGATTATTTTTAAATATTTTACCCGTGTACTTTTTAACAGATTGTGTTTTAATTTGTTCTTCGTCTAGCATGTATGTATTTCCAACTGAAATGTTTTCCAAAAATATAATCAAAGAGGATAGCAAATCTAACGACACCTCGTATGCTAAAATCCAACAAGCCGTTTAGGTTACAGAGTGTGCTAAAGAAATAGACATACATACATATGCTCGAAAAATATAACCCTCCTTTTTTGCAGTCGGGTAAATTCAGTAAATTCATACTGTATTCATTCTATGTTTAGTTTGTATAATGTAAGAACTACTGATGATTTGATTTAGTTCCTATGGGATGAATTCTCGCGGGCGTGGCTTTGAATCCTACTATGCAAATATTACATCCTACAAACATTACACTCATGGTGGATAACGAAAAAAAAATCAAGTTACAACATTAAA
This sequence comes from Saturnia japonica, assembly GCA_033032175.1. NCBI lineage: Eukaryota > Metazoa > Arthropoda > Insecta > Lepidoptera > Saturniidae > Saturnia > Saturnia japonica. Next base: position 710,195 of record CM065332.1, read on the forward strand.
AAAAAAATAGGTGTTCTTACGTACGCAACATTAAAAAAAAGGGTGCGAGTTAAACTAAAAAAAAAAAACAAACATATATATATAGGATTTTCAAATATAAAACAGTTGTGGATTTGGCTCAGATGTTCTATGACGAGATTTCTACACACTGTTGTATGTACCTACAGTACAAGTGGTCGATGGTTTAAGTACCGCTGATTCGAGATTTTTTATTAAAAGTTTTTTTTTAGTTTTTGTTTATAAAGTTATAGAAATTAACATTTTATTTATTTATTATTAATTTACTATTTATTAAATTATTACAAACCATCGACCACTCGTAATTTACATAATATATAACAGTATTTAGAATTCTGGTCATTACTTAATTTAAAGCGAAAGAAACATCATTATTACCGGATAATTTTTGCGATATAAAAATAAACTTTATTTTAATTCAGTAAAAATTTAAATTAAGTTTAAATTAAAAAAGTTAGTAAATTGAGTTCACAGTTAATTATGTCTAACTTCATCACTTCGCGTTTCCGTCATACATGATGCGCGCGTAGCTTTCAATGTTGGGTTAAAAGAAATACGCTAAAATAATTATAACTCCAAAAATTCATAAAGTTCTCTGGCTACACTTAAAAGCTAAAGCATAACGTTAAACAATATAACGAACACAGACGCCATAACGATGGTTTTGAGTCCAGCATACACCCTGCGACCTAAATTATTTCAGTACGTCTAGACACAGGACGGCCGCGTCCGGTGTCCAAGAATTTGTTAATTGTTTTATTATCATAGTTGTTTTCATAGACTGAACGTCGATTTATTAATGCTGCCTACACTTTTATGTTATGCCGTGTTGATGTGGATATTTCTTTTTACTGGCTTATGTGACTGGTAGCTCACTTATTATACCTTTGAAGAGACAGTAAGTTATTTTATTGTTTACTAACTGCGCCCCATGGTTTCATTCGTGTTAATGTTATCTAACAAACATCGAGCCAACAACGTAGCCGTGTTGCCTAGTATAATTATACTACCTTTCCGCAAGTACCAATTATTTTCATTTTGAATTATCTCCTTAACTATATGTACAAATAACATGCTATAAAATGCAAAATTTTACTTCATAAAATTGTCTTTATGATGAAGTAACTTTTATTTGTAAGGATTAATATGATATACCTAAAATCAATTTTTAATCTTCAACTAAAAAATTTCGTAAAACACCTCAGTGTGGCTTATGTATAAGAAATAGGTATATGCTATCGCGGATTTTATCTTAAATATACTAAGGACCAATATTTGTGCAGAACATTCTACTTACGTATTATTAACTATTACGCCAGCGCACGTGGATAAAGCAGTTCAGGAGGGCTTCCACTTCCGACTTTCTTAACACAAATCAATACTTAAAGTTAGCTGAGAGTTGTAACCTAATTTTAGAGAACCTATACTAATTATCGTGAATCTGGCTATCATATACAAAAATAACTTTTCAAATATGGCACTGTAAGTCTAGTTACAGAAATTAGTAGAATTAGTATGGGATGCCACGTGCGTGGATACATTGGCACCGTCCCATCTTCCAGCTACTTCTGTAAAGGCTGGCGCAGCGGCTGCCTCCGCAGAGGACCGCAAGGAGCGCAAGTATGCATCCCTTGGTAGAGGCTACATATTTGTGCCATTTGAAGTTGAAACCCATGGTCCATGGGGACCAAGTGCACGCAGCCTCTTTAAGGAACTCGCAAGTCGACTAATCGACACATCTACAGACCAGAGGGCTGGCCAATATCTCTGTCAACGAATAAGCATTGCTATACAAAGAGGTAATGTGGCCAGCCTTCTTGGTACTTTTCCATCCGGCGGTGATTTCGATGGTATCCAATACCTGTAGTAATTTTATTTTATTTAGATATATTACTTAAGTTATTTAGAATTAATTTAGTATAGGCCTTTTATCATATTTAATATGTTAATATCACATTTTCTATTAATTATTGTATATGTCTATAGACTATGTATATCGGTATTAAATGGCGTGAAGCTAAATTACCTCCTTAATATATATTAAAAAAAATCGCGATAGCATATGACAATCTTCTATATATAAACTTTTCAAATCCGACTGCTAGTTCCAGAGATTACCGTGCTTAAACAAATTTAAACTTAAATATTTTATGCTTCATTACATTACTAGCAATTCACCTCGACTTCGCACGGATATCGTTTGCAATTATTGAAGAAAAAAAAATTGGAAACGACGAGAAATCTTTAAATAATAAAAATAAAAATTATGGTTAAAATAAATTTTGACCTCGATAACTGAGTTACTTATTGGGAAAAAAAACTAGCCTAAGATGAACCAAATTACAGATATCCACGTAACGTGTATGGATATCGCGTCGATAAACGTGTGTTCGAATCTTGCAATGGGTCTGAGCCTTTCTAATAACCGTCTGACTAACTACCAACCTCAAGTTGGAAGTCTGTAGCCGGCAGTGTTCCGGTAAGCTTTACCACTAGGCTTAGCGTGTTACCATCTTATGCTACATCATCACTTAACATCAAACTATAAACGATAAAAAAATATTAAAAAGGAAACAAAAAACCCGACTGCAACAAAAACACTTGACATAACATTTTTTTTTTAAATATTTGCTTTTTTTTTAATTTAGCGGTGGGCAATTATGGTATATTCTAATGTAATTTTGCGATTATGAAGATATTTTGAGTTATCTCGATTATAGCCATTAGTAATTACTAATATTAGTAGTTCGATTATGAGTGATATTTCATAATCGAAAAACGAATAATGATTTTCATATTCGTAATTCATTTATGAATTATCACTCATAATCGAAATATCTCGATTATGTAAATCTCATAATCGCCCACCTCTTATTTCATTCCCAGACGTCGTACATAAATAATATATAGCAATATATCAACGTCTCCATTATGAATGATCATTTATATTCGTATAAATTCGTATATATCGATCATGAATTATCACTCATAATTGAAATATCTCGATTATGTAAACTACTCATAATCGTTCACCTCTAATTTGTTTCCCAGACTTCGTACCTAAATATTATATAGGCTATGTCACTCCCACAATTAGGGCGAATCTAACGACATCTCGTACGATAAAATCCATCAAGCTGTTTAGACTACAGAGCGTGTCAAAGAAATAGATATACATACATACGCTCGAAAAATATAACCCTCCTTTTTCACAGTCGGGTTATAAAAGATACAGTGGCTAATTTCGAAACATAAAAAAACCAGAGGAGAGTCACTTTGACTGGCTTTCAGTCATGTGTATGGTGGTCGTTAGTCAGTAGAATACATTTCCCTGCCACAGCCCCTGTTTACTGAATATACAGCAGCCATGGACGCCCGACCGAGTCCCGCTAATGCAAAAGTTAAGCACAGCAATGGCGGACATGCAAGTGTATGAGACTTTTTAAAGTATTGCCATAAAAAGAAAATTTCCTCATTCAAAAAAATAAAATTACACAAAACTTTTTGAACTCTCGGGGAACTAAAGAGAGATAACATTACTCTACTGTCGGTAAGCTATCGTAGATTAAAGAATTTTATTCTAATACAATTCTTCTGCACGGACATATTTCAGTCGATGCACAAAGGTATGAATATAGAAAGATTTCTTTTATTAATTAGTCCAGAAGTTTGGTAAACTTTTTATGTACTTGTCCTTTACTTGCAAAGGATAGATCCTTTTCTATTAGAAACCCTATTCACTTTGTTCTATGGTGAAAACGAATATTTAAATATTCTTCAGCAATATATATAATAAAGACATATCATGTTACATTCTGTTTCATAGAAAATGCAATCAATAAATTGTAAATATGTATTGATAAATAATTAAGTAACAATTTATTTATTCCAGAAATTAATTGTAAGTTATTAATAATGACACTTAATAATCTTATAATTAATAAGGTAAATAAATTGTGTTCAAACAAATTATATTAAAATTACCACACTTCTGGAGTAATTTGTATCTTTAATTATTGGTAACACTGGCCAGTACTGTGTTACAATTACATCGCAATAATTTTATGTAAAAAGCGAGAAATCAATTGAATACAATATAAGTTTACTTATGAAATGTGATGCCCTGATTTTTTTAAATGAATCTGCTAGTAGTTCCGAAACCTTTTTACAACACAATATTAACAAAACCGTCACCCGGGCGAGGTCTGAAGCGATAATGGCGAGCGATAAACTTAGATTTCCTTCGCCTTTTTTTAAACGGCCATAAGAGCAGTTGATCCTGGTATGCGACCATAGATGTAGCTTGCCCTATAACAGGTGATGCACCTAGTTGATTATAGTCGCGATCCAGCCTAATGATATTGATAAAATTTCGTATTTATATTTTTTACTTGCCAAGTTTGCCTAGAGAGACCTTCGTTTTTTTCAAGATATTTAGTTATTAACCGACAATTCATTACGTCTTTTTTAACTATTATATTAACCTATGCAAAGCCACGACGAAATACTAGTTTGGAATATAAAATAAGAAAAAACTAGTTGACTCTTTTTTCTTAAATGATTGATTATTGTCCGATTACAGGGGAAAAAAATTACTATATTTTTTAGGGCATAGAAAACTGCAAAACTTTGTTTTAAATATTTATAGACGAAAACGCTGTCAGCCATATTAGTCTATACTGTGACGTCACACGGGTCGAAGACAAACATTTTGACAGTTAGCAAACGTTCATCATCATATCTGTGACTGTTTTGTGTTGTGTGAATGTATCTCTTTTTTTATGGGTGATTCTAAAGTACACCGATCATTTGGCAATCAAATTCTATAGTGTGTAATTGTCACACTTGACATTGGCGAAATTGCCTAAATAAGCAGAAAACTAAAAAAAAAAGCGATACTTTTATATCATTAACGACATTGTCCTGAGCCTCCTTAGAGTCCAAAGATGTCACAACAAGGCAGATAGCGTTTTCAAAGTTGAAAAAGAAATGAAAAAAAGTATTGAAATTGTAAATATGTAGCCATCTTACAATTTTAATAACTGAAATCGATAAATGTTGGGTATTTATTGCACCAAATATGATATGAGTCAAGTTATCCATTTATTATCGCAATCTTTTATTCGTCCGTCAATAGAGACGCGGTGACTCTGCAAGGGTAAGCTGTGACCTCCGCGGGTCACCTTGCGATGTCGTCGTCTGTATATTTGGGGACCCTTTTTAATATAAATTGTAGGAATCTCGTCAAACATGTTGTTAAATTTTATTCACATCGTATTTGTTTTGTTTAAATTCGTTTTATGATTAATGCGTTTTGAATTATACTGGGTGTTCTAAAAGAAAGATTATATTTAGTGCATTTAAAGAAATAAAACACATGTGTAGAAAAAATCTTTATTAATTATAAAAATACACTATTTGGGAATTTATTTCTTAAATATAATATCATCTAAATTTATACCCTCGCGTTCGCGGCACTTATTTAATCGAACACTAAAATTTCTTATGACAGCTTGGCAAGTAGACTCTGTGTTGGCTGCCATTTCATGACGGATATTTTTAAATACACCAGAGAAGTTGGTTTATTAGCGTAAGCTTTAGATTTGAGATTACCCCACAGGAAAAAATCCATGGAGGTTACATCAGGACTACAAAGAGATCAATTTATGTCACCTCTCCTGGACATCAATTTCTGAGGGAAAATTTCACGGACTCGTGGTGGAGACGTGTTGGACGTGTGTAACGTTGTTCCATCCTGCTGAAACCATGTTCTTCGATTGTAGCAAGGAAAGTTTTGCAGTTCAGGAATCATGAAGTGGTCTAACATATCCACATAACGTTCTGAACTCACTGTAACTGCGCATCCCTTTTTGTCTTCAAAAAAGTAAGGGCCGATAATTCCTCGCGCCGACATCGTAGCCCATAAGGTAACTTTTGGCAAGTGAAGAGGTTTCTGATGCTTCGTTATTTGTTTACATGTCCCTTCAGATGAAGATGAGCTTCATCAGAAAACAAGATGTTGGTAAACGTTGAAAACCACACGGGGCTTTAATTCCTGCACCACTTGGATTTTATAGGGATGCAGTTTTAGGTCCTTATGCAAAATGCATTATAATGATGAATTATGTACGCTTAAAGCACTTGCGCGCTTCCGAATGGAAAGGTTCGGATCGTCACGAATGGACTGATTTACAGTCTCCAGGTTGGTGAGGTGTTGAGATGGCGTAAGGAATAAATAGATACGTAGAAAGATTTGCCTCGAGCAGTGTGTTATCGATCGATAAGATGCTTGACCCTCAAGTCCAGCTACCGGTACACTAGGTGCTTATCGACACGTTTTTAACTTGAAGGTGTTAATTAGGCCTAGGGATTAGCAAAAAACCCTATCACCATGCTATGGTTTCATCACGATATTTTCCTTCAGCGAAAACTCAGGCTGATTGCAGGGATTCGAACTTACGTCCATCGACGCAATGTCCATACACGCTACCACTTAGCCATTTTTGCTTCCAGATAAGTAAAGCTAAACAACAAAAACAACTAAATTAAGAATTATATAATAGATTGGAATTTATCTGCTTGTACTCAACAGCATGAAAGCCCAGTCTTTGATAGTGGCTAAGAATCTCCGAAAATATCTACGGCGGTTCTTAAATTATAATATAATCTTACTGGCGAATTGAACCCGATATTAGTATTTATTGCTGGCGTTTTGAACCTTTCTTGTAAGAAACTGTTCCAAGCAATACAGCATTCAAAATGTCGTTTATGAACAGTTTCAATCCAATCATGTATTTGATTTCTATTTTATGTGACTAATTACGTCCGTGTTCTTTAATAAAATTATATTTATCTATACAATTAATAATATTGAAGTGTCTGTTTGTAATGTCAAATAATTGATTTTTACTGGATGCATATGAAAATATATACGATAATTGTAACTAAAAGACATATTTTACAATTTTTGCTTGTCTGTTTGTTCCATGCAATCTCCAAAACGGTTAGACCGAGTTTAACGGAATTTTCACTACCATATAGCGAATATTGTAAGCAGTAACTAATGCTAATTAATTAAGGTTTCGCAAAAAAAAAAAAAAAAAAACGAATCTTTATCGGCGACCTCCGTGGGTGGAAGCGGGGTTAACACGACATTCTGTAGTCTACGCGAGCGGAACCGCAGGCACAGCTTTATGTGAATTAAAGTGTGCATTTACTATATCTATCTTAAGAATTTAATATTTAGTAGAATTATATTTGTGCGAGGAATGCTATAAATAGTATATATTTTGACGATTGCATATATGTGCCCTTCATGTTCCAAAGTTGTTTTTTTTTTTAAATATAAAAATAATTTATTTTCTATTAAGGATCACACGAGGCTCTAGGAAACACACTGGCCAAACTATGGGTTTTTCAAAGTTTGAAATCGACTTTACGTTGTGGACTAAAGAATAATCCTGATCAAAACTCATACCTTGCCTTTATAAGAGGCCGTTACCGATCACTGATATGTATGCAGGCTTACATATATGCAAATGATGTGTTTTAAGAAGCTAACGTGTCTATAACATGTAAGTGGGCAAAATTTTAGATAGAATGTTTCCATGTGATACTTACTATTAAAGGCAGTATTCTCTTAGGTACTTGTAATTGAATTCACCTGTTTAATATAATATTTTAAAATAAACACCGTAATCTGAAGGACTTTAGATTGTAGGGCAATACAGTGAGGTACAAGAAAATATATACTTCTGTGTTCCAAGGTTTGACTCGGGTCAAATGTATTGGACAAACTTTCGGACGCTCAGCCATCAACGCATCCGTCTTGCCTACAATTTCATAGTTAGCTTGTTTTTCATGATTACTGTTTCGCTTCTTTAGGTGATTAGGTGATAGCGTAAAGTTACAAAGCTTATAACACTCCTCATTAAATAAGTTTATAAAATGGAAATGTAGTTTTTCATATCTGTTTGGTAGTTTTAGAGATAAGCGCGTTCAAACATACAAACAAACAATCTCTTAACCTTTTAATATTAGATCCTTACGTCATATGAAATTAGCGTTTATATGGAAAAAATTAAAACGAAAAAAATATTATGAAATTATACATTTAACCAATCGAAGTATATATCAATATTATCTATGCACTTTCATCATTTTAAGGGTGGTTCATTGATTCCATTGCTGAAAACTTGTGGGAGCGAGAGTCAGTAAAATCTTTGAAGGCGTTTTGGACAGCCTCATCGGAGTTGAATTTTTTTTCTTGCAAGAAATTGTCCAAATTCCAAAAAAAGTGGTAATCTGTTGGAGCAAGGTCCGGGGAGTATGATGGGTATCAGAGACATTCCAACCGCAGTTCGTTTAATTTAGCGACTGTCTGTCGTGAAGTACTGGGTCTATCTAGCGTTGTCCTGAAGCAGCATTGTGCTAAAGAGATTGACCAGTCTCAGTTATTTAACGGCTACATTTTTCATCATGATGTTCAATTGTTAATAATACTGATCTACCGTTATCGTCTGGCCAGATCTTAGGAAGCTGTAGTTTATAACACCAGCACTGTTTCCACCAAGCCCTCACCACTACCTTTTTCTGAGTAAATTTTCGCTTGGGACAGGATTTGGCCGGTCCTCCTGGGTTAAACCACAGTAATGGACGTTTCCGATTGTCGTAAAGGATCCATTTATCGTCACAAGGAACATTACGATTCAAAATTCACTCGTTATTGAGAAGGTCCAGTAATATAATGCAGCACTCAAAGCGTGTTTGTTGGTGTGCTTCAGTTAATTCATGGCGTACCCATTTCCTGAGCTTTTTCACTTTCCAATTTGTTTCAACTGAGTTAAAACTATTTTCTCACTCACACCGAAGCCTGCCGCTAACTCTGACCTGGTTTGCGATGGATCTGATTAAACGATCATCTTTATTTCTCCATTATCAACCAGGGTCTCCGGCCGTCCACGGGGTTTGTTTCGTAGGTCAAAAATTACAAGAACGAAAACGTTTGAAGCAAAAACTTACCATGCTTTCTGTTACAGTAGCTTTCCCATACAAGTCATAAATCTTTCGGGCTATTTCTGCAGTGCTGATGCCACGGTGGAACTCATAATCGTAAATAACGTGATTTTTTAAGTTTTCCATTATTTGAAAAGAACGATGTCTAAGAAAAATTAAATGGTACAAAAACAAATGGATCAGTAAATTCGAAACACAGATACATTGGCCTAAATTTGAATTTGGAATTCTTAACCAAACACGATATATTTGAGATCAAAGTGGCCGGTTCAACAAAACGCCAATTTCATATGTAAGGACCTAATATTAATTAAAGTAGGTAGTACATAAGGTTGCAAATATTGAAGAAAAAATACAGACCGAAAGATCGAAAAATTTGAACTAATAAAAGATAATAAGGTAAAACTAAGAACCGAAATATTTCGTTCTCGAATATACATGCATAAAAATATTTATGTAGAAACAAGTACCAATAAATTACAGACAATATCGTTGGATTGTAAGCCTTAGTGCATACACTAGTTTTATTAGTACTCCTAAGTGTTCAGTGACAAGCAAAATGCACTGCATTCGTATAGAAGGCCATTAAATGCGCAATAATGCAATGGAATAGTACAGCGATACGCGCCGAGACCCAGGGTTGGCACGACCAAACGCGAAAAAACTATTTTATTACATCCCAGACAGTTATTTAGCTTGAAATTTATGATGTATAATGTTAATTTGTTCTTTTGTGTGGTTTATTGCTTGTAATGGATGCTCTGAATTAAATAGTATTGTCTTTTATTACTTTAAAAGAAGATAAATGTTTTTATGTATCTGTTTTTAAATTGACTTTTGCAACTTAGTTAGGGCGATAAAAAGTACTTGTATTAAATCAGTATGGTCACGTTTTCTAGCAAAGCATAGAAGCAGATAAGTTTATTAGATAAGCACCATCCCTAAAAAATATTTGAAAATCAAGAAATTTAGATATTTTCCAATATTAATATATTTCTTAATACCGATGCCAGCTTGTTGTACACATTTTGTTGTACAAAATTATCTCCTTCAAATATGTGGTCAACGTTTCTCAGAATTAAGAACAGATAAAAAAAATATTATGAATATTACATAAATAAACCATGTTTTTGGGTTTTTGAAATTTTGATGCAATTTGACACCTATTACTATAACTTAGTTAGTTCATAGTAATTTAGTGATGAACACAGGCCATTCCTACAGACAGGGTGTTGTATGTGGTGCGAATATGCTTTCCAAAAATTATTTAACATTTTGTCTACTATATGAAATGACTCACGCGCCCTGTACTTTAAACTGATTGTACTAATACAAAACTTTTGCAGGTGGTCACACAGCAACTCACCAAAGTTTCATCGCAATCGCAATATAGGTCAAACAAACAAAAAATATTGTTTTTATATTTATTTTTACAGATATTTTTATCACAGAAAATGTTATTTTGTTAAACAATAATATTCTTAAAGATCCATAATTGTAGTTAAAACCATTTTCAATAATCACAAATTGATATCCTATTACACATACCTACGATTTTACATAAAAATATGCAAATAATGCAATAAAAATGAAATAACCATTTGTTCATTTGAACAACGGTAATTAAGATAGGCAACGGTAAAAAACAATGAATAGTGTGATTAAATAAAGCAAACAGCCCTACTTCGTTCTGCGACAGTGCTTTACTGTGGCGTCTGTATACAGCGAAGGGGAGGAGTCAGCCCGCGAGCGCTTGGCACGGTCCCGCGTTTTCTTCTTACACACGCACAAAATTTCAACTTAACACGGTTTTTATTTCATTCAGAAACTTAAAGCGATGCAGTTTGACCGATTTGGCATAAACTTAACTGTAGAACGGAGTGGTTTTCATTGATTTATCGTTCGAGTGGGTTTTTGTAAAAATAAAGGAACCGAAAAACAAAAAATATATTTGACATATTTTTATAGGGAAATCGTTGGGGTTTTGGCAGTGAGCACTTTATGGGCGTTTTGATTTCACTTGAGAATTTTTCTTTGTATTGAATTCTACACTTAGTCGAACCCCGCCTCTGGGTGTTTAAGGGTGACAATTAAATTGATTAACTTTTTGTAGTTTCCTTTAAACACAACAATGTACAGAGTATAAACATTTAAATGGGTTAGTACGGAGGAACTCTGACACTTTATGAGATAGAGAAATATGTTCTAAAAACTATGATATCGATTTTAAAGATAACAAAAACTGCATTCATAGATTTTCAATCGACCTATTCATTTTAAGAAAAAAAGAAGTTTCTCATTTTATTACCTTTCGACCGTTCGAACGCTCGAATTGTAACATCTGGTATAATTAAATATGTGACAGTCCCATCGACCACCAGTGTATGTGCGACTTTGTATTGAATTTAGCTGTGGTAAGTTAAGGAGTGACGAATCCTGACTACCGACCGAACTCCATCCCTCAGGAGTCAAGGCCGTTGTCATAGTGCACTTTACCTACTATCACGTTAAATATTAGATAAGCTTGTAAAATCATAATTATTATATTGCTAAAAGTTTGGTACGTAGAAACGTAGTATATCGTAGCGCTTTGCTACGTTGCTACGGAGCTACAAGTTACACAACCACATTATTAAAGTAGGTTTTTTATCGTAGCACGGCCAAGCAAATAAACTGTAGGTACCTAATGGTGAGAATAGTGTAATCTAATAATATCGACGGCTACCGTGGGGTCTACAATACATCGCCAGTCGCCGCTGTAATGTCGGCCTGCTCAAATATCTTTTCACGTTATGCTTGAAGGACTACAAGGAAGGAGGTATCATCACCCTGGCAGAGAGACTGTTCCATAACATGGTAATAATTGACGAGGGGAATAATTTAACATGAGGATATATTTCCGGTATCTAGGTGGTAAATTTATGCTGGCGGTTGTTGGTATATTTTTGATCAATTGGACAGTTATCTATATTAATGAATCTGTAGTTCTGTCTGTATAGTTTTTTTTTGTCAAGATACTGATCATGAATATACCCTTAAATGTTTTATTGCCTGTCTGTCTCTTTGCATGTCCGGATTTAACTGAAAACGGCTTGACCGATTCTTATGAAATTTTGTACACGGGATGCTTATATCGTTGGTCAATTGATAGGTATATGAAATTTCAATATTACTCTTAAAAATTGTAAAAAAAAATATTTCCAAAAAATTTTTTTTCATTAATTATTGACAGGTTATGATGACATTTTGTACCCGGAAAGTATAAGATATTCCATGACTGATGGGCCAAGAGAATTTTCAATAACAGTTTCAAGAATCGTAAAAAAAAGAATTTCCAAAAATTTAAATTTCATTAATTCCTAACTGATTTTGATGACATATTGCATACGAGAAGTATAAGTCATTCTATAATTGATAGATTATAAGGATTGTCAAAAATATTTTTAAAATTGTAAAAAAAAATAACAATAATTTATACTTCTCAACCACTTTTGAGATAATTTCGTAGACGGGGATGAATACGTGATTTCTTAGTTATTATGCTAGTAAGAATCGTCAACAATAATTTCAGAAATATGTAAAAAGGACCATTTTATTCCTCAATTGATAAACTGTATGAATTGTCAATAATATGAGTAAAAATAAAATGACGGGAAGAAAATAATAAGTTAAATATAAACAGTGTGTATAACAAAAATATAATAGTAACAACCTTTCCATTTTTTGGCGATTTTAAACGCGGAGAAATCTACGGTTCTATATTATGCCCACACGTAGGACATTTTTCCTCTAAGAAGAATATTAGCTTTGAACGCGTGTATTGGTACTTAATCAAAAACTTAATCTTAAATCAAATTCAGATGAATAAACCACACCGTGCATATTAGTGTGAGTAAATTTTGTCTCTTTATAATGCGAGTAAATTAGTATCTTTTTTCCTTTTCAACTTTATTGAAAGATCTTATCATCCGTGACCCCGTCGTTTGAACTCTCTTTGCCAATTTTTATGTACATTCTAGTATTCTGCCCGTAGTTTTGCTCGCTTGAATTTTAAGTTTTGTACATTTATTTGATTATAATGGAATTTTTAAGTTGGGGCATAAACGGATCAGTTTTAAAACCATGACGTCATCCGTTTGAACATAACCAATTATTTATAAATACTAGCGCTTTGCTCACGGCTACGCTCGTGTCTATTGCTAAATACCAACTTTTCGTTCAAAAGTGACGGATTTCCGTCGTATTTTGTATGAAGATTTTCACTATCTTAGCCCCAGTATGCGTCCTGTGCGTTGATATGTCAGTCACTCAGTCATATTTTTAAATACCTAGCAACTGTACCCCATGGTTTCACCCATGTTAAAAATCCATACAAATTTTTAACCCCTGTTAAAAAATACCCTTAGGTGTTGAATTTTCAAAAATCTATTCATAGCGGATGCCTATGATATAACAAATATCTGTGCGCCAAATTTCATCCCAATCCGTTCAGTGGCTTGAGTTCTGTGTTGATAGATCAGTCAGTCAATCAAGTAAACACAAATACCTTAAATTACAGGCATAGCAACATAACGCATTTTAAGGCATTCAATCAATAATGCCGGTCAATAATAAAGTCATAGTTAGTATCTAGTCAATAGTATGAACATTAGGTCATTAGCGCGGCTTCAATAAACACAAAAAACATATTTTTTTTAAATGTCTGTTGTTCATATATAAATCAACAAATTGTTCAATTATGCGAATGCGTTTATGCGAATAAATTTACGAACAAAAAGTTAGGATTTACTTGTGGTTATACTGTCCGGGTCTGAAATCATCAGGCTGCTATCGGAACTGTATCTTAAACAAGTCACACAAAATAAATCTGAGATGGAAATTATTTTCCCTATAAAAACTTTACCATCCAGTTTTGCCCCAGTTTTAGGGATTCATTTTCAAGAAAACCCTTCTTAAACGATGCCGTAAACATAGAGCCAACATTCTTCCTTTTCAAATTCATATCCATTATTCATAGATATTGGGTATGGGCGTTGATAACTCAGTTAAGACATTTATAGATAGATTATATTAATTTCAAATTATTTTGTAGAAGCGTATTTTTCTTAATATCTTTATAAATATATTGTACGCGTGTTGCTTATATGTATATTTTAAATCAAAATATGTTACAAGTCTTCTTTATTAACCACAAAACTCTTCTGTTTTATTCTCTTCCGTTTTCATGAATACGTCGATGAAATACGTTATTCGTTTCTTTAAATCTGAAATTTTATGGGTTACTTTTTACGTCAATATATTTATTAGATCATACCAGATATAACGGGATAATGCACTATAAGAAACATTGTTTAAATGTATTTATTATACACGGTCGAAACTTGTTTTTAAACGTATAATACTTGTGGAGCTTACTGTATCGTGGGACTCTAATATATCTAAAGACCACTACAGAGCTAACCAAACATGGCTATGGGGTTAACTTATGTGCGGTAGAAGTGGTAGCGAGAGGTATACCAGCGAAATCTCTCTATAACTTGCTAAAAGACCTCGGCCTGTCCAGAACTTGCGATAAGTTCTATTTTAGAACGGGTATCTAAACCAGCATTAACAGCCTCTTACCAAATCTAGCTTGACAGGGAGGGTATCGCGGGCGGTCAAGGTGGTCGCTAATGTGCATCATAAGGGGGCCCCTTAAACCTACAGCTGGGTCGCAAGTCCCGGGGACTGCTCGTGTTTCCCTCTGTCTGCCACACGATGGACCCGGCACCCGCACGGTGAATCTATGGAATGCTAAGATGTTTCTCTCTATAATCGTGGATAAATCGTCAATATTTTGATAGGAGTGTTGTTACTCAATGGATGGGTAATTTACTACCTGTTTTTAACCCGACTAAGGCAAAACCAAAAGATTTTTTTTTTCTCAGTCTATGTATGTTTGTGGTTACCTATATACGTATTTCCTAAACTAATCAACTGATTTTGATGAATAAGGTGTCTATCGATTCGGTATTATGGCCCAAGTGACATAGTCTACATTTTATATGTAGAAAGTCTTTTTTTTTCTTTCGTATCATTTTCATGTCCGAGTTTATATATTTAAACATATTAGCGATCGCCCTAAGGTCGAAATTCGACCAGCGACTTTTTAATCATAGGCTATTTTCTGTTTGACATTTGCAGTATGAACCTAAACAATGAATATTAGATCACTTGCTGTCACTTTTCATTGAGTGACATTGTCAATATTTTAAGTGCTCTAAGTTCAATCGTACTCGTTGGGTTAGATTTAGCAATATTAATTCATTTTATTTAATATATTAGTTACAGATATTATAGATAAATTTTAGTTTTCTGCACTCCTTTTCCATATAAACTTTAACGATGCCAAATCTCACATTCTTCCGTGCACGCAATACACTTAAAAAGGTACCGAAAGCTTTTGCTTCACGTATTATTATATACTAGCTGGTGCCCGTGACTTCGTCTGTGTATTATTGGATATACACAGATTGATCTCGGAACACGACAGACCAAAAAAAATCGCCGTTTTTGCGTGATTGAGTAAGAAACTTTCCATTTATTATATTTGTAGGATAACACTGGTTAAACTATGACTTTTACCGGGATAAAAAGTACCCTATGTGTTATTCCAGATCATAGACTATCTGTGTGCCAAATTTCATTGAGATCTTTTCAGCGGTTTTAGCGTGATAGAGTAACAAACATCCAAAAAACCAAACATACACACTTTCACATTTATTTAATTAGTAGGATATATAATGATTATTTTGGAACCAATTTACCTATTTGAATTAATTCGGTAATGGCACTGTACTACAATATTAAATATAAATAAAATATACCAATTACAAGAAAAATAATTTTATACTTCATTTGAGCATTCTTAAAAGTTCTTCTTCTATTTCTTGTTTTGGCGCCGCGAAAAGCAATAGCCAGTGTCAATGTTCTAAGCGTTCTTCAAATTTTCTAATCACTATACAAAGTGGTCTCCCTTGTCAGAACTATCTAGGGAGTTTTTGTAACATCCCAAAATGTATGCTCCTACTTTATATTTATAATTTACTTCACTTATGCACAACAACCAAACTATATCACGCAAAATGCTTCCAATATAGGGTCAAAAAACATAACCTAATGAATTAAAAATAAAAATCAATACATTTCACTTCAAGATCCCGCCAAAAATTGCCAAAGGAAAAATTTTAACTAAAAGAAAAAACTATATTTTTATAATTATAGCAATTTGGTTCCGTAATCGAGTTACAGTTCTTAAACTTTTTGGTAATAATTTCTTTATGAATGGGCTCAGCGCTAGATAACTACAATACTCGAGTGCTTGAGTGTCCGGGGTTTCTTATTTTGTTTTCCTTCATCGTCAGTACATAACTTTAGAATCGAATCAAACGGAATCAAATCAAAACCCTACTGATCTACCCCTCAGCTATCACGAATATATTTTATCTTTCATAACTAATATAGAAATATTATTACCTTGTAAAAAGAAAATTATTAAAAATGGCGTATGTCAGATAATCGTAAATATAGATATGTCGTCAATACAATATTCACCCCTGAGATGCGCTTTACAAACCTACTGACGTAATCAGGAATCTTACCGGGAGGTTTGGACCTCCTACTTATTGTATTTCAACAATATTTATCTTTAGTTAATTTATTTACGATATCTAATCTTTTATAATTAAAATACTATGCAATCGAAGCCTTCTATGTATTTTATTTGACAAGTTGCTGGGAAAAAAAATCTTCAAATTGAATGCACATGAGGAAACGTTGCTGCGTGATTTTTATAATATATAACTGGTCGTACTCCTCGCAATAATATAATTTTCATAAAGAGTAAGTAAGATACATATATACTAAAATGTCCGTGCACTTTTATCTTGTTGTCACAAAATACAAAATAGATGATTTATTTACCTAAATGTATGGAGCCTTTAGGTTCTGAGAAATGTATTTATGCTATTACAAGTTGAAAGGCAAAAGAAGAAATATAGGTACATTTTATTAGTAGAAATAAATATAAAAATGAAAATGCTGTGATATTAAATAATGCGCATTCATCCAGATGTGTGGTAAAGCTATCACTGACTTAATTAATGGACCAGCAAGTAGGTTTTTTGGCTAAACAGTCATGAGGACATAATATCTTCAATATAAATCCATGACGTTGTAAGTCAAAACAAAGTAGTAAATTGAAATTAGTTACTTCTACAGTATAAATACCAAAATAATTGTTTATCTATACAATTAATAAAATTAAAGTGTCTGTTTAAAATATCAAAATAACAGATTTTTACTAAATGCACATGAAAGTATATACGATACCTATAACAAAAACACCCATTTTAAAATTTTTGTCTGTCTGTTTGTTCCTGGTAATCTCCGAAACGGTTGGACCGATTTTGACGGGACTTTCACTGGTAGATAGCTGAATTTATAGAAAGTAACTTAGGCTACTTTTATTTTATATAAAGAATTAGGGTTCCGCACAAATAAAAAAAAACTGGTCATGGTGAATCAATTTGGGCGCTTAAATGGCTTACGCTGAGTAATCAATAAGATATTTAGCAAATTAGTGTTGTAAACAATTGTAGAAATTAAAAAGACCTCCAAAAAAGTTAGCCAAAGTATACATCTATCTTCTAATGAACACTCACAATAAGCATTTTTGTCTTTAAATTAGCCACGAGCGGGGGAGCAAGATTCGCGCGAGCGAATACCTTCACCCTACATATACAGAAGATCACAGACAAATAACATTTTGTTATTGAGTTCCTGCGATGAGCAGGGCTTCAAGTTCTTCTTCGGGTAGGTGGGGTTGAACCCAAGGTCACTTAGTTGTACAAAACCTTAGTTTGACAAAAAAAATGTATATATTAAGATTGAGCCCCATTAAAATACCCTAGATACAACCATGCGTAATCGATATGACCGAGCGACGGGCGCGGTGGCACATTGATGTCTATCATTATCTCAGTTAGAGGACTGGCAGCGTTACATAAAAAAATCGTAAAACCAGTCCGTCATAAAATCCGATACCGATCGTAAATCACCATTGGTATCGGGAAAATTGTAGTATATCGAAAAAGACGTGGAAGTTTGTCAAACTCGTGTTTTATATTTTGTTGAGATGATTCTTCTGGAAATTCATAAGTATACCTAACATTAGCAATTGAATAGAAAAAAAAATTACTGACGAGAGAATCGATAGTACACAAACTACAAAATGATATAAGCTTTGTTGTTTTGCGGTTAAGACATTTAAGTATATTATGAAAATCATCTTTTAAGATATTGAAAAGGTGTATTAAGAAATTGGAATTACAAATAAAATAATTACATTCAAGAATGTCGTCATCATCATCATCATTTCAGCCGCAGGACGTCCACTGCTGAACATAGGCCTCCCCCATAGATCTCCAGAGCGACCGATCTTGTGCGGCCTGCACCCAACGGCTCCCAGCAACCTTTACTATATCGTCTTTCCATCTAGTGGGGGGCCGTCCTACGCTGCGCTTTCCGGTGCGTGGTCTCCACTCGAGATCCTTTCTGCCCCAACGGCCTTCAGTTCTCCGAACTATGTGCCTCGCCCACTGCCACTTCAACTTGCTAATCCTTTTGGCTATGTCGGTTACCTTACTTTGTCTACGGATCTCCTCATTTCTGATTCGATCTCGTAGAGAAACACCAAGCATAGCCCTCTCCATAGCTCGCTGAGCGACCTTGAGCTTTCTTATGAGGCCTACAGTGAGCGACCACGTCTCTGTGCCGTATGTCATCACTGGCAACACACACTGGTCAAAGACTTTCGTCTTGAGGCACTGAGGTATTTTGGACGAGAAGACGTCGCGCAATTTCCCGAACGCTGCCCAGCCGAGTTGGATTCGTCGACTGACCTCTTTTTCAAAGTTAGACCTACCTAACTGGACTGTTTGTCCCAGGTAGACATATTCTTCAACAACTTCTAGACAAGAGTTCCCAACTGATACTGGGGTGGGCACCACATGGACATTCGACATGATTTTCGTCTTGTCCATGTTCATTTTAAGGCCCATCTGTTGAAACATTTTGTCGAGGCCATCGAGCATTGTGCCAAGATCTTCCAGCGATTCTGCCATGACCACGATGTCGTCAGCAAATCGAAGGCGAGTGATGTACTTGCCATTGACATTGATGCCGAGTCCTTGCCATTCCAGGAGCTTGAAGGCGTCCTCAAGAATGTAAAAGTAGTGAAAAGTTTGAAAGTACCTTCAGATTTATTCATATATTCAGTTTCATGTTATTTCCTAGAAGGTTAAAAAATGGTAATTCTTTATTTTTTTAGCTTTTCTTATACCTTAATTTTAATTTGGACTGCTATGATCGAGGTCCTGGGTTCGATGCCCAGGTCGAGCAAAGTGTTGGGTTTTTCCTATGAAATTCTCAGTAGCATCTCAGAGTATGACTTCATGCCCAATTAATGGCAATAGGTTCGCCCCCTATTACATGGGACGTAAAAACATACTCAGTGAACTGTGGGTGTACATTAGTACACCTCTGCTTAACCCTTCGGGGAATACAGACGTCTTAGTATGTTGTTATGTTAATTTGAATATATTTTCTTAAAGTTCAATCATGTATTGATTTAAATTTAAGATAAGTTTAAATTTGTTTGACGTCATATATTTTTAATATGTACCCACGATGAATTTGTGGTTGTAGAATAGAGCCATTAATATAAGAAAACAAGCGATTTCAGCGTATCCGAACAGGTTATGTATTCAGATGTATACATTATAAACAATTTCTTTATTTTTATTTTTATTAATTGGTTCCTTACATTGGCAAATGCTAAATAATCCAAATATTATTACATAAATTTTGATTACAATGTAGTTATGCAGTCTGTACCCTCTCTTATTACGTCTTGTTAATTGGTACATACGTTAGAAATGCTGATGTTACGTTTTTAACCCATATTATGTCTGCAAACTACTGATAGACACCTGGTGTTTTGACTGAATGTATTGCGACATATTTCTCATTATTTCATAGTAAACAGCCCCACTTTGTGTTTATAGAATAAGAGTTTATAAAAGAGACATTTGTAACAAATAAAAGCATTCTTAATAAAGCTTCTTGAGAATCAGTCTTGTCTTAGACCTTTTAAAAACCCTCGGCAGTGCTCCCGAAATTTAACTGGCGCAGCCGGTAGGATACTCAATCAACAATAAAAGTCTGTGTTCGAGTCTTACAAATCGGTCTCATGTGCAGATTTTGAGTATCTACGAACCAATAAATAAGTTAACGTCGGGTTCCGCATCTATTTCCGAGAGATCCTGTCCTAAAAGCGAAAGCAGCTATACGGCAAGACATGGGAACGAGCAGACTGTAAGTGACCATTTTTACAATCCTTGTCTCGTCCTTGTTATTTTCTGTGGTTGTATTTTTCGTTGGACATTGTTATAATTTTCAAACAAAAATCGTTGAAAATTATTTAACAAATTTTTATAATTTTCAAACAAACATCGTTGAAAATTATTTTTCATAATTTTCGAATAAAAATCGTCGAAAGTTATTTGACTTCATAGATTATAAGATATTGAGAAATATTAATAATAAATATTAATTTTGAGAATTTTAATTTGATAATTTTAATTTCGATAATTTTAATTTTGAGAATTTTGATTTTGATAATTTTGTTATAAGATTTATTTTGTGAATTTTATTTTGAAAATATTATTTTGTGAATTTTAATTTTGTGAATTTTACTTTGTGTGTGTTTAATTAAATAAATACAACTCAAAATGCAACGCAACAATGAATCAACAATTCAATTAGTATCAAAAGAACTTTTAAGTTTAATTCCCAAGTACGATGGTGATCAAAATACTTTAAATTTATTTATTAAAAAAAGTGAATATATAATCAGAAATTTTAGCGGATCAAACAATGTTGTTCAAACTACATATGTGTTTCATGCTATAACTAGTAGATTATGTGGTAAAGCCGCTGCTCTACTAAGTGAAAGAGAAGACATAACAACTTGGGAACAATTAAGAGCTGTTTTGATTCAACATTTTGGTGATCCTAGATCGGAAGAGTGTGTGGCAATTGAGTTGGAAAATTTAAAAATTAAAGTTGGTGAAACATATACGCAATTTTGTAACAGGATACAACAAACACGCTGCACCCTCTTCTCCAAGGTCAATTTATTAACTGATGAAGGCCTCAAAGCCGCTAAAATGATTATCTATAATAATATGTGCTTGAATGTATTTTTATATAATTTACCAGAGGATTTAATTCGAATTGTGCGACTTAAAGGTTGTACCGTTTTAGAAAACGCACTAAGTGTTGTCATGGAGGAGGTCAATTTTCAATATCAGTACAATTCTAAAAATAAAAATAAATCTAATATTAAACCAGTTCAACAATTTTTCACGCCTACTTTAACAAATAATTTTAATAATAATTTCAAACCTCAACCTGCATTTGTGCCAAATACATTTAATTCCGGACAACAAAATTTTAAATTCGGAATTCCATACCAAACACAAAATAATTTTAAACCGTATAATAATAATTTTAAATTCGGTATTCCAAATCAAAATGTACAATTCAGACCTAACCTAAACCAACAAGGATATAAACCAAATTTTGGAAATAATAATTTTAAATTCGGTATTCCTAATCAACAAGGGTTCAAACCACAATTTAACAATACACAAAACCGACCTAATTTCAACATGCCAAATCAACAATTTAAATTTGGTATACCACCACAAAATCAACCTCAACGTAATCCACCTCAATTTCAGGCAAGCGATGTGTCAATGCGCACAGCTCGTCCTATTAGACAAAATATGATAGAGTCTTTAGAAATGAACGACCCTGAAATTGAATACCAAGACTATCAACCTGATTATACAGAATATGAAAATCATTATTTCATTGACGATAATCAACAAACTGCTTATGACGATTATCATGAAAACATAGAACCTGTTGAAACTGAAGAAGCTGAAAATGAATGCGTAAATTTTCCTATAAAAGCCTCCAAGAGCGACCCCCAGAAATAGTACACTTAAATTATGACGGCATAAATAAACTACCGCATATTTATATTCCTGAAATTGATGCTCGTTTAATGATTGATACCGGAAGTACCAGAAGTTTTATTAGTCCCGCTAAAGCTGATGAATATTTTTCAGATTATAAATATATTGATCCTTTTGAAGTTATTAGTACACATGGACGTAGCCTACATGACGAAGTTATAGATATACCTTTATTGGAAAGTTTTAAAAGTCCGATGAATCATAAATTTTATATATATAATGTAGATGGAAGATATGACGGATTAATAGGTTCTAACTTATTAAAAATATTGAACGCGACTATAGACATGAAAAATTTAATTTTACGGACACAAAATACAGAAATTCCAATAATTTATAGTCCCCCGTGGGAAATAACGCTAGAACCACGCACTGAAACCCGTGTTAAGGTGCCTACAAATTTAATTAATGGTGAAGCAATAATTAATTTTAAAAATTTTGGAAATGAAGTACGTATGCCTAGCGCTATAGTTACTTGCAAAGATTCATTTGCAACAACAGTCATGCAGAATGCTTCGCAAGATAGTGTGACTTTAACTTTTAACGAACCATTGAATATAACCAGCCTTAATAATAATACTTGCAAAATAAATTTATCAACCGGGCAACAATTAAATGATTTTGAGATTGATGAATTACTTACACAAAATTTATCGAAACTCCGATTAGATCATGCTAATCAAGAAGAACGAGAAGCAATAGAAAAACTTTGTTTTGAATACAGGGATATATTCTATTGTGATAAACTGCCTCTTACATTTTCTAATCAAGTAAAACATCGAATCCGGACTAAAAATGAAGATCCAATTTTCATACGGCAATACCGACTTCCACCATCGCAAAACGATGAAATACAGAAACAAGTTGAAAAATTACTAAAAGATAATGTTATACAAGAATCGTTTTCACCATGGAGTGCACCCGTACACCTAGTTCCAAAAAAGATGGACGCCTCCGGTGAACAGAAATTTAGAATGGTTGTAGACTATCGACGTATAAATGATATTACTACTGATGATAAGTATCCTTTACCAAATATTAATGATTTATTCGACAAGTTAGGGAAATCTACTTACTTCAGTACATTGGATTTAGCAAGTGGGTACCACCAAATTGAAGTTGATGAACAAGATAGACCCAAAACTGCATTCACTACACCAATGGGACATTTTGAATTTACACGGATGCCATTTGGACTTAAAACAGCACCTGCAACATTTCAACGCGCAATGGATAACGTGTTACGTGGGTTGCAAGGTATACATTGCTTAGTATATTTAGATGACATCATCATTTATTCTAGTAGTATACAAGAACATGTAGAGAAGCTAAGAAAAGTGTTCGATCGTCTCAAACAAACCAATCTTAAAGTAACTCTCGATAAATGTGAGTTTTTTAAAAAAGATGTACTCTACTTAGGACACAAAATTACGAAGCATGGTTTACAACCAAATGATGATAAAATCAGGGCAGTACTTGCCTTCCCACTCCCCAGAACATCCACTGAAATTAAAAGTTTTCTTGGCCTGATAGGCTACTACCGAAAATTCATAAAGGATTTTTCAAAAATTACACAACCCCTTACATCGTGTTTGAAAAAGAAAAATAAAATTGAAATTAATGAATCATATGTTCAAGCTTTTCAAAAATGTAAAGAGCTACTTGTGAATGCTCCTATATTACAGTTTCCTGATTTTTCTAAACCCTTCATTTTAACAACAGACGCGTCAAACTACGCTTTAGGCGCTGTCCTTTCACAAGGATCAGTTGGAAATGAAAAACCTATCGCATATGCAAGTCGTACTCTTAATGATGCAGAAACACGTTACAGTACAATAGAAAAGGAACTGTTAGCCATCGTTTGGGCAGTAAAACACTTCCGTCCTTACCTGTATGGACGCAAATTCACAATATTTACTGACCACAGACCTTTAGCATGGTTAAATTCACTGAAAGAACCTAATAGTAAACTTACTAGATGGAAATTGAGACTAGCTGAGTTCGATTTTGACATAATATACAAGAACGGTAAACAAAATAGTAATGCTGATGCTCTATCACGAATTAAATTAAATATATTAAAGGACGATATGTCCTTACGAGTAAACGTGAGTGACACTGAACGATCTGAGAGTCCAATACTAATTTCAGACTCATCAGAAACGTTAACTATTCCTTCAGATTCCGATAAGACTTTAACTCACCCAATTCGTTCTCCTTCATCCAGTACTATTACTGCCTGTTCATTACCGGAAACCATACATTCTGCTGAAGATATTGATACGAATGGTATTCCCATTATTGAAGAAGCCATCGACACAAAACCTAATCAAATCCTTATTTTTACTTGGAACAGAAACCAATTATCAATAAAAGACTTATCACATGAAAAACAAAAAATTTTGGAAGTACATTTACCTGTAAACAACACTAACCTTGTTAAGAAATTTCTTTTAGAATATATAAAACCTAAAATTAAATATTTCTTTTACTTTGAGAGCGAAATTCACCGTAAACAATTTACAAATGCCGTGATAAAACTATTTAAAAAAGATACCGTCAAAATATATGAATGTACTAAAAGAGTTATATACTTAGGTGATGAAAAAGAGCAACGTGCCACTATACTTGCTTATCATCAAGGTAAAACAAGTCACCGTGGAATCAAAGAAACTCTTATGAAATTAAAGCGTAATTATTTTTGGACAAATATGGATATAACAGTCGCTTCTGTAATCAATTCTTGTGAAACTTGTAAAACTCTAAAATATGATCGCAAACCTTTAAAACCAGAATTAATGTTAACGCAAACTCAAACAAAACCTTTTGCTGAAATATTTATAGATATATTCTCTATAGAAGGAAGCTACTTCCTTACCATAATAGATGCTTTCAGTAAACTAGGTCAGGCTTTTGAAATATCCAATCGCTCTACACCTGAAGTAGTTCGTGCCTTAATTAAATTTTTCTCATTTTATGGCGTACCAAATAAGATCAGTGCTGATTCTGGTACTGAATTCAACAATACACTTTTAAAAGAAACATTACAATTTTATAAAATAGAATTACACATAAGCACTCCACATAATCCTAATTCTATGGGTTTAATTGAAAGATTCCATTCAACTATTTTAGAAATATATCGTATCGCTAAATATGAACATAAAATAACTGACGCGGCTAACGTTATGACTTATGCAATTATGTCATACAATCAAACCATTCACTCAACGACTGGTCTTACACCATTTGAAGTAGTTTTTGGACACACTGATTCTAATAGTACTTTTGAAGTAAACTTTAACAAACAATATACGCAACAATTAGTAAACGATCATATGAAACGAACGAAATATCTTTATAAATATTTAACAGACAAAGTAATTGAAAATAAAGAAAAGATTAAAACAAAACGTGGTGGTGAAACATCATTTGATATTCAAGAAGAGGACACTATATTTGTAAAAGGTGTTAATACAAGGCGAAGTAAAGATAAACCGCGTTATCAAAAAGCACAAGTATATGGTAAAATTGACAGAAATATCTGTCCTGTAAAAATGAAAACTCGAAAAACAAACGTGCCTATTAAGGATATAAAACGACCTTCGCAGGTACCTCCTCGGGCTCCTGGCTCTGATCATCAGGATTCACGCCCTTCAACTTCACAGAATCGATAAAAATCCCGGTATAGTCCTTGTGAAACAAGGTCAAGCTAGTGTAAGTTATGATAAGTGGACAATAATTAAGATTTTAGATTTAAGTCTGATACGTGAGGATTTAGAATTCAATATAAAAAGATATACTAAATTTAATCAATATTTAAAAACACATTTTGATAATGAAACATCTAATGTTCAACTTTTTAATGTAAAGCTTCAAACGAATTATGTAATGAATATTAGTATTCAAAAATTAGAACAGTTATCTCCATCAACTAGAATTAAACGTGGACTTCTCAATCCTCTTGGATCTATTATTAAGCTTATAACTGGTAACTTAGATCATAATGATGCTTTAAGATATGAAAATATGATTGATTCTCTAGCGACACGCCAAAATACACTCATTAAAAAGGTAACCTTAATATCAGATATTTCTGAATCAATGATAAAGATAACAAATTTCACGAAGGACAATTTCATTCGAATAGATAAAGAGTTACGAGAAATAAAAAAATTAATAAATCAAACTAATATTGATATAACTACCCATAATTTTATTAATGTTTATAATTTATTTTTCCATAATTTTCAACTACTCTACATTCGGTTGAATGAAATTGAAACTTCTCTGGCATTCAGTAAATTAAAAATATTACACCAATCTCTTATAAACTCAAATGAATTATTAGAATTGTTAAAAAAGATAGAGAAATTCTACAAACTTGTGTATCCAGTAAGTTATGACAATTTAGTTAAAATAGAGCAATGTATAGAGCTTAAAGCTTATACAAAAGGAAGTCAAATAACATTCATTTTAGATATACCAATAATTAGAGATGAAATTTATACATACTACAGAGCAATTCCAATACCTATGACCAATCCTTCTAATCATACCACCATCATTATTCCTAAATTTCCTTACCTATTAGTAAAAGGGTCTAAATTTGTCTCGCTCACTTTACCTTGTAATGAACTTCACGACGAAATGTTCCTGTGTCACGAGGATGATTCTCGAACAACTTCAGAAGACACTTGCATAACAGCATTAATTCAATTTTCTTCGAATACGAGTTCTTGTCATCCAGTACCAGTTGAAATCAAGACCATTAAGATACAACCAATTGGAAAAGAGAGATGGATTCTTCATAGTAACGCTGAGAATATATTATCAAAAATTTGTAACGACGAAATAACGAAAGAAAATATAGAAGGGACATACTTCCTCGTCCTAGATGACCATTGCGATGTTAAAATTGGTGAAATTACGCTAAAAGCTCACCATATTACTACGAGTAATTTGAAGATGTCAAAATTACCGATTATTAATCTTCCCGAAATAACAATTACTGAGCAACAATTGCAACGTGAACCCATCAATTTGGATAACAGTGAATTAATAAATCTTCAACATTTAAATAATCTTTTAAAAATCAGTGAAAGTGAACTAAAAACATCAAGTGAAAGAATTATTAATGTAAAAAGTGTTAGTGCCGGAACTTTATTGTTATATGTGATTATATTTCTATTAATTCTTGTATTCTTAGTATATAAGCTCAGTTTTTGTAAAAATTATTGCTATCGAAATAATCATAGTGATAATCATCCCTCTGATAATTTCGAACTTGAGGGGGGAGGAGTTATGCAGTCTGTACCCTCTCTTATTACGTCTTGTTAATTGGTACATACGTTAGAAATGCTGATGTTACGTTTTTAACCCATATTATGTCTGCAAACTACTGATAGACACCTGGTGTTTTGACTGAATGTATTGCGACATATTTCTCATTATTTCATAGTAAACAGCCCCACTTTGTGTTTATAGAATAAGAGTTTATAAAAGAGACATTTGTAACAAATAAAAGCATTCTTAATAAAGCTTCTTGAGAATCAGTCTTGTCTTAGACTTTTTAAAAACCCTCGGCAGTGCTCCCGAAATTTAACTATGTACAATTTATTAGTAAACATAGCTTGCTTATTTATAAACCAAAGTAACTTCTAAAACGGTAAATATACATTACAAGACATTAAAAATAGCTCATAAATTAGGCTTAAAAAGAATATTGAAATATTATATCTATACATGTAAATATTGTAAACTTAATTGTAGGTGGCATGGATAAATGTTTATATTAAATTAAATTAATGCCGAATAATTCCAGGTTATTGCATTCATTGTACAACTTGCTAATTATAAATACAGGATAATTTAAACAATAAACAGTTTTTCTAAAAGGAGAGTTCGTTAGGATATTGCAATAACGAGGGTAACGAGAAGGAATCCTGAAACAAAACATACTCAAACATATTCAATAACATTAAATTGAATATATTTCTACGTTTGCAAACACACATCGCATTGGACGTGGCCAAGGCCTTTGATAAGGTCTGGCACGAGGGATTGATTTACAAGTTGTACCGCTTTGAAGTCCCCGATAGGCTAATTAAAATAATTCGCGACTATTTAACAGATCGCACCTTCCGCTATAGAGTGGAAGGTGAATTGTCCACGCCCCGTCCAATACGCTCAGGCGTTCCCCAAGGTTCGATCCTGGCTCCTAGCCTATTTAACCTGTACGTCAGTGACCTACCTCGACTCCCGGAGGTCGAGGTAGGGCTATACGCTGACGATACAGTCTTATATGCCTCAGATAGGAATAGATCCCACCTCAGACACAAAGTCCAACGCTCCGTGACCACTCTCGGGAAGTGGTTTAACGAGTGGCGTATAGCCGTTAATCCCTCGAAGAGCGCCGCGATGCTCTTCGATGCGGATTCGTCACAGATACCGTGGAAGCTTAAACCTGTTAAGCTCTACGATAATCCGATTCCGTATGTAAGAGAGACCAAATATCTAGGGGTAACCCTAGATAGTAGGCTCTCTTTTAGACCCCACATCCGTAAGGTTAGGAACAGGGCCGCGTGGGTCCTGGGCCGGTTGCATCCTCTGTTGTGTTCGGTGAGTAAAATGTCCACGCGACATAAGCTCACGCTCTACAAGACGTGTATTCGACCAATTTTGACATACAGTTGCGCCGTGTTCGCACATATGTCCGAGTCGAGTTTCAAACGGTTACAATCGATACAGAATAGGTTCCTCTATCGTCTCACCGGGGCCCCGTGGTATGTTCGAAGCGTAGATCTCCATAGAGATATGGAGCTTCCTTCGATACATGCCTACGTTAAACAGCTCTCCCGTTCGTATTTCGACACCGCGTCGAACCACGCGAATCCGTTAATAAAAACAGCCGCCACTTATGTTCCGGCACCCACGGACATCCGGTGCAAACGCCGGCCGCGCAATATTTTTATTGATCCCGACGATCACATCGAAAATTCGAATAAATATTACACATCCGTCTCTCCAAACAGAGCGTGCCAGCGCCCACGCCCGCGTAACCACCGTTCTCTCCGCAGAGGGCGGGCGGTCAATTTCGCTCCAGCACACCCGTCACGTCCACCCTCTCTAGCGGTAACCCAAGCCTAGGTCCGTTCCTCGGTGTGAAACCCTTGGGTCAGGCAACCGCCCGCGCGATACAAGTGACACTGTACGTGCATCACTTAGCTACCTACATACAACACTACACACGTATGAACATACACACGTGCACACCACACAGGTACATAGGTTCTGTGAGGGACCTTTTTTTTTTCTTTTTTTACGCTAGTTAGTTAGCGCTAGTTAGTGTAGAAACATTCCGATTACTGAATACACATACGCACGGTTCCTTCCTTCCTCCCAGGAGGAAGGGAACGTGCCTATGTGTATATTTAGTTAGCTCGAATCGTAGGTGTAGGGATTCGAATAGATCGCGACCTATTTGCGAACGCGACGACCGCCCGAGCCGAGGTCCGGCCACTTTGGCACCCTCGTGCGAGTCGTCCACAAAACTTTCGCGGCTGAGTGCCCTCTGCGCTCGCCCCCAAGTCCGGTGAAGCTGTAAAAGCCGCAGCGGCTTTAGGGCCCCTAAGGCTAACAGTGTAGTCAGTTCTAAAAAAAAAAAAAAAAAAAAAAAAAAAAAAAAAAAAAAAAAAAAAAAAAAAAACACATCGCATTATCTTTTTAAACGTTGTATTCTAAGGACCTTAATGATTCTATTTTATTCCGTATATGATTGGAAAGATAATAACAGCTTTAGTGGTACCCAGATACCCAGTCGATTGACATAGCTTCATATCATACACTAAGCCTGAACTTTCGATGTGAAAAACACCGTGATGAAATCATAGCATGGTTGTAGGGTAGCTAACACGCTCAAGTGGAAAATATGTCGTCAAGCATTTATATCTGATTTTCAGCAGACCTACTTGCTCAAGTTTAACGTGCTACCGTTTTTAGCTAGACCGCCATTTAACAACAGGTGAGATCAAGGTCAAAGTTATAAAGATTGAAGCATAAAACAATCGCACTCGATTTAAAGTGACCTTGAGGTTGATTTTCAAACGCAGATGACTAGGCAAACCTGTAGACGTTTGGCGTTAGAATTTAAATTTGATGTTTGCAGCTGAGCAGTTGTGCTCTTAAATGCCTTTTTTATAATTAATAACAATAAATGATTGCGAATAAAAAATTAAACAATAAAAAAGATAAACCCAATAATGGATTTCTAGTCGTATTTCCACAATGACTGGGATGTTTGTCCAAACCGGTGTTGTAACCTTTTGAAAATGCCTTCTCAGGCAGGATTTGAATAGTATAAAGTGTTTTTGATTTTGAATGAAATAAAATTTTTACTGTGCATATAATTTTTCAACTG
Organism: Saturnia japonica; assembly: GCA_033032175.1. Lineage (NCBI taxonomy): Eukaryota > Metazoa > Arthropoda > Insecta > Lepidoptera > Saturniidae > Saturnia > Saturnia japonica. The sequence goes on from CM065332.1 coordinate 740,792, forward strand.
CAACCTATTTAATTAACTTTTGACGTTTTTTTTATTTACTAGCGGTCGCCCAATTATCAAAATTCGACCAGTGACTTTTTAATCATAGACTATTTTCTATTTGATATTTGCAATATGAACCTAAACAATGAATATTATATCACTTGTTGTCACTTTACATTGAGTGGCAATATCAATATTTTGGGGGATCAAGTTCAATGGCACTGATCAGGTTAGGATTCGCAGTATTAATTAATTTAATTTAATATATTAATAACAGATAGAGATAAATTTTAGCTTTCTGCACTCCTCCATATAAACTTTAACCATTCCAAATACCACAGTCTTTCGTGCATGCAATACGCTTAAAAAGGGGTACAAAGTTTTTGCTTCACGTATTAATATAATGATGATGTTTATGTAACTTTCATAATGTATTATATATTACTAGCAGTACCTATACCCGTTGGAATTTTCAAACAAATTAAAAATGACTTGTATTAGTGCTCATAGTACGTTACTATGGTACGTTACTAGAAGAATTCTTATGCAAAATCTTAGATTTCTTTCTAAACACATCTATTTAAGCTGTGCGTTGTCAAACGAACTAAGAGTTTTATTTGATAGATATGTGATTACTGTGCAAAAATGAATTGAATTCAAAATACAATGCACCGAGCACAATTCTGAAGTTTACTATCAATTAAGAAAAAATAGGCAGCTACCAAGTTATTATATCTTAAGTAAACAACGTTGAATTTTCTCTTAGAATTGTAAAAATAAGTTAGAACATGTAATTTACTTTACGGACAAAAATAAACAATATTAAACGTTATCATCATTATATTAATACGTGAGAAGAAAATTTCGGACACCTTATTAAGCGTATTGCGTGTACGGAAGACTGTGAGATTTGGCAGGGTTAAAGTTTATATGGATAAGGAGTGCAGAAAGCTAAAATTTATCTATATCTGTTATTAATATATTAAATTAATTAATACTGCGAATCCTAACCTGATCAGTGCCATTGAACTTAGACCCCCCAAAATATTGACATTGTCACTCAATGAAAAGTGACAGCAAGTGATGTAGATAATACTCATTGTTTATGAATACTGTAAATATCAAACAGAAAATAGTCTATGATCAAAAAGTCGCTGGTCGAATTTCGACCTTAGGGCGATCGCTAGTATATTATTAATAAGTGAGCATAGGTATAGATATCTATTATATTTAATAATTGTATCATTTTATTAAACTTTACCTATAAAAAAGTAATGATTTATGGTCGCCTGAGGTGTTTGTGCAAATTGTATATCGACTTCCGAGATACAGTCGGTGCCTAGTTTGGAAGTTACTACGTATACAGTAATTCATATCAGTTATGCAAAATAAATAGATTTTCAGTTTTTAATACAGTTAAAGAAGACCTTTTTTATACTTGATAGGGTTTTTGCATTTGACTAAAATCTCCCATAGCCCAGTGGAAAACTGGCTCTCAAGTGCTGCTGCCGTAGCACACCTATGCGTGATCTTTAAATTGAGGGTGGAGGGTGGCATTAGAAAAAGCCTTGCCATCATGTTATGGTTTCATCACGATGTTTTCCTTTACCGAAAGCCTAGGCTCACTGCAGCGATTCAAATCTACGTCTATCGACGCGGTGTCTGTCCACTCTAATCATTTCAAAATGAAATCGAAGTCAAGAATTTAACTTCAAAGTTTAGAATTGCGTTTTAAATTACAAGAAACAATTAACAACTGATTTGTGAAATTGTCAGTCCGAGATTCAAACTCGTGACCTGCGGCGCAATTTTAAGTCCTGCCAATCTAAGCCCCTGGATTAAAGTAATAATGATTTCTGCTTAAACCCAAACACGAATCCCGATGGGCTATATCGCAGAGCTGTCTGCGGCTGATAGTCACCCCCACCCCTTCCCGCATCCCGCTCCCCGCCCGCCCAGACACGTCGGAGCCGCCCAAGGCTGTCTGGCTCGAAGGTTAAGGACTGAACACAGATTGATTAGATTTATATAAGTTTTGACAAGTTCTACGTCTGTGTATCATGATGTAAATTCTAAAATGACAAGCAAAAGTTACTAAATTAAAAATTTTGCTAGCGTTTAGCCAAAATAAGACCTAGACGTCTAGCTTGATCAAATATTTGAAATCGAAACGGTACAGCACATTCGGAAATCACAACAACACCCGGAGATAAAAGACAAATTTCTTCGAAGACCAGAACACACCTATAAATAACTTGAGACAAGTTTTTAATTTGGGATTGATAACTAGACAGGCAATACTCGAACGCCACTCTGAAAGACGTTAGTCCCATGAGTCGGAACTTTCTGTGGAAGAAATTAACCATGATGCAAACATAACCTATTAGAACGTCTTCCTCAATCAAGCTATCTCTGAAGTTAAACATCTGCCTTTTTACTTCGCTAAATAAACTTAAAATCTAGTCCTGTTTCCAAGTATAACGTATAGCATTATTCGGCCATATGATCACTAAAGTTCACATCCGACAATCACGCCATGTTCTCAGAGAGGTAGGCAATAAGGATGACTTGCTACATATTTCTATTCGATAAGTCTTTCAAGCAGGGACGTTGGTTTTCTACGGTCAAAACTTCTCCTATTAACTCCACAAAAGTAAATTTCAATCTGTCTCTGCTTTTATTTTCATGAATTTTGGAATGATATATTTTTTTACAATTTTTTCATCTATATTTCTATATCGATATAAATATAATAACTGTACAAAACTACTCTGTTAAGTTAAGTAAGTATTTATTATACTTTTTTTTTTGTTTATAATATATCTATATATATATATATCTATATCTATATATATATAATGCAGTTCAATACAAAGTTAATTATTTTTTTTAATTACTAATTTATAAGAATTACGCTTTCTTCTATCGTCCATGCGAGCGTAGCCACGGGCACAACTAGTTAATATTATAAAACGGGAAAGAGTTTGAACGTGCTAACCGCGCCAACTGTTGATCCAATATGAAAAATTAATTTTGCGTTAGATAATAAGTTTTTTTTTCTGACTGACTATACTGTCAGCCATAAGAGACCAGAAGCTTCAGACGACTTTTACAGTTTCACCGTGACTTGGACATAACCCGTTTATTAAAGAAGGTTCTAGACTATATTATAATTTTATACTATAACTATGACTTCAGTAACTGACTTTTATGAGATGTGTATAATTGTCAGTTGTATGTCTGACTGTTAAATATCTATATATTAAAACGTGAAGCAAAAGCTTTCGGTACCTTTTCAAGCATATTACGTGCACGGAAAACTCTGAGATTTGGCATGGTTAAAGTTTATATGGAGAAGGAGTGCAGAAAGCTAAAATTTACAGACATACAGATATTATACTGTTACTAATATATTAAATTAAATTAATGAATACTGCGAAACCCTAACATGACCAGTGCCATTCAACTTGTATAGATTTTTACACTCTTAATTTTTCATAAATTGCAGAGATAAATAACAAACAAAATTAATTTAAAAGGGTAGGAAGGTCTAATTTCTGTTACCGCTTCTAAAAGCAAAAAAGTAACGTTAAAACTGTTTCTTTCTCTCCGACTTTCTTTCGATCTCGTCCACCGAAAGAACTTTCTATTATTCCACCATAAATAATTCTGCCTTGACGCAAACTCCTATAGCCTTTTGTACAGTATGTTAGACTTCCAAGAAATAGATAAAAGATAATGTCTAGACAAATATATAGTTTCCGGAGATTATAGGCTTTTATCATAATAAGACTTGGTCTCAATAATCCACTGAACGAGTTCGATTTATTTAAAAGAAAAGTTTTTTTTTAATATTTAAATCTTGTCTATAATACAATAAAAAGTCGAATTTTGTACATTAAAATTAAATTAAATTAAATTTTTCTCTGCCTTAAAGAAACTGATGTACAGAATTTGATGAAAGACTGGTCGGAAAATAATGTCTCATAAATTTCTACGAAAATATCTATTTGGTTAAATTCACAGCCTAGACATATATATAGGGCTGAATATAGATAAACCTAAATTAATGAAGAGCGTGAAGCAAGGCTGACTGCTAACCGTGAGTACAATGAAACCAGAAACATTCACAAAGTACGAGGCATGGTTAAATTGCTAGCGTTAAATTTCAATACATCTGTATTTTTACCCTACCACAGTAAAAATTCAAAAGAAAGGGTTATATTTTTAGTAGTCTATGTATGTTTGTGGTTACATATGATCCACCGTAGCTCCTAAACTACTCATATAATTTTGATGAATTATGGGTCAATCGATTAGTTATTATAGTCTAAATGTTGCATTTTACATGAACAAAATCAATATGACCTATGTTACAACCAAAGAAGTCGAGGTCTTTGTTTTTTTTTTATTGTTATCGTATCAAGTGGGATGTCATATGAAAGAGGAGAAAATTCTGACATTCAAAAATGCAATATGAAATATAAATAAGCAAGAGAAATAAAATGTTATAGTATATTCCATTTCCGCAATAAGGGTACAGTTTTTAAACGTTTTCTTTTAGTTTTGAATTACTGTTTTTCATAATAAATGACATTCCACGCGGACAGAGTGGGGCAATATCGCACGCTAAATTCTAACTCGTTAATTGTTACAATTTAACAAAACTTTTTACCTTTATTGATAAGCCCTGTTTATATTATACGCGTGATACCTTGTGCGCGTACATTGTAAAACCGGAGTAAAATCGAAAGAAGTTATTATAATATATATGTATATACTGAAGAATTAGAAAGTGCTTCTTAGTTTTACAAGGGTAAATATGTAAAGGTATACATATATATAAGTATATAGTTCAGTTAGTAGCACACAGAGACTAAAATCAATATTGGGTATATTTTTAGAACAGAAGGTATCTGTCATTTTACTTTCTATGTTCATAGAAGTACTTGTTTATTCATTTGCAGTCATGTGCCTATACGTACGTTTTGTTCTTATATGCTAAATTAAACATATAAATGATATTCCAGGCACCTATTTAGGTATGGAAAATCATTAGACAGAATTCTCTTTCAAGACAATATTTCAGCGTTTAAAATTTCTTAGTTAATTATTTATACTTATTGTAACGCGCGCTGCATTTCATCAACGCTGGCGCAAGCCTATCTACTCCCATGTTGGGCGCCACTTTAACGATACAATTAACGTGAGTGCACGCAAGGGCGGTGGCCGGCGGACTGAAGGTCGCGATGCGCGGTCAGTCGGTCAGGGACGCGCGGAAAGGGAGAAGGTAGGCTTGCGCCAGCGTCGATGAGATGCAGCGCACGTTACTTTATTTATTTATACATACAAAATTGTTTGTTTCTTCGTCATTCATTTATTTATTTATTTAATATACAATATTATTATCATTGTTTGTATAGCTTCGATATTAAATTACCATTATCCTTTTATAAACAGTAACGAGCCTGAATATTGATAGGTCACTACTTTTTAAACCCAGAGATATCATAAAATTCTTTATTCAATTTAGCACATAAGAAGGCACTTGTGAACGTCAAAATTCTACTACCAGTTCGGAAAATGTCTCTGTTACCGAGAAGAACTGGCAAAAAAAAACGATCGGGATTCTCTGTCAGTGTCTATCTGTCCTATATCTGTGTGTTTGGCTGTCGCATCTTAGTAACTACGATTTAAGAAAATCTGTTTAGTTGTTTGAAGATTATCAAGCTCTTTTCTAGTTCGAAGTCTTCGAATTTCTAGTAGTAATTTCCTATTCTATTTATTCAGTGATATTAGAAGAACATGGAAACCTTGACCTGAAGCTGCGGCTTCACATTAAATCTGCCCAACTCCTCACCAAATTAGAGCAGAGGTGAATGGTCTCTATAAAATGGTTATTGTATATTTTTTCCGTTATTTTCAATTTACGTTGTGAAAAATAAATTATTCAATCTCCGGTTCCTATTCTTGTTGCCAAACACACTGTTCAGATAGTGAAGATCCTTTGAGCTTTGTACAGTTACTATTAAAATTGTAAGAAGTATACAACAAACAAAAGTATTAACATGTGTATACTGATTGAGACCACTTTTAGCAGTCATAGTTTTATGACAAACAAGTCAAAAGTCCATTGAACTTGTCTAAATATTAGACATAATATTAAATCAAACCAATAAGTATGACCTCAATGTTAAAAAATATTCGCCAAAACACACAAATATACACATTACTCTGTCTGAATTCATGTTTTTCATATTGAACACAATATTCAAAGCAGGTTCGTTGACCCGTCGATTTGTATACTCATATATTTTGCCTTTAACCAATATTATTCTTTGGGTTTAAAATATAGACATCTATATATTAATATGTGAAGCAAAAGCTTTCGGTACTTTTTTAAGCGTATTTCGTGCACGGAAGACTGTGAGATTTAACCTGGTTAAAGTTTATATGGAGATGGAGTGCAGAAAGCTAAAATTTATTTATAATATCTGTTACTAATATATTTAAAAAATTAATTAATACTGCGGATCTTACCCTGACCAGTGCCATTGAACTTAGATCCCCAAAATATTGACATTGTCAATCAACGAAAAGTGACAGCAAGTGATTTAGATAATATTCATTGTTTAGTAGGTTAATACTGCAAATGTCAAACAGAAAATAGTCTATGATCAAAAAGCCGCTGGTCAAATTTCGACCTTAGGGTGATCGCTAGTATTCATAATTATATAAATGTCATAACAATTAAACACATGGCACGGTGGTAAACTTATTAGAACTTCTGACTTTTCATAACGTTAATTTGGTTTAACTTCCTTTCATCTTTTTATTTTCCTATAATTAACTAGCTTTCGCCCATGGCTTCGCTCGCACAAGTTAAAAAAAATATATAATTTGGATCACCGGTATCCCCTTTAGGGGTTGAATTTTCTAAAATGCGTTCTTAGCGAGAAGGAATAAAGATTCTTTATATCATTTTGATGTTAAATTACAATCATTTTATAGTTATTTATTATGTACATAATCATTATGTAGTTAGATTTACTATTGAACCGACAAGTTGCGGTTCGATTCATGTATATGGGATTTTTGTATTTTTTTTTAAATGACATTTAGTTGGACCTTTAACCTCGGTTCGTTCCTTCGGTGTGGAGTCCTTGAGTCTAGCAGCCGCTCGCGCAATACAAGTGACCCTGCACTTGCAATTACTAGCTAGCAACAGACATCATTACATTGTACCCCTCACTCGTACACACCACACAGGTGCATAGATTCTGTAAGGGACCTCCCTTTTCTTTTTTGTACTAGTTAGATAAAAATTAACAGATCACTAAATTCATTCATTTCATTCTGCGGATAAAAAGATCGCGACTTATTTGCAACTACATCAACAGCCCAAACCGAAGTTCGGCCACTTTGGCACCTTTGAGCATGTTGCAACGCTTTTGCGATTGAGCACCTTATGCGCTCGCATACAAACCACGGTAAATCTATAAAAGCCGTCTGAGACTCCATGGCCCCTATGGCTAACGGTATGTTCAGATAGAAAATAAAAGAACAAAAATGTTGGGTATTTTTGTTTACCATAATTCTCTCTAAATGAGCATGTGTGGTGGCTTTCTCTTAACAGAAACCCACCAGAAATATTCATTTTCTAAACCGACTAGCTACAGGCGTAACTAAATAAGAACTTAACTGTCTTATTTCATTTGTACCAATCTGTATAACCCCCATTTTCGTTTTTACCTTATTTTCGATTACAGATCGCTTGTGAAAAATTGGGCATGAATATGACAGTTCTAATTTACACCATATCAAAAATCTGTAAACGGCTAATAATGTAAAGCATTTTAATAATAATAATAGTTTCTATTAGTGATAATATGCAATTATAGATATATACGGATATATTAACTAAGTAAATGACTTATTTTTCTAAATATAATTTGAACTTCGTTTCTAGGAAGCTTTTAATAACGTTATCTACTTTACTAATAATAAAACGCTTTTTAAATTCTCCCTTATCCTGGTAGCTTTCTTTACATACTCATTTATTTATTATCTAGTCATTTATGATAACGTACTGCTATCAAAAAGTGGTTAAAAGGAGCGATGTGAAAATATTTATGGCGTACCACAGGGCGATATTTTTGGCCCCCTTTATACAGGATTATTAATGGGCTATGATATGAATGTTGCCGATTCAAATATTGCTAGCAAAGCAATGAATGTATCAATGAAGTTGTAGTTTATATGGTCTCGTGTTTTTGTGTTATTTTGTTAGACGTAAACGGATCATAAGAAGCGAACTATTAAGTTCAGAAATTATTAATACAAGGAGGTGTTATTGAGACTTTCTGTAATCGAATATGGCAACACCCTAAACCTAGAAATAGGTGTGACAATTAAATGTAGTTATTGAATTACACCGATTGTTATTTGCTGATAGATGTTTTTTAACCAACATCATAAAAAGGAGGAAATTTTACTGGTATTGGACCTTCGACTTCGAAGATACAAGGGAACCAGTTGGTTATCTTTTTTTTTAAATTGTCTTGCTTTTTCGTGATTTTATTGCCTAGTTGCTTTTACGTATTTTATTTGAACTCACTAGCAATTAAACTGTGTACCAAAAAGGAGTCTGTACAGTCTCTGTTTTGTTCTGGACACAATCCATCAATGCGTGCTGCATATCTTGAAATTTATCGCATTTTTCATTGTTAGACGAAATACGTTTTTCACCAGATACCAAAATTTATTCAAGGCTATGTCCAACACAACCTATGAGTGATAACAATTTGACTTCTGGACATTTTAACATTAAAATACCTGGGTTTATGAAGAGGCTCACTTGGTAACGTTCCATACGAAGTTCATTTTTCCTTCGGTCTAAGGTCGAAGAGCTATTTCCAGTTATCAAAGGATAAATGTTTGCATTTTGATAAAACTTCGGTATACTGTGGAAAAGTACTAAATATAGTTAAATTAATCATTTTAATTGTTGTTCTTCTAATAAAGACAATTTATATATATCTTGTAATCAGATACTCTGTTGATTCAACTTACTTGTTGACATAATTTAACATTAATAAATCACTGTCTGTTATTAATTTGTTAAAAATCAACATTGCCTTGTCTCAACAAACCTATTTATTTACTTGTTACTTCTTTTAATGGACTTTCTTGGAGTTTTAATAGGAGTTAGTACTATTTGTTAATCTATAAAACTAATTGAAAAGTTTGATTTAAAGCAATCCGTCTATTACTACTTACTACTAAACTACAGGTTTGACATATATTGTATGATGGATAAGGATTTAAAGCAATTCAGTTACTCTAACTGTAAATCAGTAAAGATCAGTATTTATTTTATCACATTCACATTTGATATCAAACGATGAAGAAGTTCTAGAATAATATTTTTCTAAGTGTAGATTGTTCACACCGGTAGATGTTTGGCAGTTTTTAACTCCAAAGCTCTAGCTAACTAATTTCCCTTCAGCCATAACTCAGGCTCAAAGCAACCTAGCAAAATAGAATTCGTGAACCATATTCTGTAGGAATTTGTTACATTCAATTTCATAGTAACGTTCTCCTCTCCAAGTTAGTCTCATTGACCCAGTTCGAGTGAAACTTCCCTCACGATGAGTTATGTGTTCAGTTTACAACTTCGCTTGCGTTGCATCTAACTGATCGTCAGATTTTTAGTACTGCTGTAAATTTACAATCCTGCATTGCGGTGGTTTTTTTTTCTTTCATTTCACCCTTTTTTTAAATTGCTATAATGATTTAATTAGTTGTAGAGTTTCGAAAGCAGTTGTGGTATTCAAGTAAAGTGTGGTACAATACCAATGAAAAATACCATAAGAAAAAATTAACAACTTGTGGGAAAAATTTTGTGTTTGATATCTGCTATACGTTAAGTCAGCGCTGTTTATCGTGGAAAAGTTTATTTCTTTTAGCAGCGGAGCTGTACTGAAATTTCGATAAATATAAGTTCTGTTGTTGACGTAACAAAATTAATAACCACTAAGTGCTTCAGTGAGTTTTTTTTTGTATTACGGGAAAGCGACAGACAGCTCTATGCTTGATAGTAAGAAGAGTTCAGTCCAAAAACAGTGGCGATCATTCGAGTGATCAGCAATTCTTTGCTGGTGGTCATTATCATGCAGGCCTGCAAGTCTTTTGGGCAGTTGGATATACATTTGCTGATCACGAAATGCGATAAACAAGAGAGAACCCGATTGATTACTGGACATAAACCGGCTGATGGCGGATGTCCTAAGCGTGGTCGCAATCTATTCGAATAATATTGTCGTGTCTTACGTCTCAGTATTGATAAGCTAATCAGGCTTTTCTCCAAAGTGAACGAACTAGCTGTCGCCCAATTATCGAAATTCGACCAGCGGCTTTTTGATCATAAACTATTTTCTGTTTGACATTTGCAGTATGCACCGTAAACAATGAATATTATATCACTTGCTGTCACTTTTTCGTTGACTTGACAATGTCAATATTTTGGGAGGTCTAAGTTCAATGGCACTTGTCTGGTTAAGAATCACAGTATTAATTTATTTTCTTTAATATATTAGTAACAGATATTATAGATAAATTTTAGCTTTCTGCACTCCTTCTCCATATAAACTTTAGTCATGCCAAATCTCAGTCTTCCGTGCACGCAATAATCCTTAAAAAGGTACCGAAAGTTTTTGCTTCACGTATTAATATAATGATGATGATTTATGTTTTATGCGTGTATATCCAGCAACACTATAAAATCCATTCCCAGAAGTTATAATATAAACAGGCTAAAGTAGATTACGAAAATTGAGTATTCTAAGAAAAGCTATCTGTAATAACAGAGGTGTAAATAAAATCGCGTGGGTGTCGACATCGCTTGTTGATCTTACTTATAAAGTAATAAAGTTTTCATACCTTTGAACATCTACTTAAACTACATGTTACGTGCGGTTCCAGTTGTGAAATAACTTTTCATACAAGACTGTTCCTATGATATTTTATTATAGGTTATAAGCTGAACGTTTTATTAATTTAATGTTGTATTTAGACTCCATCCATACCTTATGACATTTCTGATACTTGTAGTTTATCAATGTCATGGATATAACTTCAAATTTAACATAAAATCATTTATCAGCACCAAATATCAATAACATATAATAAAATATATATAAACATATTTAAAGGGTAAATATTTGTTTTTAAGTTATAAGGATACTATATTATTGTGTTATGTTTTGTATTTTTATGATTTTTATATTCTGTTTTTCTTCTTTCATATTTTTTACTATATTTACGTAATGTATCAAAATGTATTTTCTGTTTTTATAACTCACTGGATGTTTTTAACATTCGTAAATTACAAACAAACATTTATGTTATCCTCATTAAGTGAACTATGTTGTTTTGAGTAATAACATTTTCTTTAAACCGAAAATATACCTATACGCTAACTCTATATTTAAGTATTATACAGCGTTATTTTTAAGACTAATCCATTCATTTCTATTTGACTAAAACTATGAAAAAAGAAGAAAATACTTCACGTATACCAATTCATCGTTAGTTAATTAATTAATTATTTACAAATTTACAAATATTGAGACGTAAGAGCTTATAATGACATCGTTCGATTTTTTGAGTACAGCACCTTTATAAAATAGTTCATCTTTAAAAATCTTGTATGCGTCTGTTAGTGATCGTAAACTACTGAAGGACTTGATGGTTACAGCTCAATTGAGCTAATATATACATTATATTATATATATTTCTTTTATCCAGATGACTGTTGTTAGAATCCGATAGGTGGCGCTGTCGTCGGGGCATTAATATCAGAAAGTGCAGAACGTCTACCTGACTAGTTAGTTATTCTTTACTTTTCTTATGTATCTTTATGTGCACTATAAACCAGCAAGCCAACACAGGCTCTGATCTGTTCTGAAGTAGGTTCTGACCTTAACAGTAATGATGGGATCAGTTGAATATGATACCATGAGGTATAACGGACATCAGTTTGACAAAAGTGCAAAGCAGTATGGTTCACTCTGCTGTGGTCCGTTCCGATGTGTATGGTCGATAACACGCACTGGCCACACGAAGCAAGAGAGAATTCGTTCTCAGGAGTAGCAGCCTATTTATTACAGCTGGCCTCAGGAATATATTTCCGCATGTCTGTTTACTACAATATACCATAAAAAGTGGTATAAAATAGAGAAAAAGGATCCAGACTGAGACAATACGGATATCTCACGAAAATGGTTAATTCACCATTTTGCAACCAGTGTAGTGGGATTGACGGTACCACGACAAATTGATGGTGCTGTCCCAGATGGTAAGCATAGTATAATTCTAACACAACAGCGACTACCGAGAGATCGAAATCCATCGACTGGATAAGCGAGTCACTATGACTGACTTTTCACCACATGCATGATGGTCCAGACCTAGTCGGTCTGTACAGCCCCACCACCCAGCTATCGCCATTTCCTCGTTCGTTGTTCGGTAGAGAGCTCCACATGCAAGTGAGGTTTCGACACTCCTTACACTCCAAATGCGATTGTTCTAGAAATAATATGTTATATTATTTATTTGGAAGATAATCTTATTTATCTTATTTAATATCTACTTTATATTATTCATCATAAGTTCATTTGATTTACCTTATTATTGTTTTGGTGTACCTATTCTTTTATTTCCAGGATACCAATTAATGATAGGTTTATGTATTGATGCGTTTAGATAATTTATAACTTGATAATTTTGGTTTAATAACAGCTTTGTTAATATTTTAGGTTCGTATTGTTTACATTGCAATATTATGACAATCTCTGTCATTGATAATTCTTTGATAGTAATAGAGCATGCGCAATTAGGAGTTTCTCAGGTATAGACAAATATTCTATCCAGGTTCTAGTTTAGCAAAATAAATCTATTAGATTTATTTTGAATTTTTAAAATGAGAAAAGTCTAGTAAGATGAAATTTTGAATTAAAACAAAAGAGAAAATTAGAACAGAGAGGATGACGGATTTTTCAGGAGGGATCTGATCATGGGATTCATTGTACAACAGACCGGGGAGTCGAAAAGATAGTTTATTTCATAACATATTTATATAGAAAAGTTATTTTAATTGTTATAATTTATAATTTTAATATTAATATGGGTGAAATACCCTTTGTCAAAACGACAAATACCTACTGAACATTGAAAGAACACTACCGGGAAAGTATCACCTGGATTTTGTATTTATAATACAAATAATAACTTTTCCTTTTACATATGAGGAAATCTCAATAGATAAGATATTTGGTGCTGCGTCGTCTGCTTGAGCAGTGTATCCTGATACGGCCTACACCGTGCTGACTTCTATTCTAGATCCTAGGCAAGGATCTCTACGCTGAGCTGTCGGAACAAGAAGAACGTCTCGGTTATGGACATTAAAATTGTGTACTAATAAATTGTAAAACCCATATTATTTGAAAATTGTAAGGTATGCTGGAAAATTATACATAACTATCCTAAATTAAATTATAATCATAACAAATATTTATAGGATATCTCTAACCAATTAGTATACAATTAATCTCCAAGATGTGGGTATGTATCACAGCATTATGGTAGAACCGACATTGGTTGCTTCCAGAACGTTATGTAGTTCTTTTAAGTTCTCTTTCTATTTCATTAAATCTTCTTCCCGAACAATTGTTATAGTCTTATTTAAGTCTTGTATAAGTTATGGGGACTGGCATATCTTTAGCGATAAAAGTCCTTAATTAAAATGAAGATTAGGATAAAAAGAGTCCAGAATCGGACAATGAAGCCTCTTCCCAAGAGAAGATACGAGGCTTAATCACCCATGACGTATTGGCGTTTTCAAACACCAGGAAATAAGTATATTTTTTCCACATACAGTCGTTTCTTTAGAAACATTCCTGATGCATTTAGGTTTCCTTACGATGTTTTCCTTACTTCCTTACTGAGAATGATGACGAAAATAAAAACATGCCAATTTTTACTATACGTATCAAAGGAAAATAAGTTAAATGTTGCAAATTTATACACAAGTAAATATAACAAGATCGTTAAGCGAGAATATCTAAGATCTTTAATAGGCTTCGCCCACGTGGCAGACAATACTTGTGCCGCGGAGGTACAGTTTATCTAGATGTGGCTCTAACAAAAACTGTATAGAGATGAAATGTAGTTAATTTAAACTCATCTTTGTCTACTTTAAATGAAATAATTATAATTTTAACTCCATATAAGTACAATTATAATGTAAGAAAAATTAAGTTTCCATTTTTTTTTCATATATCTACCGGTAGCGGTTGAACCAAAATTGGCAGTACAATTAACAAAGGTTCTCCGGTTTTCTTCCGTCACTAATCAGTTTAATAATTGAGCTTAAATGAGTTAACTAATATTCTTGAATTCTATAATAGCTGTTTGAATTCTTCGAGCTTCAAAGATCTGCTTTAGAGTCTGGTGAGCTAATTATCAGTCATTTGATTGGAATCAATGTCGTGGTTCCATCCATTTATCCATTCAACCAACGTATGTCCACTACTGCACATAGTATGCCTCTAAAGATCGCTATAGCATCCCGTTCCCGCATTCTTTATCAGGTCTTTGGTACACCCTATGTGGCGGTATTGTCCACGCTGTATCTTTCGGTCTTTGGTCGCCCCTCGAGAACACCTCAGCCATCCATCATCCATTCTAAGAGGAGTTGAGCGAGAGGAGTGTCAGTAACTATGGTTCTTTTACGGATTTCCTCATTTCTGATTCGATCACCCACGTAAACCGCGAGCGTAGCCCTTTCCATTGCTCTTCAAGTAATCTAGAGCTTTCTTATGAGGCCGATCGTTAGTCACCATAGTCGACGTCATCACTGGCAACACACACTGGTTAAACTTTTGTCTTGAGACACTGAGGTATATTAATACGTTTAGATTACGCGTTTACTTTCACTTACCATTTTAACTGTTCTTTTTATTCCATATACGACAGCGACTTTCAAGTCACCGTCATTTAGCGTCAGTTTAGGTTTTAGAGCGTACCTATAAAATATAATAACGTATCCAGTAAAATCTACGAGTATATATCAATGTGGTATCAAGTAATGATAATATACCTAAGTATAGATAATTTGAGGCAGATGTTAGTATTGTGTGGGCTTCAATAGGCTATATATTAACGAATTCGATACCACTTCATTCAGTTCGATTTTATCTTTGACTGTGGTGAAAACAGCTCAGATCAATTCATTTTAAATAACGTAGTCTGGGGCTCTGTCGTGAATTCAGTTTTTTTAAGCGTCTTAAAATTGGGTTGTCTTCCTAAAGAATCGAGTTTTAAAAAAGGTCAGTGTTGTGTCCATTTGTTTTTTTTTTTTATTTTTTTATTTTAATCTGTTTATAAATGCTGATTGTACTACAATAATTAAAAAGGAATAATATTTTAATTTTGTGAAATTAAATTTACTATTTATACACATATTTTAAAAAATAGTAACGATCAATGTATATAGCTAAATTGACTTATGATTTTAATATAAATTATAACATTAATTTTCTTTTTTTACGTTGGCTTGTATTAAGGTAGATTAAAAAATATTTTAAGGAGGCTGAAGTGAAAGAGGTTCAAGTTTTATGGAAGTTGCTTCTATATGGAAGTTAAAGATATAAAAACTAGAATTAATAAATTTTATCCTTTATGAAAAAATAAAGAAATGCTTGTAACTTACACTAAAAAAGAAAAATAATTAATCGTTGTAAAGGTTAAAGTGTTTTTTTTTTTATTTTCCTTTATTACAAGTTTTAAGGTAATCGTGAAGTTATAGACACGGAAATTTGTATTCAGATAAATACTTTAAAGTTGTACATGTAATTTGATACATTCTTCTAGTTAAAAAAAACATGAAATTATTTATTTTTACTTGTAATATTTTAAAGATGAGCTGGTTTTAAAAGAAAGAGTTTTGACTTTCTACGTGTCGCCACTGCAAATTAATCTTATGTTTAACAGACACCGCTGAAGTATTTGCCAGTGTCAAGGTTTAATTTCCACTGGAATAATAATGAAATTCAATATCTAAAGCATTCTTTATATAAATTCATATTCAACAAAATTAAATTACTTTATATTAAAGTGGTGGTTACCTAAATTTAACTTTATAAGGTGAAGGAATTTTTTCATTTCATATATTTGTTACATATCACTTCACAGCACATTTTACATAATATTATACATTTGTTATGTTTAACAATCAAGTGATGCCAATATCACATAATCACGTTTTGCATATCAACATAACTTGTTGTCAATAACTGAGCTATAATATTACTTAAAATAAAAACAACGTTACAAGAAATAAGGTTAACTATTTAAATTAACTTTAAATCTATACCAATATTATAAAGAGGAATGATTTCATTTTTGTTTGTAATGGATAAACTGAAAAACTACTGGACCGATTTGAAAAACTCTTTCACCAATATAAAGCTACAGTATCATTGAGTAACGTAGGCTATATTATAATTTGAAATATTAATTTATTCCTCTAAAAAAAGTCGATAGTTTTACACAAAGTATAAAAAATTGCCTACACGGGTGCATTGGCGATGTTTGTCGTATAAAATTAACAAGGGTGAAACTGTAGAGCACAGCTAGTTTAAAATATACACACTAGATGACCAATTAAATCCCGCTAAGACTTCTCACAAAGGGTTGTTTTTAGTATAATTTTTGATATGGTCAAACAAAAACTTACATACTTAATTTTTTTTATTGTAGCCCAGCAACGTGACTGCGAAGTATCTGGAAGTAAGCACGGTATAATCCAAAATTGACGACGACCAAGTAAAAATCTTTATCATCTCGCTTCATTACTGGAGGAACGCGATTCGCATAAAGCGTGCCAATATAGAGGGTGTAATATGTTATATATAAAGCGATTAGCGAAAATACTAAGGAAATAACAATTATAGTACACATAATGATACTGTATTAAAAATAAAACAACATAAGCAATTCCTAAGAATACAGTTAAGCTTTTGGTGGATAATAATAATAATAATAATACGTCCCATCGCACGTCCTATTGCAGCCATAAAACGTTTACGCCCTAACAAACGTGGTCACCATTATTCTGTTAATAACGTTCATTACCTCATCAAATTGATTTTCTGATGTGGTAAGAGGTTCAAAGAACCTCATTCTTAACTTCAGTAAACTTGTATATATTGAAGTCTGAACCCTTTGTGTGAAACAAATTCCATTTGTCCGAGTATGACAGTCAAACAAATACATTATTTTCAATAATGCAAAGCGTAAAAGTACATATCAGAACTCGATCCTGCGAACATCAAATCGATTCGAACCATATGAATTTTTGTACAATTACTATCGTCAAAATGTCGTGGCTTAGCACAGCGGTGATTATGTCTGTCTTTGCCCAGCATTGGGACAAATACAGCCTGGCATTATCATTATATACCGCATAAACATAATAGGTTACGCAAGGAAGTCATTTCGATTTTCTCCTTTAGCATACTTTTTAAAACGTGCTCTTTACAACACGGTGGGAAAAGCAAGATTATAAATATAAAATATATCGTCAATTTCTCACAGATCAAAAGCAGATGCAAAATTTACTAATAAAAAATATTGTAGGTTGACATCGTATACAAAAATAAACACAGTCTATAAAAATCTGTGTAAGTCTTTGTTCCCACTCTGGTTTCACTATACCGTTGCGGGTTTTTAACAGTCACGATTATGTTTTAGAGATAGAGATTAGTTTTAAGAACTTTCTTTGAAGAAAGATGCCGTGACCATAAAACATTGGTGATAATAGGGCATTTTAGGTTCCTAAAGAAAATTGCCCTCGAGCAGAAAAAGTTTGTTGCCAAGCGCATTTATGAAGCGCAACTACCACATACGTAACGAAAAACCAGTGAAAATAGAACTTTGGAATGTCGCGTCTCGGGATCACTCAAATTATATACACATACATAGAGTCCTTCGCGGAGGTACTTATAAGCCGACACTCGATAAATTCTTATCACTTGGTAGTTGGGGCAATTCTTGAACTGTATTTAACTTACAATCAGGAAAAGCAAATGAATTTTCTGCACCAGAGAAAATAATGATATACGCACGTTAACTTAAAAAAAAATCGATTATAAATAGATTGCTAGAAACGCCGCGTAGAAACCGCGTTCAACTGTGGACGTTAGTTAAAACACTCACAGTGGGAACAAGACTGTAGATGTACAGAACGGTAACAAGCGTGGTGACATCGGGAAAGTCGTAAAAACAACCCCTAACTAAACGTACTTTCAGTGAAACTAAAACGGAGTTAAAACACAAAACGGCGAAAGTTTAGACGATCGGGTGTCATAAAACGATATGGATTATTCTAATGGATTGCCAAAACGATCATTTGAATGTGTCAATTTCCACGTGCTATTTATGACTATTAATGGTGATTGCTGGTACGTCAATGTTTATTTTAATCGTTCGTAATTCATGATCTCCAAAGTTAATCCGCTTTCTAGACGTACCTAGTATACATTTCTGAGAAAATAAATAGGCGTAAGTACCAAAGAAATTTTGGATAAATTAATCATTATATTAATACGTGAAGCAAGACTTTGTACCCCTTTTTAAGCGTATTGCGTCCACGGAAGACAGATTTGGCATGGTTAAAGTTTATATGGAGAAGGAGTGCAGAAAGCTAAAATGTATCTATAATATCTGTTACTAATATATTAAATAAAATAAATTAATACTTCGAATCCTAAACCTACCAGTGAGTGCCATTGAACTTAGACCCCCAAAATATTGACATTGTCTCTCAATGAAAAGTGACAGGAAGTGATATAATATTCATTGTTTAGGTTCCTACTGCAAAGTTGCTGGTCGAATTTCGATCATTGGGCGACACCTAGTTACAATACATTTCCTAAAGTAACGTCTACTTCAATTAAATAAAATCAGTTTAATCATGAGTTTTAATTGATTGCAAATATGACTAAACGTTATTTTTTCATCCACTAGCAGCGCTCCCGTTAGAAATGCGAACGAACACTGGTATTAAAAATACGAAACCTCGAATAAATAGGAGTATTATTATCGTTACTACAAACATAAGTGACTTTTTGAGCTAACGCTAGCTTAACCTCTTTCTCCTTGTATTTAATTCTAGTTGTTGCTTTAAGTTTGTCTCACTTTTCATTCATCTTTTATCATTTCTATCTATCTTGTAATATAGACACATCAAAGATAAGTATGTGATCAGGCTATTGTAAAGAGATTCACCCTCGAAATGTCATGTCGTGTATTTCCGGACACAATCAACCTTTCGATGCATTCAACGCAAATCGCTATATAATTGATAGATTTGAGAATTCTTTAAACACATAAGGAAAGCTTTGACTTGATATTCAATTCAGAGTGCAAATTTCTTAAACGTGCATGAATATGGAGAAAATATATATTTTTTAAATAATTTATACCAAGATGTATGGTCCTTCGAATTTCTTCCAAGCTCAGCATTGCACACTATGGTGTGCCTATCCTACATTAGTTTATAGAATAATATTAAAAACATATAGAAATGTAAGGTCTACTTAAAACTAATATCTATTTATTAATATTTTAAGACTAACAGACAGACAACGTACAGTTTTAATCGGTGGGGGTAACAACTTGAAATTTTGTTTAGAAGTTCTTTATATAACGTGACCAAGATTTTTTTTAAATGCATTCCCTAAAAATAGGGAGTTTAGAATTTTAAGTCGTTGCCGTTGGGAAATTCCATCGGCTACACGGCTACTTTGTAACTAAGAAACCACAATAATAAGTCATTACAAACTTGGTTGAACAGATAAAGTATTTTCATTAGTACAATTGAAAACTTCATCCAGTTTTATGGATATGAACCTGACTTTACGTTCGTAATGGTTGTTTGCTACTATACGTCCGGTTTTAAACACTTTATTACACGGATAAGATGGTTTTAAACCCAACATTGTTTTGAAAGTTAAATCCCGTAATGTTCTGTTTTTACCTACGTAATAAAAGCAAAATACTAATATATGTTTCAAGGGATTAAATGAAAGGAGACGGGTATGACTGTTTGAAAATGCATTAGCTATTAATTTACACCGTTTTCATATTTTTACATCTCTTTTTTTACCCAGGCCCATGTTTGTATGAAAGAGTATCTGTCTCCTTTCAATGTTTTTGTAACCCATCAATTAAACTCTTTCAGTTCATGACGCCCTAGTCAAATATGCGTACAATAATTACGTACAGATATAGGTCTTTACCTATGAAATTGCCGTTCTGCAGTACTGGCCATTTCAAATCAAAATAATTTTTGTTTGGCTAAGAATTCTAATTTCAAATTAATTTTATTTTAAAAACATGGA
Organism: Saturnia japonica; assembly: GCA_033032175.1. Lineage (NCBI taxonomy): Eukaryota > Metazoa > Arthropoda > Insecta > Lepidoptera > Saturniidae > Saturnia > Saturnia japonica. The sequence goes on from CM065332.1 coordinate 761,239, forward strand.
ATTCTTTTTTCAAAAGTAATCATTTGTTTATTGATTAGTGTTACATTTTCATCGCATTTCAATCTTTTTTGTCATCATCGATACGTTAAAAATTCGAGTAATTATGGAATATGAGTACCGTCGTGGCAGCAACCCGGCACAAGCGGCACGCAACATCAACGACGTTTACGGAGATAACACTACAAACCAACGCACCACCTGTTATTGTTTTTCTCGCTTCCGTTCTGGGAATTTCGACCTGAAAAATGAACTTCGCGGTCGTCCGAAGACTTTGGTCGACAATGACGAATTAAAGGCGATTGTAGAAGCTGATGATACACAATCTACGGCTGAATTAGCAGCAGCTTTCGACGTTAGCGTCAAAACAATATTGGTCCATTTGCGTCAAATTGGCAAGGTAAAAAAGCTTGACAAATGGGTGCCCACGAACTCAATGATCGCCAGCGAGAAGTACGCGTCGAGACGTGCCTTGCACTGCTCAACAGACACACAAATGAAGGAATTTTGAACCGCATTGTTACGTGCGATGAAAAATGGATTCTGTTTGATAACCGCAAGCGCTCAGCAAGTTGGTTGGATCCTGGTTCAGCACTTAAACAATGCCCTAAACGAAAACTTACCCCTAGAAAAGTGATGGTCACTGTTTGGTGGTCTAGCGCCGGTGTGATTCATCACAGCTTCTTACCAAACGGGGTGAGCATTACTGCAGATCTTTACTGTGAAGAACTGAACACAATGATGAAGAAGGTGGCATATCTCCAACCAGCATTGGTCAATCGCTCGTCTCCGCTGCTCCTGCATGACAACGCGCGACCTCATACTGCACAGCAGACGGTCTCCAAGTTGCAAGAACTGGGGTTGGAAGTTCTCCGTCATCCGCCCTACTCACCAGACCTTGCGCCTACAGACTACTACTTTTTCCAGAATTTGGATAACTCCTTGGCGGGAAAAAAATTCAATACCCGAGAGGCAGTACAAAATGCCTTTGAAGAATTTGTTGCCTCCCGTCCAGCTGATTTCTTTAAGAAGGGCATCAATAAACTGCCACTGCGCTGGCAAAGATGCATTGATTGCATGGGTGATTACTTCGGTTAATACAAATAAAAAATACATGAAAAAAATTCGTTTAAATTTTTTCATACAAAATGGCAATTTCATAGGTAAAGACCTAATATAGAGACAATTTTTAGTTAAGGTTTATCTGAGTTTCACTTAAGTACATATTATAATATTTTTGTTTGTATAAGCTTCTGTTTTTTGTTCTCCAGAAACTGAGTGACGTGTTACGGAATTTTGGGATTCCTTATAAAATGAAATTAATTTCTACTATCAAATAACTTATTTTAGATTCATTTATTCTGAAAATGTATTTTTGTAATCTTAGTCAACGAACGTAGCGCTTACTGTATTTTTTCTTGTCATTTGTAGTAAGTATTTGAATCAATGTAGTTGATATGTACCAAAAATCATTTTATTATCCGTTTTAATTACACGAATACATAATTTTAACGTTCATGATTAACTTTTCGAGGACTCGAGGATTTATATCTTTGATATATTATGTAAATATCAGCGTGATATAAGTTATACATACATACAACTTACGTCGTTTGACGCGGTCTCCATATACGCTCCCGCTGAGCGACTGATTCGAATCAGTGAATCATGTTATGCAAGTTTTATTGTCAAAAGGGTATTATAGGATATGAGGGTATTACTGCGTGAATAACGATGATGTCTGTATTGATTCCCTCTCTGTACATCAACTGGAAATAATAATAAAAATATTGAAAAAAAAAATACAATAGAAAACAATGTTAATATTCCCAATAAAGTTTCTTGCCGGTTCTTCGATTCGGCTTCGGTTTTCCGAACTGGTGGTAGTGTACTGACATCAATAATTGCCTTCTTAGGGTATTTTTTTTCAATACAAATAAGGTGGCATTTAAACGAGTATACGGCTCACCTGATGTTAAGCGGCTACCGTAGTATTTGAACGAATGTACTACAGTAGGTATCACTATTGCAATTGTGACCTTGAACACCAAGGAGCTGTGGAAACCCTACTTATCTCAGAAACACAACAGAAGATTATTTAACTGCGATCTTCTCTAATCTTCTTGATTTAGAGAAGTTGTTTATTCTTGGTGTTAAATAATTTGCTGACGGTTGAATGGTTTGTGACGGCGCAGGTGTGGAGATGAAGACGTGGCGGAGATCCTATGGAGGTGGGTGAGAGCGGTGCAGGGCTAGGCGCCCATGCGCGCCTGGCTGATAGTGTGGGCGGCGCTGGTTGCGGTGAGCCGGACCGCGGCGACACTCGCAGACCTACCGCACGCCCACCCCGAGCGGATCGACCGCATCAAATCGCAGATACTTGCCAAGGTACCATGGGAACATCTTCCTTCTGCTTCTTTTTGAACTTATAGTTCTTTTGTCGCATTTAGTAAATGGTGAAATTGATATAGTTAGTCGTCAATGTATATTCAATTTACTTATTTTTTTAGTTGTGTAAAAATAATTTAATTCTAAATTAATTGGACAGTTATTATTGATGGCTAGTTTCATCATATTGTTAGCAGCACGTGGGATAGCATTTTCAGAAGTATTTTATTACTTCATCTTCTTCCTAACTTGGCAACCGGTCCTCTTTAATGCAGTCCATTACTGCCATTATAGTGTAATGTGTTATGACGATTCAGTATCCTAACAAGATGGTGGCTTCCTTGTTAGAACTTTCTAGGAAGATTTTGTGAGATCTCAGAATGAATGCTTTCAGCTTATATTTATAATCCACTTCACTTATGCACAAAAACCAAACTATATCACGCAAAGTGCCACCAATATTATATAATATATGGTCAAGTTATTCAATTAAAAATTAAAACCACAACATGTCACTTCAAGATCCCGCCAAAAACTCGTCCAGGCAGTTTTGTGACAACTTAACATACCAAATTGACTGTAACACTTTCATTTCTTTTTCTCTTTATTTAATAGTAACTGTTTTCATCTGAAATTCTGCCAACAGGACGCGCATAAAACCTTTTTTTTTTTAATCCTCAACAAGGTTTCCTAAAAACGAGGTTTAATAACTCGTAAATTAATTGACTTGTGCGAATATTTATATTAAGGAGTGTCAACAATATATCATCTGTGATATTATTTAGATATATTGTTAACAGATGGTGCCTTCTACATGTTGATTGAATATATATTTCATCATGAATGCTATCTGCTAATGGTACCTACTCCTAATGAAAAAGGTTTTTTAACGAAACCTCTTCTTGTTTTGGCGTCGCAAAAAGCACTTAAATGTTTTTAAGCCTTCGTAATTTTAAGTACAAAGTCGGGTCTTTTGACAAGATGTTGGAACCATTATAAGAACTAGGCATGGGTAATACTGCGCTACGCCGCGCAGTTGCGTCAACTCAGTGTACTGCGCCGGATGTTAACACACTTATTTCAGATGCGGTACCAGTCAGCTGACTTATTCATTTCTCTCAGTCGCTTGCCTCACGTACCATTACGCTGCGCCATAGAGCAAATTTGATTTAACTCAATGTGCCGGCGCAGTAAGTTGCTCGTCAGTTATTGAGTTAGCGCAAGGAATTTTGCTGATTTACCCATGTCTAGTCAGAACTATCTAGGAAGTTTTTTAAGTTTAATGGATAAAAAATAAAGATTTCACTTCAAGATCCCGTCAGAAACTCCTTTGAAATATTTGTCCATTTTTCGTCAAGATGAATAATAAAGGGAGATATTACCACAAAAATACCTTTAAGAAACAATATATAGAGATAGTGAATATGTATCAGGTATAAAGGAAAGTAATTTTGTTTCTACCAGCTGGGGCTGACGTCGCGGCCCACCCCAGTAGGCGCGCCACCACGCGACGTAGTGCGCGCTATATTAGCACGAGCCACAGATCATCAACCACAAGAAGAGCACAGGGAAGAACAAGCGATGCGAGAAGTCATCGCCATCGCCCATAGAGGTTAGCCAATACTAATAACAAGACAATTTTTAACAAAAAATAAAAATAACTTCAATCATTTTGAGTCGAGGGTCCAATGCCATCACTCTTGAGTTATCCCATTTCTAACGAAAAAGGAATCATCCAGAACGGTTAATAAAAACAAAGAAGTTACGGTTGAACATCTTTAAATTCAAATTTTAATTTGAATTCCTTCTGTATGTTATTTCTAGCTGTAAGATCACCATGTATCACTAAATAAAATAAATAAAAATATACAATTCAATTGAATTTCCTCCATTTTTTGAAGTCGGTAAACACGGACTAACGCACACGTAGCTTACAATAAAACTGTTAAATACCGTCTTATTTGAAGTCTTTCATAATATTTTTTTTTTATGAGTTTTTAACAGTCGCCCCTCGTCAATAATTAACTAAACAATAATTTTAATTATTACGTAATTTAATGCTCATATTACTCATTGAATTGTTTCAATTTTAATTAAAACTATAACGTATTTGTTTTTATGTCATTATATTTTTATATACTAGTTTCTACTGCTCGCCGTCAAGATGAAAATTTGTCGCCAAACACCTATAGGTGTAGGTGCTGCCGCAACCTATGGGCCATTATAAATGCCACAGGTTTTTTTTTAATTCATATGTATAAAAACAATAAATTTAATATCTCTATTATAGGTAGACCATATTTTTTGCATGATTGTAACTTTGCAGGGAATATTATATCAGGAACTTTCTTATAAATTAATTCGGAAGCCATTTTGAAAACTCCTTTTTGAGTGGTAATATAAAATATTCAACATAAATATTTTATATCGCAAACTTCGGTTGTTCCAGCAATCTGTTCGGGAATACTAACGCATAACTGAAAGTTTAAGTGGTCGTATTTCCTTGAAATATTTGCGACATACATTGTTAGTTTCTATGTAATTCTCGCTTATAGAGTTTATTCCTTTGTTGCGATTCGAATAGTCACTGGTTACATTTACAATTTGTTTGCGACTTTATCTCAAGTGGATTAGTAAGTCTTCACCTTTAAAGTGGCAGGGGTATTGGCTTATTGAACCTGCTTTAACCTTATTCCTTCTTCTCCCTTCCATAATTGAAACTCATGTGCAGGTTTTCAAGGCTAGTTTTACGGTAGCCTCTCCAAATCGTCGCGAACACAGAAGTAAAGAATTTCATTTATTTTCGTACCGTGAAACTTTGGAATCGCCTTTAAAATTCTATTTCCGGCCCTTCAAGTACACTTAAACAATACAGTCATGAAGCGACGAATTGCGATGGATTCTTGTTATTTCATTGATCGAAGTTTTTACTATGCTTACGATCAGGTAAATTACGCTTACTACGGTGTATTACTATTCAAAAAACATAAGCGAGAATATTTATCATCTTTTCTGTGTCAATAAAACTGTATGTCTCTATACACTAACATAACATACCATCACGTCTGTATTCCCCGAAGGGTTAAACAGAGGTGTACTAATGTATACCCACAGTTCGCCGAGTATGTTTTTTAGGTCCCATGTAATAGGGGGCGAGCTTATTGTCATTAATCGGGCACTAATCCAAACTCCGATCTGCTACTGAGAATTTTATAGGAAAAACCCAACAACACTTTGCTCGACTTGGGAATCGAACCCAGGACCTCGAGCATAGCAGTCGCGCTGTCAACCACTAGACTAATGAGGCAGTAGAAGATAAAGATAGGTATCGACTTCTGTGGGGTCAGTGCGGAATTATGGTTATCCTGACATTGGAATACACATTATGACAAGGTTTAGTTTAATACTTATGGGTTCGCGTGACCTTCGCGTCACCGATGACCTCGAAATGCTCGTGACGTTTAGACTAGCAACGCGTATATAGTGGCCTGTATACACGTATACGCATATATACACTAATACAATGTGTATACTCGACTATCATATGCATGTTTGACTTGTTGCATGGGTAAAATCTTTTAATTTCGCGTCACCGACATGTTCTGCAATAATTCATAGTATAATAGTTTTAAAACTTTCAACTTGAGTTTTCACTGCTGTCGGCGGTCCTTATGACTTCCTCTCTTTTTTTTTTAAACCTTAATCTGACAGCCATTTTCAGCCTTTTTACTCAGGTGCAATGACGAGTAGATAAAAGATCTCTGATTTTTCTTTATTTTTTCTACCAGTCCTATAATCCACTTTTCGATTCTTGTTTCTGTGCAGTCTTCACCGAAATATACTTAGGTATTAAAACACCGGTGTCCTTCACAGTAATTAAAATTCGTGCGATCAAATTAACAAAAATGGCCACAATACCCGCTTTACTCTTAACTTTCTGCTTGAAAAGTAAATTTCACCTTTTTAATTTTAATAGTTTCAGCTGTTTCAAGCAAAGCATAACTTTATTTTATATTTATATATTAATACGTGAAGCAAATGCTTTCGGTACCCTTATAAGCGTATTGCGTGCTCAGAAGACTGTGAGTTTTGGCATGGTTAAAGTTTATATGGAGAAGGAGTGCAGAAAGCTAAAATTTATCTATAATATCTGTTACTAATATATTCAATAAAATAAATTAATACTGCGAATCCTAACCTGACAAGTGCCATTGAACTTAGACCCCCCAAAATATTGACATTGTCACAAATTTCGAGCTTAGGGCGATCGCTAGTTATAAAAATTGTACAATTTCATTAAAAATATAAACAAATGTATGTCAATGTACAGACACGATCCTAAATCTATATTTTATTGGAATATAAAACTGAAGGATCAGCTATTTATTCGCAGACCGTCACATTTTTATTATGAAAGCTGACAGAGACATCATTTGAGGCTATAATCTGGTCTGATGCCACTGTCTACTGAACGGACGTCTAGTGATGTACCCTGTACATAATTAACGTGTTATATAATCATTTTTTATATCGGAAATATAGATTTGGGATTTCGTTGCTGTTTTTTATACTCGAAATTTGCAAGTAGTGTCTAGTTTTTAACAATAAATCTCAGAACCTAGGTATCCTAAACAAAGTATATAACCTACTTCTGCGAAGCACTAACTTATTCGAAATAACATAATAAGTATATCGAACACGAAAATCTTCATAAAAATACTATCCTAATTTTCAATGAAATTAATTTTTTTTCTGACTCATACTAAGAGTGGAAGAGGAACTCGACAAGATTATTCATATAGACAAGTCTCTTATAACGATAATTAATCTTCAAAGAAGTATAAGTATTCGTAAAATATGATGGAAGCGACATCACTACTAACTTCTTTGTATTTCTGGGAAGAAATCATCTACGTAACATAAGCATAAATTTCTTGGCACTTGTCATACATTATAATAAATATACAAGAACAGTATCTGTAAGTGCTATATCTATGCCAATTGCAGATATATTTTTGTAGTGAATGTTGAAAGAGCGGGGTTAAAAGGTACCACATAGGACCAGTTTGAGGAAAACGCATTTTGAAAACAAATTCATTAATTGGTGTGATGGGATGCCTTTTGTCGTCGGATCAGTTCTTTAATCCACCATTTGTAACGTATTTTAAGTATAAGATTTTTGATATATTTTGAAAACGAAGCTGTTATACATTATATTCTAGTTGTGCCCCACGGTTTCAACCGTGTTAATTTTATCCGGCAAACACCGCGCCGCCAACGCACCCTTGTAGTATTTCTATCATAATTGTTACTCCCGCAAGAATAAATTATTTTAATTTTTCATTATCTTCCACGCTATGTGTCCAAATAGCATACTCTATAGATCAAAATTTAATTTTATAAAATTGTCTTTATAATGAAGTAACTTTTTTTTGTAAGGATTAAAATGCCATGTCTAAAAATAATTTTTATACATCACTTTTTAATTTTCAACACATCTTTGTCACAAATAACTTAGTGTGACTTATGTATAAGTGATAGCTTAAGATACAATCGCTGACTTTTTTTAGATATACTAAAGACCAATATTATTGTACAACATTATATTTCCGTATCATTAACGATTACGCCAGCGCATTTGGTTAAAGCAGTTCGAGAGGGCCTCGACTTCCGACTAACGTCACAAAAATCAATATTTAAGGCTATCTGTGAATTATAGTCTAATTTTAAATGTCCTATACTATTCATCGAGAGTTTGGCTATCATATACAAAAAAAAAAATTCTAATCCGACTAGTAGTTCCAGAGATTAGCGTGTTTAAATAAAACAAACATACAAAACAACTTTTCCGCTTTATTATATTAGTATAAATATTGATAGATAGGTATATGTCATAGGCATATGACACGTTAAAAAATCTTCTGGTGAGCAGATTTTTTTAAGTACCAGTTTCAGGAACACTTCATTTTCTAATTATCCGTTTTATTTACCTATAGTTTTACAAAATACTTTTTGAATTATTGGCTGATAATTCACTGAGTATTGATTTTTTTTTAAATTTGTAACTAATATTTATTTCAAATTTGTTTAGTTCTTATAGCTTATAAAAATAACTATTAGTAAATATTATATATAACACGCTAGTTAACTTATAATTCAATGTATAATATGAGTATAAAAACAAAAGATTTATTATTAATTATAATATTTAAACATAACTGAGCGAAATGACCCATTAATCTTAATGTAATTTAACAACTTAATAATAATTTACAAAGATGACCAATTTTAAACAATACTTTTTTTCAGGGTTTATAATTTTTCTTATAAGTCTGATTTCAGAGTACCTATACAAACCCCCTACAAACGTCATTATTGAAAGGTAAGAATTGTTTATATTCCAATTATCATATACTTATTATATTGACTTTAGCTCATGAATATAACTGCATAGGACCTAAAGGTTACATTCAAGCTTTAAAATGGACGACTGCCAGCGTCTTTGCCACATTTACCTCTAGTCTTCCTATACGAAAATCATACGCAAAAAGGAAGAAATTGGACTGAATAGTATGAATTAAATTTTGTTCATAGATGCACCGCATTTTGACATCTCTTAGCACGGTACAATGTAAAAAGAAAAGCGATAACCGAGAGATAGTCAATTCATCACCGGTCACCCATACCTCTTCACATTACGCTTCAAGGAACTAATGTCGTGAGAAGAAGAAAACTCACTGCCCGGGAGATGGTTCCACAGTTTCACGGTACGGCAAAGATAAGAATACTGTGAACTTTTTGATTTGTGCCGAGGTGGTGGTGAAAACTATGTGGCCGAAGGTCAGCACGTGTGGTCCTATTATGGAAGGGGAACGAGGGAATCTAGCTTATCCTTTATATTTATCGTGATTTATTGACCATAAAAAAAGTTTTTACATGGCCTGTTGATCTTGATACTTGATTTTATTTTTATGTTTACAGGCGAAGATCTTAGATGCAGCATTACAGCAAATACAAGAGCATATCTTGGAGTCGTCGTCTGAAGCGTGCTTCATGAAGTTAAAAGGAAGACAATACCAATGAAAAATCATTCGGAAGCAGACAAGGTAAATTTATCAGTATAATTCCAATTAAGACTTATGGGAGGCGTAATTATTTATAAAGATGACTAAAAGTTAAATTATCAAATTACAAGACATTTTTAAGAAAAAAGTTAACCCGCTTCAATTATTTTCAAAAGTTCCCTTGTGTATCTTCAAAGTTCAAAGTCGAATGCCAATGAAGTTCAAATCTGGCCCACTTCTGAGGTATCCCCTATCCAACAAAAAAAGAATTATCCAAATCGGTTCATAAACAAAGAAGTTAGGACTGAACATACATTAAAAAATAATTATATATTCGAATTGAGTATCCTCCCGCCTTTTGTTTTAGTCGATTAAAAACAAGAAAGGAATCTATAAGCCTATAACAAGTCATCATGTTTAAAAACCTGTAAATGTACCACTACTACTATACAAGCACAACTGTAATTACAGCTGGATACTAGAGAATTTTATAAATATTGTTTCTACATTCAATACCAGCTATTTTGCATAGACGTATACGATTATAGTTGTACAAGTTCGTCCGCAACCGTCTTATGTGAGACAGACGTTGGCGGGGGCAAGGTAGCACGTCATTACACTACACATTACATTACACTAAAGTAAGCCGTATGTTGTTGTCTTGAAATAACTACCTGCAGCCGCTCGGTAGATAAACTCGCACTAGGGCTGCCCTCTGACTGTATTTCTTGGGTTACATACTTATGTATTTGATAATGCTTTATTAAATTTTCATTGATATCTTTTATCTAAAACTTAACGTTTCCATATAAAATTAAGCATTCCTTTGTGTAACAAAATGCTCCACTGTATTCTGTAATTAATAATACAAATATGTTTGTGCAAAGGCATTTCGTTAAATTCCACTGAGTAATTTTTCCAAAAACGTTAGCCAATGTAGCATTTTCTTACAAAATGGAACGATTAATTTAGGTACACTTTAAAAAAAAATCCGCCCTTTAACTAATCAAGGTTTACAATATCTTTATACTGAAATCGTCAAATTTATCGTGACTTAAAACACAATCGTGTCGTCGAAATCGGCATTTTGGTCAACAAGCTGTACCTCAGTTTCACCTTTCATCTTCAAATATTCATTATACTGTGCCAACGTTGGGCTATTGTTAATAGGACTTAAATCTTGATTTGACAAAGTTGATTAACCTGATGGTATTTCCTGATATTTCTTCTCAATAACTGAAATGTTTTCCGAACCAGTAGGTAATATTTTAAAATTCATAAGTGCCTTTTTAGGGCCTAAATTAAATAAAGTATTTCTGTAGTGAAAACTTCTATGAGCGATTTTTGGATGAGTAAAATCTTATGATTTTACGTCGCCGACATGCTAATGTAAACATCAAATCTGTAGCTAAAACACGTTTACAACTGATTAAATTCAAATTTTTGTAACTTTTATTTTGATTTTATGAACTATGCTCTATTTATACACGTGGAATTTGGTAGCAATCATGTTATCTAAGTAACCATTGACGGGTCCAAGTTTCTTTCAATATTTATTTATTAGGAAGCAGCTTATATATTTTATTTTTACAAACAAACTTAGTCTGCAAAACAGGATTTCACAAATTATATGCACAGATGCGCCGCTGCAGTCAGTCTTTGTTCGTACATAACCAGTTTGTCCTTCATTCGTTTGAAATAAGCTAAAACATTAAAAATCCAAAGAGTACTATTTAAGTTTAAACGACCCTGTGCTTTACAGTTCAATACTACTTTCTGGACTCTGAAACGGGGAAGTTTTGGTAACGCGCCAGTTCAACTGCGGTTACAATGATAGCGATTATAAAATGTAAAAAAAAACGCTTTAAAATTATTTAAAGAAAATTATATTTTTGTTATTTGAACACTTCAGCTATCTCATAATGACTTAATATTTCAATCTGTGTCGAATATAGTTATAGAAACAAAAAACATTACTGTTTATATAATTAACAAATTTTGAATGTATTTAATCACGGCAGACTAAAGTTGACTTATATCCAGCGATTAAAAAGAAAATAACTATTAAAGAAAATTAAGATCAAATTTATAACTTAAAGTATTGTAGTTATATATAAATTTTGCAATATACGGTTGAAATTTTTGAAATAAAAATACGCTCCCTTTGGACTGTACATGATAACGACTGAATTCTATAAGTGTTATTTTTGAAATTTATACCTATGTTTTCAAATATATTTGACAATCTAAATCAAAATCAAAATATTATTTTATTCAATTCGGGCCCTAAGAAGGCGTTTACGAATGTAAATACTCTACAGCCGGTTCGGAAAACGTCCCAGTCATTGAGAAGAACCGGCAAGAAACTCGATCGGGTTTATCAACATCTTCTTTTATTTTTTAATTCGCTTTTTCGTATTAAAATATATACTGTTAATAGACGTACAGATATACAAAAAATACCCAATATGAACTTTGGTCAAATCGTGAAAAACTCATGACTCTGGGCAGTTGCGACGCTGCAACGCAGACCGACGCCGTATAATTACGCAGCGTGTTCTTAGTATTGCAGGCGATATGTAAAAAATTATGCCTTTTCGGGGCAATAAAATTTTAAAGTTAAATCCGGTCGCTCCGACGATTTTTAAACTGCAGAACGACGCTTTAGTCATACTGGATAACGGTTTTGATGTTTCAATTTATATTCTATTATTTCTTTTTAATACATTTGGGGGGGGGGGGGGGGTACTAGCCAGGCGGGCATTAGGAAATGCCTTACTACAATGCTATGGCACAAAGCTCAGGCCTATTGGAGGAATTCTGAGCCGTCATTGCTTAAAATTGCATTATCCAAATAACTTTTTTATATTTCATATTCGACATGATGGCGACGGTTTCTTTCAATCGTCACACCACTCGCCATTGATAAGAAGGTTATCCTAACACCTCAGAAAATTAATGATCGCTGGTAGTCAGGTTTCTGAGGAATTTCCTTCCGCGAACGCTCCGGATATGGTATGATCTATTTTCTGAGGTTTTCTCAGGGGACTATAGTACTAGGTTCTTCAAAAATGCATGCTTGTTTTCCATCATCGTTGTATAAAAAATGTCATATTAAAACCCTAAGACCAAACGTTTTGGACGTAATTTAACAATATAACTAACTAGCGGTGTGCCCGCGGCTCCGCACGCGGTTATAGTTACGCATTAGTTATTTACATCCCCGTAACTTTATTTTTATCCATATTGTTGACAATTCATATGCCGTATCAATTGAGGAATAACGTGTATTTTCCGTGTACAATTTTCATCAAATAGTTCTTTTTATTTCTTTCTTACCAAAAGCATAAATATGAATAACCCTAATTTGAGACATGACGGGTTCTTCAAACAAACTTTCACCCAAGTTTTATTTTCACCACATGTGGAATAACACAATGAAATGATTCACTTTCAGCAAAACTATATAATCCAGATAATTTATAATAGGTATATCGCTTAGAATATGTAAACTCCCGCGAGCCGCGATTGACAGCGCACGTCATATTTCTATCATAAAATAAAACAGTAATTATGCCGTACTGCGTAGTTAAACAGTTTAAAAACACTTCAGATAATCTAAAAACGAATACTGGACTGTCATTTAATAGGTAATTATTAGAAATACAATACATTTCTTATTAAGTATAACAATGTTAATATATCAACAAATCAGATTCACAATAAACAAACTGGTTGGTATGGCAGCCGAAGTCATTTTACCATTATCGCGCATGCGCATTTGGTGTTCCCATATTTTGTTCACAGAAACTTTCATTCCCTATTTTCTACCTTTAAAGATTTATTTTCGCCACAAAAAGTACCCTATGTCCTTTCCTAAGGCCAATCTATCGCTATACAAAAATTCATCAAAGTTGGTTCAGCGGTCTAGGCGTGATAACGTAAAAGACATGACAGACAGAGTTACTTTCGCATTTATAATATTGGTATGGATATTGTATTTTCCTTTTTTTTCTCTCGTATTTAAGACTACAAATAGCTTGCTTCCCATTTTTGGAAAATCTAACTCTTTTGTTTTTTTTTTGTTTTTGTCTTATAAACAATCGACCATTAGCCCAGCAACGTAATTTGCAATAGAAGCTTGGCATGACAAGTAGTTTACATATTTCAAACAGTAGTAACAACGCGACCATGCGTGAATATAATAATATATTTAGATATGATAAGCAGTGAGTATTCTATATAGATATTGCTTTGATTAACGTAAGTTCGAATCTCTGCAATGAGGCTGAACTTTCGATCAAGGAAAACATCGTGATGAAACCATTGTATGCTTAGGTATTTACCTCCACCTTCAGGCAAACAACTAAATTTATACATTTAAAAAATGCTTATTATAATATGGGATAGCACCAAACAATAACGCATAAAGTGCGATATAAAAATAAGGAATAAATGTTTACGCAGGAGAACTGGACTTTACGAGGCACATATAAATCGTTAGCTTGCGAACATTAAATTTGAACCACCCTGTATATCGATAAGAACTCGGCGATGAGCGATTCAATTTATACTCGGGTATTTTTTAACTTACTTACTTTGTTAGTATACGTTAAATTTTGCAACTGAATTTTTATTTATTTATTTATTTTTAAGGGTAACATAAAGATTTATAATGATTAAAAGTAATCATAAACAACAAACTCATAAACCAATAAAATTTCCACATATAATTATAACAACACAACGCACACCGTATTAGATTATTATGAAATAATAATAATTTATTTACTAAATATAAATATAGTACAACTATGAAAAGGACAAAGGAAGATAGATAAATATAAAATCATAATATCTTTTGAGAGTTAAATTAACTATTATACTATTAATGACATTATATTTGGCAATGACAATTTTTTTTTATAAAAAATTAAATAATTATTGAATATGTCAATGTCATTTAAATGTAAATTATTCAAATTACATGTTCTATATATAGGAAAGTGTTAGCTTCATAATTCGTTTCGCATAAAGGTACATCAAACTAATATTGTTTTCTGGCATTGGACCTAGGGCATCTAAATCAGAGTTCACCTAGAAGATAAAGTGAGTCAATTAAATTATTAACTAATTTGAATAGAAATATCTGATCTCTTTCCATTTTAAGTCAGTTATCGGCAAACGATCGAGCTGAAACATAGACCTCTGTACTGACTGAGTCGTGACCTCTATTCTCATGGTGATGAACGACAAAGTGAATATATTTTGGTTGTGGTGATTCGAAATTAGTAAGTGTACATCCTGCCGCCTGAAGGCTTGCAGGCAGGCATGACAGCGTCGAAGACGACGTATTGCCGGTCTCTCAGTAATTACTGTTAATTAGCAATTACGAGAGTCTTTGAATTACCATGGTACTTTAAAAATCATGTATTGGAACGAAGTTCCTTATCACGGGATGGGAGCTAAATGGCATAACGTGTCCGATCGACACTAAAAAGAGACAAAACCATACATCTATAGGACTTAGCCTGCGAGAAAATGAGATAGAATTAATGCAAGTCCTAATTTTCACGACTATGATTGTCGTCGAATTAGCCTAGCAGTGTACCTACCAGACTTGTACGCACTCTTGACTGTGCAGTACTAGTGATAGATAGTTCGGGTGCTACTGGTTATTTTTTAATTTTTTTTTTATAAATAATATGAAAATAAACTTTTCGTTATTAACTATTATTATAAAATAAAGAAAAATTATAAACTTAATCAATTTATTTTTTAATTTAAGTTTATGTTTATAATTTGTCTATATCTTTATAATAATATTTATTAATAAAATGTTTATTTTCGTAACTTTATAAACAAAAACAATTTTTTTAAACTAAATTATTATTTTTGTAATTATAAATTAATTTTGAAAGTGAGTAAATAACAATAGTCAAATACCTTAGTACAATTAAATGTTAGTGCTAGTAGTACGGTCAAAATTCTACATTACAGCTGACCATCTTTCTTTTTAACATTGGTCAATATTCCTTCATTCTACAATGCATAAAGACTGCGTATTATGCATATGCATATTCGTGGCTTATAGACGGTGTGCTATTCTGGGGACACAGTAAGAAACACACCAGTTTATTCGACATGAAAAAAAATATTTTTTTGCGTATTTTAGTTAACATCCAAACATCGGATAACTGCAGACCCTATTTTAAGTAATTGAAAATGTTAACCTTGTCGTATGTTATCTTAATAAAAGAAATGGAAATAGTATATATTTCTTAAAGTTTGTTTTGTTATTACATGAATGTATTCTAAAACGATAATAGTTTTGATATTCATTACTTCCTTCCATGGACCTAAATTGAATACAACTTTTAATTCTGATTTCCGAAGTCTTGACCTAAGACACTGACATCACTCATCACCTATATCACTCATCACCTATATCACTTAGCCAATCCGTCACATACACTGATTATATTGATGTACCGGCTACGGTTAATTAACAGCTCCCTTGTGATCAAGCATTGCCGGTATACCTAAACCGGATAAAGATGTTAGAAAAGGTTCAGAAGAAATTACCTAACTTTTTCTTCAATACAAGGAGAGACGCTCTACTAAAAGGAAAATTATTGATAAAGAATTATGTATTTCCAACTGAAGTCTTAATTATAATTATAGAAAGATCTATCGATCGCAATCTATATACACAGCTAATTGCAGTGAACCTTTATATGGATATTGCGTTCTTTAGGGTCATTGCCGTTGTACGATAAGATGTGTTGTTTTCTCTATATTTGGATAGTTGACATATATTATTACTTGTTTTCTTGATAGAATTGTCAAAATGTTTAATTAATATTAAATATAAAATGATATTTATAGGCGATATTTATGCTAAAGTTGCGCTAGTGTCAATTATGTTGCCACTAATATTGTTATCTCTAGTCCCGTCAGATAGAATGAGTGATTTATCTTCTACGTGTCTGATAATGAATAAATTATTCATACCTAATCGATGTTACATAGTAGCTAATTGATACGAACATCTTAGTAGTTTAGGATGGAGTATTTTATTGCTAGATAGAATTTTATTGCGAGTTCCCATTTTCTGCAGTACACGGTTGAGATTGCGCTGTTTTATATCGATCTGACGGGTGATATGAGCTTGAAATGTCACACTAATCATCGTAAATAGTTCTCAGAAGTAGCAAGCAGTAAGCATGGACTCGTTTAGACTTGCAGTGAGTTTGATCACAAATTATAATGGATCTGAGTTATTAGTGAAGATGTTATAGAAACTGGGAAGAAATTAGTAGAAAAGGATATATGTAATGCCGTTTTTAAATAATTTTATTATGTCTGCTCGTATTTTTTACCCTCAGGACTGAGTTAGCTATATGATATTATCTATAAAAATGCAAAGAAATAAAATTTAAATGTCTGTTTGTTACGTCAAAATAACGGTTTATTTACTAATAGCATAATATGAGAATAGACGACACTTATAACGAAAAAACGATTTTTTAATTTTTGTCTGTCCATCTGTCTGTTTGTACCGGGTAATCGCCGAAAAAATTGGACTCATTTTGACGGGACTTTCACTGGCAAATAGCTGATGTTATATGGAGTAACTTTGGCTACATTTATGTAAAAAAAAATTTAGGTTCCGCGCAAATAAAATAAATTGGTAATGGCGCTTAAATGGCGAACGCTGAGGTTACCATAGGAGGATATATCAAATGCATGCACTACTAACATAATTGTATTTCCTTGTTAGGATCTCCTTGTTATGATGTACATCAGCGTTTACCTTGACTGCCCGCGATACCCTCCCTGCCAAGCCAGATTTGGTAAGAGCCTGTAAATACTACTTTAGAACCCTGCTCGAAAATAGAATTCACCACAGTTCTCGACAGCCTGAGGTCTCTTAGCAAGTTATAGAGTGATTTCACTGGAATACCTCTCGCTCCCAGTTCCACCGCATACAAGTTGACCGCATAGCTGTTTTTGGTTAGTTCATTACATAGATCCTAATATTTATTCATTTTTATTGCGTGGTCTTCAGGTATATTAGTTTTCCACGATACAGTAAGTTCTACAAGTACTGTACGCTTGATTTCTCGAGTATAAAGAAATATGTCCTATCTTGATGACGAAATACCCACATCCTCTGGAATTTTATAATGTTTTTAATATGTATCCACTAAAATAGTCCAATCAGGTGCAGAACCTAGGATTAAGAAGGGCTTACTTTTAGTATTTACTGTTGAGCCTTCTTTTATAAAGTTAATTTGTCTCCTGTCAGTGGCTAATATTATAAAGCTCACGAGATTGTTTTTATTTTGTGTAGTTATTTAAACGTGCTAATCTCCGGAACTACGATTAAAATTACAAAAATTGTACAATTTAATAGCCTATGAATTGAAAAGATTATATCTTTATGCTAATGGAGTCAAGGATTATGAGAAGTTGTATTCAAGAACGGGAAATGAGAAAAAGAGGCTACACGAGTGCATTGACGGTGCGGTGGTGATTCGGTGGCATAAATTTAACAAGCAAGAAACCGTGGGGCACATCTAGTATGATATTTAAAAAAAATATCTTCTAGGTATTTTCAAGAGTCGGGCTTACTAATACACCACTAAGTTTATTGATAGATTTTATTTAGAATTTTCGATTACTCTTTTAAATTCTACAGCACATATCTATTTTCTTTCTCAAAGTATTAACAATCTATTAATAGGGACTAAAAACAATGTCTTCTTCAACCCTCTCATACTACGACCCCAACCTATCTTAGCGTATAATGAGTGTATTGACTCGCATAATTTCCGGGCGTATGAACTATCGGAGGACTTGTGCCTTCAACAACAATGTGCTAGGCTCAATTATTTATGTAAACTATTTTTAAACTTTCAACTGTTTCGTAGAAAATGAAATGAAAGTTTGAATGTTTTTTTTTTAACTTTACGTCGTAGAGACGCATACGCCGTTGTCAATATTGTAACTCTAGTGAAGTTTTCATTCGATTTCAGTTCTCAAAACAACGACGATCGGTGGTGGTAGCAACGGCAAATTCCAATGGAAGTGGTCGCTCTCATGTTGCCTGCCTCGTCTGAAAAACCTTATATCATAGGAAGAAGAGAACACGCTGCTCGGAAAGACGAATCCACATTTTCAAGGTATAACAAAGATATGAACTTACGAGATTGCTTGTTCGTGTCGAGATGTAGACTAACAACTAGCTGCAACCTTAGAGATCAGCTATCGTAATTCTGTAATGGAAGGTAGGTGATAAGACATGGCTAAATATTTTTTTCGATTACCCACCATGATAAAAAAGGTAAAACACGCTTTGCAAGGTAACTGTCCGCCGTTGCTGAAACATTTCTTCTTGATGTAATTCACAACGCGAGAATCTAACCGATGCAATCCATCAAATCAAATCAAAATAATCTTTATTCAATTTAGGTCCTAAGAAGGCTTTTATGAATGTCAAAACACTACTGCCAATTCAGAAAACGTCCCAGACATCGAGAAGAACAGGTAAGAAACTCGATCGGGCTTATCTTTTTTTTTACTGTACAAATGTTAATTTAACAGGCACAATAATAATAATTTAGTGGATGCACAGAGAGGGAGTCACTTCCAGACATCACTATCATTCACGATTTTTATAAACATTACACGTTCTTCTGTCGTTCACGCAAGCGAAGCCGCAGGATAATAGGTCTAGAAGTAGCAGAACCTATATCTATTCAAGATTATCATTCTAGATATCTTTAAAACGTTTTACTATACGTGTTATGGTCATAGTTAACAATTAAAGAGAATGAAAATCAAAGAGCTTTATAAGGTTCAATTTCGAAAAGGACAAATTAGCTCAATTCCTCAATTTACATTATGAGACCCCGCGAATCACTAAAAAACAACTTCCAGGAATTTAGTATTTTAACTTTGCCTTCCCAATACATCCTTGATAACTTAATGTATAATCGTGGAAACTTAGTCAAGTTACATTTTGTCAAAGATCAGCACAATGTTAGTACTAGAAACAGAGATAAATTAGTCGCACCGTATTTTAGACTAAGTAGGTCCAGTTATTTTTTTTAGGTAATAGTGTCAGGTTTTATAATAGGGTCCCGAAGCACATTGCAGATTTTACTGTCAAAAGGTTATTGGATGGAGATCATTATGTGAATGATAGTGGTGTCTGGAAGTGACTCCCTCTCTGCGCATCCACTAAATCATTATTAATGTTTTATATTAACACTTTTGTATAGTTGGAAAAAAGACAAACCCGATGGAGTTTCAAATCGGTTCTTCTCAATGACTGGTATATTTTTCGAACCGGCATTAGTGTTTTGACGTTCATAAGTACATTGTGGCCTAAATAGAATGAAGATTTTTTTTTATTTCGATCTGATTTGTCACTTCATGTTTCTCTCAAGATAAAAGGAAATATAGGCGCCTAAATTTTTTCTGTCACGTTTTTGTTAGTATTTAAGATCGGTATAAGGTTTCTTGAACAGAAACTTGGAGTAATTCATTATAAATGTTGCTTTAATAAAAATCTCATAGTTACATCAAATATAGCTTAATTATTCAGATATAAACTATGGACGGGTAAAGTAAATCTATACAGTTAATAAAACTGAAGTGTGTTTGTAATGTCAAAATAACAGTTTTTTACTAAATGCATATGAAACTATATACGATACCTATAACAAAAAGTCCATTTTTAAATTTTTTCTCTTTCTGGCTGTCTGTTTGTTCCTGGTAATCTCCGAAACGGTTGGACCGATTTTGACGGGACTACTTTTACTTTAGAAAAAGAATTTAGGGCTCCGCAAAAATAAAAATAAAACTGGTCATAATGAATTAATTCGGGCGCTTAAATGGCTTATGTTGAGTAAACCATAAGAGATATAGCAAATTAATGTAGCACATAATTATAGGCATTAATACTTACAAAAAAAAAATTGGTTGCCTGTAAAGTCGGTATACGGGCGAAAGTTACGTGACAACGACTTTATGTCTGTCTCTCTCGCTCTTAGGCGGGCTAACCATGCCCGAGTGGAAGGGACGCGTGCCTCTCACTCGCTCTCATTGTGAGCGCATAACGTGAGCGGAGCGTAACGCAGTTTCTTGAAGTGTCACCCGGCAAACCAATTTATAAGACGTTGTCACGTCAAAAAGTCCGGAACAATATACATTTATCTTCTATGAAACACCCACAATAAGCATTTTTATCTTTAAAATAGCCGGGAGCGGGGAGCAAGATTCGCGCGGGCATTCTGTAGTCCGCGTGAGCGAAGCGACGGGACAGCTAGTCCCAAATAAATTAAAATTTGCATCAAATAATTTCAAATTCACATTTTTCAGGTCACTTCATCGCATTTATCAAATCATCTGGAAAAAACTGTCTCGATCAACAACTGCACTGCAGCTGAATATGATGTATCTTTTATTGCACATCTGATTTAATTACCACCCGTAAGATGGAAATGTACAGGCAAACACTTACTGGTGTATCAGACACACTTCAAAGCCAGCTCTCTTTTATTAAAGATTTACATAAAACATGGTAAGTGGTTAAAACACTAGTAACTATTCAAAAACTTGTTTTATCGTAATTTAGGCATTTAAATATCCCGACTAAATCCATGGAGTAATCCTACAGTAAATTTGAATTTTCGGTGAACATAACATCTTAATAATGCTTGTGGTCTTTTTTTTCCAAATGACTATACTGCTAGCCGTAGGGGCTCTGAAGCCTTAGAAGGCTTTGACAGTTTCATCACGCTTGGGAGTGAGCGCTGGGCGAATAGCGCTCAAGGGTTCGAAAGTGGCCGAACCTCGGCTTGGCCTGTCGCATCTATATGACGCAATCAAGTCGTGACCTGCTTAATTCCCTATCTGTAGAAATTTCGATCTAACTAAGTCTACATATACATGTGTCTGCCTTCTGGAAGGAAAGAAGAAACATACGTATATGTATTTCGTAATCTGGTGTATTTATAGTACCTATATTATCTGATTATCATAATATGCTTACTACTATCTTGGACCTTGTCGCGTAAACAATTAATTTAAAGATAATAAAATGAAAATCAAACATAAAATAAATACATATATTCTCGAAGAAAATTTACAAATTGAAAGATTAAAAAAAACTAATTTAGAACTATTAAAATTTAAAATTAACTAAATTATTAGATTGTTCGGTACCTAGAGTTAATGTTTAAATACACATCCAAATCATATTAATTTCGTTCCCCCCTCGAAAATAACTCACTGTCCAGAAATTGATGTCCTCTGTCAAGTCAAGTATCAGTCTGTTATAAATCTTGAACAGACGAAGAAATCCCTCGGACATCAGCGTTCCTCACGATATATGGAAGTAGAAAATAAATCTGTAAAATAGTATTCCTTTATTTAAATAACAATTATTTTGTCGAATATTCTTTAGTTATTTCGTTATATATCATTTCGTTATCTGGGGTCTAATACCTATTATCAAAAGCCTTACCTTTTGATTATCAAAAGAATTGTATGGATGATAATATTGTTTATATATTTTTCTCATCATATTATGAGATAGTTATACTTTCTTCAAATTGATTAAAATATAACTAGATCTTAATAAATCTGCTGTCACACGTATTATTATTTTAGACACCTCCTCTTGAATGATGAGAAAATTTATTTTGTCTCCGGTTATCTTGAATCTTCGGTCTAATTATCAAATTTAAAACGTTCTTCCAGTCATTCAGCATTTTTTTACCTCCGAGCTGATGACATACGGTCTTCACAATTAACAAGCAAATTCTTTATGATGTCACGCAAAGCGTATGCGTTAAAATAAAATCGATGACATAATTAAACTGATAGAAACCTTCTGGTTTACTTAACGAAATATATAAATATGAGATGATAAAATATAAATACTAACAATAATATAATTAACACTATATATAAACGAAACAAATTAGTTTAAAAGCTAATCAATACAACCTTTTGACAAGCATCGCTGTATTACGGTATCTACACTTGAGAGTCAGACAACTTCTAATCTTAGTTGACTGTGTAGTTACTTAAAATGTTCTGTGATTATTGGTAATAATAAAAATAACTTATCGGTAAATAATAACACTAAGAGACACTTTCTCTATTGCAGGTGGAAGCAGTTATCAATCACCGCTAATGGTGAAAGAAGCAAAATCATATAACTAACAAAATATGGGCGTATTTTGTAAAGTAAAATCTTCATCAGTACTAATAGAAAAATTTCATCCTACTAATATAATAAATGTGAAAGTGTGTATGTTTAGATGTTTGTTACTCAGTCACGCTAAAACGGCTGAACAGATCTCAATGAAATTTGGCACACAGATAGTCTATGACCTGGAATAACACATAGGGTACTTTTTATCCCGGTAAACGTCATAGTTTAACAAGTGTTATCCTACAAATATAATAAATGGAAAGTTTTTATGTTTGTTACACAATCATGCAAAAACGGCGATTTTTTTGGTTTGTCGTGTTCCGTAATCAGTCTGTGTATATCCAATAATATGCATACGAAGTCGCGGGTACCATATAGTAATGTTATAAAACTCTGCTCAAAATCAATTTCTTAGTTTTTAGATAATATCCTGGAGATGCTATGTGTTCACTATAGTTCATTGCCATTTTGTAATAACCGCTTTTAAATGACTCAGTGATAGAGAGTCAATATTTCTGAGAAAAGGCACAAGTTTTAATTAAACCAAATTATGATGTATTATTGTTGTCTTTTATTTCCAAACATTGCGATATCGATAGTTCTTTGTACCTAGTTGCTATATAATAATATATCAGTCATGCCAGTTTCCTCGTGCTGTTTTTTATTTTACCTTCACCATCATTTACGAATTTAGAATTACCTACTTGATTATTTGTAAGTAAATGTATTTGGATAACCGATGCAGTGGAAGAGTTTTTCAGTGGAGAAGATATAGTGTAAGACGCCCAAAATACAGATGGAAGGCTGCTGGAGGTAACTGGATGTGGAAAGCCCGAGATCAGATCTGACGGTGAACCTATGTTCTACGGTGGAATACGAATGTCTGATGATGAGATTTGGAAAAAATCCACGGTAAATGATGGGGCATGCAACACCTATGGACATCAAGAAATGACACTAACCTTAATATTCTGACCATAACGACTTTATGTTTATACACTCGTGAAAATACTGAATTATGATGGTAGTGGTCAGTTTATCGCTTTTTTACCGGATATATTTCGGCGAGTGTGCATTGGAATTGCAAAACTTAATTCCCCCATCCTCTTTCCACCATCGGAAGAGAAGAGACACGGCGAAGCGTCATCAATTTATGGTAGTTATTCCACCAGGCGCACAAGGCATTTTGCTAGCACATTTATAATGCGCACCGCTAAAGAGTCGAACATTTCGCCGGATTTCGTATTTCCCGATAATTATAACCTGGATATCTTCAAGTTTCGAATGAATAGGTACTTTCTAGGTAAGCATGCTCCATCACATCACTTACGATAAGGTGAGATAGTGGTCCAATGCAAGCTATCCATTGTAGAAAAAAAAAAATTTCAAAGTTGCTACTCTTGAGCGGCTTGTGTGCAAATGCACGAAACCAACCGCACCCTATATGCTTGTACGAGCATTAGTCCTTGGTGAGAGAAATAGTACGTGATTAGTGATTAGGTAGGCATGAAACTAGGTTAGGTACATACAGCACGCGGTAGAATTCCATCGAGGAATAATAATTAACACTAATAAACTTTGTCCCGTACTCTAACTAAATAATTGTAAACAATTTATTATTGATAAGTTCACATCCTCGTAATGTTTACTCGTATGTAATATCACATTGTTGTTAATATCAACTTAGAAACATAATGTAAACCAATACCACTATGAACTTTGTCAAAACATGATAAAATAAATGTAGTTATTTCATTACTAACAATGCATCGAGATTTGTTTTATTCATATTTTGAATACCAGAAATAAATATAAAATAGTACCTAATCTTAGTAAGATAAAAGTTTTTTAGGTAATTGTGTTACGTTCTCCAATAAACTTTATAAGCAAATTACAGATTTGCTAGGTAATACGGTTCAAGAATTATGTAAAAAGAATTTTGATATTAATGAATGTTTTCTCTGGATCTAAAATGCACAAAATATTTTTGATTCCGATTTCATTTTATACACGATGATTTGCTGCAATGAAATTATTTTATAAGCTACCTAACGTAAGAGAAAATAGGATGTAAAATAAGTACTATTGCATGGAAAAAAGAGATGCAGCAACTACTTCTTTTTGTTTACAGATGGCAATTCAAGTCTAATTAGTAAGATAACTTGACAATAAAATCTGTTCGTTTTCATGTGAATATCATGTCGATATTTGCAGCCTAATCAAGTCAATGACATAGTTTTTTGATAAGTACAGTCAACGTTCGACATTGAACCTATACGTGATTAAAGTTATTATCACAAACAGCTAATGTCATTATATTACTTAGGTATAGATGGTTATTTATTTTAAATACATTTTACAAAGTTTTCAAGATATCTTGTAAGTTTTGTTCATGCAATACCTTACGAGCTTGTTTTTTGTTTTGTGTATTTTCTACATAGAAAAAAGTATTCATTAATTAGACTCTAGGCTACAAATTTATCACTACAATCTTTATGCGTTTATGCAAACACCAATAGAGTTTTGATCTAGTTATAAAATTATGTACTGGGCTTTGTATACAGAAAAAAATCAAATGTGAATCATTACTTATTAGTAATGATAATTACTAATGATTATTAGTAATGATAGGGATATTTCCCTGCCGTGATGATTAACGATACGATGACGTAAATGATGAAATGTTTGTTTGTTTGAATTCACTAATATTTAGAAGTACTAATTAGACTTGAAAAAATATTTTTGCAGATTATAGTATATTTATTGAGGATACGTTATAGGTAATATAACTTAACGCATCCTCCAAAGAAACGGAGCATTAAACATAAGTGTCCATTATTCTGGAAAGGCAATTACGGGAAGTGAGAACAAAAAGCCGTACTGGCCCTTGCCAGTCTAACTTGTCAAAGTTTAAGTTAAAATTAGTAAACTTAACGCTAGAAAAACATTCAATGAAAGCGGTTTTCAAATGGCGCAGAACTCTCAAAATGTTATGGGTGGTAAAAATTTTGAAAAACAAAAGGTTGCTTCCATGACTTGCTTTGACTATAGCGGTGAAAGAGGTGGGACTGTGTTGAAGGCTAATTTAGCAACCCCATGGTCAAATTTACAGCACCAGTTGGCTAAATTGGAACAAAGCTTAGTTACATTTCACATTCGTTTAATAATCTTTAATAACTGTATTGATTGAAACCTAACATAACATAACATACCATCACGCCTGCATCCCCGAAGGGTTAGTCAGAGGTGTATCAATGTACACCCACAGTTCGCCGAGTATGTTTTTAGGTCCCATGTAATAGGGGGCGAGCCTATTGCCATTAATCGGGCACAAAGCCCCCAATAACACTATTCTCGACCTGGGAATCGAACCCAGGACCTCGATAATAGCATAGCATAGATTAAAACCTATTAAAAGTAAAGTCTATAGACTGATGTTTTATTTCATTTAGAAATACTTTTTTTAAACCTATAAATAATATATTTAATATGCATTTAAAAAATAAATGGTCTAAATTAACGACTTTATCGTAAGCGATTCTCATGTTGTAGGTATATAGCTCGAAATATCCGCTTAATTAATACAAAGAGCTTACTACTATAACTTCGCCACAAGGCCAGTCCTGCCTTTTTTAATCGACTTCAACAAAATCTGGAAGGTTACTGAATTCGAATGTATATTTTTATTTATTTATTTATTTACACATTATGCGTTAAATACGCAATGGCGGACTTAATGCCTAAGGCATTCTCTGCCAGTCAACCATTAGGTGATGCAGAGATAAATGTTGGTAGGTGTAAAAGGTAAGGGTTTTTTGAAATTGTGTTTAACCTATTTAATATCACAATATATAAATAAAATATCAACACCAAAACATAATATATATAAGACATATATACTACACATATACAATACATACACATAACAACATCATACATAAATATCAATACAATAAATAAAAATATAATTAGTCAACATTAAGTACTAAATACAGCATTAACCAGATAATTCTTTAATTTTTATATGGTTGTTTAGCTGTACCTCCTTTGTTTATAAACCGATTTGAATGATTATTGTTTTGTTGGATAGAGGATACCTCAAGGGTGGTCCCATTTAAATTTTATTGACATTGGACCTTTAACTTCGAAGATACACCAGGAAACTCTTCAAAATTATTGGATGTTGGTTTTGTTTTTTGTTAAAATTGTCTCGTTTGAAGTGAGTTATCTATAAGTATATTATTATGTGAAGTAAAAGCTTTCTACCCCTTTTTAGTGTATTGCGTGCACGGAAGACTGTGAGATTTGGCATGGTTAAAGTTTATATGGAGAAGGAGTGCAGAAAGCTAAAATTTATCTATAATATCTGTTACTAATATATTAAATAAAATTAATGAATACTGCGAACCCTAACCCTCACTCAACGAAATGTGACTGCAAGTGATGTAGATAATACTAAAAATGTCAAACAGAAAATAGTCTATGATCAAAAAGTCGCTGGTTGAATTTCGAGCTTAGGGCGATCGCTAGTAAATATAATTTTCTCAGATTCATGTTAAGTCTGGAAATCAAGAAAAGACTAATCAAATAAGATAAAATATCTGTTACTTAGTGACAGCTTTTTTCAGAACGGAACTATGCGTATATTATTTAATCACCGGTTATAGATAAAATAGTTTAAGAGAAATTACAATAATTAATGATGCCAGTGAAAATTTATTTATACAACAGAGTATTGTGTAAAATATGAGATACAAGTGGTGTTTATAATAACGGGTACGTTGCTCTTTTGACTCTCAGATAGATATAAAAGTACAAAGCCCCTGAGGAGTACAGAGACTCCTTCCGTGGGAAGGTAAGCAGACAACATAACTTTTTATTACCTGATTACGGCGAAGACAAAACGACCCAAAGGATTTCAGCAAACTATGTGTGTATCTTCACCTGTTCCCGCATATCTTCTAATAGTAAATTATTTCTTCTTTATTTAACAAATGAGGTATCGTTAGAAGCTTCTAATCGTCCGCTGTTTATAGGCAATGTGACGTCACACTGAATTCAATATGACGCCCTCTAGAGGACATACAATTTCCGTATAAAAATATATTTTGTAACTAGCTGTGCCCGCGGCTTCGCTCACGTGGACTACAAAATGCCCGCGCGAATCTTGCTCCCCCGCTCCTGGCTATTTTAAAGATAAAAATGCTTATTGTGGGTGTTTTTAGAAGATAAATGTATACTCTCCCGGACTTTTTTGTAGGTATTTTTAATAACAAAATTATGTAGTACATTAATTTGCTATATCTCTTATGGTTAACTCAGCGTAAGCCATTTAAGCGCCGGAATTGATTAACCAGAGACAAGTTTTTTTATTTGTACGGATCCCTAACATTTTGTTTAAAATAAAAATAAAATTAAAGTTCAATTCTGATAAATAGTTTAGAAGATATGCGGGAACAGGTGAAGATACACACATAGTTTGCTGAAATCCTTTGGGTCGTTTTGTTTTCGCCGTAATCAGGTAATAAAAGTCGTAGTAATAAGTTATATTAGATCTATGTGATCCGCTTCCATTTATCTTAATACTCTTATTTTCGTATATATGATGTATTTTTTATTGTTTAATTCCCAGGGCATTGGTTAGGTTAATGTATTCGTCCGTTCGGATATCATTTATAATACGATCCTTTTAGTTTATTATAGAATGTTTTATATAATTTTTATCATATTTAATTATAATACATTGTTTGTTTACTTTTGAAGATTGTTAACATGTCAATTTCTGTTACGTGTGATAGTTTTAGGGTCATGCGCTGTTAGGAGTTAAAGATAATGTTTTTCTTGAGTCCCAAAGATCGTTTTATTTAAAAAAAATGTATTTTATGCACAGACCTACAACATTACGCTACGCTAATTTTGTGATATATTAATAAATATATTATAATTGGTAAAATGATACCAAGTAATAAAATTTGAAAGTTGCTTAAGACAACGTAAGAACCTAATTCAATCTATTTTCATATGGTTGAAATCTCATCTGGCGAGATTCCTACTGTTGTGGTGGTTCCTGCTTCGAGCCTGCATAACACTATATCCAGGCGGACCCAATACTACGCCGATCACCCGAGTGCGGCTCACATTGATCCGGTTTCTGGATGGTGTCAAATCTTGCTGTGAGTTGCCGTGGACCGATCATCCAAGATCACGAGATTCTAGCTCGTGATCCTGACGCTGAATTATCTATTGTTGGAATCTTATCAAATTTGGATGTTGTGAAGTGGATTGTTAAAATGGATAAGGACTTTGTTTTTTTTTTTAAATTTCAACTTTTATAAAAATATATTACATTCCTTTGATGTCCTGGAATTATATTTATATTAGATTTTATTTTTCTTTCATTCCATATTCCCTTTTGACTTTTAATTCTCTTATATCATTACTTAAAATAACTATATATCATAGCACTAAGTTACTCCCTACAAAATCAGCTATCTATCAGTTCCGTCAAAATCGACCCAACCGTTTCGGGGATTACCCGGAACAAAGAGAGAAATATTTTAAAATTGGATTTTTTGATAAAGGTATCGTAAATACTTTCATATGCATTAGTAAAATGCTGTTATTTTGACATTACAAACAGACTTTTCAACTATATTAATTGTGTAGATGTGCTATGTTGGCTATCAAGTGAAAAGGTTTAATCCGCACATTTGGAGTGTTTTAGTTTTTAAACTTATTTAAATATTCATAAATAAATTTATTTTTTGACAGTGTCTGTATTGTTTACTGTTATTATTATTTTCGGTGGATATCCAGAGATAGAGTCACCTAGAGATATCACTCTCATCACGTAATTATCAACCCTTACGAGAATACATCTGAGAGTTGGCAACTTTTGGAAAATTGTTTTATTTATTTTATTTTATTAAATAGGTACAATTACAGATAACAGATTGATAATTACATAAATAGTTTGTGGCGCCTCATTCGCCACTATTTTTGTACTGGCTGTTTCTTATTGTTAATATTAAAAAGTACTTAGGTGATGACATATCAGATAGAGATATGAAATTCAGACGGTTGGTTTCACGTCACGTTATGTACTAAAACCTGTATTATTTTATTACAAAGTAAATGTGCTATAGCCCTACTGACTAGCATTATTATTGAACACGCCAAAAGTTAGACAATATTATAACATGATATTGTATTCTCTTTGAACATGACAAATCTGACATTCAATTACAAATTGTACACGACATTCACATATAAACGTAAAACACAGTTAGATTATCGCAAACATATTAATAAATAAATTTTATAAATTTATACACACATTCTAGAAATTACAGCGGGATTAGTGATTTCTTAAATTTATTTACATTATCATGAATTATGTCTTGGTGAAAACACCACATTCATTATAATATCTGCACATTCAAAACAGGGGATTATTTTTCGACACATTGTTATTTGCAGGTGGTATGTGGAATAATTGAGGTACTCGTACTGATTTTAAAATGAAGTTGTTCAAGTAGGTTGCTGCTAAATATACCATTTGCAATTTTGTACAGATTGCATAAGTCAGCAGCACACTCCTCCTGTCTTCAAAACTTTTGAGTTTGAAATTAAGGAGTCTGTCTTTATATTCCGGCAATTTATTCCTTAGTCCTAGTCTACTACACAGTATCCTGAGAAAACAGCGCTGGACTGACTGTATCATATCTATATGAGATTTATAGATCGGGGACCATACACTTGAACAATATTCCAAAATACTACGTACTAAGGAAACAAACAGGGTAATTCATGACTTTTAAATATATTTTTTAAATATTTTTTATATACTTTTAAACATTTATTTTAATTGGTTTGGCTGTGCGTGTAAGAAACCCGAGCATTCTGTTTGCTTTACCAATAATGGAGTCAAAGTGTGATCTAAATGATAGATTAGAGTCAATCATGACACCTAGATCTCGGACGGTATCAGTTCGATCAATATCAACTCCCCCTATGTTATAGTTGAAAACATAACGAATTTTGTTTTTGGTGAATGTAATGGTTTGACATTTCTTTATATTGAGTTATTTTAGTTACTTTCCATTGAGATAGGTAGATGTCTTCTTTCAAGGATTTGTTAAATATTATTGAGAGGGGTTTGACTAAAGCGTCTGCGCATAAACGTACAAAGAAAGGTGGAATACCGTCTGGGCCAGCACTTTTTTGTGTGATGTCAATCCGTTTTATTAGAACATGGGTCGAGTGCATTGGTATTTGTAACTTATCAATAGAATAATTCGAAGAGGTAAATTAAGGCGTATAGTTTATTGGAGAAACACTTTATATGTTGAAAATAACATTTATGCATTCATTTTTTAATAATGAACGATAAAAAAGGATTTAAAAATATGTTTTCATTTAGATAAAAATTCACCACAAAAACGTGGCATTATGGTCCCGTGACGTCCCTATTCATTTTGTATGATAACAGTGACAAATGTGACAACTAACGCAAGAGTCTAACCTTAATATTTTCCGAATGGTGACCTCACATTTTCTAATAGGCGTTTCAAATCACGTGACTCACAGACAAAAAATATCAATTTTCCCTTTGGAAAATATATAAAAAACTACTTTTTCCAGACTTGTATTGCTTTAGGCTTTGTTCCTATATACCAATAATTTACTTTAATATTTTGACAAGCAGTCAAGTAGCAGTTATACATGTTTCTTGAGTTTATTACCTGGTAAATGAGTTATGTGCTTGCATATACATATATAATGAGAACCTAACACACACAATTACCTACAAAACTTTTATTAGCCTTACTAAATCTAAAACATACTATAATATTTTATATTTATTTTTAGTATCGTACTTACCTACAGTTCCGCTTCTTAGAATCTTAGCATGAGTTATATTAGCCTATAAATTTTTCTCAATAAATAACATACAAAATACATAAACAATTTTTCACATTTCAGTGGTAGTTCCTGAGATTAACGTTCAAATAAACAAACAAAACACAATCTGTGCTTAAAATATCGTCTATTGAAAAATGACGACGATGTAATTTGTCGCTAATTGATACACATTCTTTAGAGAGATTATACATATGCAGGCGAGAATTTTAATGTGAGTTCCATTTCTTTTTCAAGTCTAAAGTACAAGATATCTGAATATAAATTTGTTACTACTCAAATAATGATATAAAATTGTATAATTTGATTTCCTATTTTTAGAAAATTATTTAACTAAAGTTACTTAATTAATGTAAATTAAGCGGTTCAAAATTTACCGTGGTCTATGAGCGCCTGTAACACCTGAGTTATAATTAACGCGTTGCTGACTTTGAAACTCTTCTATCAGGTGCTCTGGAAACTTGACTCATTGACAAAACACAGTACAAGCTTATTTGGCTACGATTTTCTGTAGGGTTGAGGTTTTCCAACAGATGGGCTGCCATAAGACAGTAAAACCTCCTTATATATGCGTGTCCTACTACAGGTCCTACCTCTCTCAAGAAGAATATAAGAGTAGACGAAGACCGAAGAAGGTATGGATGTGAGAAGCATGATAGGCGTTTAAAAGGTGTAAATACTGTAATAACAGTTAGCGGTGTGGAAGGGAGAACATGTGCCGGTCCTATTTCATTGTGATAAGGGTTACAAAAATAATTGAATGCAAAAATAATCATTTTAGATAAACAAAGTTCAAAGGGACAGAGAAAGGTTGACTGCGTTTGAGATGTGGTATTGGTGAAGGACGTGGAAGATTAGATAGACAAAGATGATTACAAATAGGGAAGTGTTAAAAATGGTTGAAGGGGAAAGACAGTTGTTGAAAAACATAGAGAACAAACGAGGAAAGATGATCGGACATTTGATACGGCACGACAATTCTTTAAAGCAATTTAGGAAGGATAAACTGTAGGAAAGTGAGAAAGGAAAAGAACTAGACGAAGCTATTCCAACAAGTGAAGGATAGAGTGGAAGTCTTGTCGTATCAAAATGTCAAAAAGGCAGATAATAGGGAGCAGTGATATTAGCTTCACTGAAAAAAATAATTGAAGAAGAAACACAGCTGCTAATGTGTACTAGTTTCATAATGAAACACGTGCGTTAAGACAAACATCCGGAACTGATAACAATTATAATATATATATATTATAATTACATTGTCACAAGAGAAATTAGCACAATATAACTGAGTGAAATGCGATTGTAATTTGTATTTGATTTAATAGTTGTATCGCAAGTGATGTTATTTTGCTGGTAATACAATTTCATATGCTCCAACTCTTGAGCTGACTGTCAGCTGACACTGAAAAGAATATAAGACCTAATGCGGGATGAAAATGTACAGTATGTAGGTAGCTATATATATATAATTGTATCGTAAAAACAGTTATTTAATTTGGCAAACAAAAGTAACTAAAATAGTATTATACAGGTTTAGGCATTTAGGATTGAATGCTAATACAGATAGACATAAGGCAAACGTACTAAGTGTACCCCAAGGTTTCATACGTATTAATACCAGAAAATCAAAAATCAAAATAAACATTTTTATTTATTTAGTATTTACGTTGTGTTAAGATGATAATATCAATGTGACTAAATTTGCTTAGTAAATTGTTTTTTGATTGTCCATAGAATGTTATAAATGATTTTTGTGCAAGAGGTTCAGTTTTAGAGTAGTGACCTTATACAATAACAAAAACAAGGAAGGGTACAAAAGTAACATGTTACTTAGATCGAATACTACCGCTGATACTACTACACTGGTATAAGTACCGCATTTAATTGGAGTATCTTTACCCTAGCTGACTTTACACCATCTTTCGTAAAGAATCATCATTTGCAAATCAAAGCAATCCACGCTTCAAGCTATACTGAACATACAAACCGACTATGTTAATTATTTATTTGTAAAGTGTACCTCAGAATAATTATCAAGTTTGCTACAGCCAGAACTTAATAGGCCCCAAGCAACTATTACACAGCCAATTCCTTTTTTAACCTAACATATAAAACGTCTGCCGAGAGGAAAGTTATAAAGGCCTGTATCATATCCATTTTATCGAAAATATGATTGATAGCCGAAAATCAAAGTAAAAGTACAAAGTGTTACTTTTGTACCCAAATATTATACAACAATAAAGTCAGTTAATTTCAGCTAATTTACAATTATTTCTTTTTGAATCATCAAATATACATAATAGTGAAGTAAACAGAACGTACCAAAGCTCAATCCTCGAAACTACGTATATAAGCACTTTATATTTAATAGTAATCTATAATAATTATTATTAAATATCAATTTCCCTTACCATTATGTAATACAAGGTGTCCAGAAAGGGTATCGGGTATTTGTAAGTTCAATGAAACAAAAATTATTTGTATGCAATAAAAAAGTTTATTGTTTATTATTAGTATATGAATTGGAGAATTATTTGGAAAATATGATGTTATCCAAATGATGACCGTTACGTTGCTGGCACTCTTCTAAACGGAAACGAAGATTGGCGATAACACGTTGACACATAGCTATCGATATTGCTGCCATTTCTGACCTGATGTTTTGCTTTAACTGGGTTAGATTCGTCGGATTGTTTTGATAAACCTTACTTTTAAGGTATCCCCATGCAAAATAGACAAGCGGGCTAAGGTCGGGGCTTCTGGGAGGCAAGTAGATGTTATCCCTTCGCGAAATGACTTTATTAGGGAATAATTCGTTAACAACTTCCATTGAGTCATTTGAGGTATGGCAAGTGGCCCCATCTTGCTGGAACCACGTTCTTGAGTTGAAACTTGCAAACTCCTGCAACTCTGGGACCAAAATATTTCGCAACATATCGCAATAACGGTCAATATTCACATTAATTGCTCGGCCTCGTTGATCTCCATGAAAATAAGGACCAATTATGCCTTTAGCAGACAAAGCGGCCCAAACAACGACCTTTGGGCTATGCAGGAGTCGTTCATGCTTTCGTCTCGGATTCTCCACTGCCCAGTACCGACAATTCTGCTTATTAACATGACCATTCAGGTGAAAATTTGCTTCGTCACTGAACAGTATGTTGTTAAAGTTGTTAAATCGCTGCAGCATTTCGTTCGCAAAATTCAGTCGATTAGCATAGTCCGTATCCTTCAATTCTTGAACCAATTGAATTTTATAGGCTTTTAGATGTAAGTCTTTCTTTAAAATCGAATGTAAAGACGATTTTTTGATGTTCAACGCTTGGCTTCGCTTTCGGATGGATAAAGACGGATTTTGACGAACCGACGCCTCAACTTCTTCAATTGTTTCTTCATCGCGAACTGAACGAGGACGACCAGAGTTTTGAATTTTAATTGTCGCACCTGTATTCTCGAACATCCTGACCCATTTCCTAATGCTATCGTCACTTGGCGCGTGGCGTGTACGATATTCCGCACGATAGAGACGTTGAGCAGTCACTATTGAATCACCATTACGATAATACGCTCGTACGCAAAATGCGCGATGCGTCCCCGAGTACTGTTCCATCGTGACTAAAACTCCACAAAATGGCGGACGCCACGAACCCCTCCCCGCACCCTTTAGACGCCCCGTTTCGAATATGGCGCGAAAACAAATACCCGATATCCTTTCTGGACACCTTGTATAAATGATACTGCTGTGAAATTTTAACACTATTCCTTAATAGATGGATGTAACTAGTTGTTTTAAGATCGCACGTGCACAAACAGAATTTGCAATAACGTATTTCTATCTATCAAACTCTGAAACAACATGGTAACAGATATTCTAACATATCTATCACGTTATTAGATAAGGGAAGAGATGTTATAAATACTATAATATTAATACAAAATTAACGCTAACCTTTGTACGTGCTGTACCTACTAACTCTTTATCAGCTGTAAATATTGTCGTTATGTGAGTTTTAGACTTCTAACTCTTAGGGCGGCTTGCGCAACATTGCATTTAACGCATCGCTTAACAAAATTAGTTAATTACAATTAGCCTCATAAATAGATTTATCATAAACGCATTTAGGGTCATCTTGCACGAGATATACTGTGCGCTGATTTAGTTAAACATAATTAGCGAGTCGGTAAGACGGTCTCTGCGTTCCGTTTCACATTGTGACGAGTTTCTTATCCCGAAAAGCGCGATGATTTATAAAACTTAGGCATATAGTATATATAATGAAACGTGCGTAGTTGGATGTCATTCTTTGTTGTCTGTCAAAATCAATTGAATAACATGAAAATAACATGTTTATCGCTAAATAACCATTTGTAATGTCATGGCATTTATAAAAAATGACTAATAATAAGATTCTAGTAAGTCTAAACGTACTAAATTTTAGTTCATTTTTGTCTAAGAATTTTAGAAGTAACAAGTAACAAACCATGTAGATTTTCATTGTCAAAGTTATTAAAATAATAAATATTTTGAAGACAAAACTACTAATGAACTGGTTTTCAAGAATATGTATTTATCCGTATTATGGAAGTTCATAACTATTACATTGGCTGATTTTAAAAAAAAAAACAATGTCTAAACACTCTTTGGAACATTTAAAACGGACTTCAAATTTTGATTTTGAATATATATATACAGTGTAAACTCTTTAACTCTTTATAACGAAACTCAAGAGACTGAGCATTTTTTGTCGTTATAGAGAGTTATCGTTATATGGAGTGAACAAAAAAACAACCAAATTAACAAGAATTTTTAATATGTATGTCCAAAGGATTACGTTATAAAGAGTTTACACTGTATATATATATATTATTTCGAACCCTATGAGCATCTGTGAGTATAACAGGTAAATTAAAAAAGTATTCTATATGTTCCCGTTCCAGAGAAACATAAATTCCAATAATCTGATTCAAAATAAAAGCCTGTTATATCATGATATGTCTTCTCTTTTCTAACTTGGCACGTATTCCTATTTTTCAGAAGAGCATTACTGCCATTATCGAGTGATTACAGAGTGGCCTGTCCTTTGATGATTAAAAGTACCTATTCTAACAAAAACAGTGGCTTCTTGTAAGATTACCACCCTTACTATATTATATAGTATCGTACTATATTTTAGTCAAATGTACTATAGATTATACAAAAATAATATAGTATGAAACATACTATATTTTCATCGCTAATTATCGCTAATTATTCGCTCTTATTTTATATTATTTTGTTAAATTAAACATAAAGGCAAATTATCATTGAAATTTATTTTCATTTTTTCAGTCATATTTTGCATCACATTTCACAGACCACAGAATCTTTTCGTTGAGTTTTCCATGTATTCAACAACTGTCAAGGATTTTTCTTTCAAATTTGTTCAGGCATTTAAAAGTTTTGGCGGAATAAAGAAACTCACATACATGAACCCTGTAAGCATTACTCTTTTTTTGGGCAGTTGAATAATAATGTACTTTATTTTTTCCTAAGTTTCCCAAAAGTACTATATTTTTTTCATTATTTTTGAAAAGTACACTATTTTTCTTCCAAATAAAGTGGCAAACCTAACTCCCTTGTTAGAAACTTTTGTGGCCAATAACCAAGCTTTATTATGGAAAATTCTACCTGTATTATAAAACATTATCAAACAACACAATTTTATGAATAAAAAACAAAAAGTACTGCACGACAGCTTGAGATCCCGCCAAAAACTCATTTATAGTCAAAATGTCTCTCTATTCATATACATATATACATAAATCACTCCTCTTTCCCAACGGCGTAGGCAGGGACCACGTCCTTCACTTCCTACAATCTTGGCATACATCTTTCGCTTCTTCAACATTCAACCATCTTCCATGCATTTCTTTTTCTACCTGCATAATTGAAAAGAGTAAAAACCTTGCTACAAGTAATTTTTGTTTATATCTCACCCTAACAAAGTAAAGATCCTTAAGTTAGAATAGAAAAGGTGTGTTTAAAAAAAAAGTTCCTATAAATATGCCTAGCCTACCTAAACCTGAGAGCATAAAAATCCAAAAATGTCGATAGTTTTACACAATCCAATAAAAATCCAATAATTCGGGAAATTAATTTATTTCTCATAAAAATGTCGATAGTTTTACACAAAGTATAAAAAATTGCCTACATGGATGCGTTGGCGAGGTTTGTCGTATAAAATTAACACGGGTAAATTAGCACAGCTACTAACTACTAAATCCTTGTCTAAGTTATGACACAAATAGGTGACATACCCATGAAAGTTAAGTTGAGATGGCTTGTGAGTCAATACTGGTTACTGGTCGCAGCCTTCGAACCCGAGCATAAACGGCCACTTCTAATTTGCGCCAGAAATAGGTTTAGTTGTATTGCATTTCTACAGCTAAACTTTTCCCACATTATGCCCATAATTTATGCGTCAAAATTCTTAATATGATTTTTAACTGTAAATATTATTTATAAAGTAGAAAAAAAAAGATAGACCAAATATAATTTCTTCGGCTCTTCGCGAAGACCGGGATGTTTGTTCGAACCGTTTTGACGTTCATAATTGCCTTAAGATTTAAATTGAATAAATGATTTATTATTATTTACATTATTAATTCGCTAAAACCAATAAGTGAATAAGGAAGATATAGTAACAGTGTAGACGCGGCCTACAATTTAATATTATTTCGAATATAATTCGGAGGTATATGGTAGGCGGAGGGAACGCGTCTATATAAGGGGGTGCCGCGATGCGCTAACGCATTGCCTTCTAGCAGAGGTCGGACCATAGTATTCTGGCTCAACAAGACTGATTTCTAATTTGTAGTGAAATACTTTTACCCCTGACAAAATGGGGAAAAGTAGAATTAGCTTATTTAGTGTTATATTAATCATTTCCGTTTTATGGAAACCAGTTTATAGTAAGGGTGAGTGAAATTTATTATCTTATTTACCTCAATATTATTATTTTTTATTTATCTTCATCATTTTTATTTTATTTATACAAAATGATTTTTTTTTTATACAAAAATATTTCTACATACTTTTAAAAGATTCGTTACAATTTAAATTAATTTCTATCTTAAATTACACGTATAATTTTCAATGTTTAATATAATTACTTATACTTTACAGTCAATCACTTAACTTACTTATAAATTGGTACGGAAGTTACATATTTACTTAAATTAATTTGTATTTTACCACTATAATAATAATAATATCAGCGCTACTTTTGCGCAAAAGCAAATAAGCCTAAAAGAACTTCCCTTTCAGAAATATCTGAATAAAACTCTAATGTATAATATATAATGTTGCAAATAAATTCTAATGTGCATGTATTAGTTTGGCGTAGTAAATATTATCATATTTTATCCATTATTAGATTATTGATTTATTGTTGAACTAGCTATAAAATCTGTGTTTCGTATAAATATAACATTATATATGCATGAAAATAAATAACAACAAATATCTGCAAAATGTCTTCCTAACTCACATTGAAGTCGACTATTTCATACCTACCAATAATTAAACCGATTACCGAAGCATTTAATATAAGAAATTGTAACTGGGATATCATCATTTAATAATAATATCTACAATTGAATTATGTGTGGAAAATATATAATGTAAAGTAGAATAACAGGGATCCTAATATGTGTCAGAGGAGAGGACCTTTAGTAATTAAATACAGGCGCTCAGTCAAAACCGATTACCAATTTATATACTACAAAATCTTCGTAAGGTATACAACGAAAAGGACATAAATAAATGTTTGAATGTGTCATGGTCGTATAAAAGAAAAATGTA
Source organism: Saturnia japonica (assembly GCA_033032175.1). Taxonomy (NCBI): domain Eukaryota; kingdom Metazoa; phylum Arthropoda; class Insecta; order Lepidoptera; family Saturniidae; genus Saturnia; species Saturnia japonica. Next base: position 800,687 of record CM065332.1, read on the forward strand.
ACTATATATAATCGATTTTATTCGCTTTAATGATAAGCAAATTCGTTGCACAGCAAATAAAACTATAGAAAAATAACTCGCATTACTACTATATTAGTCATAGGAGTCTTAATACAGTTAGCACGTTTTTCAGAGCCTTTGTGACGTCACAAACTGTTCATCTGTTCCAGAAATTCAAAATATAATAGATTTCAATTATTTTTTTAGGTACTTATAAGCTTTCCTTTATTTTTTAACTAGATAAAACAATTATTTCTTTCATATTCTTCCAGAGATTGTTAAAAAATTATAAAAACTAAAAATTTGTTGATGGATGAATTCTACAAAGTTTTTTTTTAGTACAGTTACTATAGACCGGCTTAATGGAAATATCATTCGAACATCATCATAAAACCCTATATAATTCAAAATAAAGAACAACTTACTCCTCAAAGGTATCAGCCTATTTGTAACTCATCTCACTCCGGTTTAAAAAATGGAATTATGGATAATTCTATAGCCTATAGTGACCACTTAAAATCTGGAGAAATGCAACCGTTCTGCTAAATCTCTTTTATTTTAGAAAGTACTTGAAAGTATCTTTAATTAAGTGAAATTGTATATGCATGAGGAATGGTAAACTGAATAAAAATTGGTAAATCAAAGTATTTTTCATGAAGAAGATTTTTTGCTATTTTTGTACACGATAGATGGCGCTTAATTCGAGTAATGACTAAAAAAAATACAAGGCAATATTAGTAAGGTCAACTAGTATCAAATAAAAAATTACCTCTTGCTTTTCATCGGACATACCAAAGCGTAAGGTCCACAAAAAGATAGGTTTACAATTCTTAGATAAAAACGGAACTTCTCTCAATGTCAGTTCGTGTGAATATAATTCCAGAAGATCTCATTCAATTTACATTTTTTTTAAGCCACAGATAAAATCCCTTATCTTTAGAAGGTGTTTATTTTGTTACGTTAGGTAATTTTATGGAATTGATAATTTCTTCCTTCCTTCCATAAATCAATGATAAACCAAGACGGAATAATATTTATCCGCTAGTTCATTCTCTTTCAATACTTTGCCTAAGCCGTTACTTATGAAATACTATAATGGTATAAATATTGTGACATTTACGTTATTAGTATGGGTCAAATTTTGCAACAGAATTTTAAAACTGTTATCCCCAACCAATTGTGTTGAAATTTTCCATACACGCGTAGTTTGGATGACAATATATGATTAGTTAAATGACGTTATTATAAATCCAATATCGTGAGCTCCTAAATTTTGAATGAACCCCCATGATACAGGTATAAGAAGAATACGAAAATTGAATTAGTACAACAAAATTATTTAATAAAAGCTTGTTTTTGTAAAGTTTTTTAAATTAGATATTGTATTTAAGTTACGATTACTTTTAGTGGAAATTCTTGTAACAACATTACATATTTAGAAATTATGTGATCGTGGGCTATTAGAGTAGTGACGTTCGTGCGACAGGAGTGACACGTTTAAATAAAAAACAGAACAGAATAAATAATAATATTAATAAGAATCAACCCTTTCATCACTATGTTTTACTTCACCGGGCGTTCAGGCTCATTCCAGGGATTCGAACTCACGTCGATCGTCGTAGTGTCCGTACACGCTAGCACTGAGCCATCATTGCTTCAAATAAACTAACTGTACCCACAAGTTTTGCCCTTATTATATTTATTTTGATTTTGATTCGATTCAAATCTCTACCGCGCCGCCGCCAACCTGTCCTGGTTTCACTTTCCGTACTTACCTAGTACATATTGTTTGCCAAATTGCATCACGAATACTGCTCTGGTCCTTAGGGTCATAGCGTGAAGTTATATAGCCTTTAATAAATAGGCTATAAAATGAAAATGATTTTTTTATCTGAATTGTAAGTACCAGATATTATCGAGTTTAAACAAAAAAATAAATCAAAAATTTGCAGTTCACGAGGACAAAGCCTCGGGGTACAATTAATATATCATCAATATTGATATTGATATAGGTATAGGTATTGTCTGTACATGTAATTTTTTTTAAATTTCATGATAGACATCTACATAGATGATGATTTTTTTTTCCATATCTGGTATTTAGCTAAAAAAAATTGCGACCAATTTTTACGATATTTTATACACAGGAAGCTTCCGTTGTTAGGTTATAAAAATTAATAATATATAATTTTAGAAATCGTACAAAAATCTTATTTATTCTCAACCGAATTTGTTAAAATTTTACAAATGTAAAATATATGTAATTCTATAAACGATAGGCTGTCAGAATTATCAATAAATACTTTTATAAATCATAAGATATATATTAAAAAATGCTGCAATTTTGAATTCAATGCCACAATTTATTAACCAAGGCGTAGTAAAATGAAGAAGTTGGTTTTAAACGTAAACACATTCTTAATAACGAGATATGATAAAACATTTTTAACAAAGACCACTCGATTACAATAAAGAACGCAATGTTGTCGCCAACCCAGTGGCAGATAAATGCCAATAATTAGCAACAAACAGAGAGATAATGTTCAACTTTGACCCTAGATTGTACTATCTATGAGCAATGTCGATTATAGGTATGTAACTCAGTGTCAATAGGTAAATATATGTTGTAACATAAAAATATATTAATTTTACCCGACTGCGAAAAAGGAGGGTTATGTTTTTCCAGCGTACCTATGCATTTCTTTGGCACGCTCTGTAGTCTAAACGGCTTGATGGATTTTAGCTTACGAGGTGTCGTTAGATTCATCTTAATTATGTGAATGACATAAACTATATAATAATTAAGTAAGACGTCTGGGAATCAAATAAGAAGCAAAAATAGAAGAAAAAAAATGTAATCAAGTGTTTTTGTTGCAGTCGGGTTTTTTGTTTTCTTTTTAATAATTTAACTTGTTATATATTAAAAAGGTGGCAAACAAGCATACGGCCCCTGATGGTAAGCGGCTATCGTAGCTTATGTACGGTTGTAATACCATAGGTATCGGTAGCGCGTTGCTAATATTGAACCCCCTACCCCGAAGAGCAATGGAAACCCTACTCACCGCAAAAACACAGCACTTTGCAGATTACACTTTGGACAGTGTATACTGGAATTGCACGATTTAATTCCGTCAAATCTTTTCCACCATAGGGCAACTTAGACGACGTGAGGGTTTCCACCCTTATGTCGTGGAAATTCCCCTGATTCGCACGAAGCGTTTACGCTTCGTCGTTCATTATGCTAACGGCAAAGGAGTGGAATTACTCCCATCGTCTGTTTAATAGGTAAAGCCTCATCTTTACTTACCATCAGATAAGGTCGAGGTCAAGCGTATACCTGTATTACATTTTTTTTAAACTAGGTAATTTGGCTGTTATCTTCTTCAGGGTGGAGATATTCCACCAATCGCGCTGCGTTAAGTAGAGAGAAATCTCCATAGAATTTTAAAGGAGATTTCCCTCCACTTGGAGCAGCGTGACTGGCGGAACACCTTCACCGTTTACAAGCGTTCATACAATCCAGTAGCCGCTTTTGAAGCAATGTCGGTCAGTGGTATCGATTTGACTGATATGAGTTCCAATCCCTGCGACGAGCCTGAGATGTTTGTTATGGAAAAAATCTGGATCAAGCCATAGCATAGGGGTAGAACATTTTGTAATGCCTGCCTGGCTAGCTACCACCCCCAAGTTGAGGATCCGATGCCAGACTTCTATCGATGTGTCCTGATAGCTGCCCTTGTCACTTGTCAGCCAATAACGTCATAACGCTAAACCAAAAAAAAGGCGGGTCGTACATTTTTTTTAAACTTAGTTGTCCAAAAAAGCCAAAAAGAACGGTGCCGGTGAATGATTCCATGAGCTGTCATCTCTGTCATACAGGTCTGCAGAAATACCTATATTAACACCTCGTTTGAAGGACCCAATATCGTAGGAAGGAGGGGAACTTTATTAGGGGGAGGGAAAATTATGGCAATTTTTGAGGATTTGCGATGTTCTTTCTACTTTCTACTTTCTACTTCCATATAGTTGTGACTTCGTATGCCAACCAAATTTGGTTCTGTAGTGGATGGGATAAGTTGGATGAACATCATAATAAACAATTATTTCCGATTTGACACTCGCTATATAGGCACGCTTAGTTATGTCACATTTCTGCATGTAACGTTGCATAACCAATAAGCAAATGGGGTGGTATCGATCTGTACCGGTCTGGATCGCGACTACCCTGAATATGATGATAAAATCGTCACTGTGACTCTCATTTGGTTTGTCGCGTTTTGAGATCAGACTGTTTATATTTAGCTGCCAAACAGTTTCCAGTGCAGCATGAGAGCGACGACCAACGGTGGATTACCTATCAAAATCAACACGATATCGCTAAGGTTCTATCGCTTGGAGGTCCTCATTTTACTGCTACTATAAAAAGAAAACTTTTTTATTATTACTACGATATTTTGCTTTGTGGTTCAGCAGCTGAGGTAGATACCATATTGATATTACAAAGGCGGACAATTCGGGCAATATGAAACCTCACGGATCACTAAAGTACCTGGAATTTAACATCTTAACATTCCCCTTCCAATACATTCTTCATAATTTAATAATATATATTCGTAAAACTGTGATAAGTTAGATTTTGTTAAACAACAGCATAGTTTTAATACTAGAAATATACATTCAATTAGTCGTACTATTTTTTAGATTTAGTAAAACTAATAAAAGCTTTTTTGGGTAGGTAATAGTGTTAGGTTCTATAATAAGATTCCGAAACAAGTTATTGATTTCCTAGACAATAGGTTCAAGGACCATGTCAAGCGGATTTTACTTTCAAAAGGTTATTATAGGGTCCACCCTAAAATCCATCATAATGAGAATTATAGTGATGTCTGAAAATACTCCCTCTCTGTGCATATTAATACTGCATGAGATGTTTTCCGAACTAGCGGTAGTATTATAACGTTCAGGCCTTCTTAGAGCCTAAATTGAATAAAGACTTTTAAGATTTTTATTTTGTTATCCAATGATTATCGTAAAAATAATTTTACTAGATATTTTCGAAATTATTTTAAAAAAAGCTGACCCTTACGGGACTTCCAGCAGATGTGAAAATTTTTACTAAATATCGAAAAAAATAAAACAAAATACACCGGGTAATCCTGAAACACGACAAGCCAAAAGAAAGTCATCGTGAAGATGTTTATTTTATTACTGTGTATATGTTGATCGCGATCCCTACCTACCACTTTTAATCTATCCGATTTGAAACTAAAATGATCCAGTGTGTCTATTAAAAAAAAAAACAAGTCGGCTCCACACCGCCAACGTTGGGAACAAAGCGTCGCTACGCCAACATCCAGTCTGACCCGCCGCCGCATTAGATCAAAAGATCAATTTCCCTTAGACTATTTGGATACGAATTCATTTAAAAAGCATAGCACACATTATATAAGTCATATGTAAAGAAAAATAACAAAAAGGAAAGTAAATAATGTATCCTTTTATGCATCCATTATTCTTGAATTAAGTTTGTTACCAAAAACATTAAATATTATAAATTTTTAAAAATTATGAGCACACCCAAAAGTTCGATAAAGTTGGTATTATTCTTATATTTAATGGGATAGTGCAGAATTATATAAGAAATATTTTCTAATCTAAACTAATTATTTCTTCATAGAGATATCTCTAATATTTTAAAATACAGAGAGATATGAATAGTAGGAACATAATCTTCTTCAATATTTTCCATAAAATCATTATAAGAATCGATTCTTGATCGATTAATTCATAGGGTTCACATACTGAATTTGATAATAACAAAATACGTATTATAGTTTAGTCTCAAAATCCTTACTTTAAACAAAGAATCATTGTGTATAATAGAGGATTTATTTATAATCTACGTATAAAATGGTTTATTAAATGGCTCGTTATGAACAATGGAACGAGTTTATGTAAATATTTCAAGATAATTTGGTCATAGGTCGTGATAAGTTAACAAAGCATGTATACTGTTATCACTTATTATACCCGTTGCGGTAATTAATGAATTTCAAGTTATTTGTTCCAATACTTCATTGTCAAGGTAATGTTCTTTCATTCAATCTGTTTTTACTAGTTTTTCCAAAATATCTCATGATGGTATTTTGTACTTGAATTTTTATAATGCACGAATATTAATATTGTATCTCAGTTTTTTTTTTAAATCTTGAATGATAAAAATTACTATAATAGCATAGCTACCTACTACAGCAATGATGGTTCAGTAATAGCGTGTACGGACATGGAGTTCGAATCCCTGCAACGAGCTAGAGCTTTCTGGGAAGAAATCCATCGTGATAAAACTATAGCATGGTGGAAGGCCATTTTCTAATAGCCTCCTGACTAGGTTACATTCTATAAGTGTATTCCGGCAGCTGCACTTGAGACCCAATTTTCCCATTAGGTAACCATATTGGGCCACATTGTCACACAATATCAGGTGAGATTATAACCATATGATAAAAGCAATAAAGAGAAAAAAGACGTAAATCTTCTTCTAGTATTTCTCCAATGATTGGAGGTAAACTTCAATCATTAACTTCCACAAATCTGAATTTCTTGCATGATGCTATGTAACTCTAATATGAGATCCAATTAATCTAATTATGTTGTACACCTTTATATGGATTTAACTATGTGTATAAAGACAGTTTCAATAAAACCCAGAACCAGCAGTGTGTAGTACAACGTCGTATTAACGGATGTAGTCTTTTAATATAAGTTAATTCATGAGCGATCGGTTAACAAATACATCCGTACACAAAGAGTGTGTTTACTTTATGTAGTGCTAGCTGGTTCCCGTAACTTTGTCTACGTGTTTTTTTATACTATGGATTTCTCCACACACGAAAACGACTGCTTAGTAATACGCATTTATAATGTGGTATTGAATAGTCTGGATTTAGTTAAGAAGAACCTGTTTAGTGAACCTTTAATAAACTTTAACAAACAATTACGAAAACTGTTTTAAAACGATACCTTTTAAACAATTGTGCAACTGAAAAAACCTTGATCGGAATTAAAATTCATAAAAGAATTTCATGGAACATCATTTATTACAATTTCTGTTTTTTTTTTTTTAATAATGTGACATTATTTTGTCTAAAATTTCTAACACTTTTTCTCGACATTTGACTTCTCTTATTCGGCAATATTTTTTCATCATTCCATATAGCGGCTAGAAAATATCAGGACGAATAGAAAGTATAACTGCGAAAGGAAATAGTTAAACAGTTTCTGGGGTAGTAATATCTCACGCATCATTATTTTCGTGTAGTGGCAGTATTAAGTTACTGAACAGTTCATCGTTTGTCATTCTCTCATAACTCTGGGTCATATGATACAACGATACCCATTGGTGAGGAGTAACGACCAATTACCTAATTTGTCCAAACTGCTGGGGGAGCTGATTTGAGTGCCAAGCACACGCACCGAGAATTTATTCATGACTGACATTTTATATTATTACAATAAGCTACTGCTATTTCTTCGGCTATATTTAGAACTTGCTAAGAATTTAAAACTTAGAAAATTTTGTTTCTGCAAACCAGAGCATTTAACCTGGACACAATTTGTTCACAAAGGAAGAAACATACAAAAAACGTGCGCTGAAAAATAACTTCATTTCCGTGGCATATTGCAAATTGACATATTTGAGTTACTGCAAACTTTATACTCGATTTTAGTCAGTATATAAAAATAGATGTTGGTTTAAAAACTCCAAAACCGTTAGACCAATCACCATGAAAGTTGGCAGATCTAAGTGTTTGCCATAAAGAAGGTTTTTTCGCTTTCCCTGAAATAGATAAGTCGCGTTGTGGTTGCTTTATTGACCACTGGAAAAGGCAAAACAACGTCAGCGAGGTCAGTTATCAAAACATAAATTAATCCTTGAGGGCATACTGCTTCATTTTATCCATAGGTACTGTAAGAAAATACAATAGGCACATGAATCATCGTTAAAGCTTCAAAATAATAGCTAAAAAATGATTTAACGTTTATTTATAAAAAGGAGCACGAGACCGTATTGTATTAAGCAATAAATGTGTGTACATACAATCATTGGAATTATATCTCGAAATTAGCTATAATTTTTTTAATTAAATAACTTACATAACTAAGTCGTTAAGTAGAAGTACAGTTATGATAGTACAAGTGACCTGCACGTGTGATCCGGATGCCTTACTATGTTGCTAAACCCTTTGACCCGAGTCTAATGATACTCTTCTAAGTGTTTATTCGATGATAAATGTATTAGAGTTAATTAGTTATTGACTTTGAACTATGATAACCGTGTTTGCATTACTAATAATTGGTTGTCTATTTAGATCAAATTTATAATGTTTTGAAAACCTGCCTATTTCTAAAACTATTATCTATATTGACCAAGAAAGTTTATATTAAAAGAAATGTTTTGTTTCCCGTAATTAAAGGTTCAAATAAATATCTGATATTATTATTATCAGTGTTTGTTTGTTGGTGGTAATTTATGAACAGTTTTATTGTCCCTTGACATATTATTAATTGTAATAATAAATTCATTTACTAATTGACTTATTTCTCGATTTATTACAGGTAAATGCTCTATAGAGTGCCAAGGATGTGAGTATATATTATTACTCAATGAACTTTATTATTTGCTATAGGTTTCTCCTTCAAATATAATAGCCAATTTATTGCAAATATCTATTAATAATTTCTTAGTAAACGAAATATAATACTTTCATAGCAATACTTAATTTAATTTACAAAAATATTAAATTGGGTCAATTTAATGATAAGGGTCTAAAGGAAATATTTTAATTGACAGTTAAAAGAATGTCCGTAATTGCTAACTGGTACCTATCAATACTATTTGATTTGGGATTTAGAATACACTGATAAAGCTTGCTAACGGTATAATTATCTTCTAAATAGCTCCCTCAAATCCCGCTTTTGTACAAGGAAGTAAGTACAGTTATGGCATCGAGGGAACCGTCACCATCTTCCTCTCACCAGCTGACAATCAAGAAACTAGCGTGAAACTTCTTGGGCAGGTTACAGTAGACGCCTTAGCTAACTGTGTTCATGAGCTGACTGTACAGAACTTAGTTATATCCGGACCCGACGGAAAGGTAATTTCTGATGTATTTCTTTTTTCATAATGTGAATACAACCAAGAAAACTTCTTGACTCAGGAAAATTTTGTTCCTCTCATTGGTTCGTTTCTAAGAATAGACATAAAAATACACCATCAAACTTCTTTTGCATCTCACTATATCAGAAGAAAGTCTGTATTTAAGCCTCTTGCATAGTCACATTTTTATAAATCACCAATATATGTGCCTTTGTACAATGCACAAGTCTCAATTTTCTAGAATGATCATCTATTTACCATCCCTTATGTTTTAATGCTCATTTTAGTATTTATTTTTAAAACTAATTACAATTTAATAAAAAATATTATTAAACGTATCATCATTTTCATATACATATTTGACAATAAACATAAACTTCTTTTAATTTCAATGGAATAATTGGTTGAAAATTGGAAGTCTCTACTTCTGAAGGATTTTTTGTGACTGTTTCTTACACTACATGTACTATTATTTAGCAGATTTGACGGACATACTTGCACAACACAACGAGGGCTTGTTAATATCTCTAATAGTAACTATTGTCTTCCAAATAACTCTGTGCCTAGTACCCCTTTTATGATTTCAGCATGGAGCTTGAGCTTCTGTTTAACATTTTGTAAAGAAAATATCATGAAGATTTATGATTTAACAGAAATACCAGCCGCCACCCGGTATCGACAAGGTTGTACGATTCGGATTCCAAGATGGACGTGTCGGGCCTGAAATATGTGCACATGGAGATGACACTCGGCGCTCACTCAACATCAAGAGGGCCATCATATCCTTGCTACAAACAGAACAGAAGCCTTCAACTCAGGTGAGGTTTATTTTTAAATAATTAAAAGGTTCACTACTTTGTCTAAGTTGATCTTCAACCATTCCAAAGATTATTTTAGTGTTCCTTTAAAAGCAATATGAAATTCTGTGCCTAAAATAACGTTAGTCAATGAGAGAAGAAGCTTCATTGCTAACTTGTACCAATGAAAGTGATATTTATGTTGGTAAGTCCCGAAATAAGAGATGGTGACGCAAGGTACTAAACGGGTTCCTTGTGATGTCCTCGTATATTTTGTTTGCCTTTTTTAAATAAGTAATACCTCATTTTATAACAGGTGGATGTTTTCGGTGTTTGCCCTACGGAAGTGTCGTCATCGCAAGAAGGCAGTGCTGTGCTTGTGCACAGAACTCGTGACCTCTCACGGTGCTCTCACCGTGAGCAAGGCAAGAATGACATCATCTCCTCTATTTCCAATCCCAACGCTGTAAGTGAAAAAGTAAAACAATAACATTGAAAAATACTTGTGTTAATTGTAAACAAGAATTATATGATTATAATTATTTTGATGGCGCATGCGTTAAAAAATGTAATTAGCAAGTGGGATTTAGAAATAAAATTGATACTGTATATCGTAACAAAATCAATGAAGTTCATACCTTAATAAAATATTTCAATTACATCAAAATGAATTATGAATCTATTTATGTAAATCAGGGAATCAAGGACATGCAAGTACTCCAGTCAATACTGAACGTGGAATCGAAAGTGAACAGCGGAGTTCCAGAAAAAGTTTCGGCTATTGAAGAATATCTTTATAAACCTTTCTCTGTCGGAGAAAATGGAGCAAGAGCGAAAGTTCATACAAAGTTAACGCTGACTGGGAAGTCATCATGTGGACAGGGAGTAGGTTAGTGTACACTTTATCAAAAGTAAATTGTAATTCAATATGAACATTAAAAGAGCGTGTGATAGTTTTGCGAGCTTAATTGTGACTACAAAGAGTAAAATAAATTTTTTTTCGTGTGCCTAATGTAGTTGATAAGAAATGATGAGGACCAATCTAATTGCATTATATATTAATAGCACCACCTGTATCTTTTCATCAAAATAACAAACAAGATACTCTATTTAAATATTTAACGACCTGTCACATTGACTGCATTATAAAAGATATAAAACAATATTACAGATTTACATATTTTGTTGCCATAAGAGCAAGTCTGTTCTAAGATACAAGATTAATTTATTTTTTTATAATCCAGCCTACTGCACCGAGTCGCGCAGTATCATCTTCGATAGCCCGCATGGTGTGAAACCGATTCCCGGTAACGCCAACTCTGCTCTAGCTGCTGTTAGGGAGGTCGCTAAGTCCGTATCAAGCATCGTAGGATCAAAATCTGCGGGCACATTTGCACAACTTATCAGAGTAAGTATTAACATAAAATTTGACATTCTTAAATATAACGCACAAGAGTTTTATAAACTTTAAAAATAATTTGCTACATTCTGCTATTCACTTCCTCTCGTTATTACAACCAGTAAAAATATGAATACTACTAATACACTTCACGTAATTTTCTTGTGTTTAAAAATTCCTGTATTGTCATAGATTTTACGCGTCACCAGCAAGGAAGATCTAATGAACGTTTACAGCCAAGTGAAAGGAAACACCGTGGACAAGTAAGTTTCTATTTTCAATAATATATGTTTTTTTTTTAAGATTACACTTTCAATATGTAAGCTTTTAATAATCTATAAATATACTTCTGTCTTTGTTTTTATTATTCTCTTATTACACCTTATTTACTTTCCGTTTCTTTGCGAAGACAAAAAACCTGAACAAATAGAATATGGGATTCAAACTTACGTTGTTTCACAGGCGAGTATTCCTGGATGCTCTCCTGCGAGCAGGTACTGGTGAAAGTATCGAAGCATCTATCAACATCCTGAAGAGTCATGAACTAAGTCAGCTAGAGCAGCAACTGGTCTACTTGTCCCTTGGAAATGCTAGACACGTTAACAACGCTGCCCTGAAAGCCGCTGCTGTATGTATCTTTAACAACTTTCATTTCACTCCGGCTTTTGTGATGTTAGATTGATCACTTCATATATTTCAGAACAAATTCAATTTTAATTATTTTTTTTTTTGTAATATCAAATGCAGTACTCCATTAATTGCTATCAGTAACAATGCCAAAAATAAACTGTAGTATTGATTTTCTAATTTCTGTTTTCATAGAGCCTACTCGATCAACCAAACTTGCCCAAAGAAGTTTTTCTCGGAGCTGGAGCATTGGGCGGTGCTTACTGTAGAGAACACGAGTGCCATGCTACGAAACCAGAAGGCATCGTTGCCCTCAGCCAGAAACTAGGAGCCAAGCTGCAGAACTGCAAACCTAAGACAAAAGCCGAAGAAGATACAGTAAGTTATTGTCATTATCATCAATATGGTAGGGCATTTTCTAAAGCTCGCTTAGAACCACCTTTAAGTTACAAATTCGTCATCATGTTAGCATATTTTGTCAGATTATCATTTAACTTCGGATGAGATTGTTCTTAAATCCTAAACCTCTAAAGTATAAAAATATCAAATTCTAAAGGATTATATTTATTTTGGTCTGTCACTTACTTCTAAAATTATGTTTTGACAAATTCTTCATTCCTCTCTCCCAGATTGTTGCCATCCTAAAGGGTATCCGCAGCATCCGCCATCTGGAAGACTCGCTCATCAACAGAATAGTACACTGTGCTGTGGATAATAACGTTAGAGCTAGAGTCAAGGCGGCAGCCCTGGAGGCTTTCCATGCCGATCCTTGCAGCTCGAAGGTATGATTTTATTTTTCTATATAACAATAATGGCAAGAATTAAGAATTAAGAAGGAAAGTACTAATAATAATGTACTTTAACAGATAAAGAAAACTGCAATTGAGCTCATGAAGAATCGGCAACTGGACTCTGAAATCCGTATTAAAGCATACCTTGCAGTCATCGACTGTCCATGTGGTCAATCAGCTAACGAGATTAAGAACTTGCTGGATACTGAACCCGTACATCAAGGTAGAATTTAGCTTTAACTAAGACTACCACTCTTATTTCGTAGCTTAGCATTCTGCCCATGTACGATAAATTCTTATTTGGGTTCTCCACTACTATAATAAAAGTTCCATATTTTTCACTTATACATCTTATACAGCAATATTATACCTGTGTGAATTTCCAAAAGACTGGAACCCTACTGAGATAGTTATTATGTGATGTTATTTTTTATAATTTTGTTTTGGGTTAAAATTTATCTATTCTTATGTAATTTCATGCTAGTTTACGTCAAGTTCAATTCTAATCATATGACACTCTATTAGTAAAAAAGTATCGCTGAAATGTAAATTATGTGGTCCACTAATCGATTTATCATTTTCAGTTGGTAACTTTATCTCAACATCTCTGCGCTACATTCGAACTTCGGCAAATCCCGACAAGCAGCTCGCTCGTCAACACTACGGCCTAATCAGGACACCGAATAAATTCAATTCTGATGAACGGTATGTATTTTATTGAAAAGAAAGATAAAAATAGAGAAATTGTTGTATTATATTTACAATACATGATTCGCTAAAATGCACTATTTTAATTCTAAGCTTCAACTTACTAGACGGACTGATTTTTTACTCTGTTTTAGGTACTTTATTTTTATCAATATTATCAGTCTCATTATACCTTAGGCTTTCTAGGATCAAATCAGGAAAGTCGTTGATGTGATAGCACTACTAAGTTATACAACATTCTGGCATCAACAAAAATACCTATATTTTGTTTAAATTCATGCTTATCATAAGCGACTCCCTTTCTGTCTTGTTTGAATAAATAAAATCACAATATTGTAATATTTCCATTCATAGTTAAATAAACTGTATTATAATCTTGTATAAATAATAATTTAAAAAATAACAATTCGTAGAAAAACTTGTTATCTTAATTGCGTTTATCACAAATAATGATAGCAAATGTTTTTCAAACGTCAATAGGTAATTTCTTTAATAATAACTATATTGTAATATTCGTATGAATAATTACTTTAAAAAAATATTATTAAACCATGATATTTTGTAAATTTTTAACAAAGAGCCTTTAATCCAATTATTGTTTTCCTAAATTCAATTATAAAAACTGCCTTACAAACTTGTATTTGCTTTTTTTTTTGCATCCCTGAAAGTTAGTAACAATGAAAATTATAATTTAACTTTCGCAAAAAGAAAAAAATTAAATCCATTAAAAAAAAAATTATATCTGTTTATTGAAATTAGTATTTATAATCTGGTCTATGAATAAAATGAAAGAACACAAAGATAGAGCGGTAGAAAATGGTACAATTTTTTTTTGGGATTTTTCTCTACTCGTCGCAGCCCGACTGGTGAGACATCGCAGCAAAATAAACCTTGTAATGTGTTCCTGTGGTAAGTTGGGATTCCGGAGCTCTTTGGAGTGGGGGGGTTCAAGGTCGGCACTGCGCTAGTGATACCTATGTTCTTCCAAGCGCCCATAGACTACGGTAGCCACTTACCATCAGACGAGCCGTAAAGTTGATTGCCACCTTTTTTTGTATAAAAAAGTCATATAGTGTGTCTGAAATGTTTCTTGGACCATACTTCTTTAATTATATAAATATATTTAGCCAAAGCTGCATTTAAGAGAAATATGATCGTAATTCTTTTGTTCACAGAAAATATTCTTACTACCGCGAGGTATCCTACAATATCGACGCTCTTGGCGCCGGTGGCAGTGTTGATCAAACCGTCATTTACTCCCAGGATTCTTTTATACCTCGATCCGCTAGCGTGAACCTAACCGTGGAACTATTTGGACAAAGCTATAACGTGCTGGAGGTTAATATTATGAATTCTTTAAATTTTATTTTGATAGCATGTCAATGATTAAGCTAATAGTGAATCTGTCGTTCTTCTTATATCTTAACAGGGATGTTTTTATATAAATTAAAACACAGAAAGTATAATGAAGATGTTATAATGTTGCTTTAAACTTTCCCAATTTATTAGTGTACTCCATTTCAACCAACGATATAAGATTCGGTAAACTAAATATGCTAATAAGCAAATTATTATTTCTTGATTTAAAGTAACTACATTGGAAATTCAACTTTAATATACCTGTTATATTTTGAAATTAACTACAAATTTTTTAAAGTTGGGAGGACGCCAAGGTAATTTGGATCTTTTCATCGAGCACTTCTTGGGACCTAAAGGCTACTTCCGCACCGATGACCCTCAGTCCCTGTATGACAACCTGGTAAAGAGATTCCAGGAATCGAAGAATAAGGTTCAACACGGTCTCGGTCGTGGACGAAGATCGATCAAAAACGAAATTGATAGCTTCGACAAGAATGTAAGTTAAAAAAATATATTGCGTTATAATGCTTGACCACAGTCATTTGTGCATTGAGCTGATTTATTGTCATTAATAGTTAAATAATAATATATGATGATAATCAAGAAACCTGGGAACATACTGATAAATGTATAAAATCAAATTTTACTTCACAAACTCAGGAATATTAGCTGGCCAGGCAATCACTCATGTAACCGTATTATATCCCTAACTAGCTGACCCGCGCAACTTCGTCTGCATCACGTAAAAGAGAGAAAGAGAGAGAGAAAAATGCGCTCGCGATTCTTGATCATTATTTTGCTACCGAGTTATTTTAAAACTGTGATATCTCCTGAGATATTCATTGAAATCAATTACTATAAAGGGCAGTTTTGTTCAAAATTAAATACTTATGATCTATAACTTATTTATTTCGATAAGTAATACCGTGTATGTAAAAACATCTTCACAAATAATTCATCATTTTAGAACAAATTTTATTACCATAAAAAAGGTTATATTGAGTAAACATTAAAAGATATGCAATCGCGGACTTTTTTTAAATCGATTGTTGGGAAACTTTTACCATTCACGCAGTGGAAGCTCTCAAAAGGATTAAATATCCTCCGATTTTGCAACATTTTTCATTGATGCTCCGCTCCTATTGATAGTAGCGTGATTTTATATAGCCTATAGTATTCCTCGATAAATGTGCTATCAACACTAAAAGATTTTTTTCCATTCGAACCAGTAGTTCCTGAGATTAGAGTGTTCAACTAAACAAACAAACAAACTCTTCAGCTTTATAATATTAATAAAGATTTACATGCAGACAGTCTCTTTTATTAAAATAATTATGTCTAAGATTTTTAAGGAAACGGTAATGCTTAAATTTAGTATCTCTTACTTTTTACCGGTCACAATAGGTTAATTATAATTGTCAAGATCCAAAGTATGATCTCTAAATTAAAAGAATTGTAATTAATGTTACCCATTTACAGCTGAAAGCCGAATCAGCAACATACCACAACGAGCTCGACCTGGACATCTATGTAAAACTATTCGGAACTGATGCAGTCTTCCTGTCTTTCGGCGATGACAAGGGCTTTGACTTTAATAAGATACTTGATGAACTTCTCGGAACTTGCAACAGCGGCATTGATAAGTTGAAGAGTTTCCAGGTAAGCTTACACGTTTTCTGTATCCTAAAAGTTTATGTGATTCCCAGAATCATTACCAGCTTAATATAAATTTCTAGCTGTTCCCCAAGGTTTCATCCGTGTTAATTTTATACAACAAACATCGCCAACGCACCCGTGTAGACAAATTTTTTATACTTTGTGTAAAACTGTCAACACATTATTAGAAATAAATTAGATTTTCAAATTATAATATAGCCTATGTTACTAGCTGATACTCTAGCTTTATATTAGTTTAAGAATTTTTAAAATCGGTCCATTAGTTTTTGAGATTCAAACACAAATCAAATCTTTCCTCTTTATAATATAGGTATAGATGTGTAATTTTCCTGATATATGAACTTATTTTAAAAGTATAAGTAAATTACCTTACTACATGACTAATTTTTATGACATCCTTACAGCAAGAACTGCGCACACATCTCTTATTTATGGATGCTGAGCTAAGCTATCCCACTTCAGTGGGTCTCCCGCTGCGCCTGAATCTCGTGGGATCACTTGCCGCTCGTCTTGACATCGCCACCAATGTAGACATCCGTGAGATCATGAAATCACCTCAGAGTGCAAAGTTCGACGTAAAATTCGTACCAAGCACAGATATCGAAATTGCCGGTGCTTTCCTCGTTGATGCTGATGCTGTCACCACTGGTCTCAAGGTTATCACGAACTTGCGTTCTTCAACTGGCCTTCATGTTATTGCGAAGGTCATCGAGAATGGTCGCGGTTTCGACCTGCAACTCGGTCTTCCAGTAGACAAGCAAGAGATTTTGGTAGCTTCCAATGACCTGGTATATGTAACAGCCGAAAGGGGGCAAAAGGAGAAACAAACAAAAATTAAAACTGGGCAAAATATGCACGATTACTCACCTTGCTTTGACCAGTTGTCTGGAGTTCTTGGTTTGACACTCTGCGGTCATTTCTCTATGCCGTTCAGTGTTTCTAGTAAGTTGAATACATTTTTAATTTACTTAATAGCATATTACTATCTCATAGTTAATGATAATATAATACTTTTATATCTTAGGTTCTCGATATTTTAGATTAACTTGGTAAACCAACAACTAGACAAAAATATATAGACAATATTTAATCGAATCTTAGGAAAATCTCTTACATTGACACTTTATAATTTGTAATAATATTTTTATTTAAAAAAACTGAGTTTACTCAATTCGAATATACATATTATTATTTTTTGGATGTTCTGTTTTAACTTCTTTGTTGGATAAGGGATATCTCAAGGTTAGCCCCCCTGTTTTAATTTCATTCGCAATGGATCTTCAACTTTGTAGATACACCAGGGAAATATTCAAAATCTTTAGGATTGTTTTTTTTTTTAGTTTAAAACTATCTTGTGTATATAAACGTAAAAGTAATTTATCATTTCCACAGATCGCGACAAACCCAGCGGTCAAGTATATTCCCAATTCTTCAGTAGATTCCCTCTCTCCGGTACTGCATCAGCGAAAGTGGTCCTTGAAAAGAATGATCTTCAAGGGTATCACATTAAAGCTTTTGTCCGCGATGATGCTGCCGCTGGGAGAAAGAGTTTCGAATTTTTGTTCGATGCAGAAGGTGAATTAATTTTCTACTATTTTCTCGATTCCCACCTTATAGATGTAGTTTTAAAGAGTAAAAAGACTTCATACCTTTATTTTGTACTTAAACCTGTAACTATTTAATTAATCAATAATAACTTTCAGGCTCCAAGAACCGTCACACCAAACTTACAGGTCAATATGTCTACAACTCAAATGAAATCGGCGTTAAGCTTGAACTCCAGTCTCCTATTAAAGCTCTGTATGGAGAAATATCCGCCTGCAACAATCCCAGAGAACTGATGGCTAAATATGTAGGCAGAATGGATTCGCTGGAGTACAAGGGTCGTCTTGGCTTCACTGTTCAAGGCAATGAACAAAGATCAGTATACAAACCAGTATTCGAGTATAGCTTTCCAGATGGTAGTGGACAAACGCATTCAGCTGAAATTATCGGTGAAGTCATCAAAGAGACAAGTGGTAGGAAATCCAAATATACCGCGAGTGGATTGAGGATTCCAATGGCGAAAGGACAGCAGCCAGTGGAAATAAATGGATTCGTGTCTCTGCAAGATCAGCCCAGGGAGGTCGAAGTGGATCTGGCAGTGAAGGACTATGCTAACCTGAAGGGATCATTGAAAGGATCTGACGTTACGTTAGAATTTGATAATAAATTAAACCCGAATATTAATTTCAATATGAAAGGCAAATTTGACTACAATAACATGGTAAGTAAAGCCTTTTAATTAGTATAATTTTTCTTTAAACTTACTAATAAATGTTTAGAAAAGAAGCCATTACGTTGGTTAATAAGATTTATTACTTTTATTTTAGATATGAGCATTCAGAAGATCTGTCGTTAAGATTTTAGTCGCTAATAATAATTAGTGTATTTACTGTAAAAGTATGTACTAGTAAGTTCCAGGCTTATCGAGATTCTTTTTACGTATATATATGAAATATATATTTAATTTTTTTATGTAACTCCTTTTTTAAACTTTTTGATATTAACACCAAAGTTTAATAAAACATTACCGTTTCAGATTCACAACGAATTCGAGCTTCAATACGGACCTAAAAAAGGCGATCCACTATCAAAGATTTCTTTCTTCCAGCATTTAAAATACCACATTAAATCTAGCGAAGACTACAATATTATCTCTAAAAACAGCTGTAAGCATTTTTTGAACTAATGATAAATCTGATGAAATTTAGAAAAGATTATATGTCTACTTATTATTATTATAAAGAGATACAGTCTGATCAAATTGCAACCAATAAAGTGAACAACATTGTATATAATAATATTAATATTTATACTTTGTCTGTTGTCTCCTGAGTGTTTTTGTTTTGGTAGTTAAAGATGATTTCAAAAATCAATGAGAAAGCATGAAAAAATTATTAACAAAGTGCAAGCTTCTGCTCGTTAGAAAAATTATTTTTATAGAACGGGATATTCTGAATTTATTTAGGTATTCAGTAATATATAAAGCGTAGGTAATACCTTTAAGATAAAATACATTTACTTTTAGTTGAATTCCATGCCGTGCCACTGAAGGTTGTTGCAAACGCCGACGTTGACCCTAAAAAGGCTGTCATTGAACTTGGAGGGCAGTACGTTGATAGAAGTGCCAAACTGGATGTGGAAGCCAGAACACAGATCAAGAAGCCAGGCGATTACAGCGTAAAAGTCAAGGCTAACTTGAACGATGCCTGCATCGAGGTCTTATCGAAGAGAGATGTTCTTACTAATGAGAAATCGAACTTAGAAAATTACCTCGACATCACAGGAGTAGGAAGATATGAACTCTCAGGAGTCGTGCTTCATAAGACCAAGCCAAATGATGTGAATGTTGGTGCCGTCGGGCATTTCAAAATCAAGGCTGGTTCAAATAACGAGGATGTTAAGTAAGTAATGATGATACTTAAAGATTAAAAAAAAATTGAATTATCAATATTATGAACTCGATTATTTATTGATGAGGATAAAGCGAGTAAAGTTTATAAACGCGTAAATTGGTAATTTTAGTAAATTAATATGGATAGTAAAGTAGAGTGATATGACATCTGCAAAAGTACAATACATATCTGAATAAATATATACTCACCGAAAAAGAAGACAGCTATTTGATGTGACCGGGTGGCACATTCGACGCATCAACAACGGAGTGCAAAAAAAGTTACGTTGTTGCAACGGCACTTCCGCGACATTGTATTTGCGATCATCTCTATGTGGCGAGCGATACTAGTAGATAGTTGAAATTATTCTTTAAAATCCATTTTTAATCTATCACTCCCATTAACTATGCTTCTAACCAAGTATCAAAAATATTGTAAATCGGGAAATATCTTTATGGCAATAGTCAATAAATAATTTTTTATATTAGTTTTTATTATAAGTTGTACAGATAAAGGTATATATAACAATATAGACTTTATGGACATAGTGAAGGAACCTGTGTAAGTTAGCACAACCGCTACAATTGATTTTGTAGCAAAGCTGCAATGCTCGCTCTGTTGCATGCAGTCTGATTGGTATAGTAACATACACTGACACTAACCGTAACTCACACTACCTAGCTAACAAGTCAATTGATGGTGTGTTTACTTCAAGAGCAACGATGACATTCATAAATCTTTAAATAAAATTAGTGATATTATTCAATTCTCAAATACAATGAAAGCCACTTGCACAATAACCGATGCCGAAACATGATATGCAGAAGCTAACTACTTTTATGAATATGATTAGATTATTTCCAATGGTTAACTTGCTTACACTAATAATATAGGAAATGATTTTTTTACTGTATGAGTATAATAATAATAATATTTGCCTCCGGATTTTATCATCAGCTGTCTCGTTAACCTAGTGGTCGTAAGCGCGACTGCTATGAACGAGGTCTTGGGTTCGAATCCCAGGTCGAGCAAAGTGTTATTGGGTTTTTCCTATGAAATTCTCAGTAGCAGCTTGGAGTTTGGTTTCGTTCCCGATTAATGACAATAGGCTCGCCTCCTATTACATGCGACCTAAAAACATACTCGGCGAATTGTGGGTGTACAATTAATACACCTCTGCCTTACCTTTCGGGGAATACAGGCGTGATGGTATTTTATATTATGAATTTTATCATTCCCAAAAATTTACTTCTTTTTACCTCCCCTAGGTTCGATATCGGATACATTGAAACACCCAGCGTTTATTCTTCACACGCCCAAGTCTCTAACAGCAAAGGTGAAGTTCTCGACTACTTGTTAAAAATAACTCGCACCGGCAGCCCCACTGGTGAGCTGAAGTTCAACTTGAAGGATATTATCGTAGCTAATGGAGAATTCAAGGTTACTGGTAGTGAAGGCAAGGGCAACGGAATGATTATAGTGGAAGTTCAAAAAAGTAAGCATTTTTTAAATCACATCAATACTTATTGAATGATATAAGTAAAGTAAATGTGTGTGCTTAAAATTTATGTTCACTATTCAAAAGGCAAGCATCAAGTAATATAAAATTGACAACAGTTTAAAAAGACATTACAGACATAATACTTACAGTAACTATATATAGCACATTTATAAGGGTGCCTCCAACTACAAAAATAGAAGTTAGCAATTCATTTATTTTAGCTGGATTTAAAATGCTTTATAAATATTGTTATTAGTTTCAAAATGTTAATAGAAACCTTGATTTGAAGACTAGACTTAAGTGTGCTATTAAGTTTTACTCTACCTGAAATATCCTTAAAATTATGGCAATATTTGATTTACAGCTGCAACGCAAAATAAAGGGTGATGTCAAATTCGTTTCCAAAGATCCAGTGTTCAACGCTGACATTGAATTATTCCTCGACTTGGAAAAAAATAACAATAACAAATTCCACTTCGTAACAAACAATCGGAAGACTCAGAAGCTCGTTTCTTCCCAGTAAGTCATACTATTGTGGTACTGATGAATAAAATAAAGATTACACCTACAGATAGATAGGTAGTGATAAATTTTCGATTTAATTTAGCCAGCTGGTTTGAATCCTTGTCACCATGCTTTAGTTTCATTACGACGTCTTCCTTCACTGAAAGTTCAAGCTCATTGCAAAATTCACACAAACTTGTTCATGTCTTTTTGATTGCTGCTTAAAATATTACAAGAACCTGCCACATTGGCTTATTAATTTAATTAAAACTAACTTAGTTTTGTCTTATATAAAAAAGGTCTTTTATCAGCAAGTACGTTTAAAAAACTAAAGGCAAACATGATTTCTACAGTAAACCGTGTAGGTTTCGAGAAATAAACCTAAAAACTATTTCAGGAACAAGGTGGAGTATGATGGAAAACGTACGGAACTAAACTACCACCAAGAAGGAGTTTTCTCTTTAACTGGCAAGACCAATCTGAACCTTGACTTAGTGCTTCCAACAGAAAGGTGTATTAACTTGAAGATCGACCGTGATGTAGCTGTGAAGGATGGAGTTAGTATATTAACGCATACCTCTATATTAACTCGCCAGGAAGCTTAAGACATGAAAAAGTTTTTTTTTGTAACTATAACAGAATCATGTAACCGTGGAATAGACAGTTTGAAGAAGCGGCAAACTTCTTTTATTTCTATTTTTATCTAGCTTTACTCTAGTTTACCCAGAGAACTTCATCATTCAATAATATAGACTTTTGCTGTGCTAATTTTAATACAGCAGAATGTTGAGTGTTTTCTATGAGCGTTTGCTTTTCTGTTCGAATTTTTTTTAATAAACTATTATGCCATCATCAGTAATTTTACCAATTCATTTTACATGGCCCTTCACTTCTTATTACAATTAATTATTTCCCTCCAAACAGAAATACGGTGGACACGCAGAGTTCCTTCTCTCCGATTCAGTGAAGCGTGGTTCAGCAGCTTCCGTCATCAGCTACAAAGGAAAGATAGTGGACACCGACATTGACAAAGAAATCATCAATTACGAAGGACAAGTCGAATTTCGTCTTAAAGATGGTAAAAAACTGTTGAACACGTTTTACCTAAAGAACATTCCTGATGGTGATAAATTCAAGTTCGATTTCAAGGTGAGTGTATTGTCTCTTTGATGCAATTGAAGATAGATAAAGTTTATATTACACATTCCCAATTATCTCTCAATGATCATACATATGAGGAAGATAGTAACTTTTAAGGATGGAGAAGAGCGTAATGTAACCTGAGCATTATGATAGTAATTTTTCTAATGCTTACCTGGCCAGCTTATATCAAGCACAGGTACGTTCATGTGTAGAATATTGCTGTCACCCATGGGATGGTACAGCCAAATATCAGTTGGCTGCTCTTGACTCCATTGAGCGCCGAGCTCGTCGACTTGTTGTCGATGAAGCACTGATGACGGCAAAAATGCTCAGTCTAGAGCATCGTCGTAAGGTAGCTTGCATCACAGTGTTTTACAGGTTGCACTTTGGAGAGTGTACACAGGAATTGCATGATTTATTCTGCCCAATCTGTTCCACCTTAGGACAACTAGACGGCATGAGGGTTATATCCACCCTTATGTCATGGAAATTCCTCTGATTCACACATGCGAACGGCAAAGGAGTGAAATTCACTTCCGTCGTCTGTTTTCCCATCCACCTATAACTTGGGAGTCTTCAAGCGAAGAGTGAATAGACATTTAATAGGTAAGCGCGATACATCGTCGGCCTCATCTTTACTTACCATCAGGTAAGACCGAGGCCAAGCGCATACTTGTGCAGCATAAAAAAGCTACTACACTAGCCAAATGATAGATTGTAACAAGCAACTATTTACTGATACACACCTGTATCGGCATTTGAGAACCACTCACCTTTTTAGAGGTTAAGTGACTTCTTTGATTACTATAATGATCATTTAAGTTTAAGTGTGACCATCATACCGTACCTAGCCTTCGAATCAGTTTTAAAAATTCTTCGCTATTAAAAATATAAAATACTGATTTAAATGTCCTTTATCCTCACTACAGAATGGCTCGTGGTATTCCAAAAATATATGTTGTAAGGTATAAGTAGTGATCATGTTAATTTTCTTTCTTTTCTAGTCCGACGTGACCGGCAACTTACTTCCTAAGCCAGCATCTCTTAGCGCATCTGGTTCCTACCTGAACTCCGATACTATCATAAACCAGAATTATCGAGTGAAGGGCAATTATGGAGATGACATCACCTTTGAGTATGTCGATCAGTGGGACGTCCAATTATTCGAGAAGAATAAAAAGTAATTCATATCATTATTATATTATTTTATTTTATTTAAGAATAAAAAATAAGCTCACAGATTATACCATGACTTGAGAAAAAAAAACGATTTTATCAATTACTTTATTTATAAATGAAACAGAAAAATCCCGTCGAATTTCCTAGATTTTGTTCCCGTATAGTAAGTAATATTTGTAAGACTTTCGTGCTTTTTTATATTTTTTATTTTTTACCAACTATACGACAATAGTTTCTAAAACTCTCCTCCTGTTAGTTTAAATTATAGGTATTGAAATTTTAATTTCGTTTTTCTCATGTAAGATTCATATTGTATGACAATTAATATGTATATATTCATTCTGGCATGGGTTTGTAAGCCACTTTTATGATACTCATTTACTCAAATTATTTAGTATATATTATCGTTAATCTGAAATGAACATTACGTGAAATATTATTGTAGTTATTAAAAATTAAGAAAAAATAATGGACAAACGCTACAGTGTAGGTTATTTTATATCGGTAGTCTATTCAAGTTTCCCTCTCTATCTATTGTGATAGTTAGTTAAATAGATAAAGCCTTTATTCACTGATCATGAGGATATTTATCAGTAACCAATTCATTTGTCAGGTTCAGGTGTAGTTCCTTTCACGCTAATCTTCTCCATCCTTTTGGAAGATCATCTTTTCATCCCTTTATTTGACGTCCTCTTTATCTTTTCCAGTTTCTTGAGTACCTACCATTCCATGATGCCTTTCGTCCATTTTCCTCTGTTTGTCCTCATAAGGTGTCCAGTCCAGATCTACTTTACTTGGAAACGTCACTTACTTTTGTTCTTTTCCTTATTCTCAAAATGATCCACTGGTCTTGTAAGCTTATATTTAGCATAAATACTTCGATCCATGTGACATTGGCAATTTACTAGATTTTAATTGTTCAAAGTTCTGTTATCCCAATCAATATTTCGAAATATATTTTCAAGTATTGCTATAAAAGAGTGCTTGAAAAAATGGGCTAATTATTGCTAGCTAAATTCCAATTATTTTCTACGTCACAGGTACTTGAGTGACTACACGGTGACGGTACACCTACCGTTCGAGAAGGCTCACGATATGAAATGGACGTCGACAGTCCAGTACTTGCAGCCTGACGGCAAGGATGTAGCCGAGGTAATCTCTCAATTATATATTTAATTATACTTGTAATTATATCATTATATAATATTATTATTAATATTATTGTAATTAAATTAAAAGGAATATAATAAATTAAAACAATTCTTCAAAAATAGTCATGATGGTCGATTTGCTACGAGAACTGTTATTCTGATGTCCATTTTGGGCCAATTGATTCGAACTACGGCGAGTACCAATTTTCCTAAGATTCTTTAAAGTTATCTTATATTCAGTGACTTGAGTATAATTAAAACTCCTTTGGCTGACATAACATACCATCACGCTTGTATGCTCCGAAGGGTTTGACAGAGGCGTACAGTTGATCGTGCTTTAGGTCTCATGTAATAGTGAGCCATAAATTGAGCACGAAGCCAAACTCCGAGCTTTTACTGAGAAAGTCATAAAAAAAAACCAATAAAATTTTGATGGACCTAGCTCGATAAAAGAAACTATCGTGAGGAATCGAGGACAATGAATAAATATTCTCATAGTACCAGATTGTAGTTGATAAAAAATATATTTCTCAGTGTTTGAAATCTCCAATACATCGTAAGCTGGCGTGGCGATTAATCTCAAGACCTCACTAGCATCCAAATTCTATTTTGACCATTAATACAAATATCAACATTGTTAACTTGATATATCAGATGCAAGATTTTGTGATGACTAAGAATTAAATTATTTACTTAAGCACGAATGAACTTAACTGTTCCTTTTATTTCAGTACACAATAGTGGAGTCTGTTCAAGTCAACGCTGACGTCTATAAGGTAGATGCCAATGGAAAAGTTGGTTTCAAGAACGGCTCCGGTGCCATTAAAGTACTCGTACCTCATAACGATCCGTTTATTGTGGACTTCAATTACAAGAGAGATAGTCAAGGTGAGTCCTTCCATATTCAACTTATTTTTATTTTGTCACGGCAATTTGATGGCACTATGCCTGATGGTATATAGGGATATGATGTTCAACCTCCTCAAATATGATATTACTGTAATGGATACATTATGTTTGAAGAACTGTATGTTGTGTAGAAGGGAGGGAATACTCTGACCGAGAGACAGTTCCGCAGTTCACACTAGCAAAAATATAACTTAAACAAATTTTCTGTTCATACGGAGAAGGAGCTTACTTGTGGCTTCGGAGCCCTCTACATTATTTATCTTATTTATTTTCCTCTGTTTTTGGACATTTCCTCGATATAAAAAATCCAGGGAAAAACATAGATAATAAAAGTGAAAACCTGCTGCTTGAATACTGCTCGGCTCTAACCCAATGATATAGATTTAAATTTTGTTTTATGCCAGCTACCATTCAATTCGTGATAATATTATCAGTTACAGGCCCTCGACTAGAAAATGTAGAAATGTCTAAAGAAGCCAATAATTTATTAGCTTGAAACCAGTGCAAATTAGTATACGCATCTCAGCGATATAAAAATAAAGCTCTAAGCTATTTTCTATAATCACCAGGTGACAGAAATAAAAACTTCGTGGAAGTTAAAGCGAAGTATGGCAAGGGTAAAACTGGCACTATTTCCGTCGACTCTTCATTCGCACCTCACGATAGTACACTCCAAGTGAAAGCCAACTCCCCAAGTACTGAAAAATTCAAGAAACTCGAATTCAATATTCACTCAAAGGTGAGTTTTACTAAAATTCGTAGGTGCTAATCATCATTATATTAATACGTGAGAAGAAAACTTCAAATACCTTTTTTATGTGTTTTGAGTGCACGGAAGTCTGTGAGATTCCGCATGGTTAAAGTTTATATGGAGAAGGAGTGCAGAAAGCTAAAATTTATCTATAATTTCTGTTACTAATATATTACATTAAATAAATTAATACTGCGAATTCTAAACCTAATGCTATTGAACTTAGACCTCCCAAAATATTGGTATTATCACTCAATGAAAAGTGACAGCAAGTGATATAATATTCATTGTTAAAGTTTATACTGCAAATGTCAAACAGAAAATAGACTATGATCAAAAAGTCGTTGGTCGAATTTCGATCATTGGGCGACCGCTAGTAATAGTAAGTCTTCCACTACCATTCCAGTCTATTACAACACACGTTTAAAAAACAAAATGTTTATATTAGGTTCCCAGAAACAAATAGAAACGAATCAAAAGAATTTTACCTCAATTTCTTTTAACAGGAATTTCGTATCAAATCGTTCTGAAAAGTATTAAAATAAATTGAATGGGATTAAAAGTAAACGTTCTAAAACGAGTCTATTATTAAAATAGTACATATAAAAAATAAAACATCCAAATGCAACGGAACTACATTATAATTATAGAGAGGAACTATAAGAAATAGGAAGCATTAAAATGATAAATGGAGAATTCATAAAAATGGATCCAATGCAGACTTAAAACATTTTTTTAAATACTTATACACCTTTCAACATGACTTCAGTTACCAGGCTTTTTTCTATCTTCCTTTTCCATAAATTATTATTAGTAATAGACGTTTCTAACTTCTTTAGTTAGCTGATCATGACTTCTCTTTTTTCAGAACCCATCTCCAGACACATACAGCAATTCTATTCTAATAGACGCTGACGGACGTATCTACAAGTCCGAATCTACCATTGTACTATCGAAGGCTCATCCAGTTCTAGATTTGCAATACGTCAATCCCGAAACCAACAAACCTAGCAGGTAAAACATATTCAAAGCTATTAAAATTTTATATTTACTACAAGTTATAGAAACTTGAAACTGAGCATAACTTTAATAACTCAACTATATAAATAAGAACTAGCGCACTAGTTTCTAGTTCCTAGAATATACAACTATCAGTCCAATGAAGTGTGACTTTGGATACCTAATAAGAACAAGTTTAACCTTTTGGTTCCTTTACATCGCAAAATAAACGTAAATTCTGACGCCATCCGCGGAAGCAGAATTATTAAGACACTTTTAACAACGTATTTTGTCTCATAATTTTTCCGCGGGAATTGACACATGTTAAAAAGACACGGCAAGATTTTTCTGACGCTCTATTCTATATATTTCTATGTATAAACCTCATTGTTCTTATTTTTACTAAACATTTAACAAAACAAATACGAGACTAAATTATTTTGTTTTCAGAATCTACGTGAAAGGCAGCTCGCTTAGCTCAACTCAAGGCAAGATCGAAGTTAAAGTAGACAATATTTACAACGTCTGCTTCGATGTTCTATCTGAGGGGAACGTACAGAAGGACAACGTTGCCTTTAGGGTCCTCGCTAACTCCAAGGAACTCGGCTGGAAGAACTACAATATTGATATCAGCAGCAAGGACTCTGGTAACGGCAAACGATTGGAGTTCCATGTCACAAATGACAACAAGAACGTACTTAGTGGAAGGTGAGATATATCTTTATATTTTTATCAGTAACTTGCTACAACAATTCTTGGCCAGTCATATAACTGAATATTGACTTTAAAAAAATCATTTTTAATATACAATATGGCATGGTATCATAATTAAATACCTGGTATTAATTTTTGAGGTACTTTCTGGATATACTCTATGTAAAATTTCAATATAAAATCAGAGAAATTTTAAGTTTAGAGGAAATAATGTCATTAATTTACTATGGTTTCAAATATTACGAAATAATATGTTTGCTTAAATTAATTCATTGTGATTTTCTAGAATAACTGAGTCTCATACAAACTTTTTCTGCAGCACATCGTTTATCAGCAAGCAAGAAGGTCAGAAGACAATCATCGAAGGCTCCGGTTCCGTTAAACTGAAAGAGGAGCAGAAGTCTGCAAACTTCAAGTTCATCCGCACCGTTCTTACGGAGAGTAGTGAACAGGGCGTTGAGGTAGGTTTATAGCAAAACAGTGATAACTTCACTAAGAATAGTAGAAATCTATCAAGGAAAAATCAAATAGTTTAATCGACGTTCAAGGGATATTCCTTTCCAAAATTTATTTATATATTTAAACTAGTAGACCATGCAAATGCTGTTCTGCCCTATTTAGTATCTCATAACTCGATCATAGCGCAATCTATCGCATCATGGATATCATAAAAACCTTCACAGTGAAAAAACACTGTACCAGCTTTCATGGTAATCAGTCAAACGATGCGTTGAATTTTATTTATCTCATATATTCCGAAAGCTTCACCTGCAGTAAAATTTTTTACTTTTTAATTTAACAAAAAAAAAGGTGCCTTTTTACGCTCCAAAAATTAATGTAATAAAATTTGTTACTTATTGTGATTTGTTTTCTATATTATCCAGACATTCTTCAATGTTGCTATCGGCGAACGAAGTTATGTGGCCGAATCGCGTGTTACCAACTACGAATATAAAAACTCTTATGTCTACTGCGAAGAGAAGAAGCAGTGCGCCCATGCTGAAATACAATCTAAAATTGACATGTCCAGTGAGTATACTGTTGAATTTTATAGCAATTTGACTTGTAGTGGCTTGTTTTATAAAAATTGCTCGAAATCCGCGCTTATTTGCACCACCGCCAGTTAAACACAATTATGCTAAGAACTCTGTTTTACAAAGATGTTTTAACATGTATGACACGAAGTTTAGTCATATTGATTTATTCCAGTCAAATAGGAATGTTTTCTTAAAAGAATTAAAATCAAAAAACACATTGAAATAGTTATCATGGCTGTGAAACAGGAACACAGAAAGGACTCAGTTTACTCTCTATTGCTTATAACATACATACATGTACAATTCACATATGCTTTCACTCAGGAGCATATGATCCCACCACCCTATACACTCTCACGCACACGCACACTACACGCAGACTCACACTCCCACTCACATTGAGATATAGAAACACATAATACTTCATAATGATATTTTTTATGTATATAAATATTTAACCACTGCATAACAAACAAAATTTAATAATAATTGTTTCGTAATTGGCACCACATAATTAATTTGATAAGAAATTTGGTTATTATAATTTTTCATAATTGTTATGTAAGCTCAATAAGGCTGCACAAGAGCCAGAGATTATTTTAACATTGTGCTGAAAAACAAAATTATAGTTATTATTAATAATGAAGTTTTTAAAATATGCAACTCTTAATGATATTGCTATTCAAGATGCTTCTTATAATAATTATGTTATTATATTCTATAACTTCAATTGAAACATTTATTATCAGCTCCTGGTGTGATCGTTAATCTGGTGAACATCGGCTTCGACTTACGCAAGCTGGGTGTTTCCCCTGAACTCGGACTACAGATGCGCGACGAAGTCTCTACCTCTAAACCACCACGTTTCACCCTTGACCTTCACGTTAATAACCAAGAGAGGAAGTACCACCTCCACGCTTATAATACGCCCGAACATGGCCGTGAGTATTCTTCTACTATTTAGTTTTCTACCTTACCAAAATTTATTTATAAAGCAAATTTATTTTGAAATCCCTAGTCAACTCAGCTAAATTAATTAGATTGCCTGGGCCCAGTACCAGGACGAATTCAAAATTTCACTAGCATTTAGCTTAATTAACAATTTAATACTATTTCTTTTTATTTCAAAAACAAATAAAATAAACCTTTTTTACAAGCAATTACAATATATTCATCTAATTTCATGTTCCTTAAAAATTATCTTCTCTTACAGACTTTGCTTCAGGGGTTACCGTCCGCCTACCATCTAGGTTATTGGCTCTAGAATACACTCTTGATTATCCAACTGACAAGTTCATGCCTTTCCCCATCAGGGGAGAAGTTTGCCTAGATCTTGACAAGAGTAAACCAGGCCATAAAACATCGGCTAGATTCCTCGTCGACTTCTCCAACGCTGGAGGTAACCAGGACACTGCCGTTGCTGAAATTGGATTCTTCCATCCTAAGATTGAAAAGGTAAAGTAATCAATTTAGTTTTCTTACCTTCTTTCTTTTCATCGCGTCTCTAATATTTGTGTATTCGTGAAATTGACAATTTTGGTTTTCTTCACCAGGAGGCCGTGTTCAGAATCAATGGTATCGTGAAGCGACCTGGCGATGGTACCTTCAAGTTTGAAACTTCAGCAACCTTATCATGCCACTCTGCATTCGGCAGGGTAAGTTCGATTTTTATTAAATTTACCAAAATTTAATTATTTAAAAATCGTCCTATTTTATTTCAAATATTTTTTATGTTTCACAGGACCGCGTCTCCAAGCTATTATTAGAAGTATCACCACGCAAGTTTGAATTCTTGGTATGTATACCAGTGTAAATTTTTTAATATGAATCAATTTATCTTGATTTAATATTTAAATAGATTTTACAAATTTAAAGCTGCTATATACACATTCAGTAAATTGGCTTCGTTTATGTACCTTTGAATAAAATTTGATTTTTAATATATCCTTTAAACGCTTTTACAATTGAATTTAAGTTATAACGCCTGCATAAAATTTTCTCATAGGTTTCCTTACTTATTGGCAAATTATAACGATTGGCGAATGGCTCGGAAGGACTATAAAATAGCCGTATTATTTTTTAATTATCAAAGGCCTTCTCAAAGATACGTTCCCCGTTAAAAACCCTATTCAGATAATACTAATCAGATTTTTTTCTTTCTCTAGGCTGAAACACCGTTTGTGAAGGTTTTGCATATCGATGCCGGCTTCACTTCAACCCCAGAGCAGAGAGTTTATCAGTCACTGTTTAGCCTTTGTCTCCTGGAAGGTCAAGTTGTGCAAATAAAGACACTGCTCAAGGACTTCCAATACTTCGAATTTACAACAGGTAATTATTTATTTACACTGACTTTAAATTCGATATTTTACCAAATAAGCGATTTAATTCATTTTTATTGTGCTGTGTTACTTGAAAAAAAAATGGCTGTTCCTCATCACTAAATTGACATAAAGAAATTTATGCTTATTAAATTTTAGTTTTTTTTTAATGCAATCTATAAACTATTTGTACCTCCATCAATATCGGTTACATTTAATATTATAATAGGATAAATAAATATTGAAACACTAGTAAAAACCTTCATTATGAAAAGCTCACAGATGACAACTATAGTAATTGGTTATAATAGAATTGTAGATAGATGATCTTTGATTGATGTAGGCGTTCCTTTGTGGAAATCCATAGTAATTACTTTATCCAAATTTTATTTGCTACTTCCGCCTGAGTAGATAAACGGTTATTTGGTCTTTCTGTAAAAAAACTTTGTTATTAATTGTTGAGGTGAATCTGAAAATGTTGTCTGAAATTAATAGTGGAAAAGAAGAAATATCAAAAAGGGAAATGTTAGTAACTGAAACGATTAAAGAGAGTGCAGTCGAGCCCGTAGACTCGAACGTTATTACCCTATAAGGAATAAACGTAAAAAAAAAATTAAGCAAATAATAATAAATAATATAAACCATATTACAGATGAGATGTGAAATGACCACAATCGATTACACGTGTTTCGCCCCTCAACGAGTCATCTTTAGATCGATGTTGAATCCTCCGAAATACATTCGTTCATTCTATTTAGATTCTTTGATTATAAACAGATGGAAGTAGCAAAGAAAAGAATAAAGTAGTTAAATAGATGATCCACAACAATCGTGTTTAGTTTGTCTGATATACCCGAGAAATCATTGACATTATGATATTTCTATTTTGATCCATTGTCAGTTTTTATTTAGATGTTTACGTTTTTCTATGTAGATTACTTTTTGTAATATTATAATCATTTTTTTAACTAACTAGCTAATAGACTAGTAAATAGGTAATTTATATTAGGTTCTACAATAAATTTCCTAACTACATTACCAATTTGCCGGACAATAATATGAAGATTCATGTTATGCAAGTTTTATTGCCAAAAGGTTATTTATTATAAGGTGGATCATTACTTGAATGACGATGATATCTGGAAATTATTCTCTCTTTACATCTACTAAAAATTATAATAAGTGTAATCAATATTTTTGCCTCCTCTCGACGACGAGAGTGTTTTTCAAATTAGTATATAGTACTTATTGTATTGAAATTCATGAGTGCCTTCTGAGGGACCAAATAGTATTGAGCTTGATTAAGGAATAAATTTTTTTATTTTATTCACAGAGGAATCAGGCTGCAAATTCTCGGTCGTTGCACACCTGGTACCAGAAAAACGAGCGGATATTAGTGCCGATCTCATCCTCTCTGGTAGCAAGAAGAACATCGCCCACGGTGCTTTATTCCTTAAAGACAATACGATCAAGTCTGAGTACGGTGTCTCTAAGGACAACTTCAACCATTTAATGGTATTTTTTTAACTTAGCAATAGTTTGTAAAAATATTTAAGAAAAAAAAACACTTATTTAAAATTCATTCTATTTCACAGGCTACTGTTAAGAAGGACGTTGAGGGCCTGAACGATCGCATCAAACAGCTCGGTGAGAAATCCAGTCAAGAATTCGAAAGCCTTCTGAAGCGCGCCACACCATACTTCAAGCGTATAGATGATGACTTCAGAGCCGAATGGGACAGATTCTATAAAGAGATTGCCGTCGATAAGGTCTTAAAAGAATTGTCACACACTCTGTAAGTGAATTTTAATATCTACCTAGTTCTATTTGTGTCTTATGACCATTAGATAATTATATTTATAGACAAGTAATATCTTGCCAAATTCATAGAAGACTTGTCGATAAATCATCTTAATTTTTGTCAGAAACGAGATCATCCACTTCTTGGCTAAGATCTTCGATGAAGTTCTTCGAGGAACCAAACCCATCGTAGATCAGACCATCAAGACTTTCACTGAAACTTCCAACAAGATATTAGAAATGTACAAGAAGACCGTAAGTAACTTATAATGGATTTCATTTGGAATCATCTAAAATATCTATAAAAAGCATAAATTATTTAGTTACAAAAATATAGAAATTAACTCTACGAAAGGTAATGTCATCATACCCTTTGTGTTCTAATATAATATTTTATTTCGAACAGCTTGAACCTCAACTGAAGCAGCTATATGACACTCTAGGAAAAATTCTGCAAGAATACCTGGACGCTGTCATCGATATCACGGCACACTTTGGCGCACTCGTCAGTGACTTCTTCGATAAACATAAGCTTGAGTTGCAGGAACTCACCAACGTCATGACTGAAATATTTAAGGGTAAGAAGCATATATTTATTTTCTTCAAGGTACGACCCAGCATTCTGCTGAATTAGAACGTTCATGTTAACATAAGGGTTCTAATTTATGTCTACTGATTGTAGCCAAACTGTGTTTAGCATTATATTATATGAGATTTGTTTTACACCATGGGTAATAAATAGAGCACGTTATGTTTTTCTTATCGTAAAACAACAAAGACACTTCACTGTATTTGATGGTAAGCACAGTGGAGACTAAAAATGACGGTGACCACCGAGTAATCTACAATTCATCGCCAATTGTCACAGTCATGTCGGCCTGCTCAAAATACCTCTTCATGTTATGTTTGAAGAACTCCTTGTTGTAGGAAGGAGAGAACACACAGACCGCGAAACGGTTTCACAGCTTCGTAGTAAGGCAAGATGTGACTTAGCGAAGTTCTTTATTCTTTTGTTTACGATGGTAAAGGCCCCGTTCGGATGAGCGCGCGTTTTGAAAACGCAAGCCTTAACACAAACCGTTCAGATCAACGCTCGTTAACGCACGTCAGAGCGGATTATTACAAAAAAAAATTTCTAGACTCTGGTAATCGAAGAAATGTGCATACGTAATCGCTCGTCATGTGAACATCTTATTCCATCGCTTTTTAATAAGCGCTGACGCGCGTCTCGTCTCATCGAGGGCTAAGTTTAAAGATTTTATTGAGTTAACATCTAGTTTGAATAGAGTCAATAAATAAGTATTTAAGTATTTATATTCACCTTTTACCACCTTTGTTCTATTCATTTTCACCACCACCATTCCTTCTCCTCATATAAATCCGGGTGTTAAAAAATTGATTAACTATTAGCATGCTATTAACATTAACTTGTTATTAAAATTATAAATGTATGTTATTTATTCCCCAGACCTGACTCGTATTATCGTGCTCCAACTAAAGCAGTTCCCTGGAAAGATCAGCCAGTTGTACATGGAACTCATTCAATTAATAAACAACATGCCCATCATCGGGACTATTAAAGAGAAGGTAATAACTATAGAGGATATAAAAACAAATATATTAATAGATACCAATGGAAAAGATTTCAAGAGACACGGCGAATAAACAAGCTAAAAGCTAAAGCTTTAAGCTATAAGTTAAAAGTAAAGCAGGAGGTTAGAGATTATACAAATTAGCAAAGGAAATGTCTGTAAGACTGATAAGTAAATTTTATATTAACTATTTATTTTATGAAGCTAAAACGAAATGAGTTGTTAACAATTTCTACTCAGAATTGAAGTCTAAACGTGATATACTATATATAAAATATATAAAAGTCAGTAAATTAATTCAATGGATATTTTCAGTGGAATGAGGGTCTGCCGAAGGACCAGCTGCTCACGCTATACAACCAAGGTTACGCTACCATCTTCCAAGTACTCCCAAACAAGGAATTTAAAGACTTTGCTGCGGCTCTGAATGATTACGTGACCAAGGTGAGGATAACCGGTTATAATGAACCATACATTTTTTCACCTTTTTTTTTTATTTTAATATTTAGTTTAGGAATTGCAGTTAATTGTAAAAAAGCATACCTATCTTTTATTAAAAAAAAATAGAAAAAGAAACTAGCTGAACCTTGCGATAATTTCATACATTTATAGAAGAATATAAACAAACTAACAGCGTAGTTTAACAGATTCTGTACATATGTATTTTTTTAAAATGAAAAAGCATGTTTTTGTCTATTTTTATCTTTTGTCAATATCGAGGAATATAATCTATAAAATTATATTTACATCATTAATTTTGTTAAGGCATTACTTAAGGGTGTTGCTGTCAAAAAAAACTCTTGAGAAACAATAAATTAAAAGCTTTATTTATGATCGACTGCAATTAACAAAATGCGTAATGTGCGTCTTGGAAATGGGTTAATGTTAAAACAAAAATCAACTATCTGAGTATTTATAAATATCTTTTATTCATTTTAGAAACTCCGTTCCGAAAAAACCGATGACGCAAAGTCACTGCAGATTATTTACCAGAAATTGATTACTGCGTTCAGCTCACTGTCGCAATACATCCCGTCACAGGTCACCGGCTTAGCGACAGCCGGACCTTCCTCTTGGACTAGCGTGAGTACTTTGAGCCCGTCTTTCATACTTCAACAATACACCTCTAATTTTACGTTAAAATTATACAGTTTAGATGTTTTCGGTTACAAGTTATTTCAATCTGATCAACTGTACGTTGATTCAGCATACTTGAATGTCTACTTTGACTTGCCACAATCAAATTAAATCTCAATCGGTACATAATAGGTTGTCGATCCTGATTATTATAGCACTGAAGGTAATAATGATACAGGTTGCATGGATTCTTCGAGTAAAATCAAATTTAGTCGACTCTTTACAAAAATCGCTTCGCAAATTTCTCGAATACAATCAGTTTCATAAATGAAATGAACATTTATTGATAGAAAACATCGTGATGCAATCTAAGATAGAAAGAAAAAAGTAAGACTTACTGTTAAGAATCAACAAGCTCAAGACATTTCGTCAACCATCAATCATTGTGTGTTCAAGACATTCTAACCCTAGTTAAAGTAGCTAGTATTTTGTAACCAACTTATACTTTGACACTAAACAAAATATTAAGATCCTGGTAATTTGTTTAGTTCTTGTTCTCCCCCACGAGCACCCCGGTATGGTCTGGCGATGTGTCATGGAATCTGTTCAAGCAGTTGGTATCTGGAGATCTACCCGACATGTTTGCCTTGATCCGTGCGTATAGACCACGGTCACTCAACCCACTCGACGAAATACCTGCTAAGCGTAAGTTTTATCTACAATAATTAGTTTTCTATATCATTTTGTATAATTATCCTTTCTTGCTACTTTTTCACAAAAGCAAACATAAAGCTATTCTAAAAGATGTTGTACAACGTATCTTAAACAGTTCGCGCTGTGGTTATCAATGGTCAGCACATCTTCACCTTCGACGGCAAACACCTGACCTTCCCCGGACAGTGCCGCTACGTGTTGACTCACGACTTCGTCGACAGGAACTTCACTGTACTCCTTCAGCTGCAAAACGGACAACCCAAAGCCCTGGTTCTAGAGGATAAGAGCGGAACCATCATCGAGCTTAAAGACAATGGACAGGTGAGAGGAAATATTTTTTGTATGAAAGCATCAATTCTAGGTACATACTATAACACTACCTCATTAGCCTAGTGGTCATAAGCGAGACTACTATGATCGAGGTCCTGGGTTCTATTCCCAGGTCGAGCAAAGTGTTATTGGGTTTTTCTATGAAATTCTCAGTAGCAGCTCGTAGTTTGGCTTTGTGCCCGATTAATGGCAATATGCTCGCCCTCTATTACATGGGACCTAAAAACATACTCGGCGAACTGTGGGTGTACATCAACAGATATTTATTCAGTAAATTTATAACCAACAGATAGGAAAATAAAAAAATGGTTAATGTTAGGCAGACGGCCGTACGTAAACCAGTAAGCCGAATCACAGATCACAACATGATGTAAAGAAAACATATTGTGCCGACTTTAGTTAGGTGGGTCAAGAACAAAAATAAGTAGACAGAAATAGCAAATTCTGTCATGTGATGAGGCATAACACACTTTATAGAAGGTCTCGGAAATACGATTAGTATTGCTCCATTAAAAAAAAGCGCATGTAACTATCAGACTACTCTTATGTAGCTAGTTCGACTTATGTTATTTAGTCTCTGGGGCGCATGAGTATATAATTCTTCAATAACTTTGAAGGTATTTAAATATAACATCTTTGGGCAGGTGACTTTGAATGGAGCTGTCCACGGCTTCCCGGTCATCGAGAAGGATGTGTTTGCATTCAAACAGACCAATGGACGCATCGGCCTCGGATCTCGTTACGGATTCATGGCCTTCTGTACTTCTAAACTCGAGGTACGTAAACAAATTCTTACATTTAACTTCGGTAATATGGGAAGCTTAATTGAAATTTCCTTTAAAATCTATGCGGTTGCGATACATAAAGAGAAAATGTACGCAACAAAATGGTATCATGTAATTTACTGTTACGGCTAGGATTTGATTCTAATTTTATGATATCACTTAGACAACAAATTCTTAATTAGTAGTGGTTGGTTGAATGGTTACAATAAAGAAATTTCCACTCTTTCCTAAGAATTTTGATGATGTTGAATGTTGCCTACATTGAAAATAAAATAAATTAATTTTGATATTTGAAATATGCTACAATTCTTAGTTAAACGTAGTCATAAAGTCATCATAAAATAAAGGTATATATTACTTATTTTCTATTGAACAGGTTTGCTACTTCGAAGTGAATGGTTTCTATCTCGGCAAACTGCGTGGTCTCCTCGGAGATGGTAACAATGAGCCATACGATGACTTCAGACTACCCAACGGAAAGGTACAAGCATTATTTATATATTCATCAACGAAATTTCAAAATACTAAGTACCTACCTGCAATAAAATATGCCTAAGTTTTTAACCAAACTCTCTTAAATTTCAATACAGATCTGCACATCCGAGAGCGAGTTTGGCAACGCATACAGTCTAGTACACAGCTGCCCGAAGGTCCAGACACCAGAGCACTCCCATCACCAGATGCACGCTGCCCTGCCACCCGCCTGTGAACAGGTGTTCGGAGGTATCTCCCCTCTCCGACCAATTAGCCTATTACTCGACGTCACACCATTCAGGTAAAAATAATTCACGTACTTAAATACTTTATAGAATTTACCTCCTATTTTTAAGGGTAGAACTTTAAATAATTATCACATAAAAACTAGTATTTTCTGAAGAAGTCCTCATAATAAAACGCATAGAAAATCTCTAAAGAAAGATAGTGATTTATAGACCTTTTAAGGTTTGTAAATAAAATAAGCGATTAAAACTGTTCTACTTTGTAATTTCTTTTGATTCTTCACCTCTTCAAAGTTATTAAACGTCATAGTTAATGATTAGATAAAGTTTCTGCATATATTTTTCCAAATATGGATCATGGAAAATTCTTCATCTTCGTCTCTTGGCGGACAGTGCTGTTCTTGAACTATAATTGATTTACTATCAGTATCTGTGCAAGAAGAAAGATAGTGATTTATAGACCTTTTAAGGTTTGTAAATAAAATAAGCGATTAAAACTGTTCTACTTTGTAATTTCTTTTGATTCTTCACCTCTTCAAAGTTATTAAACGTCATAGTTAATGATTAGATAAAGTTTCTGCATATATTTTTCCAAATATGGATCATGGAAAATTCTTCATCTTCGTCTCTTGGCGGACAGTGCTGTTCTTGAACTATAATTGATTTACTATCAGTATCTGTGCAATCATTTTGCCGAGATTCGAAGAAAAAAAGTTTATTATCATTATTATGATGAGAGCTGATGCTATCAGTATGATTTACAGACAAGCATGCATCCACGCGGTGACCGGCGCAGATGCCGCTAAGGATTTGCACCAGGCCTGTGATCTGGCGAGGGGGTACGCGGCGTTGGCGCTTACAGGACTACTGCCCGCTGTATTACCAGACGTGTGCGTACGTTGCACTGACGCGGACAAGCCTCACTCGATCGGAGACATCTACGAAGTCAAAATGCCCAATAAGCAAGCCGACATCGTCGTATCCTTCGAAACTACTCAGGTATATTTCGATGTTTAAATTAGAGACCACTTGTAACATCGTTATCTGAACAAAAATTAATACTGATTGAAATGTCTTAAAAATCATTACAATTTTAAATAGAAAATTGTAACACTTTTCAGATTATTATATAATTTACCGGAAAACTTCTGATTTTGTTTTACCTGGTGTTACTATGCATGAAGACAATGTTTTCAATTTCCTGGTATTTAACAATACGGTGAACAAAAGCGTTATAATACGGAACTCACATAACTTTTATTTAAAAACTACTAAAGTTTACTTGAGAATTTATTATTAAAATAAATACTTTATTGTAATTGAGTTTAAACTTTACATCTTGCGCAAAAGCACTTGCTTTCTCTTAAACACCAAGTTTCATAATTACCTAAAAAATCTTCTTTGACAGAACAACGAGCGAAGTTACAAAGATTTGGTGATGCCACTTGTATCGCAACTAGTGGATAACCTCAAAAAGAAGCAAATCACAGACATTAAGATGTACTTGGTGGGACACACACCGAAAATTCCGTACGCCATCGTTTACGACACTGACTGTGAGTTAACATATAAATATTCTTGTATAATACGTTGGCGGTTAATATTTTAATTCAAAAATTGAAATTAACTGCTTAAGTAAAGATGAGGGAAATAATCATTAAAAGTTAATGATTATAGGCAGCAGCATTGTATCCCTTCCAGAAATCAAAATTTCCTCAATTTGATATTTGTAAACTACTGTTTTACAACACACCAAATCTAATCAATGAAGTTAGCCTAATAAATAATATACCTTTCACATATCTCACATAGAAATTTCCTTTATTGGTTCCACGGTTTTAAACAAAATAATTTGAAAATTATTTGGATTTATTTATTTTCTTGTAGTAAAATTAAAGAGCACCAAGATACAATTCGATGACAAGGATCGCTACGAACGCACACCTTTCATCAAAACAGGATGTGAGAAATTCGATTACTACGAAAAGCAAGTTGTCGAGTTCATCGATGCGGTCAAGATCAAACTTGGTAAGCAGAATCAATAACTTCAACGTTTATAACAATTGAATATTGCCTCTTCCATTTACCATCAAAGTACTATATTAATAATTTTAATAATCGTAAGTATTAAAACAATACTTGACGTAAACCTTTAATTTCCAGGGTTGACCAACATTGCATTTAGTGAAAAATCACTCATCGATCTTCCTTACCGCGCTGGTGCTGTGAAACACGTAATAATGGCAGTTTCTGAACCTTGCCTCGATGAGTTCTTTTTAGTAAGTATATTTGACTGTAATTCATTTGAGAACTTAAGAAGCATTAACTATTATTGGAGTATTCCT
This sequence comes from Saturnia japonica, assembly GCA_033032175.1. Taxonomy (NCBI): domain Eukaryota; kingdom Metazoa; phylum Arthropoda; class Insecta; order Lepidoptera; family Saturniidae; genus Saturnia; species Saturnia japonica. The sequence goes on from CM065332.1 coordinate 842,207, forward strand.
ATTGATTAGGCTAATAAAAATAAATCTATACTAATATTATAAAGTTGAATAGTTTGTTTATTTGGTTGAACGCGCTAATCTCAGAAAAAACTGGTTAGAATGAAAAATTAGTTTAGTTTTGGATAGCCCATTTATCGAGAAAGGCTAATAGGCTATATAAAATCACGCTACCACCAACAAGAGCGGAGCAACAATGAAAAATGTTGCAAAAACGGGAAAATTTATTCCTTTTGAAAGTTTCCATTGCGTGCACTGCGTAAATGGTAAATGATATGGGGCAAGATTATTTCTATTAAAAAGTTCTAAAATAAATTATGCGATAATTAATATATGTCTATCTTTTACGGTTGACGCAATATAAACTTTTTTATGGTATTAAAATAATCCATAATTTTCGAAAGTGTTTTTATAAGCATGGTATTAATCCCTATCGAAATAAATACGTTATTCATTTTAAGTATTTAATTTTTCGACAAAATTGCCCTTTACATTATTTGATTTCAATGAATATCTTAGGAGGTATCACAGTTTTAATTAACTCCGAAGCAAAATAATTAAGTAACGCGCGTGCATTTTTGCGGAATAATGTGGGAGGCGGGTGGCACCTATAAATTGTATTGTAGATCCCTACGATAGTTGTTATTCTTTCCACTCTCTCTAACCCTCTCTCTCTTATGTGACGCAGACGAAGTTGCGCGGGTCAGTTCGTTAATTATATATTGGTTAAATTATCATTTAAACATGTTTTTGGTAACAATAATTCTTTATTCCAGCTGGAAATGATTGATGGTGTATTTTTCAAAGCAATGATGGAAAATATGGGAATGTCATTGTCCTTAGTGACTGTGACACCTGAGATGAAGTGCGGTGGAAACCTTGCTCATGTTGTTGGTAAGTTCAGTAGACGCATCACCTACATCTCTATTTAAAAAAAAAACCGGAACCGTTAATAATTAACAATAACAATAACCAAATTCAATGATTTTGAAGAGTTCCTTGGCATTTCTTCGAAGTTGAAAGTCCAATGCCAATGAAATTAAAATGGGATCACCCTTGAGGTATCCCTTTCTAATGAAAAAAGAATCATCTAAATCGGTTCACAAACAAAGAAGTTATGGCTGAAAATCCATAAACTTCCTCCTTTTTTTAATACATATGTTTCAGTTTCATCGATTGCTTTATAGAATACTATTACTCTAGCCAATTTTTCTCTAATAAATAAATAGTAACTTAGTAAGCCTTTAAAAATTGTATTTCATTATTAAGAATTATGGGATTATTAATATCGGCTTTTTATCCAGTCATGTTCGACAGCCAACTTTTTATATCCAATCGAGTTTTTTAATAATAAATAATTGATTTCAGGTTTCGATGAAACCTCTGTCCTGATGCTGGGTGACATGAAGAGGACCAAGGAGTCTGAAGCGCTCAGAGCGACGCTAGAACTACCATCTAACTCATGCATTGATTTTACTGAGGCGGTAAGTAATAATTATGATACAAAATTATACCTAAAAATTATCAAAACATATTGATTACATATAATGCTGAGACGTGGTCTCTAAATATGTGCCTTGTAAGAAAGCTTAAGATCACTCAAACGGAAATAAAGAGGTCTATACTCGGAATTTATCAGATGATCGAATCAGAAATAAGAAGATCCGTAGGAAAACCAAAGTTACCGACTTAGTCCTAAGAATAATTAGAATTAAGTGGCAGTGGATTTGCCACATAGCTCGTAGAACGAATGGCTGATGGGGCAAAAAAGTTTCCGAGTGAAGGCCGCGTAGAGGAAGATGCAGTGTGGGCAGACCCAACTCACAAAGTAGGTCCGATGACCTGGTGAAGGTTGCGGGAAGCCCCTGGATGTGTGCAGCAAGAGCCACTGGCTGTCGCAATCTTTGGGAGAGGCTTATATCTGGCAGTGAATGATGTAGGTACCAAAACTAAAATCTAAAATTATTGATCTATAATCGTTTAATTGTCCCCACAGGTCGATGGTCTTGTATTCTCCTCAACGAACTACTTGAAACTGGATGGCGCGAAGAGGAAGCAGTTCTTACAGACTGCCGCCAATGCTATCGTGCTGAAGATGACGAGGGAACAGCTCGTGCAGGAATGCACATGTACATACGTGGATCCGTTCCGCGTGCGCTCTGCTTGCTTCACCAAAGAGAGGAAAGAAGTTGTAAGCATTTGCTCTAATTGATTTTTGTCTTTGTTTATTGACGGCAATTTTTACTGAACTGTCCATTTGCTCATAATCTCACGTGAAAAGTGTAGCTAAATATTGACGTGACCTACGCAATTTAGGATGAAATTTACTCAAAATGTTTAGCTTGCTTGTCTGTGTAAGCTTTCCTGGATCGTAGAAAACGACAATTATTTCTTACTTGATTGGGACCATCATACATCTGGTGTAACACCTTTGATCGTGGTATGCTTAGTGTTGGGGTTCTGAAATTAGCTGTAGTATTCATTCAGTAATCAAGCGTAATGATATTGAGGTTCGTGGTCATCATGATTTTTTTTTTGGTTTGGCACTTTTCGATCTCATTTAGTTGCTGACAGGCTTGAAGGCGAGCATGGACATCTAGCGACGGATTACTGATCTCTCGTTGCTCTTAAATTGTTTTTGGTTTGTATTGCACTTACCATCAGACACAGTGCCATCACTTAACCGAGATATAATTTAAAAAAAAAACACAAGTTATACACTGATTTTGTTAGATTTTTTGTTACTATTTTTCAAATACGAAGTACCACTTTATTTACAAATGTATTAATAAATACCTTAAAATGTGAATTTCTTCTAAATTTAACTTAATTAGACACTAAACTATTTTTTTAATATATGTACAACAAAGGTGTGAAATAAGCCTACCATGCCTAGTACCTAGGTTACCTAGTGCCATGTTTAAATTTATTTGAAAATATTTCCAGGCTCGCAGACGAAAGTAAACACATAAGTTTGAAGAGACCATCATATCTGTGATGACATCTGCTATTACCTTTAACCCTGCGAGCGAGACGCTGCTGTGTCTTGCTATTTCACTCATTAAACAATATCATCAAAAGGACTCTTAGTTATTTATGATGCCGTCTCTCTTGGAAGGTATTAATTAATCACGTCATTTGTATTAAGATTAATAAAAATCTATATTATTATTTATATTTGTATTTTTATTTCTATCTTTTCGTCAATCCATGAAACAGTTTCAAACCACAATAGCAATTATGAAACTAATTTCTTCTTCTTCCTAACTTGGCAACTAAGTCCTCTTTAATGAAGACCGTTCATTACTGCCATTATCAAGTGAATATAGTGTCTTATGTCATGTCCATGTCTTATGAGGATCTCAGTATCCTAACAGGATGGTGGCTCCCTTGTTCGAATTTTCTAGGGAGTTTTTGAGAGATCCCAGAATGTATGCTTTTAGTTTATATTTATAATCCACTCCACTTACGTACAAAAGCCAAACTGTATCACGCAAAACACCACCAATATTAGATAATATAGTGTCAAAAACCTAAGTAAATGAATTAAAAACAAAAACCACATGTCACTTCAAGATCTTCAAAACTTCACAAACTTAGACCAGCTGGATGTTCGAAAAGGTTCGCGTAATATGCTGGAATATGTTAAAGATCATGACAATGTTAATACTAGAAATAGAGATATATTAATCGTTCCGTGTTTTAAACAAAAGTTTTTTAGGTAATAGTGTTAGGTTCTATAAAAAGATCCCGAAGCACATTACTGATTTGCCGTACAACAAGTTCAAGGACCATGTCTAGCGGGCTTTACTGTCAAAAGGTTTATTATATAGGGTGGATTATTATGTGAATGATAGTGATGTCTGGAAGTGACTCCCTCTTTGTGCATCCACTAAATTATTATTATTATACCTGTTATATTAACACTTGTACACTTAACAAAAAAAGATAAACCCGATCGAGTTTCTTACCGGTTCTTCTCGATGAATGGGATATTTTCCGAACCGGCAGTAGTGTTTTGACGTTCATAAGTGCCTTTTTAGGGCGTAAATTGAATAAAGATTATTTTTATTTTTATTTTGACGATCCCGCTCCACAAGGGTGCCAAGATTAAGATAGTTGATGTCCCACGTACGGTTGTTTGGCTTTGCCTTCCTCCACCTTTTTCTCTTGTTGGCCGTACCAACGGAATCTATAAGATTTTATTTCGCCGATGCTGAACTCATTAACTAACTTATTCTAAGAATTTTTTCGGATGCTTCAAGTGCCATCATGTCTTTTGACGGGCCCCAGTATCTTTCGAAGCAAATCAACAAAAGTAAAACCACACATTTTATTTCGTATCTCACCTTTTTTAAACTATACGAAATATACATTATCTTGCCACAGCATGATAACTTTTACAGCTCTGGTTAAAAAAAAAATTTTCAACAGTTTATAGTAATTTTACTGTAAATCCAAACTATAAAACAAGCATTTATGCTTTGATACTAATGTTATAGGGATTATTAATAATAGTAGGTTTTGCGGACCCATTTCATTCTCGGTCCGCGCTGAGACATTATCTTTACGGACGCTCCGGCGGCAGCTTTCACTACTTCTTGTATCTGAAATTATATTTGTACGTAAATATAAAAACAAGACATCAAACGCCCACAGATGTGACTCCAACAAACACAAAATTTGTCGATGTATAAATTGCTTCGAGTTCTGGCTCACGAACTTAAGAAAGAAACCCTTTTTAAGCATCGATTTTAAAATTTCTGGGATATCCATTACGTACAACTTATGAAAAGTTAATTTTAATTTCTTTGGGGAAAAACTGGAGAAAAATAGCGGTATTAGAAGTACTGTATAAATGAGCGCAAAAAAAATAAGACAAGTTTACCTACGCATGCGCGAAATCAAGCAAAGTAAGACCAGCACAGTGTTAAAAAAAGACCAGCTGTGTTATTGATTAACTAAGAATTATTCATATAATAAGCATATGTTGCTACATTATTGCTTCATTGTAATACTGAGTTGCTAGAAGATGTTAATACCTTAAGAATAGTAAATAATAAACGTATTAACCCATATTAGCAACTAACAGAACTAACCGGTTTGTACCTGGCAATAGATTTACGAGTCGATTGCGGTAAATAGCCACGCGAGCATCGTTCAGTTACGTAACGAGCTTTCTTTGCATCCAAAATTCAATCTCATTGATGGAAGCGAATTTAAGTTCATCGTGGTATCCGACTGCAGTCTCATCACCAGCAGACATCATTATCACAATCATTTTAAGACAGTACTTACGCTTAACATTAGACTCTGTGCGTTTCCAACCAACATGTCCATTGCTTCTTTATCCTCTTCCATGCCTAGGAAAAAAATTAGATATAAGATTTTTTTTAAATTAAGATTACAATAATCCAGATAAATTTACATTTAAATATATGGACAAGAAAATAATCGTCTATTTTTTGGATTCTCATCACAGATAATGGAGTTTTAAGTAGAAAATAACCAAAAAAAAAATTTAAACTTTGAATTTTAGTTATTGTATGTAAGACAAAAATAAAGCATTTAACACTTCCTTTTAGATTGAAGATACAATCAGTTCAGATAGGAGGAAATACCAAATCCATACGATAGTTGCATTTCATTTAGGTATGAATCACTAAGCAAAAAATATTGAGCTTGTATCAATTTATTTTTAGACTCGATTTGATTATTATCATAAACCATACCTTGATGTCCAAGCGATGATCCCTTCACGGTGGTCAACATCTTCAGCTGAGCGCTTATTGTAGGGATTCTTTCACAGGTCTTCAGCAAGTTCTGTCATATCATAACACAATACTTAGAAACGATTTCAATTGATGATATTTGAAGTGGAAATAACGTAAATTATGTTTTTGCTTCGCAGAAAGTTATTCCATTAATTACCAAGAGCCTTATGTCATAAAGCTAAGGTAAAATCTCGCCATTGGAACCATTGTAGGGATTCTAAGGTACATTATATATGAATACATTCATGTTACTATCGCTTGTCTGCGAGATAGATAGTTAAAATTAAATGATAAATTCTCAAGGGGCATTATAGAAGTTAAATCTTCTCAAAGGGTTACACACCGTCTTAATTCGAACATCAGTACACTCCACAGCCAATTTCCTTGCTAGATATGCCACTTCATGTGACTCTTCCACTATGGATTTGGATGTTGCTATCAACTCTCTCTGCTTGTCTGTAAAAAAAGTATTTTTATCCCTGTAAAACGTATGACGAAATTTTTATTTATTCCGATTTGTAGTACCTATCATTTCCACATTCCCTCCTATAGAATATTCTGATCCATTTATATAACAGAAATGGTGGTTAGTGGTGGAATGGTGGCTATGTTATGTCATCGAACCAAAACCCGGGAAAGATGAATAAGTGCAGTAAAAGACGTGGTCATCCGGACTTTCGGTTAGTTTTGGACAAAACATGCCTGTGATACATAGAACTAAACAAACATAACAACAATTTATTTACTTATATCGGTGTCTGTGCTAGCGGGAGATACCTTACAAGTCAATTATCAAGAAATTGGAATGAAGAAGGTCAGTTATGTTCAATTCCAGTTTCTCAGATCTAAAAGATTTCGCCAACTTGGAGAGATTACAAGTAGGTACAAATAAGTGTTGTCAGGCCCCAGTTCGGACAGGCTAGAAAAGTGTTAATTGTTATTTATTTTGTTGACTGTACTTATTTACTCTCTCGAATTTAATGGGATGTTATAATAGATGGACATATTAAGGAGCTCACTTAAAAACACTTTTATGTAAAAAGGTTTAATAACTTTAGTGTCTCGTCTAATTATTATCTTAATCTCGACTTTAAAAAAGACGGAAGTTACTCAATTCGAATTATTTTTTTAATATGGATATTCAGTCTTTACTTTCTTCGTTTATGAACCGATTTTCATAATTATTTTTAGTTGCGTAGAGGATACCTCAAGTAAGGTCCCATTTTAATTTCATCGGCATGGAAATTTCAATTTTGAAAATACACCAGGGAACTCTTCAAAAACATTGAAATTGGTTTTCTTTTTTGTTAAAAGTTGTCTTGTAATTGTTATCTTTAGCTCATATTTTTGTGATAGAAGCTACCTAGTCAAGTAGCTAGGTAGTCGCTTTATTTAGATACACATAATTCTTAGCTTATCTGGTAAAAAATTTCAAAGTGATCTTCTGTATACTCAGTAGGATATACACGAAAATAGGAAGTAATAGTTATTAGTCCCAACTCCTAATCAGTTTATAGAACATAAAAGAGTTTATAGGACAACAAAAAATTACACATTTTTAAAAATAGCATAGAAAGACCAGTTACCCGTGTTCATATAATCAGATAGTTTAGCCATGAGGACCGCAACTCGCTTGGCCACCGCAACTATCTCGTTGTCCCGCGAAGACCACTCGCGCACTGACGCGTGCAGATCCATTGCCACCGACTGCACAGACTAAACTTATTACCCTGAACCTTTCGAGGAATTCTCACTCCTTGGTCGGGAGTTGAGAGTTCTTCAATCGACTTTCACCAACATTCTTTACATAATTATAATATGTCTGTAGAATCCAAAATGGGACCAATTGGACATAGTTTTAATAGTTTATTTTAAGTTTGCGGTCACTGCAACCCATGGGTTTTATACAACATCAAATAGAACTGAAGTTTTATCTGTGGTTCGGCAGAGATAGGTTTTTACTAGAGATGAAACGGCAATCCTGTAATTATTCGATATCCGGCCGAATTCCGGATAATAAAATAAAAAAAAATTTCTCATTATTTTACACAAGGCAAATCATACCACAATAGGTTATGGACACCATTTATTTTTATAATCGCACTCAAAAATGTTTGTTTTAATAATTAGTTTGGTTTATTTCCGATTTCGTTCGCCGCGCCAATATTCAAATCAAACTGATCGCGTAATGTAACGCAAAAAAGACCGAATATTCGGTATCCGGTATCCCGCCAAACCACTATCCGTTTCATCTCTAGTTTTTACCCTTGATAATAAACATGCAATATCTTGCTGCCAGTGCAAGAACATCTTCTGCAATCAAATCTTTCGTCAGTGTAAAGACCTAGGAGTAATATTTTGCGAAATAAAAAGTATAATAATGATACTTCCGGTAGTCGAACCTTGCATAACATTAACATAAAGTAAAACATCCTGTGTACAAAAATTGATTTTATAAAAAAAACTTTATAGAGATCGATACTTCAACTCATCGTTGCTAATCTTTGGACGTATATTTTCGTGAGCTTGTAAGCACGAAGTGTTCATTTGTATGAAAGTGAATATTAGTTAAACTAACCTTTTAGTTTTACTTGATAATGTGTCGTTAAACAATGATCAAAACATTAAAACGTTAAATTGTAATTTTAAAAAGATAGAAACTCAGTAATAGGTTACAGAAAAACTATTCTGCAATAAGGTGTAAAAATTCTTCGTCTGCTACCTTATCATAATGAATCCAAAAACAATATTTGAGGAATTAATTTTTTTGCATAATACTGAAAAGGACGTGATGGAAATAATGAAGTTAATAGAAAGTTACATTTTTTGGTATTTCTAGTTATAGTAATACGGAATAATATGCACAATAAACATGCATTGACTTCATTGAGCTAATGATTAACTTTATATTTAAACAAATAAGTAATAAACATTTTCACACACATATAGCCGCGCGTACAAATTAGTTAAACGTTTTATAATATTAATATATACCAATTTGTTGTTAACCCTAATAGGGTCTGCCTGGCTACCGAAGCAGAGCAGAGCGGAGTTGTACAATTTCGACCAATAGAATTGCTTAAAATTCTAGTGATGCAATTCTATTGGTCTAAATTTTGCAAAGCTCCGCTTCAGTGGACACGCAGCCTAAGGGAACAAAATATATACATTAAATTTTTGGTAACGAAATTCTTACATGAAACTTTGATATTAGCAGTGACACTAAATCGAACGCATTTCCTAATAATAACATGTTTGGGATTGTTAAATACTTCGGTACATACAAATATTGGTTGATCAGAGTTCGGTCGCTTCTTGAAGATATTCTCGCCTCCCATGACGGATTCCACTTCACCAGTAGCGCGGAGTATCTGATCAAATAATACTACTATTTTTATTTGAACGATTAACTTGTACATTATCATGCAGAAAGTGGATAAAATCATTACTTGAGTTTTTTTAATTCCAGCGTGAATAACAATCGCAACTATATATCATATCTCAAGTTATATTATATCTTTTAAGTGACGATGTAACCCAAGATGGTAGCACTCCAAGCCTAGTGAGAAGACTGATTCTCGAGTGCAGCCGCTGGAACACACCTATTGATGATTGGCGACAGATTTTCAACTTACAACCATACTCACTCATTGCAAGGATTCGAACTCACGTCGATCGACGCGATGTCCGTACACGCTACCATTTAGTCCATCTCGGACTTGTATTCAAGATACTTTCAAAGGTGTAGTAATTGTTCTATGAAATATTCTTAGGTCTTTTGGTGCTGTAAAAGTTAGTATACCTCGGCAGTAGTGTCCTTCCAGTGCGGGATGCGAGAAGCACGAGCTCCAGGCTGGGCTGCGCTTCCCGCAGACGCTGCTGTGCTGCTAACAGTGCTTGCTGAAGCTCAGGATCAGTGCGTGCGCTACGTGATGATATGCCCACGTTGATAACGCGGTTAGCTAGCCTGCGATACGTATACAATGCGTACAGTAATTAACCAAAAATGGTAGGAGTCATGGGACGAAAAATGAAACGAAAAAATATTTTTTTTTTTTCGAAAATTTGAAACATATTATGGTTGTTTTGAAATTTTTTGCTAGTTTCAGAAAATAAATATAACAAAATCGAAAATAACTTTAAGTAAAACAAATTGTTTAGGTGATGATCAATAATGGTATTGTAATTTAAAAAAAATTGTAACTTTATTGTGGACAGTCAATTATAAAAAGTCATACTCATGTCATATACAGATAAATAAAAGTAAGAATATTTCCAAGAGACCAAAATTATATTAAAAAAAATAAATTATCAATTTATTTAAGGTACTTCGATTTTTCATTTTTTGTTAGCTTATTATAATAAACAAAATATTAAACTCTTATGACGTGATCTTACTAAGTAAGCATATAAAAAAACCTCCAGAAAGTGAAAAATTTTTGGACAATTATTTTAACATTTGTCTGTTACATGTAGCCAAAATGAAGACGTAGGTCAGGTAAAATTTTGTTAATTAACAATCGCCTAGCTTATTGAAAAAATCATTTAAGATTTATTTTGCAACCTGAATAAATTTTTTGAAGTGTTTCAGAATGCTCCATATTTTTTTAAAATTTTTCAATTAGTACTAAAAAAAATATTTTATGAGAGGTACTCGCTTTAGATGCCGCATCCGTGTATCTCGAAATAGACGCACGAAGGCCTATTTTCAGCGCTAGATTACAATTATAAATCATTGAGATAGTGTTGCAGAAAGTAGGCCTTTATTATTGGCAATTTCCTCCTCTTTAAGAATGTTTCATTTTGTTTCTTAATAGTTTGTGGTTTTTAAAATATTCGCAAAATAACTTAATACTTACATTTTTCTAGACATTATTCCCGATCGAATGAGCTATCGCATGTATTTTTATGAGTTTTCTCTCTATTTTTCACCATTTTCAACTTGTGAACTATACCATTATGTGAATGTTAAAATATACTGTTATTGAAATCAATAAGATTAGCATTAAAAGTCACACTGAAACACTCCTTTAAAATAGAGTGGTTGTAGTGAATAAAAAAGCGTTTTCTATAAACGTCCGTTGGAGAGCTGACCAAACGCGACGCTGCCCAAATGGCACGTAGCGACGTTCCATCACAACGCTTTTACTCCCTTCCAAACGCGCCAGTAAATGTTTCACATAAAAAAAAGTAATCCAGCCAGGTGCAGTGATCTGAATGCTATATTAATTCCACTTACTTGGTGATAGCGTGGGAAGTTCTTGCACATTTATGTGGGTCATTATGCTGACTTGACTCCTCGCGTATACGCTCCATTGTTTCTCCTAAAAAGTAAACAAGCGTCAAATTTACCACTAACTTTAAACAAAATATGATCAAAAATATACGTTTTTTTTTATATATTCATCTAATTGTTGGTCAGCAATTTGTTTAATTGTACATTTTTACTTATACACAATTTTATATAGGCTATATTTACTAAAACAGAGAAGAAGTTTACTTAAGTACTTAAAGAAGTGTTTTTGTATGATTTTGGTAAGATAACATTACCTGCGGTTTGAACGAAGTCCATTGGATCGACAGCCACGTCGCACAGTTCACGAACCTTGGACAGCGATTCAGCATATTTCGCAAGGAGAGATTTATAACTGTCTATAATTGCCTGCGAACATAAACCACATTTAAATTTATTCTATACTAACTAAAAATAATTTTGATTAACAATTCAGTACTAAAATAGTGGTCATCAAGTAACAGACAGTTGTCTTAACTTCAAATAGTTATGACGATATCAAAAAGCTGCAATAAAAAAAATACTAGGTACTCCATACGTCTAATCGTATTAATAAAAATTATTTAAAAAAAAATATATAAAGAAGATAATAGTTATCTATATACATCATATCAGTATCTCGCTTACTCTTAAATAAATTATATCGGTGCGAGCAGTACAATTAAAATTCTACATTCCGACGATCGTATCATTCAATCCCTTCAAACTTATCATAGCAGATTTTATTCCAAGCTACAAATCTAATACTGTACACAGAGTATATGAACTGCAATATTCTTAAGAATGAACTTATGTTATTAAAACGAAATATTTAAATATAGAGATTTTAGGGCGTAGAGAAATCTCTACTTAAGGCAGCCCGACCGGCTAAATACCTCCAAAATTCATCAAAAAAATAAATTAGGGAATATCGCACCAAACTGTTGTCTTGTGCTCCTGCGATGAGTAGGTCTAGAGCTCCTCAGGGATTGGGGGCTCAAGAGTCGGTAACACGCTAATATTACAATCAGGATACGGTAACCGTTTACCATTTTACCATGCGTTTGTTTACTACCGTAGTTGTATAAAAAAGTATAAATAACTTACCTGGTCATTTGGTTTATTGATCCTCTCCTGTGCTGCCTTTACTAACAACGGAGCTAGGAGTTCCGTCTGAAAGATAAAAAGAATAATTTAAATAAATATTCAAATATCAATAAAATAATCAACAAAGTTTTTAACGTGATCCACCTGTTCACTGCATTGGATCAGATCTTGATTGAGGCTCGGGCTACCGGAGCCAGCGTCTGCCACGAACCTGGCTGTCTTCGTCACCCGTCCTAATTGCGCCAGCAGTTCCGCTATCTTTTTCTCCAGCAGGTAGTTACGCTTAGCCGCATCTGTACAAGTTTAAAGAGATTTATACAGATGTCACTCTAGAAAATGTAGTGTTATCAAAACATTCGTTAAGTTATTTATAACATTTATGAGCCACTCATTCTAGCAACTAGACTTTTCTTTACTGAAGTACAAATAACCGCATTTAGAAAAAATGTTAAATAAGCAAACCCAGTGTTTTTATATTAGTATTGTATACTGATGATTACTGCCAAGACATAAAGATCTATAGGGATCATCAATGGCAAGCTGGTCTATCTAGGTTGACCTTAAAACACTCGACAATGAAATAGTCACATGAAAAATCACATTTTAGTCAAGTTTAAATATCCTACTATTTTGCTAATAGGTTTTGACCAATTCCTGATTTGTTGTTGAGTTAGGTGTAACCAATTTACTGCAAGTAAATGATTAGCTGACTTAGTTTTGTAAGATGGTATTTAAAATAACATTTATCTTTTACTATCTCTTTTTTTTATTTTCCTAGGAAATTATAACTTATTAAAAGAAAAGTTACCTTTCTCTACATCAACAAGAATCTCGAGGTCTTCCAGTGGTGCTTCTTCCTCGATCAAGTCTTCAACAACTCTGGTGACCATACCACGTTCTATTGCTTTCTTCAGCTCCCTCAAACGGTCCTTAAGAGCACTGAGAATGTATTGTTAAGGTTAATTTAAGTAACACAATGTGAAGATCATGGCTACGATTTGAATCGTATGTAAATTCTGTGTTATTGAAAAAACTCGGATTCACAATCTACCAACTAGGTAAATAAATATATCTAAATATATTATTTGAATAGAAGATGAAAAACAGTTTGTCTAGTAGGTTAATTAATATTAGAAATGTATGAAGCTATACTAAAACTTGGAACGATCTGAATCGATTTACCACTTCATATTGTTCACCACCATATAAATAAATTAATACACAGTATTAATACTTAGTTATAGAAATTTCCATTTATTTAACAGCATAATAAATGAAACCAAATAATAAAATGTTTGTGCAACCATGTTTTGCGGTAGGTATTCTATTGTTATTAAAAAATGACCACAATATTTTTAATTTAAACTAAAGTTTAAAGTAATACTGTTCTATACATTGTCAGAAAGCTTAGGTTTTTTTTTTTTAAATACAATCATGTAAATATGTATTTCATCAATGGATTATAGAATCTACACAATTAATAAAATTGAAGTGTCTGTTTGTAATGTCAAAAAACAGCTTTTTACTAAATTCATATGAAAGTATATACGACGATTATAACAAAACACCCATTTTTTTAATTTTTGTCTGTCTGTCTGTTTGTTCCGGGTAATCTCCGACCGATTTTGACGGTACTATCACTGATAGATAGCTGATGATATAGGAAGTAACTTAGGTTAGTTTTATTTTAGAAAAATAATTAGGGTTCCGCACAAATAAATGAAAACTGATCATGGTGAATCAATTCGGGCGTTTAAATGGCTTATGCTGAGCAAACCATAAGAGATATATCAAATTAATGTACTACATAATTATAGGCATTAAAAATACCTACAAAAAAGTACGGTAAAGTATTCATCTATCTTCTAAGGAACACCCACAATAAGCATTTTTGTCTTTAAAATAACCGGGGGCGGGGGAGCAAGATTCGCACGGGCAATCTGTAGTCCACGTAAGCGAAGCCACGGGCACAGCTAGTTAGTAATATAACAAACCTAGAAATATAAAATTTCGTTTTTTACGCTTATTCAACCCAACAATTTTTAGAACCAGAAAGCATTTTCAGCATAATTTTGCAATCACTGTGTCTAAACATTACAGATCTCTTCATTTTATTCCGTTAAATGTTGCAATGTTTGATTCTTTTTTTAATATTAGATAAATATATGGTTTAACTTAATCTCTAAACTTAAGACACGTTATCGTAAATTGCGCTTTATCAGCATCCATTGAGATTTGAGTCCGTTTAATAATCAGATCATCGTTATTTGTGACCCCAACAAGTCTTCAGACAGTTAAATGGTCTTCCCACATTAAACCGAAACACTTTTACGCTAATAATAACATACCTGTATTTAGCATTGTCCCGCTTGACTACGCAATCATCCAAAAGCTGTTCAGATTCAACAATCAACTGCTGTACATCTTCTTTCTCGTTTTCTTTCATATCTTCACACATCTGTAATGTTACAAATCAATTAGTTTATTACAATAAATACAGTAAATATTATTTCTACTATATAAATAATACATTTCTACACTAACGTACCTTTTTAGCGAACATAATAATTTTTTTCGTAGCCTCTTCCCCAGCTAATTTCTGATTCGGTTTACAGATTGGATTCTGGAGCCACTTATTCGCAGTTTCCACTCTGAAATCAGAAGTATCTAGATTACTTCTACATTAAATAAAGGTATATTAGCAACGTCTGGATAAAGGCGTCAATCAATATACTGTATTTTGCTTAATAGAAACGAATTCAAAGTTCATAAGCATTCTTAGGGTACCTGAAAAATCAAAGTAGCTGCTTTGCTACTACAAGGTCTCCTGCCTTTCCAACAATTTCAAAAATTGACAAATTTAAATAGTACTCTTAAAATCAATATTGACTTACTGTATTTGTACGTTGCTTTTATTTACTGCTCCAAGATCCTGAAAACAGAAATATTGTTTGAAATATATTGAGGATTTTCAATTCTTTTTCTCGTTGTTCATTAATAAAATGGAATGCAAAATTACCTCTTCCAAATCTACCGCACCGCCATCCAGCATACCAGCGCGTTGTCCATTCACTCTGCAAATTCACGGAATAATTACTATGTACGTAATAAGTACCCAATTCTATCCGTGTCTATTTGTTTAGCGTTTCAGTACTATCTAGGATTCATCGCGGTAAAATTTGTGGGAAAGAGAGAACTTACTGAACGCTTTTCAGTAAAGCGTCGAACACTTCAAGCACCTGGTTTCTATTGTTGAACATAACCCAGGTCATCATATCATCATCCTCAGGTGATGAATTTACTTCCTTAATCAGCGCTTGAGTCTTGGTTATCAGCGCCCTAAAAACACAAATAGCTTCAATCTTATTTGAATATTGTTTTAATTCATGTATTTAATCAAGTGTATTTAAAAATGAATACCTACCTTGAATGATTCATAATTTCATCGCATCTTGTTCTAGTTTCGGCGGTCATGTTTGTAACTTGAGGAACTAACGTAGGCTGATCGACCAGAGAACTGGTGCTTTCTAAAGTACCAACCAATTTCATCGCTAGTGGAGTTAATTTATCCTGAAATCAACCATCCTAAGAAGCACTTCGCAAATATAAGATCATCCACCTTAAATAAATCTATTTTCCAATTTCAACTAATTCACCGTGACGTACGTAATTTAAAATATTTTTATTTTTTCCTTTGGAAAAATCAATAGAGTGACTTAATAATGCAGAGAAATGTAAAATCATCAAATTTCCTTGCAAATTATTCTCAGTAAGCTAAAGATCATGAGATCTATGTACTTATCATATTTTTTTTACCTTCGTACAATCTTCACCCAAAGAACTGGATAGAATAGTCGCAGCGGTATTAACGTTGCGTCCACACTGCGTCAGTTGTTGCTTTAAACTTTCCTCTTTAGCTTTCCCGCTAGCTTCGTCCAGAGCTTGCGTAAGTGTTTGTAATTGCTCTTGAAGCTTCGGTATCTCTTCTCTAGCCTGTTACAGAGTTTTTTTATGGTCACCTCTATAAATTTGTATTTTTACAGTTATATAAAAAAAAGCATTATAGAAAAGTCTATACGAAAAAGCTGTTCGATAGAAAGTTTACAGCCCTGAATTTCAATATTGTGAAAAAAGTAATTGTATGTAATTCATATCAGGCAGAACTTCAGATAACTATAGATAAGTAAAACAGTGAATAGCAGTTCTCGAAAAATTTATACGGTCTCACAAAGCCTATTGATTAGCAATTAAGTACGCAAAGTTTTCGTATAATATTTTATGACTTTTGCAATTTACTCACGTCTTCTACATGACCAGAGCGCATTATAGCCATACACGTGTCTTGCATGGACCCGATCGCTCTGTGAATCTTCGGTCTGTCCACTAAACCTTCTTTTGCTACTTCTTTGTTCTGCTCTGATATTGATATCTGTAAACAATAGGTATTGTATTAGGTAATAATTTTTTTGTTACAATGACATTTTTCGTTATCTCAACATAGTGAATGTTTCTACATTAATATTAGTAAGGATTTACATTGACATTGATACGACATTTAGACGTGTTGCATGCGTTCCGGGATGTCACGTCCACCCTCTCTAGCGGCAACCCAAGCCTAGGTCCGTTCCTCGGTGTGAAGCCCTTGGGTCAGGCAGCCGCCCGCGCGATACAAAGTGACACTATACGTGCAACACTTAGTTACCCACACACAACATTACACACGTATGAACACACACACGTGCACACCACACAGGTACATAGGTTCTGTAAGGGACCTTTTTTTTTCTTTTTTTGCGCTAGTTAGACTAATGCGCTAGTTAGTGTAGAAAAACCATTCCGATTAACAAATACACATACGCATGGTCCACTCCTTCCTCCCAGGAGGAGGGGAACGTGCATATGAGTATATATTAGTTAGCTCGAATTCTCCTAAGATTAGGGAATTAGTTAGATCGCGACTTTTTCGCATTCGCGACGACCGCCCGAGCCGAGGTTCGGCCACTCTGGCACCCTCGTGCGGGTCGTCACAAACTTTCGCGGAAAAAAAAAAAAAAAAAAAAAAAAAAAAAGCGTTCCGGGATCAGTCGGTGTACATGGTTCGCGATCGATATACACACGATGATAAACTTGTCACAACGACTTTCTTTGGTTCATGGAGATTCGGGATCAATCTGTATATATCAAGCTGTCAAGAGGCTTGCTAACCGGCATGACAACGATGAACAACAATAGCATCGGGCATAATATTATAACTTTGCTGTCTATGACATTATTAGTATTCGGTAGCAAGGTCAAATTGTTCGTGAAGGGGTCAGTCGTCTACATCACCCCAACTAGTCCGGACTAGTAATGGCTCAAACACTTCGCAAGTGGAGTTATTGTGATGAATATTTGTTAATGCATCATTTATTAATCATCAATAGAGACACACGATTGAAGCTAAATTGGCGACTTCGAAGTGATTGTCCCAATTTTACTGGTTTCATGTAAATAAAAATTGAATCATTTCAAACCAGAATCGTATAATCACGCCTGTATCCCTGAAGGGTTAGGCAGAGGTGTCTATTATGTACACCCACAGATCGCCGTGTATGTTTTTAGGTCCCATGTATATTGCCATTAATCGGGCACAAACCCTAACTCCGAGCTGCTACTGAGAATTTCATATAAAAACCCAATAACACTTTGCTTGACATAGCAATCGAACCCAGAACCTCGATCATAGCAGTCGAAAAAACATTAAATAGAAATATTACCAAGTAAGCACACTGCGCCGCATATTCCGCACTGTTGGCAACAGACGACGTTACATAATGAAGATTCTTTGCAAACTCGTCTCGAGGCATTTTCTTATCACTCTTTAGTTTTTCTGGAAAATTATTTAATACTTCAGTATATCTTTCTTCGATTTTCAATTATGCATGTAGTTTATTTCCGTAATTATCCCCTTCAATAAATATAGTCAAAGGCTGAATTGCATCTTACTCAGAGTAACTTTTCCCTTGCAATATTTGTAAAGATTGGAGCAATCAATATTTAAATGGAGACTTTATTACATTAATAAAAAAATCGTTATCTTTTCTACTTTATTTCTCTTTTACAAACATATATTCCAAAAAATGATCGTAACAGAACGAGAAATATAATCTATACGATCAATGGAATAAGGAACATTTCATGATAAATAAAAAGTATCTATCTTTAATTACTTATCTCTATCCCAATCAAAAATGGCAGTATATAAAAGGAATAAAGAACCCTTTTATTTATTTCACCTATAACATCCTGCTGGGAAGCGAGTGCATCTCTACAGGCAGAGTATGGTAAAGCGCAATGAGGTCTTAGCGAGCCGGCCATCACGCTCTGCTGTACCTGCAGACTGCGACCCAACTCTCCGCACTCCTGCTGTATTGACCTCTTGGGGCACGTCGTACGGATCTGCACCACAAAATCCATATTTTATAAATACGCTTAATATTTTAATTAGAAACATGATGACAATTATGCTCATCACACAAAAGTCAATCATGGGCGGAGATCGAACCGGCGACCTCTCGGCTCAATAATAGGGTTTACTATCACTGCGCTAATAGGTCTGTCTAACCTGTTATTTATCAAATACAAATACAAATACAATCTCTTGCGGGGAGTAAAGATTGTGCCATGATTTTTATCAAAGGTACCAGGTCAACTTAATTCTGCTCGTTTTTTGCAAACAGGGGTTTTTCTAAATTCTTTTGTATTATATTCTTGAAGATTAGCACTTATTTGCTACAAGGTAGCAAATTACATTCAATAAATTGATACCAAGAAACTAACCAGTTTGTTGACTGAATCGTTGAGCTGACGTAATGCTTCCAGGAGTCTGCGTCTGCATTCAGAGTTATTTGGGTCCTGTGACACAGATAAACATCAGTTAAAACATATTGTATCAATTACATTACTGAGTAATTTTACTACAGCGAATAAATGTGTTAATTTGAACCGTATATTTCAGACCCTTTTTACTTTCAAACTTATTAAATGTAAATACCACAAAACCATCCATTATTTTAAAATGTCTATTACTTCTTTTTCTTTATTATAGCAATCCATCCTCTTGATTGAAGATTAATACTATCATTTTCCAGTGGGGAGTTGTTTTGTACTTATTATGTACGTACATAAACAAGTGATCTTGATTTAGTAAAATGTTGGAAAAAGAAAAAGATTTGGAAAAAGGGGTACTAAGTCCACGAAATTAACCAATAACCTTTTGTGGTGCTAACCAGAAATGCAATTTTAAACTCCTTTAACTTCCCTCACTTGTGCTTCTAATATAAATTATGAGATCAAAAAAACAAGCGTTAGATAACTTGAAAATCTTTATCCCGAAAATAAATCTGAATCAAGACATCTCCTTGCAAACTGTCATCGAGAAGTTCCAATTGTCAATTATTCGTATTACTTCCTAATATTATCTTTTGCAATAATATAATTGTAATCTAAGTTCATCCTCTTTTTTATTTACTTGCTAATTTTAATGCTTTTTAACAAATGCAGTCTTCAGACTTGAAAGCAATAAAGATCAACAAAAAATGATTACCTGACTAACGTATTCAGATGTTTGGAGTAAATGATAAGTTGCATAAGACATTTCCAATGCACTCTCTTCAATCTTCTTATTCTGTATGGGATTCTGTAAACAAGTATTTCTCTTATAAATTTTGCTTCATTAATTGGGATGTGTTGTGGATAATCGGAAATAAAACTTGATTTTTATAATTATGTAATATGTGTTCTTTAGGTGAATCGTTTTTGTATTTCAAATTTAAAGAGATGTCAGAAAAAATATAGGAAGAAAAGTAGACACGTAGACACTAGAAATTAAGAGAGAGGTCCAATAAATAATTTTGTTTGAAGACGAACCTAGAAGTATTATTTATTACACGATGAATTACTTTTCGATACTTCAATGGTACAGTTCCAATGACATTTACTAACTTTTAGTGCCTCTCCATAAGCCTCATCTATCGGACTACATGCATCGAATCGCAAATAACCAATTGAGTGAACGACCTTTATATTGTAAATGTGTTTTGTTTGAAATACGTAACATTTTCAGCTCATAACTAGCTTGCATCAAAATCCAATAGATGCCTTGAAAATTTAGATAGCAGGAGATATAAAGGAAGAAATATATATAATAAATAATAGGGACTTGCAACAGCAACTACATAGATCCATATACCTACGTTGTAAGGGATAAAATCATTAAACACACTCTGTTGTCCATATTAATATATCTATGAAAAACATCGTTTCAATCCTCATAGTTCAGGATAAATGTGCAAACAACTGTAAATATGCCATGATTATGAAATTAATAGATAACCTTTTAAGACCAACAATTTAAAGTATTTAGTCTGATTTGAACCTGGTTGTTCTTGAGAGATCGCGCCAGCGCGGCAAGATTCTTGGCGCAGTCCAGGGTAGCGACCACGCTGCGACTTAGCGATTCAGGCTTGCCCACACTTTGTACGATATTGCTGCTCATCATCATTAACTTCCCACCCATCTGCTCCAACTTCTCCTCTAGCTGCCTAAAATATATCCAGTTCTGGTGAGACTTATCTGTGAAAGCTATGATACATTTCTAGGTGGAAATTAATTTGCAATATTACCTATAATTTAAATTTATTATTAGCCCGCAGTACAGTGTGTGGGAATGTTAAAAATAGACTAATTTAAATTACTATAATGGCATCTGATATATAATAGATTATACTCTTCTAATGCATTATTTGGATTTATATAGACATTTGAAATAAGAGAAGAAGTTGAAGGGTTATAGGCTAGTGTAGTATGGGAATTTCATAAGGAGGGATGAAAACTCATATAACTAGAAGAATGTTAAGTATGAAGGTGGATGGATATAGGAGTAGAGGAAGGACCGAAGAAGGTATGGGATGGATTGTGTGAAGAATGATATACGTATAAAAGGTGCTGAATACTGAGATGATATTTGATAGAGTAGAATGGAAGTAGAAAACATGTTGTGCCGACCCTACATAAGCAGCATAATGGTTAAAAAAAAGAATAGACAATTGTAAGTAAATCAATAAGTTAAGAATGGTAATGGGATAGCCCTGTTACATAGAGTTGTCGAAAAGGCTCAAAAAACGTAGTAATGATTTTGAGCGTTATTTAACTGGCATAATGGTTAAAAAGACGAATAGACAATTGTAAGTAAATCAATAAGTTTAGAATGGTAATGAGATAGTCATGTTACATAGAGTTGTTGAAAAGACTCAATTTAAATTACTATAATGGCATCTGACTACGTATAATAGATTATACTCTTCTAATGCATTATTTGGATTTATATAGACGATTTGACAATTGTAAGTAGAAGAAGTTGAAGGTTATAGGCAATGTGTAGTATGGGATAGTCCTGTTACATAAGGAGTTGATCGAAAAGGCTCATATAACGTAGTAATGAATGTTAAGCGTTATTTAGGTGGATGGATATATGAGTCAGAGGAAGGACCGAATAAGGTATGGGATGGATTGTAAGTGAAGAATGATATAACGTTTAAGAAGGTAGCTAATACTGAGATAGATCCTGTTACATAGAGTTGTCGAAAAGGCTCAAAAAACGTAGTAATGATTTTAAGCGTTATTTAACTAGCATAATGGTTAAAAAGACGAATAGACAATTGTAAGTAAATCAATAAAGTTTAGAATGGTAATGAGATAGTCCTGTTACATAGAGTTGTCGAAAAGGCTCAAAAAACGTAGTAATGATTTTAAGCGTTATTTATACATTTTATTATAGAAATTGAATTAAAAATTAGAACTTTAATTTAAGGCTAGAACTGAAGAGGAATGCAACGGAACTAGAGGCGAACTGAATGAAAGCTAAGAAAACATTCGCTCAAGATCAAAATATACTGATAAAAGTATATAGAAGTGTCAACAAGCGATAATGAAATTTAGATCGTGTAGGCATAATGCCATACTTCTTAGGGATAATATTATGTTTCATGCAAAAGAAGTCCACTATACCTACAAGTGCAATCACTGTGGTGATCTTTGAGGGGAGGTATACTAGTCCAATGCCTTACGGTGTTCTTATCCGAAGAGTTTCCCACAATCTTCACCAGGTTATCCGTCTTCTTTGTGCGAGTTTACTCACCGCAGGTCTAATACTTCAGTTCAATAAATTAAACAAAATGGGGACAAACCTTTTCAAAAACCTCTGCACATATTTTTTTTGTAATTGTATCAAAAGAAAACTCAGACAATAAACATCACATAGACCTTACAGTAGCAATACTTAAAGTTAAGCTCTTTTAAAAGTGCATCTTCTTGCAGTGACTCATCAGCTATTGCAGGTAGGAACTCAGACTCTTTTATCATGCAGTATCCAGAACAAGCTATTAGAATTTCCATTATAATGTTTATTTGCAGCTATACAAATAGGGAATAAATTTCAATGGTAGTTTTTTAATCGCTTTCCTCTTTTTCTCAATTGGCATATACTTACTGTTTATCTCCTGCAATCTTCAAACCTTCATTAGGAAGCAACAATTTGTTCGCATCCTTTGCATTTAACAGCTTAAACCGAGGTTTATCTTCAGCAGCCAAATCAATTTCTGGATATTCCAATTCCTTAAAAGGTAAACAAAATTAATACACGTACTTATAAAATACACACTTTTGTGTACATTTTTTTTATGCAACGGAGGTAGCAAACACGCATACAGTCCAACTCATTTTAATGATTATTTCAACCCCTGAATCTGACACTTCATCCACATTAAAGGTGTGATGAGAATATAGGAGAATAAAATTTATCCTATTTACCACAAATTTCCAAAATTTCTACTGGAATAATCAGAAAGAATATATCTCCATTTCTATATATTTTTGCGTATGAGCTTTTCTAATTTCTGTCTCGTATGTTTTAATCCTGTTGTGTCAATTCTAAATATTATGTTTTACCTTTCCTACGACAAGTATCACCCCTTTAATTAATTTGATACGTATAAGGCGGTTTCAGTTTCTACGAATTTTATACGGAAATACTTGGCTTTAGATTAACTGAGTACCTATTATAGATGTTCCACCCTCTTATTTATATCCTAAGTCATAGACCCTTACTTAAGAAATAATCTTTTTCAATTCATATAGAGACCTGCAAAATTTTCTCCGTAATAACTGCCACTTCTGGATGATTAACTGGTTGCCACATCGCGACTCTCTTGTTAGTGGTGACCGTCAGAGTTTTCAGCTGGTGGACTAATTTGTTGAGATGTTTTAGCAAACTGAAAACAATGAACCGGTGGCTCAGTGGTTAAATATTCAGAAACCATGTCGATCGATAAAAATAAAAGTATGTTCACTTGAGAGCCATTTTCTCTAGGCCTATCATGTAGGCTTAGGCCTTAGGCTACATAATCACTTAATATTAGGTAAGATCGAGGTAAAATCTGTAAAGAAGTTAGAAAAGTGAATGGATAGAAATGGTGAAATGGCGATACAGAACTTAATTATTTTGTAATTAAGGTGTTGGTAGCTTGAGACTTGAAAAATCTGCTTATTCCGGCGTTAGATTTAAATCCTAATTGGAAAGAAAACCTCATCCCAAAAAAAAGCGTAGCTAAAATTAAAACCTTAATTACAGATCTTGCAGTGGCCGAATACTGATCAGAGTTGAACCATTGACACTACAGAAACAGACGAAAAAGAAGCAGCATTTGAGGTTTAGTGTGCCACTGTGTTTGAGCATATTCATGCCAAAACAACAGCTATTGTTCACTACGTTTTATGTTTTCAGTACTGTGATGCTGTGGGAACTGTCTCCCGACTAGGGTGTTCCTTCTTTCCTACAACATGGAGTCCTTATGGCATAACGTGAAGAGACATTTGAACAGGCTGGCTTAACAGTGAAGACTGACGATGGGTTGTAGTAGATTCCACGGTAGTCGCCAATGTTATCGGATCATACATTAGGTACAGTGTAGTCACTTTGTCGTGTTACGATAAAAGCGTTAAATGGCGATAGCGGGGTGGTAGGGATGACCAGTTCGACTAGGTCGCAATCACCATGCATGTGGTGAAAAGTCCGTAATAGTGACTCACTTTTGCGCGTCGCGTTTCGGGATGAGCCTGTGCATATCCAATTAAATTATTGCAGGCCAGTATGACAGTGGTGACCGTCGTTTGTTTACGATCTCTCTGTGGTTGTCGTTGTGTTAGAATTGTACTGTGTTTACAATCAGGGGCAGTACCGTCAATAAAAAAAATGCTAACTGGGCAGTAAGCAAAAGTAGGAAAGTAGTGATTGTAATAAATACCTAACCGGA
The DNA here is from genome assembly GCA_033032175.1 of Saturnia japonica. Lineage (NCBI taxonomy): Eukaryota > Metazoa > Arthropoda > Insecta > Lepidoptera > Saturniidae > Saturnia > Saturnia japonica. The sequence goes on from CM065332.1 coordinate 866,707, forward strand.
AAAAGTATATGAAGGTAGGTTTTTAGGCAACACCAGATAGAGACTACTTTTACGTAAGCCCACTACACTTATTAACAGGTAACATGTAGACATTTTGTCGAGCTTGATGAAAAAATTGAAACCAACCGGTCCCTCTCTTCAGGAGCGGCGTTTTGCGCCCGACACGCTAGCTGTGCAGCGTAAGCTGTAAAAGCAGCCGGTAGCGGTTGCGAATCTGCACTCCCTGCAGCGCCAGCCACTGCACCTGCCAGTCTACTCCGCGCCCAGGGTTGCGCAGAAAGACCGCCGACGTTTTGCTTCTACGGAAAACAGCACGAACACTACTCAATTCCCATTTTTTAACACACATGAACTTCATCCACTATATTAGTTTCTTATTAAATCATTGCTACAAACATAACAATATACCATAGCACCAATCTCCGAAGGGCTAAATACAGGTGTAATAACGTACACCCACAGTTTGCCGGGTATGTTTTTAGATTCCATATAATAGGGGGCGAGTCTATTGCTATTAATCGCATACAAAGCCAAACTCCGATCTGTTGCTGAGAAGTTCATGGAAAACTCTGGTAATCGAACCCAAGATCAAGCATAGCAGTCGCTCTTATGACTACTGGCCTAATGAAGCAGTTATAAAAAGATAAGTTATTAAAGATTATTCTAAATTATGCTTCTGGAATAGTTACCCTGGTTATAATAGCCTCGGATTCAGTATCAGGCACCAGTGACTTGATTACTTTGGTCTCTAGATTATCTAAGTCGTTTAGGGTTTCATCAAGAGATGCACTTTGTGCTCCTGATAACGCACTACGCGTGGCAAATCTACAAACACAACATACAACACATCTAAAATCTATGAAAACAGAACTAATAATATAGTTAAATTAGGCTCTAAGAGGACACTAATGAAATCAAAAGTTAAAACTTATTATTTAGAAAAATAAATATAGAAATTAGTAAAAACACTTCAACTGGAAGATTCTAGATACTTACTGCAAAGACATTTAATATACAAATAACACCACGAACTTATATAAGAACAAAAAAAAACAATAAACAAATGGTTCAAATATAAATAAATAACTTAAGTTTATCGAATAGTAAAGATACAAGGGGCAACCTTACGAGTATATATTGTAATGTATGAGATTTTAATCTGTATAAAGCAAAACTCACCGCAGAAGATCACAACTCTCGTTTAGTTGATGAACACGTGGCTGCAGCTCACCTTTTGCCTTCTCGTCTTCTAATTTCTCACTAGTCAATTTTATATGCTCAGCTCGTGACTCGCAATCCTAGAATGTTTTAGGTTTGTTATTTATCAATCTAATTAGTCTGTAAATATGTGAGAGTAAACCACCTTTTTACTTCCCGGCTTCGGTTACCATGCAAATACTGCTCTGTCCATCTTCCATTTTCACGCCTTGACATGTGTAAATTGCAAGCGCCGAGAAATATTGTGGTATATTATGTACAAAATTTTGGCATTTGATGTTAAGTGCGTAACTCTTCAAAACAGAACATTGAACAATGAGCCCAAGTACTGTTGCTTTTGCGGAAGAATCTTGTGTGATAATGGGTGGTAGCCAGTTTCTAAAAGATATTTCATGAAACAAATTTAAAAAAGAAACTTATTTTACAAATAAATTCATGAATGATATACCTGAGCGAAGTGATCCATCTGAAGCAAGCCTTCCAGTGATGTTTCAACAATGTCATCTTCTTCCGGATTCATCAGTTTGAAGGCATGCTCGTTTATTTTGTAGCAATGTTCTTTAATATCCTGTAATAAGTAATCATTATCGCAGTCTGAATACAAAGATTAATTAGTACTAGCGATCGCCCTAAAGTCGAAATTCAACCAGCGACTTTTTGATCATACACTATTTTCTGTTTAACATTTACAGTATTCATTATATTAGTAACCGATATTATAGATAAACTTTAGCTCTCTGCACTCTTTCTCCATATAAACTTTAACCATGCCAAATCTACCAGTCTTCCGTGCACGCAATACGCTTAAAAAGATTATAGATGACTTCCTGAACCAAACACATGGCCGACCCTTTTCCATTTCATATGAGGGATTTATGAAAGGAAGTGTCATAAGATTAGCAAGCTCACCAAAACAAAAAAAAATAAAATAAAGCGCAATCCAAGAACAGCGTCGGCCATAGAGTATTGTCCAGCTATAATATCCAACAGGGACCTCGCACCAAATTAAAGATCAACGAAATACAATAAGTAGTTAGATGAACAATGACTGGTTCTGGATCACAAACAGAGTCACTGTGACGGGTTATACCCACATACATACATACATGGCATCTAGCATCTGAATAGCAACTCTTAGCATTTCGTTCTTCAGCAAGTTTATTTGTGGACTTTATATAATTATATTTACAACATAGAACATGATATTATGTATAAGTTTCCATCGGTAGTAAAAATTCTTAGATGTTTTGAAAGTTTCCAAAATTTTTTCTAATAATTTAGCAATTTCTATATAGTATTGACCAAAATATTTACCCTAGAATTACAGCCATGGAAAAAGTCATTACAGTTAAGGCTATAGCCATTCGCTAGTCTATATTATAAAAATATGAAAGTTATAAATAAGTAATACCTCTATTTTTGATTGTTCTTTTGTTCCTTTTATTTCATTAGCTCTCTCGAGTAGTTTGTCTGCCTCCGTTGACACGTCTTGGATGAAATCCTAAGACAATCACACATATATGTATAGATCACTTTAAAACAAACACTAATCTTACCAACTTCACTGCAGAATTTAGATAATAATCACAGTAAGCTTATAACCATAATTTTTTGTAAATGTGAGATACTCATAAAAGATGAAAGCGATGACTGTTTTGCGATTTTTGATGAAGCATAATAAATTTGATCATCAAATTAATATTAGTATCCGTTCTTAGATTTCATAAAGAGGATGGTATACACTCTATTTGTGGTTTATATCGGTTAACGCAGACACAAAAAAACTGACTTTCACAACGCTACTTGCACTTCAATAAAGTTATAAAACTCAAGCTACAAATATTAAGTTTCCTCGCGATGCTTCCTTTCGCTGTCAGTTTATGTATTTATGAATAAAAAGTTGATTCTGATAAACTCGGTTGAATGATGAGACAGTTGCTACATCGGTATTTAACTGATCTTAACTGTTCGAGTACATCGACTATAATTAACATATTTAATAGTTACCCTCAAATCCACAACGTTAGATTGTTCTTGTCCTTCACGTTTCGGCCTGTACTGCAATAAAACTGTTTGCAGATTCTGAATTGCATTCTCCAAATTTCGCCTCTTGACTGTGTCCTAAGTTTTAAAAGATATAATTAAAATTTGTTGTTTGTTCTCTAGACCCCCTTATAAAAAGCATATTTAACTGCGATTCTCGAAAACTGTATCTGCTGGCGTTATCATTACAGTTTGCAAATATCACGGCAAAATACTTTTGGTTGAATTGTATGATAGTAAACATATAATTTTGTTCTATTCTGAAACTGCTAAATAGTCTTCTAGTTAGCAACGATAGCCCTTTGCTAATAGTTAACAGTAGCCTGTACTTAGACCTGTAGTCCTAATTGACGCTAGTTACTAATGCCACGTCCCTTTTCACCGTCAATTCCAAGTTTAAAGCTTGTCATCTTTTATAGCAAATTCGTTAGCCTAATATTTATTTATTTATTATTTTATATTAAATCAGTTACAATTATTATTATTATTATTTTTACTTTAAATATTTATTGTTATTAACTTATACTTTATATATTTAACTTATACTAGTAGATATAAATAAAACACTTCATGCATAGTATGTATTTATTTTAAACACAGCGCAACACATAACTCTCTGGGCATTGAGTGAAAATCAGCGCTCGAGGACTCAACCCCCTCCAGTATATATGCTGACTCGAGGCACTTTTGCTACACACACATGTATTCCATTAATTATTAAATTTTGTTTTTTTTCTTTCTACCTTTTTTTATTTTCTTTTGTTTTGTATGTGTAACAAATAAATGTCTTACTTTCTTTCTTAATTGGAATGAGTTGTAAGAGATCGGATGTCAGTAGAAATTTCTAACCACTGCTGAGCACTGCTGCTTCTTTGAAGATATGTTTGTCAGTGGTGCTAACGCAGTGAAGCCTTGCACAAATTCTAGATCTCCTACGTGAACTATCAGTTGGAGTACAACCAATATCTCGAGCTCGTATCCAATATTTGTATCTATAACGAATGATTGACAGACCTGGGGAGCACGACGGGACGTATGCGCGGCGAGGTCAGCCTGTGTTAGCGCTTCAGAAAGCTGTTTCGCGTAGTCGTTGTATTTGTTACGCAGGCTCGCCGGTAAATCCATACACTTGGCCGTTTTCTGAAAGTTGTAAGCGATATTTCAATTATAAACAGTCACCAAGTTTTACAGATTTCTACAAACATCGTGAATATAATAAAGCAAGGTATTTTTTACTATTAGCTTGATTAATATTCATCCTCAAGTTGAACCTCTTTAACAAATACTTAGCAATGTATTGTCCTCTTTCTAGGTTTAGTTTGTAACCTAACAATGACCTAACAATACAACATCGAAATTTTCGGTTATACTAAAAAGATTACCTTCGCATCGTCCATAATTTTGCAGGTCATATTCCTCAGCGGTGTATCTTCCACCACCAACTTGTCCAACTCACACTGCTGTCCTATATTCCCTCCCGTTACTTCCTTCTTTAACTCCTGTACCAGCTTCTCCAGGTTGTTTGTTTCTCTTGCTAATTTCTCGAATGACTTAGCTTGGTGAGGATCAGAGCACTGCGATTTCCACGAATCGGAAAACTTTTGCAAGTAGCTGGAGAGATCGTCGGCTGATGCTGTGAGAGCATCTTGACAAGTCTGTTTGTATATTGACGGAGACACCAACTGAATAAAAAAGTAATTATTTTAACACTAAAATAACAATAACTGTTAAATGTTTTATAGTACCACGGCAATGTGGTGGTACTGTACTTGCTGGTAAGCACAGTACAATCGTAAAACAACAGTGACCACAAAAGGATCGGTAATCCATCGACAGTCACCGATAAATGCTGGCCTACAAGCTTCTCCGGATTTGAATATACACTAGCTGATCCCAAAACCTGACAAACCAAAACGAAGTCACTGTGACGGATGGTGGTCGTAGCCCAGTTGGGTACATATTTTTACCACTCCGATTATATACTAGTGTTACACTTGGTATATGGTGTCTCGATCCAGTCGGATAAACTTTTCTTTTCCATCACCCAACAAAAAATATGGACGCAATTTAGAAAAAAAAGAAAGAAAGAAGAAAAAAAAATAGAAAAAGAAAGGATGGGAAATCTTTAAATAAAAAAACGAAAATTACCATTAACAAAATTTAGACCTCGATAACTGCGTTACGTATTAACCAAAACTGTTTCATCTTTTAAATTGAGCCAAATTATAGATAATTACGACATTTGATCAAAATCGGTTCAGTAGTTTCGGAGTTTATCCCGAACATACGTCGTGACGCGGGATTTTTATATACATAATATATATAAGATATGACAATGTTTTTTTTTTAAATAAACATGATCGTTGAGATTAACTATATACTCGGACGCCACAACGATCGATATGAGCATAATAGCTTACATTGATATTTTGGTGAAAGGAAATATCGTGATCAAACCATAGCACCGTGGTAAGTCATTTTTTGGCTATCGGCTTTCCTCCAAGTTTAAAATGATGCCAACTTTGACAACAACAAAACTGGTGGAGTTTAAGATAAAAACCTACCGTATAAATGGATTATAGAAATACATGTGACAGGAGCACCAAAAGCTAATGCTCAAAGTCGAAAATTGTAATAATGGAAAAAAATATTGATCCAGAAGAAAAGTTTGTCATAAATACAAAATTAAAACTCTATAATCTTTTATTTACATTATATTATTTTTTAAAATAAAAAAAAGTTACTGGCTGTAAATAATGCACATCAAGGTAAAGGGGGAGGTAATCATTAATCGGCTATATTTGGGTTTGTAGATCGTCGTCTCTTTCACACGTAGCACTAACAGTGCTGGAAAGCAGTAACGATACTGTACAGAGATGTAGACTTTTATTATCGTTATGTGTTTAGCGTTGTTGCCACAGTCTCACTAATCTTAAGTGACGATGTGGCCCAAGATGGTAACATGCTAAGTCTAGACTGGCTCTCAAGTGCAGCTGCTGGAATACATCTATTGGTGTTTGTCAACAGATTTTCTACTTCCTTCACCGAATGCTCAGGCTCATTGCAGGGATTCGAACTCACGTTGATCGACGCGGAGTCCGTATACTATCAACTGAGCCATAATTGCTCTTCAGCTCGATGTGCATTATTTACGACCGATAACTGTACTTAATTTTTGAGATATCATTGTTTCATGCAATTAACTTCATTATACATAATGTAGACAAGTTATCATAGAAATGAATTTATTTTCGTCCTACTTAGCCGAATATACCTTTGCAGTATAAAGCAAATTGGTGGCTGCATTTACGGTGTCGACTCCTGCGGCCCACACACCTTCCCACGTGGTCCTGCTCTCTCCCTCTCTCGTCAAGGCGTTGGCAGAGACATCCGTCGCTTGTACAGCTAACCGCGATGCGCTGTCACCTATCTCCTTCGCGCGTAGTATTATCTAATAGTTAACCAAAAATACCATTTACATCAGTAATGTTTACATTTCTCGATGGTCCATTTATCCATGTTCATGTCCATGTTATTTTTAATTTTACATTTCACTCGTACGTAATAAATAATTTTAAATGAAAACTATGCGTGAGGAAATGTCTTTTCCCAGAGATAAAATGTGAAGGGATTGAAAAACAACATAATATAAACATTTTTTATATTACCTCCTTTTGCAATGCAGCATCTGCATCAGTGCTGACGAAATACAATAATTTGGCAGATTCATTTCCAAAGACGATCGCAGCATCTTTAAGTTTCTAAAAAAAAATGGGCCGATAATTTCCTTATCCATACACTTACAGAAAGCAGAAATTCTTAACTTTACTTTTCAATAACTTAAAATGTGTTTATCATAACGTCTGAAGCAATAATCTACTATATCTTTGAATGTATTTTTTTTTTGTTTTTGCAGAAATTCGGTCTTGAAGGTGAACATGTATAATAGATGTACTTTAAATAAAACTAAACGTACCTCTTTGTCCTTTTTTGCAGACTCACAAACTTTAGCTGAAGCATCGCATAATCGCAGCATATCCTCCAAAAACAATTTCCTTTCTTCGTTGTTTAATGACGAACTAAAGGACTTACCGTCTGAAAAATTATACCATTTTAAATATCATGGACTCGTAAAAACACATTTGTTGAATACGGAACAAGAACAGAGTTTGATAATTAAAAAAAAAACATACGAATAAGGAATGCCGCATTTAATATATATATATATCTATTTTTCTATTTTGGATGAAGCAACAAATAAAGTTCCACTTTTTTTTATTTATTAGCGGGGCAAAATATTTCAAAATGGATAATTAGTACAAATCAATTCAAAATGTAACGGCATTTTAGTCAGTATATTTAAAAAATCTATTTTGAGTAGAAATTATTTAAACGAAATACATATATGCCGTTTACGATAAATCTATTTAGATGTCATCTGATATTATGTTACCTTCCACAATTGAAGTCATAAGTTGAGGTAGAGTAGTCATCGACTTGCACGCGTTAGGGTAATCTAATTTTTCAGCATCTGTAATATTATCCATTATTATTCTTCACTTACAGGAACTATGTATGACTTATTATTAGAAAATTATCTCTTTGGACCTTTTATTTTCGTTTACACAGTCGACCAATAACCAAATACTTTTATAAATCGCAAAAAATTATAAGTTGTTTAACCTCGGTAAGGTTTTAGATTACAGAACTTAGCCTCAGAAATTGTTAACGTATCATAATAATTTCCATTAACCTAAACTTTGATTACATAACCAAATGTGTTTTCATGTAATAGTAAGTATAAATTCATATTTCAAAGAAGTAATAATGAAATTCAACTCGTAGAAATTGTGAACAATTTACTTACGGTTAGCAGTAATCAGTGATGCCACTTCCACGCCAGCCAAAGCTAGCTTATCTTCTATTTGGTCTTGTATATTTACCGCTTCACTAGTACTCACAGTTGGTCCAAGAACTGACTTATTTTCATATTTACACATCTAAAACATAGTTTCTAATTAAGACTAGAAATTGAGATGATAATGTGTTTTAGAGATATACACTCCGTGTATATCTGTCATGTATCAGATACAGGCCAAGCTCACAATGTAAACGAAAAATTCAAAAAAGATAACATTTCTTAGTATTTAGAAGCCATAATAATTACTAATTGTTCTATTAATGAACCAAATGACCAAAAACCGCCTAATAAAATACAGCTGATGAAAAGACACAACAAAGATGATTCCGTGAATATTTCCTAGAAGAAATCATCTTCCAAATAATAGAAAAAGAAGATGAACAAAAAGAAGATATTTACATTATTTTGAATGGTTAATTTAACATTATTTTATTAAAATAAAGTTTATGTAGATATTCTTGAAAGTAGCAACTCATGCATTATTCCAGATATCAAGTTATCATAGCAGTCAGTGGCCATACAAAATCAACCTCAAATAGGAGTTGTGTTCTTTATAGTTATTAAAAGATACTCCTAAAATTTGAAACGTTAAAACCTTCAAACCGAAACATGGCTAGTGATCGCATAATGGTAATGAATCAGCAACTCGCAATTTTGTTACTAACCGAAGTAATAAAATACTTACATTCTTCAAGTCGTATGCGGCCTTCTGTATAATCTTCTCTGCTTCATCAATAGACTGGACATACTGTTGATGAAGTCGTTTCTCCTTGTCATCGACACGCTTCGGTGGAATAGGAGGTGCGGGTCTGGTTTTATTTATCGAAGCGTTTGGTGCTTGCGTTTGAGCTGAGAAAGAATAAGAAAGATTCATCATCCGCTCATTAATGCCTGGTTCCTATAACAAACGAGTCGTCATTCTATATTCGCTACCATTCGTTTTTGAATTTATCGCAACGAGCTGTTACAGACGATCCTAAAACTTTTTACGTCTGCTACCAGCGACTAACGGTTGTCGGTTCGCCCGCATACCGAAGCCCTCCGAGGCGTCATTGCGTTTTGTTGTTACAGACAAGTTTATTTTGAATACAAATTTAATATAATGTACAAAATGTTATATTTAATGCAAGTATACAAAAAAACGAAAATATATTGTCATTATAAAAAAATACTACTTTTTGGCGCTCGCTCTGTAGTGACCGAAACGCAACAATGTCCAACCAAATAAACGAAACTTTCTCTTTCCTGACACTAATTACTTGTACTTACCCTAAACATAAATTTTGTAATCTTCTTATTGCATGTGCTAGTATTGTATTGGTAGGTAACTTACATACATACCTAATTTAGTTCAAAAAATGTCAAATAAATTAAATACTCAATAAATTGGACTGATATTCTATTGTATTTGTTAATTAAATTATACAAAACTTAAAAATGTATGATCAAATACGAAGTGGCTTTACTAGTGGATTTAATACAAAGCAATCTAATAATTACTCGTAAGAATTCCGTCACCTCCAAAAACATAAAAGATATATTACCGATAAGGATTTCTTTGATAATTTTATTTAACGTCAAAAGTCGAAGTTAAAATAGGACAATTTAAGAAAGGCAGACTGAAACAATGGGAACAGATGTGTATATTTGAGCCACATTGTTTAAAGGAAACAAAAGGTTTTTTAATATGTTTAAGGTAAAAATAAGGCAAACCGATTATACATTTAATTAAAGTTTATTCCAATATATTATGTATTATATAGTATTTTATTTAATATAACATTTATATGCAGGATAGGCATTGCGCAACCAACACTACAAGATTCCAATAAATGCTAAATTCTTGTTTGGTCATTTCGTAGTAACACCACATTCTTCATCATAACTAGAAACTTCAATATAATTAATAAATATTAACGAAAACACGTAAAACAAATAGTCAACCGGCCGATTTCGGTCGGTAACCAAATCATAAACGTCTAGTAATTTTAACAACTTTTCGTTGTGTCAAAATGTTTATGGAAACACTACAAGCGGTCATTCCCATACATTTTCCCTACTAGCCGTTATTCGTATCCCTCCCAACCATACGAAGCACGTCATTGGTAACTTAGCTGTTAAACCGCTTTCTATAGGAATGCTTTTAGCGTACGCCTGGTCGAAAATACTACCGTTGGTAAGCAAAACGAATCTTTGCTTATAGGAACCGGCGGTGAGTTGTGTTATCAATGTTAGAGTTTTTTCTAAATTGATAAACATTTTTTTACTCTGATTTACAATCTTCGTTATTATAATGTACATACCTTGGGCTTCTTCCAAACGCATGTTATCCAAGAAACCTTGGGTAAGGTCAACATTTTTTGCCTTACCAGGTATGGGATGCGCTATTAGCTTCGACGCTATAGCTGGTTTTACTTTGACACCAGATACACCAGCTGGAAATGATGTTGATGAATAAGAAAGATTCGGAAAATTAGCTGGTCTGCTATTTTGTTTTATAATGAAAAAAAAAACACAAGGAGCAGTGGATAATATTGTAGGGGTTTTCTTCATTATGATAAGGGACAATTATATTAATATCTATTCTAAGAGTAGAAAACTCAAGAATGGGGCGTGGTTAGCTGTTTCACGTCGCTGCAAGCTCAGAGTGGTCGGGGAGGAGGTTGAGGTGGCGGCGGGCGCAGCGTACTCACCGCCTCGGTCACTTCGTTCTTGGCTTCAGGGATAGACGAGCGTTACACACTCGCGTAGTGATCTCGTAGTTACTAGTTATCCAATTTTGGTCGTTTAAGGATAATTGTTATTTTAGTTTGTTTTAATTCTATTTTTTTATATCTTCAGTTTTAATTTCTAATTCTATATAAATAAAACGATAACAGACTGACTGCCAACATATCAACACACAGCCCAAACTACTGGGGCAAGGGCCGTTAAAATTTGCATGAAGCTTTCTTTTACACTGTAGCTGAGCACTAAGGAATAATTTTAAGAAATTCAACCCCTAAGGTGGTGAAAATAGAATGAAATTTTGAATGAAAACCCGTAATTTTAAAGACAGATCTATGAAAATTGGTATTTGGTGAGTGGTAGGTAGTGGTGGCATGATAAATTAACACTAAATTTATGAACACGATAAATGACCCTAAACGCAGAATAATTGACCCGATTTTGGCTTACTTATAAACGTTGATAGCTCGCAGAAGAAACAGTTATTGAGCCAGTGCATATTATCACAGCTTAGACTGGGTTATAATAGGGAAATATGTCTGGCTGTGATAATTACACTTTCGAACCTTGCACAGATTCTGTCTCTCTTGTAATAATGAAGTCAAAGAATATCAGAATAAAGTTAGGGTTCACCTGGTGGAATGTCATGGTACGATTTCCTAATCTTATTCAACATGTCTTCTAAACGTCGTAGCTCTGTATCTAAAGCTCGACGCTGCTGGTTATCCGGTAACTTGCTCCATGATCTCGACAACAACTGACTTGCTGACCACAAACCATCTACAGAAGACAGTAAGGCCGACTGGCACTGAGGATCTGAGATTGATGGAGCCATCACCTAATACCATAAAAAATATGAAATTTTTAAGGGCTTAATGTAAATGAACAAACAATTGATATTTAGTTGTTTCCGTGGTAAATGTAAGGTTGTATCATTTCTTAAGGATGTAGTAATTTTTAAATCGTATGAAATCTTAAATGCTGAGAGATGTACAAACATTAAGCCTGCCTTAAATTATAAGAGGAAAAGCATACTACTGTTTACACAATCTACGACTATGATTCAGTGTTTCCCGATCAAGTTTCTTGTCGGTTCTTCTCGATGGCTGGGATGTTTTCTGAACCTGTGGTAGTATTTTGACGTTTATTCATAAGTGCCTTCTTAGAGCTAAATTGTATAAAGACTGTTATGATTTCGATTTAGTTAACGCTCGAGCTCGAGTTTTAAATTCTACTACGTGTTTATTATCCATCTTCAAACCGAACGCCTTTGCGAAGAATCTGCCGGTGTATTTCTGTAGTTGCACTTGAAGGCCGTTCTGGACTTTAACAATTTAACTGTATAGAATCTTTACCAGAAAAACAAAATATTATTAATAACCTGAGAAGCAGACAGAAATGCTTGTGTAGCATCAGCGACTTTTCCTCCCTCAGTATCCAGCTCCTGTCTTGTGTCTGCATCAGACTGTACTGCGAGCTGTTGTACACTCGTTAACAGCTGGAACGCTGCACCGCAAGCACCCATAGATAAATCCATGATCTAGAAATTTTGCAGTTATCTCGATGTGTATTTATTATTCATAGTAGCATGGCAAATTGAAGATGCTGTTCCTGATGGTAAGTACAGTACAACGATGGTTGCCGCTGTCATGCCAACCTGCATAAATTTAAATGAATATGCACAGGCTGATCCCATAACGCGACATGCAAAAGCGAGTCAATATGATGGACTTTTCACCTTATGCGTGATGGTCACGACCCAATTGAAAAAACAACCCTACCACCCCGCTATCGCCATTTTGGCGATCCTCGTTCGTTACTCAGCAGAGTGCACAACGAGCAGGTGGGGATGACTAGAGCGTCCCGGTTTTATAGATGTAACTGAACACTTTTAAGTAGAAATTTTATGTTACAAATATGCAAATTAATTAGAAAAATAAAATCATGCTATTTAACTGACCTGCTGACCCTTATCGACGTCTGCCTTAAGAGGCGGTCTGAACGCGTAAGTTAAGTTTCCTGATGCTGCAGCATACTTCTCCGCAGAGTCATTCAGTTCCTGGATAATATTAACAATAACATGAGAGGACAATCTCACACACGTCTCACGATAATTATTAAACTAATCATGTAAATGACGATTATATTATATCGTCCCGTGTTTTCATCGTATGTACTATCTCCAGGATTTTTTTACTGCGAGGCGTGTATAGTTTTTTTTAATTGACTTCAACAAGTGGCCGAGGTTCTCAGTTTGATTGTATTTTTTTATGGATGTTCAGGCATAACTTCTTTGTTTATAAACTGTTTTAGATTATTATGTTTATTAGTTGGAAAGGGGATACCTCAAGGCGGTCCCATTTTAATTTTATTGGCCTTTGAATTTCAAACACGAAGATACACCAGGGATCTCTTCAAAATCATTGTAATTGGTTTCCTTTTTTGTTAAAAATTGTCTTGTTATGCTTAGCGTTTGATTGCCATCTCACCTGATGTTAGATGACGATGTAGTCTAAGATTGTAATCGACCGGAAGAAACCTATAAGGATTAGAGACAGATTTTTCACTTCAGATTTTACTAAATCTTGTCCTGGAAAGCGACGAAAGAAAGTAAGAAGCTAATTGTAAGGGAGAGGAGAAAACAATGACTTCTTTGATATCATTCCATTGTAAGGTTTTGGCTTTGTTTTTTTTTTCTACAAATATTGAGCTCCCCTGAGCTTCTTGGAGTTCAGTTAACATCTGATCTAAAAATGGAGCGTACGATCGAGATAAAGGTGAGAACAGCTGCCAAGAAATTGGGGATACTCTTTAAGTTTAGGCGGTATTTCAAACCGAACCAGTTTCTTAGCTTGTATCAAGCACAGGTACGCTCTTGTATAAAAATATTGCTGTCACCTATGGGATGAATCAGCCAAATATGAATTGGCCGCTCTTGATTCCATTGAGTGCCGAGCTCGTCGAATTGTTGGCGATGAAGCACTGATGAGGGCAAAAAGCTCATTCTAGAGCATCGTCGCAAGTTAGCTTGCCTCTCAGTGTTTTACAGGTGGAGAGTGTGCACAGAAATTGCACGATTTAATTCCGCCCAATCCGCTCCATCATAGGACAACTAGACGCCGTGAAGGATTCCACGATTAGGTCGTGGAAATTCCACTGAATCTCATGAAACGTTATGCTTCGTCGATCATTATGCGAACGGCAAAGGAGTGGAATTCACTCCCGTCGTCTGTTTTCGCATCCACCTATAACTTAGGAGTCTTCAAGCGAAGAGCGAATAGGCATTTAATAGGTAAGCGCGATACGTCGTCGGCCTCATCTTTACTTTCCATCAGGTAAGATCGAAGCCAAGCGCATACCTGTATTGCATAAAAAACCTCAATTTAAGGTTCATCAAACATCCTAGCAAAACATAAAATAACCACTTTTCTATTCATTTTAACCAACAATGTGCTTTGGTCTTCTGGGCTATTCCTATTTCAGATCATTATTTTTAACTTTTACTAATTTGCAGTATGATTTCATTCACCTTATTGTGAGGTCCAGCGTTGGCACAAATTGCTTTACTGGCATCGCAGAGGGAACGGATGTGATCCAACATGGCTCTACGTTCTGCTGGTTCCATTGTAGAACTCAACGCCTTCGAGTCTTGAAATATAGATGAATATTTTATTGCATTTATAAAAAGAATTGTATGAATGTCCTGCGTATCAGATGTTATCTATGACCAATCAGTTTCTATTCCTAGAGATCTATCAAAATAATAGTGAAAAAATAACGACACATTAACTGTGCATCAGACTGGAAACTGAAATGAACAGAATTTCAAGACGCATTGGAATAATACAGCTTACATAACGGAATATAGAAAAAACCCTGTATGTATTATACCCTGTTGCTTTGAATCATCACATGATACAATGAGCTGACTACGAATTTCCAGCTGCTGAAATAACATAACAAAAAACGAGTAATTAAAACTTCATCACCAACGATAATTAGTCTGTTTATGGAGTACTGGTATTAAGTTTCTGACCTTGCTAAGACTCACCTTTGATAACATCTGGAAGCAGCAGGGTGACGACACCGACTGCCTGTTCAGCTGTTGCATAATCAGGATTCAAACGATCTGGTAATTAGTTTAGATTTTAGTTTTGACAACACTTGATGTTGCGCATTTGGGCATTAGTGTAGTGATGCTCCAATAGTTCTCCGAAATAGACTGTTGAAATCTCATCCATTTCTTTAATTTACGTACAATAAGTTTTTCGAATTTGATTAGTTCAGATCAAGATCACCACTTTAAATAAAATACAAAATTTTGTTATACAAGGAATAGACAGTGTGTATCATCTCCCGCGAAGAAGCTTCTAAATAACAATTTCGGCTCAAATTTATCAGAACTGTATGTATTCGGAGTATCGAGACAATTTCGAACAAGATATTACCTTAATTTGAAATTTGGTTTTGTATCGATGGTAGTATTATATTTGAATTACTCACTTGATGTGGCTGTTAGGAGAGAAGCGATTGCCGCATTTAGTTGTGCTAATTTCTGTGACAATTTATCTTTCAATATCGCACCGTCTTCTTTCTTTATTGGTGTACTGGGAGCTGGCTGTTGTAAAATCCTATCTTTTAGAACTTAATTAACAAACTTCATATAAAGATAAAATTGCCAATATAAATGAATATAAGTAAACAACATAAAGACCTAAATACCAAAACACAACTTTTACGACGATATAGTCAACTCAGTTTTGCAATAATGATATAAGTATATCTTAAAACTAAAAATCAGAGAAAACCTATATCTTAAAACAATAAAAAAATGTATGAACCCAGCAGTCACTGGAGAATCAACAATAAGCCAAACATTCAATCCATAATAAATATTAGATCACGTATCAAGATTATAACTGCAGACTCTCAAGAATAGGTATCATCTTACCTTTTTCAGCTCATCGTCGGCAGCTTGCAGCCATTTCTGTGCTTGAGCCATTGTACTAATAAACTTCAAACGCTCTGTTTCTTGAGGTGATGGCGCTTGGAACTCCAATGTTGCTAATTTTCCTGATATAATGACAACATAAATAAAAAAAAAAGTTAATCGTAAGCTTAAAATAAAAAAAGCGATTATTAAAAAACCCTTATTTTATAATTTTAAGTTTTCACTTCTATCAGCAGTCCTCAATTACTGTTTTTTATATACAGTTCATGTCTAGTTTACCTTCCAGTAAATATACTCATTCAATATTTTGGTCTAATATCTTTGATCGCGTAACCTTAAGAAACTACTCTATTTATTCCAATGAAACTAGGATCATAAAAGTTAATTACGTCACGCCTCTTTCCCAACGGGGTAGGCAGAGACCATATCCTTTCACATGCTACGATCTTGGCATACACATCTTTCGCTTCTTCAACATTCATCAATCTTTTTAGGCATGCTCGTTGGTTTAGAGTACTCTTGGCCTAACTTTTCTTTAGAACGTTAGCGATTTGATCGTGGAACGTTCGTCTAGGCTTTCCTCTTCCAACGTTTCCATTCACAGTTGTCTTATAAATCTATCTAGGTTTTCTTCTTTCAATCAACCTGTCTACATGCCTAAACCATCTAAACATCCCTTTCTCAATCCGTGTATCAATCTCTTCTCTTACACCACAACGTTCTCATGTCACATTATTTTTTATCCTGTCACTCAATTTCACTCCTATCATACTTTTTAATGCTCTCATTTCTACTTCATTTAAAGCTATTTTCATTCTTTTTCTGCTACACCCAGCTTTCACTTCCATACATGAGTGTTGGAACTAACACTCTTCTATGTACATAATTTTTTTATTTTAAGTCATGTGGATACGGCTCATTCAGGTTTTATGAACAACAGTCCTTTGGTAGATACTAGAATCACACAAGCTTTCTTAACCCCACCAATTAACATATGAATATTAATTTAATATATTTATCCATTTTATTATATGGATAGCAGGTTGTATTCGAATAAAATTTGTCTATGTATAAGCAGAAAAGGAAAAAAGAAACCTTTACTTTTAGGAGTGCTTCGACAGGCATGTCTTATTTCATCCAGTAAGTCCTCCAGCTGTCTCTGCTCAGTCTCCAACATTTGACGCTGATGGTTACTTGGCAATTGGCGCCAGTTATCGGCTAGTTGATGACTAGATGATGACAAGGCATCCACTGCTGTCAGCAGAGAAGATTTGCAACGAGATTCCATGATTGTAGGAGCTGTTATCTGTTATAATGAAACAAATGCTAAAATAGTAGCAAATCTTGTTACGTTAAGGAAAATGGTGTAGAAAATAGAGCAACGGAAAGTCCTAAGAATAATGAATGTAACTTAGAAGAACTAACAAAATCTTAGAAAAATCTTGGCACCGACGAAGAGTGTAGATGTGACATGGAGGATCATCAAAATTACGAAAATCGAAGATATTATAATAGACAAACCAATTATTAACAGCGAAATTAAAGCGCACCGTCACCAATAACTCGGTCATATTGAGAGAATAGGAGCGGATCGAGCGACCAAAAAAGTGGGAGTAATAACTGGGGGAAGAACCGTCAAGCGTCCCAAATACAGATATTGATCCAATGTTGTAGAGAAATACCTAAGAGAATGTCAAGCGAATGAGTGGTGCGAAATGAAATATTTTCTTACTAATAGTTAAATACCTTACAATGATCCTTTTCAGTGTCCAATTTGATCTGATTGTTTTAAAATGTTATGTACAGAAACTTATAATATTATATAAGTAATAATATGTAAATAAAAAGCAATATAATGTTCAGCTTTATTTTTAAAAAATCTTTACAATCATTTTGCACAGCTAATGAAAAATGATCAGAAGAGTATGGAAATATGAGTACTGTCTAACAGCCGTTTTAGTTAGACCAGCAATTTCCTAATATTTTTTGATATCTGAAGAATACGGTTACAGTACTTTTGAAATATTAGTCACCTGTGCAGTAGTAAGTAGAGTTTGTGCGGCATCTGCAACTCTGGCACCTCTGGAGTCCAACTCTTGTCCCATATCTCCATCCATTTGTACAGCGGCTTGCTGCACATTAGCTAGCAACTGCGATGTTTTACCACATGCAGCGGCTGATAAATCTAATATCTAAATATAAATTAAATAATTACTAACTGACACATGCGAATATTTCGCAAATTATTGAAAGCACATTTTAGATAGATGGCACCTTCTATATTTTTTTTATATTGATTACAAAGTCTTTTGAAATATTTTTAGCGCGAACAACGCCTTAAGTCATATTAGAACAAAATCAAACATAATATGAAATAGGTGCCTTACACATTGAAAAACGTCTAGAATTGGCACTAACGTAATACAGAAAGTTGAGATCCACTTACCTCCTTTTCCTTGTCTATATCCAATCTTGTGCGGAGGCTTGAACACGTATACCAACTTGCCTGAAGCATCAGCATACTTCGCTATCGAATCATTTAATCCCTGGAAGACAGAATTACATAAGTTTGTATAATTTGATGATATCCAAGCCAGAAGAAAAAAAAATATTTATATTTACTTTTATATAATACAATAGTTAGAGTAAAAAACCTTAATTCCTCGAGGTAACAAAATCTCATAGTATAAAAAAGTCTACGTCAAATTTCCAGTATATGTCAGTACATAATGGAGATGGAAGCATACTTAGACACGACTGGTGAGCGATCGTCATTCAAAACGTACCATTCTGAACCCACTTTGGGTTCACCTAGTATATTTTCATATATTAAGTAGATTTACTATAGCAATTACAGGTCAGCATGTTTTTTACTCACTATTATGTGAAGTTTATGGAAACTTTTTTATAAAAAAAAACTTACCTCACTGTTGACGTCTGCGTTTGTGCATATAGCTTTACTAGCTTCACTCAAGGCACGGATCTGATCCAAAAACGCTTTGCCTTCGTCCGGCCCCTTGGTAGTGCTGAGCACCTTCGCATCTAGGAGAGAAAATACAAATACTTATATCAACCTTGGTTGTAACACTCTCATTTATGTTTTTTCAAGATTATAGTTAAAATATTCGGTAGAACAATGGCGAAACCCACAAAGATGTAAAAAATAAAATGAACAGGTGGCAATTGATAAGGGAACCATCAACAATAACTTGCAATACATGTGTCCACTGATATGGCGTTATATTAGAATGAACTGTTTACCTTTAACAACATCGGGTAGTAGTTCTGATATATCGCTAACGGCTTTCTCAGCTGCAGCGTAGTCTGGTGCCGTTCGATCTGCCATACAATTAAAATTACCAAATTATTATCAACCAAACAATTTGACGTCTACGCTCTTAAATAAGTTTTTTTTATGTAGCAGTTTATATTCAATACTAGCTGCGCCTGCGACTTCGTTCGTGTGGTATATTTCGTGAATGAAAAACAGAAAAAAAAATAAAAACCTCATCTATCCTCAATTTCACCATACGATATTTGGCCAGTATAAGCTTTGAGCATACCCAACTAAAATAATTTTAAATTTTTTTATTCGACATTGCGCTGTATGAGTACATCACATTTAATCTTCTTTGTTCTCTTTCTTATTCTCTCTCATATAACACACCTATCTTCTTACTCATTCACACACAAATCTGTAGGATGCGTGTAACCTCATGTCTGGAATATTTAAATTATTCAACCGGCACGTCCAACGGGTTAGGTCCGTTCCTCGGTGTGAAGCCCTTGGTCAGGCAGCCGCCCGCGCGATACAAGTAACACTATACGTGCAACACTTAACTACCCACATACAACACTACACACGTATGAATATACACACGTGCACATCCACACAGGTACATACATGGCTTCTTTATGGGACCTTTTTTTTCTTTTTTTGCGCTAGCTAGTCATGCGCTAGTTAGTGTAGAAAAACCATTCCGATCACTAAATACATATACGCATGTTTCCCTCCTTCCTCCCAGGAGGAGGGGAACATGCATATGAGTATATGTTATGTAGCTCGAATTCTTAGGAGTAGGGAATTAGCCAGATCGCGACCTATTCGCATTCGCGACGACCGCCTGAGCCGAAGTTCGGCCACTCTGGCACCCTCGTACGAGTCGTCCAAAAACTTTCGCAGCTGAATGCCCTAAGCGCTCCCCCCCAAGTTCGGTGAAGCTGTAAAAGCCGCAGCGGCTCTGTTTTTGGATAGGGCCCCTAAGGCTAACAGTGTAGTCAGTTCAAACGGGCAGTCAGCCTTCCACCACGAAGTCGAGTGATCGCATTCGGTCCGTCTCTAAACTTTTCGGTGAGTGAACTCTTTTCATTACGCGAACCCGGTCCACGCTCGTAGGGAACTCTATGCACATTACGCCTATAGGGTGCTCGAGAGTGTGTTGTTAGATAACTTTATTTTTATAAACAACATAAACTTGAACAATAAAACTTTATAGTATGCCTGTTTAGTGTATTATAATAAAAAAGAATGTATGTTTAAGTAATTTTCTAATATATTTAAAATATTTAATGAAACAAAGTGAAAAGATACCACATAAATCTTGATAGCGCAAACACCAATTAATTATTTTAAACAATTGAAAATAACATTAAAATCGATCTAAAAACGTTTAAAAATAATAATAAAAGCCTAGCCAAAAAATCAAAAACAAAATAATCTTTATTCAAATTAGGCCCTAAGTTCTATTGCTTGTTCGGAAAATATCCCAGACATCGAGAAGAACCGGTAAGAAACACGATCGGGTTTCAGTCTTTCATTTGTTTTTTCCTCATTATTTTTTTCTTTGGCGTTGCTTAATTACCGCACAATGGAAAACATGAAATATCGGTATATTTACGAGTACGAGTTCTACCGTGACACCAGTGCTGCAGAAACAGCTCAAAAGATTAATTATGTGTACGGCGCTGATGTCGCAAAAGAAAGCACGGTACGTGTTTGGTTTCAACGTTATCGTTCTGGAAATTTCGACCTTCAGAACCAACCCCGGGACGGCCGGAGGCTAAAGTAGAAAATGAAGAATTAAAGGCTATTCTGGAAGCGGATCCATCACATAGCACTTCAGAGATAACTGAAGGCTTCGGGGTAAGTTATAAAACTGTATTAATCCACTTGAAGCAAATCGGGAAAGTAAAAAAACTTGAACGATGGGTACCTCATGAATTGAGTGAATCGAACTTGCAAACACGCGTCTACTGCTGTGTTACATTGCTTAACCGACACAACAATGAAGGGATTTAAAATCGAATCATTACTTGTGATGAAACGTGGATACTGTACGATAATGGGAAGCGCTCGTCGCAATGGCTGAACTCTGGAACCCAGCCAAATCCTGCCCTAAACGAAAATTGACTCAGAAAACATTACTTGTGAATATTTGGTGGACTAACGCCGGTGTCGTTCACTACAGCTTTCTAAAATCTGGCCAAACGATTACGGCAAATATCTATTGTCAGCAACTGCAAACTATGAAGGAAGAACTAGCTGCTAAACAACCGAGATTGGTCAATCACTCTAGGCCACTGCTGCTTCACGACAACGAAAGACCACACACTGCACAAAAAACAACCACTAAGTTAGATGAGCTATAATTGGAATGTCTGCGACATCCACCGTAATCCCCAGACCTTGTTCCAACGGATTACCATTTTTTCCGGAATTTGGACAACTTCTTACAAGTAAAAAAATTCAACTCCGATGCGGGAGTCCAAACCGCCTTCAAAGAGTTTATTGATTCTCGCCCCATGGTTTTTTTAGTAAACGGATCAATGAACTACCTATGAGATGGCAAAAATGCATAACAACGGTGCATACTTTGATTAATGAAATATATTTTACAAAAAAAAAAATTACTTTATATTCCTCCCGTACAAAACGCCAATTTCATATGTCCGGACCTAATATTAGTAGATGCACAGAGAGGGAGTCAAGGACTTTAATCTATACAATTATTTACTAAATGCATATGAAAGTATATTCGATACCTATAACAAAAACCTCCTTTTCAAAATTTTTGTCTGTCTGTCCATCTGTCTATCTTTCTGTTTGTTCCGGGTGATGAAGATTTCGACTCATTACTCTTTTATTATAAGTATAGATGATCATAGTAATTAGTAGAATTACGATTTTAGAATAATATAAGATAAGGGATGTGAAGTGTGAGAGTGATATAGGAAGGAGAGTAAATGCCGGTAATATGGTGCTTTATGAATTATGCTCCTTTATGAATAGCCAGAGGATTTCTATGAAAGCTCCTATGGCTGTGCATAGAGGATTGTTGGTTCCAACACTCATGTACAGAAGTGAAAGCTGGGTGTGGCAGATAAATCATGAAAGTAAAATAAATGCAGTATAAATGAGAGCGCTAATAGATATGTTAGAAGTGAAATTAAGTGACAGGATAAGAAATAGTGTGATAAGAGAACTTTGTGGTGTGAAAGAAGATATAATCACTCGGATTGAGAAAGGGATGCTTAGATGGTTTGGGCATGTTGAGAGGATGAAAGAAAGAAGAATGACTAAACAAATTTATAATGCGACTGTGAAAGGAAACGTTGGAAAAGGAAGGCCTAGAAGAACATTCATCGATCAAATTGGAGACGTTTTGAAGAATGGTCAGGTCTCCGATTTGGCACAAACAAGTACTTGGTAATAACCTAAATAGTATGTCCTCGTAAACATGGGTCAAATCCTCAACATCCTGCCAAAATACTGTATTTGAAAGAAATATAAAGTCACCTGAAGTAGCTGTTAGGAGAGAAGCGATGACCGCGTTCAACTGCGCCAACTTATGTGACAATTCTTCGTGTAACTTTGCACCGTCTTCTTCTCTTATCAGAACACATGTCTCTGGCTGCAACGTATTTTGTGCTAAATCCTAAAGTTATTTTTATAACCAAGCAAACCAACGGATAATTTACTTTAATAAACTACCATAAAAATTATTAATGTTCCATTAATACAAAAAACTGTCTAAGTGGAACCAACATACTTAAATCACATATAAGAAGCTGATACAAAAAACTTACTACTTAAACTTAATACTTGCTAAACAAAATTTGTAACTTTGACATTCAGTTAATAGCAATTAACAAAAAAAAATCTGTCGAATCACATTCTGCACCAATAGTACCTTATTCAGCTCACTGTCGACGGCATCCAGGCGTTTCGTGACTCCGGACACTGTTTTAATGAACTTCAGACGCGGGCTCTCTTGTGACGATGGTTTCTGGTCTCCAATTAGTTCCTTATCACCTGATGAGAACAGAAATTGGTTATCTTAATAATATATTTTTAAGCTAATTTTTGTGTCCTTAGCCTTCTCATAACAAATTAAATTAAAGGATCTTTATTGATGATCTTTACATAACACAAAATAACTGGATTATACTAGAAACGTCATATTTTCTATATCACCACCATGATGTCATATCAGTTCTCAGAAAACCAACCTTATACAATTTCCATTTCTTTATTTTCTCGATGACAGCTCCTGTGAAAACTTGAACGAGCATCTTTTTTATATTATGTACGCATTATTTTATAAAAAATATGACGTTTACACACGTACAAGGTTATACCAGAGTCGGAGAAACTGATAGGGATGGAGCTATATCGAAAAACGTAACACGATAACAGACCCGATATTTTTTTACAAAATGTAAGAAACTAAACTACTGCCGGATACTTTTGTACAAATTTATTAACTAATATTATATTTCATTACAAGATGTTACACGTATTAATTCTTGATTGATAATGCCAACTTCTTAAAAATTTTCGAAGCTGTTGTAAAATAAGTAGGTATAGGTAGGTACTAGACAATCAAACGAAATAATTATAACGACAGGTAATCTTTATTTATTTATTTTAATGAAAATATGATGGGTCGTCACTGTCATTCGATGGTTATTACTTATTTGGTCACAACACTACAACTATCAAATTAAAACTGTCATCGAGAAAATAAAGAAATGGAAATAATATAATGATAATATTTCTTACATTATAAGTTATGGCTGCTGTTGTGTATCTGATTGACAATTTCAAATAAAGAATACGTTGCCTATAATAATTCATTTTAATGGCTGAAAATTTTGAAGGAATATTATGAATTCAGTTACCTGAAAATCTCCATATTTTAATCGAAAATACTGTTTAAGACGCAGTCTAATTTTATATTACTTACTCTGTACGGATCCAACATTATGATAAATTAAATTAGTTTTTAACCAACCTATTGAGATATTTTGGCAAGCCTTTCTGATCTTATCCAGCATATCTTCCAACTGTTTCTGCTCAGTCTCCATGGCTTGTCTTTGAGGATTTCTTGACAACTGTTTCAAACCATTAGCTAGATGATTATTTGATGATGACACCGCATCCACAGACAATAACAGAGCAGATTGGCACTGTAGCTCCGAGATGGAAGGAGCTGTTATCTGTGAGGAAACCAATGGAAAAGAATATTATGTGGAAAAAATTCCAACTATTATTTTTCCTGAAAACATTCGTTTTTTCAGTTTTTCATGATAATTAGGTTAATCCACCTTTCTATAAATATTTATTTTGCATTAGCCTTTTACTGCAATTTAAAATATAAAATTATACTTTTTGACTATGAATACCATATAAACTAAAAAGTCAGCCATTACCTGCGCAGTAGTTAGAAGAACCTGGGCTGCGTCTGCGACCTTAGCACCTCTGCAGTCTAGGTCCTGCTCCATATCTGCATCCAACTGAACCGCGACTTGTTGCACGGTGGCTAGCAACTGAGACGCTTTTCCACATGCACCCGCAGATAAGTCCAGGATCTGAACGTATTAAATTAACTTTTTGAGGTTTAGTTTGTTTTTAATGGCTACCAAGCGTGGACCGTTACTCCGGTCTAAGATTTTTTTTACATTTCAACGTATAGCTCTTTTCATGGCAATTTTCTTCACAATCGAACAATGCTTTAGAGCGTTTCTAAAGTACTAAAATTTACAAATCAAAAATAGGTATACGCAGTGTCTACATTAATGGTGGAACTACCCATCAAAACACATTTGCTATAATATTTTCCCCATTTGAAGCCACTTTCACTGCAAACATGGAATTTCAAAACTTGCTACCAATGGAACAACAAACTACAGAGCGTATTGATAGCGAACTGATCTCGTAAATGGATGCCAAATTAACACCAAAAGTTGCAGCGTAAACTTTTTTATTTCATAAAATGATTAGCTGTATATTTCGTGACGGCAAAAATCTAGCAAAAAATAATTATAAGTTTTAAAAACGCATTTATTACATTACATTATACGGTAAATTTTAACAATATAATAACTTTATTCTTAACTATTCATTTACGATGAGACCGAAAGGTAATCGCCTCCATATCGTAATTTGGCTACTACTGGTGCTCTCCGACTTTTCGTGGTAATCTAACATGTATTTGCGATGATAGTTTGACGTCAATTTAAGATAAAGTTTAGTGTCAATTTGCTAAGAAATGATACACAAAATTGTAACTGTTGAAGGCAATATTAACTGTATATCTTAGTTAGTTTACCTGCTTTTCTCTATCGACGTCGATCTTACGGGCCGGTCTGAAGACGTACTCTAACTTTCCTGAGGCATCAGCATACTTTGATACCGAGTCACTCAGACCCTGGAAGATAGAGTAAAATAAGTTCCTCCGACTAACTATGAACAGGGTGGACCAGAAAGGTGTACGATTTTAAAAACACTCTTGCATTTGAACCTTATGAGCGGGGGCTGCACGGGTGGTGGGGATGAGGAGCTCGGTTCTCGGAAATTTAGTCGATATGGATCGCTTAACCGGAGCGCAGCGTGCATTCTGTGTTAAACATTATTATAAAAATGGCGATTCTTGCGCTATTGTTCGACGTTTATTTCGGCGTGAATTTGGATTACATGACGTAAATCAGTATCCGAAGGAAAGTGTGATTCGATCGTGATCAACCCGTATAAAATTCAACTTGTGCAAGAATTACTGCCAAATGATCCAATTTTACGACGAGCTTTTCTTGAAACAATGTTGGAACGCTTTCAGAGTTTCAACAATATTCTGTTCTCCGACGAAGTCAATTTTTACTTAAATGGCCATGTCAATAAACAGAATTGCCGTTACGGGGCTGCAGAAAACCTACGTGCAAAACATTAAAAGCCTCTGCATTCGCCGAATGTAACCGTTTGGGCGGCCATATCAGTACACGGAATTATCGGACCCTATTTCTTTGAAAATCAACAAAGGCAATCTGTCACTGTAAATTCCGACCGATACATAGCCATTTTAAGGAATTTTTTCTTTCCGCAACTGCGACAATTTGAAGCTTCTAATCGTGCGACGTGGTTTCAACAAGATGGTGCGACACGCCATACATCTAATGCTTCGTTGACGGCCATAAACGAGATGTTTGATGGGAAACTGATATCGCGCCGAGGTGACATTGCATGGCCGTCTAGAAGTCCGGATCTAACGCCACCGGACTTTTTCATGTGGGAATACCTAAAAAGTAGAGTCTACTCCAATAACCCTGCCACAATTAACCAGTTGAAGATAAATATCCGAGAAGAAATGGTAGCTATTCCTCGTGCAATGTTAAAAATTTCCCAGATGTCTATTTTAATTGAAATAAAGATGTGTATGTGTATTGTACTTAGTTTTTTTTTTTTTATTCGCAAATTTTTCTGACCCAACCTGTATATCTCAATCAGACGTAAAAATGTTTTTCTGTAAAATACATACCACACATACATCATGCCTGTATCACCGTAGGGTTAAGCATAGGTGTAGTAATTTACACCCACAGTTTGCCGGGTATATTTTAGGCCCCATGTAATAGAGGATGAGCACACACACTCGCACATACAATAATACACACACTACACACACACACACTTTACACATATAATAATTTAATAATTGATTGCTTGATGAAGTCTTAATTTATCGACTTAGTGAATTTTCATAGCATAAAAAAATAGAAAATAGTAACAACAAATATTAACGCAATGTAATTATATTGTTCTATAATTTATATGAAAGAATTCACAATTCTCGAATTATCTGTAAAGGTCTATAATCTACTACAAACATTGAGTATTTATTTGTAGGTAACATTGGGTATTTATTTGTAGATAAGAAATGCATTGCGGAACATGCACAGATTCAAAGTTTATTAGTCCGATTATGTAAGTCAACAAAAATATCTAAAAATAGTAAACTTTCTTTTTTACGAAACAGTAAAGCGTTCAACATACAAAATCTGTCATAGTAGGTACGCTTCGGGATCAGCCACTATATATTATCCAGATACATAATGGATTACGTTGTGCTAAATATAAGTCAGTATGGTTATTTACCATCATGTGAAGGGTATTAATAAAATATATAAAAAGAAAGCCTACCTCACTGTTGTCGCCTACGCTGGCGCATATGGCTTTACTGGCTTCACTAATTGCACGGATTTGATCCAAAATCGCTTTGCACTCTGTCGGTTCCTTGGTAGTGCTTAGCACCTTCGCATCTAGTAGAGAAAATACAAATTCTTATTGCCCTTAGTTGATACCCTGTCATTTTTGTTTTTTTAAATATTCTACTTTAAATATTCGGTGGGACAATAGCCAAACCCACAAAAAAATTGTGCTGTATTTGTTTTTGCCTTTAACCTTTATTATTTCGTTGGTCTGATTGTTTTGATTCAATTTACTTGAAGTAACTAGCAATTAAGTTAAATACCGAAAAGGTATCAAGTACTGTCAGGTTTTGACTATAACATAAAGGGCACCTTTGCAATCTTTATAATTAGGCAAACTATTTTTTTACATCAGATGAGCAATGGTTATATTATGTTTATGTTAAAAAGTAATTTTAATTAAACCTTTACCTTTAATAACATCGGGTAGTAAATCTGATATATCGCTAACGGCTTTCTCAGCTGCAACGTAGTCTGGTTTCGTTCGATCTGCCGTACAATCAATATTATCGAATTACTCTTCATTTAATTTAAAAACTTAGACAAGAGACTTTGATTTTTTTGAATGTATTACTTAAAAAAAAATTTGATTAGTAAAATTAGAATCTTAGAGTCATATGAAAGTTTATTAAGAAGAATTTCAAACTAGTCTTTCCGTCTTTATACAAACAAGCACAGAAATATCCTAAATAACACATTGTAAACGTAGGTCTCTTCTGAATACTCATTCAAAATATTGTATTTATATATTATATATGTTATATATTATATATGTAATCAAACTCATTTTCACCTGAAGTAGCTGTTAGGAGAGAGGCGATCGCCGCGTTCAACTGCGCCAACTTATGTGACAATTCTTCGTGTAATTTGGCACCGTCTTCTTCTCTCATCAGAGCACATATCTCTGGCTGCAATGTATTTTATGTTAAATAACACCCTTGTATAAATGAATCTTATACCAAAAAAAAAACTCTTGCTAAACATACTACTTAACCCTGAAATTTAAACATGATAAGAAACAATTGCGCCTGTATTCCTGAAGGGTTAGGCAGAGGTGTACTTATGTACAACCACAGTTCGCCGGGCATGCTTAGGTCCCATGTAATAGGGGGCAAGCCTATTGCTATTAATTGGGCACAAAGCCAAATTCCGAGGTGCTACTGAGAATTTCATAGAAAACCCCAATAACACTTTTCTCGACTTGGGAATCGAATCCAGGACCTCGACTATAGCACTCGCGCTTAGGATTACTAGGCTAATGAGGCAGTTGAAATTGAAAAATTAGCTGTTAGAAAATAGCAACAACCATACATTTCTGTTAAACAACATCTTCTAGAAATAGTACCTTGTTCAACTCTTTGTCAACTGCATCTAGACGTTTCTTAGCTCCAGATACTGTATTAATGAACTTCAGGCGCTGGCTCTCTTGTGGCGATGGTTTCTGATCTCCGATGAGCTCCTTATCATCTGATGAAAATAGGATTTGAAGACTAAAATTATTTTTGTTAGAAATTACATTAAAGATTACATTAACGATCATCTACATAACAGAAAATACCTAGGTAATATTTCAAAGATTACAGTTTCCAGTAAGAGTAAAAACCAAAACCTTAGTGACAATATATAAATTATAGCTGTTGTCGTGTATCTGCTTGACGATTGCCAAGGAAGAATACGTCGACAACAAAAATTAATTGCTTGTTAACCGCTGTAATTTACTAAAGGAAATTTTTGAGCTCAGGTAAGTAATGTAAGTCTCCATACTTCAAACGAAAATACTGTCCAAATTTTAATTTCTGACCAAGTATGGACCTAATATTATGATAAATAAAAAATAAGTTTTAACTAACGTGTGGAGATATTCTGGCAAGCTTTTCTGATCTTATCCAGCATGTCTTCCAACTGTTTCTGCTCAGTCTCCATGGCTTGTTGTTGAGGATTGCTTGGCAACTGTCGCCAACCGTCAGCTAAGTGGTTACTCGATGATAACACAGCATCCACAGATGATAGCAAAGCAGATTGGCACTGTAACTCCGAGATAGAAGGAGCAGTTATCTGAAAAGAAATCAATAGTCGTGAACACTATATTGTGTTATAAAATATTATTTAGCAGTTTTCCACAACAGTATTTTAATTAAACATTGTTTAAATCATTAGCCTATTACTGCATTTTAGTAGGTAATAAAGTAATAGTGGGTAAAAATACCAATACAATTACCTGCGATGTAGTGAGTAGATCCTGTGCTGCATTTGCGACCTTGGCACCTCTGTAGTCTAGGTCCTGTCCCTTATCTCCATCCAGCTGAATCACGACTTGTTGCACGGTGGCTAACAACTGAGACGCTTTTCGACATGCACCAGCAGATAAATCTAAGATCTGAACGTTCAAATAAACATTTTGAAGTTAAATTTTTAACTACTTGTCCGTCATAACTGTAACTTTGTTCAAAGAATAATAGCGATCACTAAGGTCATATAAACTTCTCTAAAACATGACAAGAACCATTTTTATATCATTATCTATTTACTATGTTAACATTATTATTTATGTTATAATTCCACATTGACTTTTTCTAATATTTTAAATCATAATTAGAATATTACTTAAATAATATGTTTATAAGGTTTAATTAGATAGTCAGGTTTAGTAATTGCAAATAAATCAGAACTTGTAGCAAACCGGCGCAATTTATATAAGTGATCAATCTTAACTTTATAAATATATTTTAATATATCGCAACCTAAATCTACAATCTTTTTCCTACTACCAAAGCTACATGAAGTCAAAGTTGCATTTCTCTTGTTGTAAAGATATTGCATAACACGACTGACTTTTTATTTTGCGATGGATTCGAACTGTGTATATTTCCAGTATAGTTATGGTTTTAGAGTCTTCCACGAGTAGTTTTGTATCATAACATATACAGGTCTTCTTACGAAGTTTTCCTTCACCACCGACGGTCAACTTAGTCCAATTTTAAAACATCAAGAGCTAAATTAAAAAAGATAATCTATTTTCTGGTTGTTTGACCTTTACATTTGGTTACGTCAGTCTAGTTGTTTCCATGCATTATTTGAAGTAACTAGGAATAAAGTTATATAATGAAAGGGCATTAGTACCGTGAGATTTTGACAATATAATACGGAAGACACTTACATTCCCTATATTGATACCAAGGTTTTCCCTTCTGTTTTGTTCCAGTCACATTCCATCAATACATGATGCAAAAATATTAGTTTGCAGCATCCACATTAATGGTGGAATTGATTACGTGAAATTATAATTGTTGATTGGAACGTTAACTCTAAAGTCAAAATAACTTACCTCTTGCTCTTTATCGACGTCGACCTTTCGGGCTGGTCTGAACACGTATACCAACTTCCCAGACGTATTTGCGAACTTTGCTATCGAATCACTTGGAACCTACAACATGATATTTATTTTATCATGTTTAAATAAATCCTTTTGTAGCCGTTTTAAGTTTAAGTAGTATAAGCTCATAGAATATAATTATAATGATACGGGAAGTGAGTACAGAGATGGCGAGTGATATGCTGGAATGGAAGAAGAAGACGTGCTGTTCCACCCCCTAGTATGGGATAAGGGCAGGTAAAAGAAAAAGATCTGCTTGAAATTGGCCTCTCCTAAAGATTGCTACTGGACCTGATCTTCGGTCCTTCGCGTTCAGTCGAAGTCCCTGCGCAGGTCATCGCTCCATCCATTATAATAACCGATTACAAAATATTATGGTTATGAATATTATAGTAGATGATCAGCCAATAAGTAATGTAGTATTCGTTTCTATAGTAAAAGGGTCTTGTGCAAAAGTGGGACGTTAAAAAGACTGATAAAACTAAGTTCTGCTTTATGCGTTTTCTCGGTATATTCTCATTATTACCTTTCTCGCTTAGCCAGTACCAACATTACTCAGTTTAAATATATAAATAAAAATGGTACAGGTCAAAACAAAGAAAATATCAATAATTATGGTATAAGAATTTAAAAAAAATGACACTTTAATAATTGAATCGAACTAACCTCCTTGCCGGAAGCTGAGTCAGAACAAATAGCTTTACTAGCATCACATAAAGAGTGGAGCTGATCCATAAGTGACTGACATTCCACTGGATCTTTGGTTCCGCTGAGTATTTTCGCATCTAAAAGTGGAAAGTAGTATAACCATAATATAAGTTTATTTTTTATTATTGAGCAACTGATTACATAATACTGAATCTTTGTTGCAGCTACCGGACCACGCTGATAGCTACTTGACAGTAAATAGATGCACATATTTCATTTCCTTCAGCTAGGTCTCAGACTTATTGTAGAGTTCAAATTCACACTCTCTGTAACGGTATTCATGCGCACGCTTTAAAATAGCCGACGCTTATAATTATAAATCTATTAAAGTATTTTTTTCCTAAATGTACTAGAGCAAAAATGTAAGACTTACCTTTGACGAAGTAAGGTAGTAATGTTGAAATGGTTGTGACAGCTTCCTCAGCTTTACTATAGTCGGGATTTGTATGATCTAATATTGGAAAAACAAATTATTAAGGCCGAATTGTTTTTTTATACCAAGTCATAATCTAATTGTCAATATATTATACTCACCTGAGGTAGCTCTGAGTAGAGATGCAATGGCTGCGTTCAACTGCGCCATCTTCTGAGACAATTGTTCCTGTAACTTCACACCATCTTCTTCTCTCATCATGCTACAAATGTACGGCTGAAATTGAAAGTTTGTCAAGATGTATATTACCTGAGAATGAATAGATCACAGATGTTCCAAAATATTCACAAATGCCTTCATCTATTGAAATATCTAAGCTTAGAGTCTATAAGTTTCTTTGTATATACCTCACATTTACTTAAACTGTCTCTTCTAATACGAGAACGGGTGCAACAAATAATAGATTACAGAACTAGTGAAAAAGAGGGAATTTAATTCTATGGATTGAGTTGGATCCCGACAACAGCGAAGGATTCTAGAGTAGAATCCCGAGAGGACCGTTATTAAATTTAAATTTTTAGCATTGACTGCGAGAAAACATCTTAGGCGGTGATTAATTGAGAGTGAAATTTCAAGGACAGGTAAGGTTTAAGGTCATTTTGTTACATGAGAGAGAAGGTAGATATAATATAGAGTAATAAAGCGAGGTAGTAAATTATCCCAACCATCATGCAAATAGTGATAAACCCATTACTAATTTTCGTTTTGTTTGTCGCGCTTAGAGATCAGTCGATGTAAATGCGGTAATGAAACTGGTTATAAAGAGAGAAAGAATGAAAGAAAAAAAAAAAGAAGGAAGGAACGAAAGAATGAAAGAAAGAAAGGTAGAAAGGAAAAAGAAAGAAAGGAAGAAATAGATTGCGACCACTTTACACATAGTTATAACCCATCTCTGATTTTTATTTCAAGAAGTTTCACTTCTCTCATGTCTACGTGCGATTTTTTTATACATAATTTATATATTCGAGCTAAAAAGTTTTTATTCTCCTGTGAGTAAAATAGTGTTTTATTCACTGCTATTATTGATGAATAAAATACCCTTTTTCGAGTGGCAATGTTAATAAAAACCATTTAAGCAGAAGAGTAATATAGGTGGATCAACTACAAGTTAACCTATGAGATTATTGTTATAAAGTACATACCTTGTTTAACTCATTTTCAACAGAATCGAAACGTTTTTTAGCTCCCGACACCGTGTTGATAAATTTCAGTCGCTGACTCTCTTGTGGTTTCTGGTATCCTTCTGGCTCCTTATCGTCTAAGAGTAAATCAAATACCTTACAAACTATAAATTGTGATCTATCCGAAAACTCTATTAATCTTTCTTTAGCAAATAGCAATGAATAAAAATAATAACTAAGCAAAGAATGTTTTCCCTCAGCAATTAAATTTTAATTTACTAACCTGCAGGCAAATCTTGACAAGCTTTCCGAATTTTATCCAACATGTCTTCTAGTTGCCGCAGTTCAGTCTCTACTATTTGTTTCTGAGGATTATCAGGCAGCTGGCGCCAGCTGTTTGATAACTGCTGACTCGTCAATGCTAAACCGTCAACTGATGACAGAAGAGCTGACTGGCATCGAGGTTCACAGATAGATGGACCTGTCACCTGCATTTAGAAAGATTTTGCTTGACTATCTTCACAAAAATATAGGAGTCTAATATTTTAGGTTAAGTTCAAAGTTTTATGTAAAGTTTCAAGCTATTTAGATAACTGAATAATGTGTGCCAAAGTTCTCACTCGAGTTTTAGTCAAAGAAAATGTTTATTATTATTAGTGTAACCTTGACTTTTTAAATTTTTCTGGTACACATTTCTTATACTTTATTACAATAAATGTTACGATCTTAATAAAAAAACAGTATTCTCGAAAGATCTGGAAAGTCTAAAATCTGCAGCAAGTATCGAGTACGTATTTGTAAGTGAGAAAAGGCATCGCAGAACACGCACCCATTCAAGGATCATCGGTCAGATTACGTAAACAAACAAAATTCGTAAATTGTATTTGTAAATTCGTATATCGGCTTTCTAGGTACAGGCTCAGCCTAGTTTGGCAATCACTGTGTAAATGTATGTAAATTTTATGTATAGTGAATAAAATTTGTTTTTTTTTTTTTTTTTTAAATAACACACGTCATCTTTCTTGTTAATGGTGTTGATATACTAAAAATCGATCATGATCACTCTAGGAATTTCGACCCCCTTGTTTTATTCGGATAAAAAAGCTAGTAGAGCAGTTACAAGAAGCCATAAGAGGAAGAAATCTGCAAGAGAAATACAACCAGAGAATAGTGTAGGCAACAGAGACTGTAAGTACAATCATAGTGAACACATCGAGTTCTCTTAACCAAGACTGCGGCTGAGAACACCTAAATAGTGAATGTGTTCCATTTTAGTCTTATTGATAACGAATAAATTTTTTTAGCAAAAACAAATAGCATTCTTTTACCCGTGGGTATAAAATAATATAGAAATATCTGCTACCTGTGCTGCAGTGAGAAGTGCCTGTGCAGCATCAGCGACCTTGCCTCCCTTAGTATCTAACTCCTGCCTGGTATTTGCATCAGACTGTACTGCGAGTTGCTGCACGTTCGCTAACAGCTGTGATGCTGAACCACAAGCACCAGTAGATAAATCTAGAATCTAAAATAAAATAATAAATCCTAATACAGAAATTATTAACTGATTCAAAAATATTCAACATAATTATTACTGCAACATAATACTTAGCGGTAAGTAATGTACAGTAAAAAATAACGGAAGAAGAACTTACGACAATTTTTTTACTCACTTTTAAAAGCTTTTCCATAAGTAGTTTCCATAAGCTCGTACTCTACCCTCTATAATTAATCTATTTCTCTATAATTCGTATCATTGTGTCATCAAGATTTCTAAAATGTTTTGTGTATTTAAGTTTATTATTATATTTTGATCTATCATTTCATGTTCGGCAACATCATCAACGAATCATCAGTTACTTATTATCATTCATGATCAATAATTTCATGGATTACAGTAACAGATGATAATTTTATCAAATCATAAACATCTGCTATTTACATATATCTATCATTGTTCCATATCAACTTAACCACAGCATCTCGTAAATAATATAAAAATTTATGAACAAACGCAAGAATGTAAAAACAGAAACTAATAATTGTGATAAGTTTATTGGCATATCTGCGACGATTGTAATATTACAAATAAAGGGGGCGCGTGTCTCTTTGGCAGCTGAATTTAAGAACCAGTCTCCTTTAGACCATATCGTGATTTAATATCAATTAAGATTCTTCTTTAGCGCTTTAGGTTTACATAAAAAGTCATCATCTGCTCCTAACCGTTTTCGGTTACAGTGACCACTTGAACTCTTCATTCAAACAGTCTGACTGTTCCGCCGTTTCGTGTGCACGTACACGACTGATGTACCCTATCTTCGCCGTAAACGTGCGGTCACACTTGGTGCAAATCAGAACACCATCACAATAGTTATAACTTACAGCTGCAGGTAATCTAGTTTTCAGTTTATAAGGCTTTTTGTCCAGCTCTTATTTTCTTCTATCCTCAAAAGTGTAAATTTTTTGGTTTAAAAAGTTCCTCAACTCTGAACGTTTCTCAGCAGTTGATAAAATTCATGTGAAGTTGGTACAAAAAGAGGAAAAAAGAACATCAAAGAATTGTACCTGCTGTTCTTTGTCGCTATCCACCTTTCGTGTAGGCTTGAAAACAAATACTAATTTTCCTGAAGCGTCCGTGTAATTTGCTATCGAGTCATTTAATCCCTGAAAAGAAACAGTCGATCTATAACATTACTGGGTTATATTTTAATTGTGTATCGAGAGTTCGTGTCTTAGAATTATTCAAAGAATCTTAAAGTTAGTAATAATTCATAATGATAATAGAAACCATCACAAATGTTAATAGTATAGAATTTGAAAAAAAAATTACCTGATTTCCAACACCTGCGTTAGCGCATATCTCTTGACTAGCATCAGATAAAGCGCGGATTTGATCCAAGAATGCTTTTCTTTCAGCTGGATCCTTAGTAGAACTCAGGGTCTTTGCATCTTAAAGGAAGACGAGATGATTATTGAAAACGAATACATAATAGTTGTTATTTTTTCTATAGTAGCACACCAAAGAAACTGCATGCCTGATGGTAAGCACATTACAATCTAAAAATAATGGTGACCACTGAGAAATCCTGTGATCCATCGCCCGTCGCCGCTGTCCTGCCTGCGGGCAAGCCGCTCGACCACTGCTATATGCTAACTGATCCCGAAACGCGAATAACATTTAATTCGTTGAAAGAGACAAGGGAACACGGTCGCGCGGATCACGCACACATTGAAATATATTCAGTCCCATTAAACCAATAAACAATTTCTAAATCAGCATGCTTCGAAGTTTCTCCCTTCCTTTAAACGTTATCAGTATGTCCATACATCAATTAAATTCATTCTCGACATTGTGACTCTACAATCTTATCGAATATATAAGCAAGCCGCATTCCAACACAGAACAGTTCTATCATGGACATCAGAGCAAATACAAGAAGTGATGAATGAAAGAAATGTAATTTCATCGTAGTTACCCAGAGAATACTACTATATCTATAGACTTTTCCTATGGATTACGACTGCGACTGAGAACACGTACTGCAAACGATAGATATTTTACTACCGATGGGTGTAATAATATAAAGAAACATTTAAAAAAATGTCTCTACAACTTACCCTTTATAAGGTCAGGAAGTAGTTCGCTGATAGTGTTGACTGCTAGTTCTGCTGTGATATAATCTGGATTTTCTCGGTCTGAATAAAATAATAGAAATAAGTTCAATTAATCTTCAAGATTCAGTTTTAAATCGGTCAATAATGACCACTCTACTAAATATGAAAAAATTAAAAGCAGATAAAAATTATAATTTTTCTTCCTCATAATGGTAATAAAATCCTTTTTTACTTAATATTATATAGGATAACATTGTAAAGTGATTTTTTTAAAGATGAACGTGAATTCTGTAAGGTAAAATGTAGTAACGTATGAAAAAGAGTATCACGGTCGATAGTGTACAATGATATAAGCTCCAGTTATTGCTTCCTCCTCGGTTGCAAGTCTGTCATGTATCGATAGTCAAGTTCTAAATTATTTATCTCCTTTACCCCAATACAGACCGCAATAAATACCTCACGAACCACAGAGTGCAGATAGATTTATACAAACAATAGAGGTAGTGAGTCTACCTTAATACAGTCTAAAGTGGCTACCCTGAGAAAAATGTATCACAAATAATATTCAACATACTTTAAAATAAATCTTAAAGGTATGATAATAAATTCTTATTAATGCCAGACAAACATTACCTGAAGTGGCTGTCAGCAAAGATGCGATGGCAGCATTTAGACGCGCCAACTTCTGTGACAACTGGTCTTGCAACTTCGCACCGTCTTCTTCTCTCATCGGAGCACAGATATCGGGCTACAATTACAACGTAAGTTATTGCGTTAAGTGAAATCTCGTCACTAGAAAAACACGCAACACATGCAGATAAACTCTTCGCAGTCAGTCTTTTTTAGTTTATTGAGTTTAGGGATCAGCTGTTGAGTACCCAGCTGGCGAGAAGCTCGAAAGAAAATAAAAAATTAAGCTAAAAAAGCATTTAAGTAAAGCGCTTAAAATAAAAATAATCTCTTGGAGAAAAATAAAGAATCACTAAGATCTCCTACGAGATTACTAAAGAATTTCCATAAATGCCATGTAGCGACATCTCTCGCCACAACTGACGCATCAACGCATCGACACAACTACGTAGCGACACATAGCAACATCTATCGAGCCACATAGGATGCATCCCTACTATCCTACATTGCGCTATAGAAATTCACTCTATCGTTGAGTATATATACAAGAACCCGACTACAACAGTCGGGGCAGCTGCCCGCCAGACATAGCACCCGTCTGGCCGGAGGATCCTCCCTTTTCTATGGCGGATGAGGAACTTTACTCTCTGTTCCTCACTTCCGCTAAAGCCAAAATTACAAAATTTCACTGTATTTCATTCCGCTTTAATCACATTAGATCAAAGCTCTATTAAAGATAATTGGAATCTTCATAAAAATTGACACGTAAAACTTAAAATATAAAAAAATCCATAACAGCTCGACTGTAAATAGCTTTAGATTACCTTATTCAACTCATCGTTAGCAGCTTGAAAACGTTTCTTGGCTCCAGAAGTAGTCTTGATGAACTTGAGCCGTTGTATCTCCTGTGGAGATGTGATGCTGTCACCAACATCTCCATCATCTTCGATTGAAAAAGTTAAAATAAGTAAAAAAAATTGTCACATGATTTGTAATAAAGTTTCAGTAATGTCGCACACGGAGCATAAAAACACATTAAGAGATAGCAATGGGGAATGCTTCTCTCGCGCGGATTGGATAACCGGATTGAACCTTTGCATGATTCTACAGTATTTATCACCGCCATACCTTCTTCTGTAATAAAAGACCACTGTTTGCACTTTTATGTTTTGTTGTACATGGCAAACACAATTGATAACACAAGCTATCATATCAGCTGTTACATAAAAAGAAATTGCGCGTGAATCACAGTACACGTGATAGAAGTGAAACTTCTTAAAAGGGAGATACGGTTAGCCTAAACTATGTATTTGATATACAATCATAGCCCTCTTTCTCCTTCTCACTAGGTATATTAAATCTTTCTTCTTTCTCATATAAAGAAATATGCCTAAATGTGACGCCTCCTTGAAATTTCGCTTTCAATTCTCGTCCAATTATCGAATCTAAGAAGTTTCACAAAATAGAGTTACGAACCTGGTAGCCGGCAAGCATTGTTGAGCGCGTCGAGAGCCTCGGCGAGGGTGGTGGCTCGAGTGCGCAACTCTTGGGCACGTTGGTGATGGTCCGGTAAATGCAGGAGTGGACGGCAGGAGGAGACTACGCGCTGTGCTGCTCCCGAAACTGACTCGGAGGCAGCTGCCAGCGCACCCACACATACAGGTTGCCCTGATCTTCCAGCTGTCACCTATACAAAAACACACCTGTATCTGTGTTCATCTACAATTCTGCCAAAGTGAAATAAACAGAATATAGATCAATCTTATAATCGTCCAATACAACCCTAACAAGATGGCGGCTTGCTTGTTGGAACAGTCCAAGGTTAAAGTAGGTCCAAACTTAAAGTACGTGTTCCTATAATTTCACGTCAAATGCCGACAAAATTACATAATATAGAAAGAAATAAGATTATTTATATGTATTAAAATAAAAACCACCAAAAAACAGATCAAGATCCAAACAAAAACTCAGTCCTTTATCCTAACTATTACAGAATCTCTCTATCCAACCTTATTAATCTATCTTTTTAAGGTATTAAAATTCAATGCAGATCCACAAATATCCAGTGGACGGGGAGTCCACGAGGAGTCAGCGTCCAAATATTATAGTGTCTAATAAAGTTAAATAAAGAATTACAAGCTTCAATATAGTTAAAGAATGTAATTTTATATGGGCTAAATATTTAACATAAAAATAGAAGAACGTGAAGAAAATTTAATAAGAAATCTAAAATATGGTTTGCTTTTAGTCAGGATAATACCAGACTCTTAAAGAACAGATAATATTACAATAACAGAAGCTACGCAATCGGATGGTTTACATAATCATATTACGCGTGCTTTACAAAATATTTAAATCAAAATAAAAAATATTTTAATCAATTTAAGCCCTAAGAATCCACTCATATCAATTCAACACCACCGGTTCATAAATCATCCCAGTTATCGATTAAAGCCGGCAAAAAGCTCGTGATAATCACAATTTTTTTTTCAGTATTGTTTTTATACACTATATTGTTTTATTTATTTATTTATTTACACACTATGCGTTAAATACGCAATGGCGGACTTAATGCCTAAGGCATTCTCTGCCAGTCAACCATTAGGTGATGCAGAGATAAATGTTGGTAGGTGTAAAAAGTAAGGGGGGTTTTTGAAATTATGTTTAACCAATTTAATATCACAATATATAAATAAAATATCAACACCAAAACATAATATATATAACACATATATAATACATATATACTACACATATACAATATGTTTTACAGATATCATTATTAGTAGATGATGTACAGAGAGGGTGTTCGCTTCCAGACATCACTATAATTCACGTTATGATAGACCCTATAAGGCCTTTCCACAATAAAACATTCTTTACATGATTCTTGAACTTATTGTCCGGAAAATCGTACAAGAAGTTTATTATAGGACCTAACACCATTTTATTTGTCTTACTAAGCCTAAATAAAATAAAGGTTTACTAATTTTCTATTTTTACGATAGAAATTGCGCCTTTCGCTTAAAATCAGTTAGTCAGTGAATCAGTGAATGTAACTATTTTTACCTAATCTACTGTTTTAAACATTGCAATCTAAAATGAAGACTATTATATAAACCTGAGCACAAGCTAATAAGTCCTTAGCGCAGTTAAGAGCGTGAGCTTCGGCTTCTTCAATGTCCTTAGATGTAGGCTCGTCAGCATGACCTCGAAACTTGTTTGCCGTCATTACCAGCGCTGATGTATGATCTCCTACAGCCTTAGCCAGGTCTATTATCTAAAATATATATAATTATATATATATATAACGCAACAAAACACATATACAAAAGAGTTACAATTATGTTACTGTTTAATTTAAGATTTGATCAAATATTTTAAAATTACTTATCTTTCATCTAGCATCATAAATTCATCAGCTTTAGTTCATGTAAGAAAAAACATTGAAAGACCACAAAGAGTTACGAATAGTAACTTTATTTGACTTACTTCATGTTCTTTCTCAGGATTTGCGCTACGTCCTAAAGTAAATACCAGCTTTCTTGATGCATCAGCATATTTGCTTGAAGCTTCTTGCATTTTCTGTGAACAATACTTAAGTGTTAGCTGAATTTGCTACATTATTAATTTTGTAATTCTGTTCGTATACATGTTTTCGTGATAGACATCTTCTAAAGAATAATGATCACGAATACGATATTTTTTTGTCTGTTTGTCCCTCCAGTATTTCTGTCCATATTTAACACAAAACCAAATGGTAAATAGGTTACAAGAATTAAACTCAATAACGATTAGAATTTTATAAACATAAAATTAATTCTCAACTAATCTTGTTAAAGTGTTGTAAACGGAAAGTGTTTGTTATTCCTCAATTGAGATAGGTTATTAGAATTCTCAATAATATAAGTAAATATAAAATTACGTTAAGAAACTAATCATTTTGAAATAAATACGTGTAGCCGTAAGGCATCGCAAGTAATATCAAGAAATTGATTAAAGGTTTTCAGGTGTGTTACTCATACTGTGCCAGCATATTCGTATATCCATAAACGAATCGCCTTCTTAAAACTCTACTGGACATTATCAGAGCGGACTCTCAAGTTAGGGCCCACCTTTTACACAATTTATCTCAGATCCAGTAAATTTTATCTTCGAATGAACAACAGTTAGCCTTAATACAATTTTGGATTTTGCTGATCTAAGTAAAATAGCGTATAAATACCTCATGATCCTCACTTCCAGTAACCGTGCATGTTTTTTTCATAGAATCACATAGACCCCTGAGTTCATCAAGCAGCTGCTGTCGTGAACAACCATCTTTGGCACTGCCTAAAGCTTGTACGTCTGGAATAGACAATGTACCATGAAAAGTAGCAAGAGTACTTACTTACTTATTAAGCTCATTGACCTCACTGACCTTAAAATAGCTAGGATTATTAATTTTTTTTTTGCTATTTTTTAGAATGTATCCCGTATTGATAAAAAATATAGTAAGACAAGATAAAGATATAGTAAGTTTAAAGTTTCGTTCAGAACAGAAATTTTTTACTTTATTGATATTAAACATCTATAATGTGGCAGGTCAGACCAGTTGTTGGCATGGCGACGTGTTGGTCCCAACGTTGGCGACTGTTGGCGTGGCGACGCTTTGTGAAACCGAGATCGTTTTTTAAATAGACAGACTAGATCATTTAAAGTTTCATGTTAAAACATGGATAGATTAAAAGTGGTTGGTAGATATCACGACCACCATACACATAGTAACTAAATAAACATCTTCACGTGACTTTCTTTTGCTTTGTTGTGTTTCGGAATCACCCAGTTGGTTTTTATTCATACTTTTTTTCATTTATTTTTGTATATTCAGTAAGATGTTTCAC
This sequence comes from Saturnia japonica, assembly GCA_033032175.1. Classification (NCBI taxonomy): domain Eukaryota; kingdom Metazoa; phylum Arthropoda; class Insecta; order Lepidoptera; family Saturniidae; genus Saturnia; species Saturnia japonica. Next base: position 908,868 of record CM065332.1, read on the forward strand.
GTCTGCCGAGCGTTCCGTTGCGGCCAACTTTTTTATCATTCAATAGATAGACATATTTAATAAAAAACTTGAACATTAACTCATTTAATTCCTTTAAAATAATATACATTTAGTTTTAATATAACATTGATACCTTAGTGGCCATCAGTTTATGTTTTTTGAGCTAATAACGTAAAAGTGCGAATTATAATTGATTATGTTACAAATTAAAATGTGCATATCTACTAATGAAAGAGCTTGGATGTAAATACAAAAGTTTTACTTACTATATTGAAAAAAAATGAGATTAATAATTTCCAAATAATAAAGACATACGTACCTTTAACCAACTCCGGCACTAATTCCTTGATAGTGTTCATGGAGTTTACCGCTGTTGAATAGTCGATCACTTTCGGATCTGTAATTTAATTGAATCTTAACCCGTTTGCAAAATCTGCTAGTGGCAAAGCAAACTAAAAGTCTTTTTCTTTTATTGAAAAATGTATTGATGTCGTAAAAATATATGGCGATAGATTTCTAACTCTATTTAGAACTAAAACTTTAACAATTATACCTTATTTTGATTTCGCTATTTTGTTTCATTATTAAGTAATAATCCATCAAGAAAGAAAATAATTAAAAATATTGCATTGGGTTGAACGTGGAAACTAAATCGCAACATTTTTTTCACTGCAAATCAAAATTTTCACCACGCTCATTCATCGTAATTAAATTTTCTTTTGAATTTATCTTCATAATTCCAAATAATGGGGCGGGAAATGTAAGTTTATAAATTCAATACCGTAACCAATTTATTAACATTCTCATTACAATGCGATAACATACCAGAATGAGCTGTCAGATAAAGCGCTACAGCGGCATTCAGTTTTCCAATCTTGTCAGCCGCTGCTCGCTCTGTCTCCTCAAGCTTCTCCTTGTTTAGAGCTGGTCCTTTATATGTCTGAAAAGTAATTACTTGTTTATCTCTTTTAACCTTAATTCTCATTGTCAATGTAAAAATAAAGCTTATTTTCGAAAGTTCAAGTGCAATATCTTTTCAAACTTTATCAATAATTAATCCAGTGGTTCTTGACTTATTGAAAGTTTATTCTTCTTCTACTATTTCTCCAACTACTGCAGATTAAAAATCACCTACATACCAACTGTGTTCATTGGTCCCAATACAGTAACATTTTTCAACAGCTTTGTTATAAGTCAAGTAAGACTAAGTAGTAATAAGTAGTAGTAGTAAATAATAGTAGTAGTAGTAGTAGTAAAAGTAGTAATCAATGCATCCTACCGGTCATGATCTATGGAGCCAAAACGTGCAAACTCACGGTTGAACTGGTTCACAAATTTCAAGGTATGAAAATAGATATTCCCGGGGTTTCTTTGAAGGATACAATCAGAAATGTAGTATTCAGACAGATAACTAGGGCTATTGACATAGCTCAAAGGATTAGCTCGCTGAAGTTGCAATGGGCTGGTCACATATGCCAAAGAACTGATAACCGATTAGGTAGACGGAGTTTAGGAGTGGAGACCGCGTTTATATAAACGAAGTGTGTGACGCTCTTCTACAAGATTGAGCAACGACCTGCGCAGGGTGGTTGGATTCGACTGGATGAGAAGGACTGAACATCTGGTCCAGTGTCAATTTTTGAGCAAGGCCTATGTTCAGCAGTGGATAGATACAGGCTGATAGTGATCCTCAATCTGGCAACTACTCCACCAGTAAATAGTTGTAATATGTAGGTGAAGATTCAAGGTTGCATATTCAAGATTTATAAAAAAAAATCATAACAATAAGGATAATGATTCGACTTTCTGTAAATGTACAATATGAAACAAAATATAAAATGCCTGTACTATAAAGATTAGGTAGTGATTCGCTGTTCTGAGTATCTATATTGTGAAAATCCATGTCTATCGGGATCGTGATTACCTGATAGACGTCTCTGTCAGCGTCATCGAGTATGTGTAGTGCAGTGGAAGCTGCTGCTATGAATGATGCTCTTCGGAGACTTGAATCGATCCTTTCGTCTTCTTTGAAGCTTTTACGAGAACGCTAAAAATGTTGATACGTTAGTTATATACTTTTAAAGAAAACATATTATAAAAAATATATATTACTTTAAGCTCAGAATACCTGGCTTACTCTTAACACCGAAGATGTTAGAAGTTTAGGCCTTACAAATTTAATATGGGATTTTTATTGGCAGTATACTAACATTCAGAAGATCGCTTCGTCGTTTAGTCCTCGGATCCATAGAGAAATACATTTTTGTCGTCAGGTCTGCTATATTCTTCGCAGCATTTTCAGCGTCATGTGGATTCTAAAATGAAATTTATGTCTTACTAGCGTTTGGAAAAAAAATATTACGATAACTTATATACAAAGTAAAAAACAGTAAATTTTATTATTCACAAAATCTATTAAAAGGTTAACCCTATGGTTGCCTATGCACATCTGTAGAATTCAAATACGTTGTTTAATTAGATTAGAATTAGATAGAATTTAAGTTGATAGAAACCATGTAGAATTTACATAGAAAAGCGTCTCTATAATAACTCTTTTAAACCGCTCAGCGTCGTACTTTACTGTTTTCTTTAGGTCAGAAGAATTAAGTGCAAATGAAAGAGGTTTTTATACATTAGCTATTAGAAGTAGCCTTGTTTGCGACTGATCTCATAGAGAAATAGTTCCTAACAGGGCCTCAAAATTTTTGTTTAATGTTCACCAACTTACAACTTTCCCAGTAGCTGTAGAATCTGTCAACGTCTTAACAAATTCAGATAGGTCCTGAAGATCATTCAATAGCTTCTGCTTCTCTTCTTCGGTGGATTGCTTCTCTGCGGTCTTCGTTATACCTAAGTAAATTATATTCTATAAGCAGTAAACACATGTATGCCCAATGTCTACCCAAACTAAGATATTTTATTAACTAAATAAAAACATTGATAAAAACTGAAAGGCCTATGTCACAATGTGACTTTTGTAGCGCGTAGTATTTGCATGATCAACTAATAACGATTCTTGTTTTAAAGTGATAAGGAATCCTATCCTGTTGTATTCCGCAGATATGCTTGTGTTGAAGAAAAAAAAATTTCAGTAGCAGCGTGTACGGACTCTACGTTGATCAACATGATTTCGAATACTTGCAATGAGCCAGAGTTTTCGATAAAGGAAAACATCGTGATGAAATCATGGTATTTTCTAATACCCTATTTTCTAGATATCACCCTCAAGTTGTAAATCTGTCACCAAGCATCTATAGGTGTGTTCCGGCAGCTGCACTTGAGAGCCAGTTTTTCACTAGGCTTGGCGTGTTACCATCTTTGGTCACAACGTCGCTAACGGTAAAGCGGTGTAAAATAGTAAATTAAAAAAAATATATTCACAGAAAGGCTGTTACTCTAATGAAATACTTACCAACGTTCAGCACCGGCATGATTTCCCTGTTTATAGTATCAACAGTTCTTTGCACTTCTCTTATATTCTGCTCATTAGGATCTGAAACATTAAATTTTCGTTTTAGTATATTCAAAGATGAAATATTATCGTTGGATGACAGTATGTTACCATATTAATTTTTAAAGATTTTTACAGGCATTGCATTCCTTATAGGGTGAGCATATACGTCTTGAAAATCAAACGATGTAAGTTCAAAACATAACCTTTGTTGAAAGAAAACACCATGATGTGACACTAGTGTCTTCGATTTTATAATCATAATTTTTAAACGCAAACCTGGACCAAAATAAAACAAATCTAAAAATAATAAATATTACGTACCCGTTAGTAGAGTAACTATGCTAACTGACATAGTGTTCAAACGATTTAGCCGCCTCACGCAATCCATTGGCATGTCGGTACGCATTGGTACTTCACCTTTCTGAGCCATGAGAAAATTGTATTTTATTTTATACATTAACAAATCTTGAAATTCACGATGTGCCTGATTTATTTTATGCATATAGTAATACAACCATACGCAGTATTATTACTTAACAAGAGATTAGATTGTGTTAAAAGGCATTGTTATAATAAACTGAATAAGCTACTGTGCTTCAAGTATAAAATTATTTTGCCTTACTATTAAGAAGAAAATAATGAAGAAATGCTAACAGTCTATTGGAAAATGAGTCTACATAAATATATTGAGGACTACCTTAAAAACACCGTAGGTACCTTCATCAGGAATAATTGGTTAAAATTCAAATTCTGCTATATCCTTTATTAGAGAATTAGCTATTTAAGGCTGGCTATACTTTGAAGCTAGGGTAGGAGCTATGAACATCTGCATGAAAAAGATCCACGATAACTCATTGGGATTCATCAGCGTCGGTTAAATCATTGTGTAACAATATCATTTAAACTAAAAGAAATGAGCAATTTCATACAATCGATTTTAGTCTAAACTTAAGACTTATAGTATTAGGAAATTTGATAATGATTGAATATACTTACGACAGCTTGCTGCTGCTTATTGACCTGATCAGCGACAACAATTTGGTGCTTGTTGACTATTTGGGCCCCTCCTTGTAATACATGCTCTGTAAGAAGCATTTAATGTATGCAATGTAAAATCAATTTGTGGATACTCGTCAGAAATTCTCCTTAGTCGAATGGATTGCAGCAACTGCTTTAAAATTTAATGGCATATATTAGTTTTATTAAAACCTAGCATTTATATATTTAACTGCAATTTGCACTGGAATATATTCATAACATATTACTTTTGAAATCAGATCAAATAGGTAGTTCCAGAGATTAGTATGATCAAATAAATAATCTCTCTCTTACAATAATCCAGGAAAAAAACACCATCATTATAAATTCTAATATGTGTTATATAGCTGGTTCTTTCAAGACTTATATTAAGGAACTATGAACTTCTCTTCTCTAAATACCTGGATTCTTTGACATCACGTGCTGAGCTTCAATGAAACATTCAGATACCAGCTTTTGAGGGTTGTTCGACACCATCTGGATCACATTGCCTCTAAAATAAACAAAAACGTCTTACAATGTCTTTGGGTAAAATTATTTTTCTGTATAAATAAGGATGCTGTTTGGGTTATGTGTCATTAAGAGTATTTTATTTATTTATTTTAAATAAATAAAAATGGGTAACTTTTCACAAAGAAATCAGCGGAATGATGGAGTAAAAATATATCCTATCAAAACATTATGATAATTCGTTTAATCTTTTACACAAATCAAGTTATGATCTATTTAAGTTCACCGTTTCACCGCGTCAATAAATATCTTCCTCTCAGCGGTAGCCACCCTTCATAGATTGTAAGTTAATATTTATTATTAGATATTTTTCGGTTTGATTATTGAATCTGTACTAACAACCTACTGTTTCATGCTTTACTATTGATCCACACTATTGGCTGGGTGTGACAGCAACAACTGTCTTTTAGGTACAATCTCGATCAGCCCAAACCTTCGCACATATCAAGAAAATCTTTAAGTAAATTATCCTAGCCGCCACGTTAGTGCGCAGGTAGAGACCTCATGATATCCATCCAAGAGATGTTGAATGAACTAGCAACCAACCCAAATATGTAAACAAATAGACAACCATCACAAAAAAGCCCCCTTTTTAAAGAAAATCAAGACACACCCGAGAATACCGAAGTCGCAAGAATGCCACCTATAGAAGGAAAAGCCCTAGAGAGGTAACCCCACGTGCTCAGTGTATAAGACGAAGACTCGTCTTGACGGAACAGTGTCGATCGAGCTATCGGACAATTTATCGTAGTTAGTACGTGATTTGTTGTCTGTTATTCATGTCCAGGACAGTGTTCTTTTCTATGCTATTATAATTTTCAATAATGTCATTTAAGACAATGCCGTATTATCTTGGTTCACTAACACTTCAGCAAAATTAATGATTCAAACATCGTTTTAAAGCTTTTCGTTACCCGCAATTAATGAAAAATACACAAAACTAATGTCTCCGATTATATTAAAAAACTTCAATTAATTCAACATATTATGGTATTTGTAATAAAAATAATTATATTCAAGTAACATATAGGAGGCGCCATTTGTTAACAAACATGAAAACTCTTCATGTGTTTACATTCCAGATTTTGTAAGATATCCGAAGTATTACAGTCATAATGCTACTGAACCAAAACAAATAAATATATAGGTGCAGCAAATAATGATGTAGGCACATTAAAAAACAAATAAAAATTAAATACATACTTGGACGCTTCCACATTATCCTGATAGATGATGATCCCTTCATTTCCAGGACTGCTATCCTTCGCTAGCATCCTCTTTCGTATGATATCAATATACCCTTCCAGTATGTCGCGGATACGGTGAGCGTCCCGTGTCTTTACGCTGTACTCTTTCTCACTAAAATAATGTAAAAGTTCTTTCTTAGCTTATTGGTTGTTGTTTTTCACCAATGTTAGGTAATTGAAGTGATTAAGAATCAGTGCTAACATGTTCAGATAGCACATTGATTGAAGATAAACATTATGAGTAAAGCATAGAACGGTGATAGATTATTTTCTAACACCTACCTGGCTAGCTATTAGCCCTAAGGAAAAATCTATCACCAGGAACTTATTGGTATATTCTGGTAGCTGCACTTGAGAACCAGTTCTCCGATACGCTTACTTTGATATGATCTTATGCTACAGATAAGCATTTAGATCAAACGCAAAAATATAAAACATTACATTTGGGATTTTCCGAAAAAATTTCAGACCTATCTTTGTTTATTATTTTGTAAAAACTCGGAACATTGACGGAACTGTCCTTGATGGCAAGCACAACAGCGACCACCAATAAATCTAAATCTATCAGCGACTGTCGCTGTCATGACGGAGTGAAAGAACCCGATATCGTAAGGTGGGAACGTACTGGCCGGGAGAAGATTTCATAGCTTTAGAGAACGATAAAGATAAGCCAAAGATAACTATTTACGAGGAAAGGGAAGTTGAACATTTGGTAAGTATTAGGTGAATGTATCTATGGGAGCGGAAAGTTTTGTAAAGTAAGATTTCAAAATTCACTACCTATAGTCACCAAAGTTGAGAGTAAATGTTTCCGATTTCCCAGCCTGGTAAGTCTTGACGTGAGTGAGAGGCCACACTTGCAGGATCTCCTTGGTTACTTCATCCAACCTGAGGATTGACTCCGAATTGATTCCAAGGAGGCGAGGTACAAGTTTCTTTTTTCCTTTTTGTTTCTCCTACAGAACGAGACAAAAACATTGAACTTTAAATTTAACCTCATAACCAATGTGTAACTTAGTCAAGATTATTTTAATTTTTTTTTTACAGCTGTACTGTAACATGTTAGAATATTTTTAAGAGAGATAGAACACAGAACCATGTTAGAGCTTGCATATTTCTTCATAACTTTTCCTACCTCAGCTACAATAAGCGCCATCTACAAAAAAAAAGACAAAAACGTGTCGCCTCACAGAGCGCATAAAACTATTGCGTCTCCGTCGCAAATTAAAAGAATAAATCAGATAATAGTTAGGCTCGGACTTCACAAACCCCCCCGAGGTTCCATAGTGCTTCAACAGTGCGTGATGTGCAGTGCACAGAAGCCACGAAAATTAACATCAGCACGCCCGAGGGATCTCTAGGGAGAAAACATCTAAAACAATACACTATAATTGAAGATTTTTCTCTACTTGGGGCAATTCGACTGGTGGAATACCTTCACCCTCCTTCTGGATCTTCGATCTTCTGATCGCAGCTAAATAACCTTGTGTTGTGTTCCTGCCGTGAGTAGGGTTGCCAGAGTTCTTCAAAGTAGGGTATTCAACGTCGGTAATCATCCATCCATAGTTTGCAGTTGCTGTTAAGCATCAGGCGAGCGGTATGCTTTTTTCCAACTTAGTTATATAAAATGAGATACTATTCGTCTTGCATCTTGTACCAATTAGGTTTTTTTTTCGACGCACTCTACGTACAATACTCTCATTCATACACACGATCACCCTTCTACACTTGCGTACATGGAATCATACACACACACAAACTTTTTTTTTCTAAGGCTTTGGAATCCGGGATACAAAATTTATTTTTACCCGGACCCAATGAACCCCTATAGCTGTACTGTAATCCATAATTAATTACATTATTATAATTAAAACATTTTTTATTGTAGTTGTAATTTTTTAAAGTTTTGATAAAAGATGTGCTAGTGAAGTTTATGCAAGTTCTACTACGTATTAGTATTCCATGTGTTACCTGTCTAAAATATTTAAATGATTTATAAATAAAGTGTTTACCTTGACAAGGAAGAAGGTGACACCGTAAGTCGGTAAATCCCGAGCGGTCTTGATGTAAAGAGATTTTGCTTCCAACTGATTGACGCCTATGTGTTTTTTGTAGGCTTTCAATATCTTCTTTTCTACGCCCCATGACTTTGCGTATTGCTCTGGGAGGTACTCGCTGAGACTGCAATATTTTGGGAACTATGTTTCAGATTCTAACAAATAAGATGATGTATCTATATTGCTATCATAGTGGGATGATAGTGTATATTTTATATCCAACTAGGCCTCAACATAGTGTATATAATAATACCATCCTTTGGGTGGGGTACTGTTGGGCGAAGGCTTCTTGAAGACGGAAGCCACGGGCTTAATTACCACGCCAGTCCACGACGTAAGGACGGATTTAAACGTGTTCTGTATTTTATGCACGCACGGTGGCACTACGAGAACATTTCTAGTGTTCTTCTTCAGCATTAGTCTATGGTATTACTACTTTAAAATTAGTAAAAGTACGAAAATTCCGAAAAATTCAAACTACATGACGGGACCTGAACTTACTGACATCGAATCGATATTCAACCGGTGTAAACCATTATGAAGACATTTTCAAATTAAATATGATATGCTAAGAAACAGTGACGTTTAAATTTTTGAACTTCTCAATTCTTCACTAGCTGTGCCCGCGGCTGAGCTCGCGTGAACTACAGAATGGCGTCGATCGGTCACACTCGCGAATTATGCGACCCTTATCCCGGTTATTTTAAAAACAAAAATGTTCATCGTGGGTGAATCTTAGAAGATAGATATATGCTCTCGTTGGCTTTTTCGTAGGTCTTTTAAGGATCTACAATGATGTCCTACGTTAATTTGATATATCTCTTATGGTTTACCTACTCAGCGTAAGCCATTAAACGGCCTCAGAACTGTCGTTTTTTTTCGAATTGGTTTTTATTTAACTCTAATAATTTTTCGAAAATAAAAGTTTTGTCTAAGTTATTCCTTATAACATCTGCTATCTGCCAGAAAAAGTCACGTCAAATTCTGCTAAACCGCTTCGGAGATTACCCAGAACAAACAGCCAGATGGGCAGGCAGGAAAGCATTAAAAAATTGGTGTTTTGTAATAAGTAACGTATATACTTCCAAGTGCATTTAGTAAAAACTTGATATCTTGATATTACGTACAGAGACTTCTATTTTATTTATTCGTACAGATTATGGCAATACAACTATCTTTACCATGATAATGGGTAAAATACAGTCTAAGAAAAGGAAAGAAAGTCAAAATATGAGATTCAATCGACAGTCTACAAGCACTACAGTGAAAAACCTAGCTAAACCTAACTACGGCCCTTAAACATGTTAATGTAATGGATTTTTCAGCATAGATAGGTTCTCTGTCCAAAGATATTTGATTGACGTAGGCATTACTTTGCAGAATACATCTTAATTAATTTATCCAAAATTTCTTTGCTAATACTATTAACGGTTGTTTCGTATTTTTGCAACAAAAACCGTTTCTTATTAATTGTAGAGATGAAACTGAAAATATTAAAAATGAAATCGTAATCTTGAAAAAGAAGAAATATCATAAAGAGAAATGTTCGTAACTGAAACGATTAAAGGAATTGCGGTCGAACCCGTAGACCCGAACGCTATTAACCTTTAGGGAATAAATGTTTAAAGTGTGAAATAAATAATAATACAAATTAATACATAAAAAATAAAAATTATGTTGCAGATGAGACGTGAGACGACCACAACAACAGATCGATGTTGACTCCTCCGAAGCTAGAGCCGCTAGAGGGCGAGTGAGTGCCGTCGATTCGCTGGGTTTTTTGTTGCAGAAAGACGAAGTAACTGTTAAATCTGTTTTAGACGGAAGTAGCAAAGAAAATTCGGATAAATTAGATACTTTTCTGTCCAGTTATGCTTGAGTTAGTCTTCCTTTATCCCCCACGTATAGATATATCTATAACTGTCGATTGTCATAATACCGTCTGTCAAAAAGCGACAGTACAGAAATCTATTGATAAATAAATTTAATATTACATGTATGTACTGATACGAGCTGCTACGGGAGTTGTATTCATCATTAGGTAAGTTCCATATAACCTCTAAAACAATTTCGTTTAGTACGCCAAAGTGACTGTACTGTACCTGATGGTACATAGAGTACAATAGACCACCGCGAGATCGACAATCCATCGACGGTCGTCGTCGAGTCTGCAAGCGTCTTGGTTGCTGGATACACACTAGCTGATCCCGAAACGCGATAAACAAAGAGTCGCTGTGACGGATTTATCACCATGTATATATTGGTCGCGACCTATCAGTTACAGATGCCTACCACCCAACTTGTTCTCTGGATATACACTGGTTGATCCTAGAATGTGACACGTGTGTGTATCCTCTATGGCGGGTGTTTATCTTACTGTACGGTGGTCGCGTTACATTTTCATAATTATCAGCAGCTTACATCTGACCATGGCTGGATAGCCTACCCCAAAAATCACTGGACCCGATGTTCAGTCCTTGGCATCCAATTGAATCAGCCATCTTGCATGCATCTACATTTAATTTACCTAAAAGCGGTCTCCACCTCAGAACTCGTCTGCCGAAAAAGGTCTCTTCATTTCTTTGGAGATTTCTCTCTGCTTGGGGCAGCCTAACTGGTGGGATACAGAAAATCGCAGCCAAATAACCTTGTGTAGTGTTCCTGCGGAATGTAAGATTTTCAGAGCACCTTTGAGCAAATGGGATTCAAGGTTTGCAATGCGCTAGTGATATCTATGGAATTATAAGCGTCCATAGGCTGCGGTAGCCACTTACCATCAGGCAGCCAGTATACTTTTTTTTCACCTTATTAAGTAGTATTTAAAATAACCCTCGATTATCAGGTTTTCGGCATATGAGGTCAGCCCACTACCACTTCAACGAACTATGTAATCCTTTGAGCTATGACGATAAGCACAAATAGTATGTCACGATACTGTTGGATACATAACACGCCTATTCTCAACGGGGTAGACAGAGACCACGTTCTTCTACCTGCTACAATCCTGGCATACATCTTTCGCTTCTTCAATATTTATCACTCATTTCATGCATGCTCGTTGGTTTAGAGTACTCATAACCAGACCTTTCTTTCCTCCCAGCAGATGGTAGGAAATATACTTACTTTTCTATAAAGCCCGGTTTGTGCTTATCTTCTTGAAAATCGTCGAAATGGATCTGACACTGTATACCTGCAAACTCCGCGGCTAGAACAATAAACTGTATGTAAATATAACATACTTCGGATGAATATGCTATACAACCTGACCGAACAACGACAAACGTAAGGTTATTTAAACTTTCCTGGGTAAACAGTAGGTACGATTTTTACCGGGGCTCTTCAAAGAGGTTTTCTTTTTATTCATTAGAGGCTTTTTAGCTTTTAACCATAATTTCACCTGATGTGAAGTGATGATATGGCCCAAGGTGGTGGCACGCTAAGCCTAGTGAAAGACTGGCTCTCAAGTGCAGCTGTCGGAACATCGGGGTTATGGGTTATCGGATTATGGGTTCTTAACGGTAGATTTTGAACTTGAGAGTGGTAGAAACTATTAGAAAGTTGTAGGGGTTGTAAAAACTGACTGACGGGACACCCGGTAGGAATGTAGTTCCTTTCGCTATATATTATTATGTTCTTACATATGATATTGGCTATTTTTTAAACTGACCACTTTGACCTCAAATATCTGGTGTTTGGTTAGGAATTCCAAATTTAAATTTATTTCAAATTTAGGCTTGTGTATTTGTGTTTCGGATTTAGTGATTCATTTGTTTTCGCACCATTAGATTTTTTTACATCGTTATTTTCACAAAATGGAAAACTTAAAATATCGCGTTACTTACGAATATGAGTTTCACCGTGGCATCAGCGCTATAGAAACAGCTCGAAGGATTAGTGATGTGTATGGGGAAGCTACTGTAAAAGGAAGCACAGTACGTTTTTGGTTCCAACGTTTTGACCTACGAAACAAACCCCGGGATGACCGAAGACCCTAGTTGATAATGAAGAATTAAAGGTAATCGTGGACGCGGATTCATCGCAAACGTCAGAGTAAGCGTTAGGCTTCGGTGTGTGTACTAAAACTATTTTAATTTACCAGAAACAAATTGGAATAGAAAAAAAGCTTGAGAATTAGGTACCGCATGAATTGACTGAAGCACACCAACAGACACGCATTTCGAAAGCTGAGTTAAATTACTCAACCGTCAGATCGGCAAACGCTTTCAAACTGTTAAATATCGGTTGATAATTATTTATTATTATTATACATATATATCGGTTAAATCATGGAAATAACTAAAATCGTCATCGTAAATAATGAAAGCAATTTTCCCGTTCAATAAACATTACTATTATTAACTTTTAAGGAAAATAAAACAGCTAACAGCTTTTATACAACATTTTATCAAAATTAAAACATCTTATTTAAATAAAACATTTGTTTTAACCTCAATATAATTAATTAACATTTTTTTTATTAATCATTATATTACCCAATTGTAATCCTTAGGGTACAACTGATATAATAATAATAATCATTTATTGCCAAAGGCAAGTTACAAATGAATATAATTACGTACATAATTTGGAAATGGAACGCGGACAGCACACAGCGCTGGTTTTCATTCTGCCCCACATTCATAAACAGTCAATATGCGCAACTGGCAGCTCGGCTCGACTCGTCACATCGTATTACAATTTTACTAATTTAAAAAATTAAAATTAAATAGTAAAAAAAATTTATAATAATAAAATGTTGGTATTTAAATTAAGGCTCATAATATTATTACAAATTAATTAACAGTAAAGAAAGAAACATATTAATAACATAAACATAATAAAATAGTAAGCAGATGATTAATTAATTGATTAATACATTATCGAGTGCGCTGCGTGCATTATTGAGGTCGCTAAATTCTAGTGTGTTCCATTTGTTCCCCAAAAGAAATCTGTACATATATTTTTTAAATGTTTGATGAGACATACTGATGTTCCGTAATGGAGGAGGTAGGTCATTCCAGATCTTAGCCGCTGTAATTTAAAGCTTCCCCTGAACGTCGTTGTTGTGTGTTTTGGTAGCACTGCTTTGTCCGCTAGTCTTACTTGAATAACCTTCTGGTGTACACTTTTAAACCATGTAAACGTTTTAAATAGATATTTTGGTATTTTGTTCAGTATTTTTTTCGCACCATAACTGACAGATGTAGTTCCCTATGCGCTCCATTTTTAGTGTACCGTGCTCATTGTAATAGGGTGTGATATGCGCCCGTTTAACCAGGCAGACGCATTCTGGACGCGCTGGATAGCTCGTTTTATCTTAACGTAGAGTCTTGGCCCGTTTAAGATATGACAATAGTTGAAATGACTCAGCACTAAGGACTCGACTAATATTTTACGTACACTTTTTTATATATATTTTTGAATCCCGTATATTTTTATATCAATAAAGCATTTCTTATTTTTAAATTAATATGTTCAGTAAACGCAATTCACCATCAATTACAAGACCAAGGTTACGCACCGTTTCTACTCTTTCAATTTACCATTTCGCATGATGCATGAATTCCATTCTAAAATCCACTGGCGTTGACTTTTGCTACCAAAATCAATCCACAATAAATTTAGCGTAATAATTTTCCAACAGGGCAGTACGTCCAACCATATCTCAGAGGTCTAACCCAGAGCATCAATCACCAATTAACTTTGATTACGGCTAAAAGCAAAAATTATCTGTTTGTGACATTAATATCACTACTTTCAGGCTGATCATCCTTAGTCATTATCTGCTGCAGCTCATAATCCTGGACCACTTGAAAAATCTTACTCTTCGCTTGATTCAAATAATACGGGCTAAATTTTCTCAACGTCGAACCTATCGTCAAAAGGAACACGTCCAATGGATCTGCCGGATTCAACTCCTGGAATACTGTCTCATTGAACTCCCTGCCGGACTCCTCTGAGCGCTTCTTGAAGTTTGGTTTTGTCTCCTGGTCAAATTCCACGTTAGAATCGACGAAGACTTCCGAAGGTATCTCCACTTCGCAGTCAGCATCCTGATAAAACTCTGAATAATCTTCGTTGCTTGTTGTAATTTCTTTGAAATACGGAACCATGAACGACATCTCCTCTTCATATTTGTACTTATACTGTCGTTTCCCATCGCTGGGTTTTTGCTGCCTCGTTCTGATCTTCCTGCGCATCATATCCCTCATGTTGACCCATCGCGACTTGCAAGACAGAGCTGAAACAGTTCTATAATCAAAAAAACATTCACAAAGTATCATAACAAGTATGAGGAGGCATTTCTCGACTTAATTGTGAAAAACTAGTCATAGTGACTTGGCGCCTCAGTACAGCCTTTTTTCGGTTTAGCGTTTAGGTGCTTGGCGATAGATTTTCAACTTGAGGGTGGTAGCTAGCCAGGTGGGTATTAGAAAATGGTAAGCCACCATGCTATGGTTTCATCACGATGTTTTCTTTCACCGAAAACTCAGGTCATATAATATCCCGTTATTCATCATGGCGGCATATTGTTAAAATTAATAATATTTGACCGTAATTATCCTGCTACTAGGCAAAATTCACTATCAAGGAATGGCCAAGGTAACCAACCGTAACAAAGCACGATATGTTAGCGATTTGAAACGAAGAAAAACGTATAGCTCTATGCTTTCCCACTAGGCAATGACATTTTTAACTTATTTTCCTTTAGCCAATAATATTACCTATTAAATATAATTTAGTAAATTTACCCATTCAATACCATTCAGTAAAATTTATCTTTTCAATCAAATTAACTAAAATTACCTATTCATTACAATGTAGTAAATGCATAAAAAATCTGAAATATTCATTTGTACCTGCAGAGACTTGAACCTATTGCCCTTAGAAACGTATCCCATCAGTTAGACATAACAACACACGAAGGCATTCCCACTAACTATTCAGGAATAGCAGTCTATTACGATTGTCCTCAGGACTTCTGTCCATTTGAAATTGTTTATACATATCAATAGGCTACAGTTTTCACTTAACATCAGGTGGACTACCTGGCTGTTTTCAATTTCGTATCATAAAAAAGTTATACATCTATAAAAAAGAGTATATATTTATATCATAGGTACTGGCAACTGTTAAACTTCAATTAAAAAAATTATACCTACCTAAATAATCTGTATTTATATTTTATTATTGTCAATATTTCAACACAAAATTATGTTATCAAAACTTGGACTTTAATTCTTGAGTGATATGATCGAAAACTGTATGTAGAGAAACAGAATCAAGGACTTACCTGGTCGGTTCAATTCGTCTCCAATCTTCTGCCAAACGACTTCCCGCGCATCGAAGTTCAAATAATTCGAATGATTCGTGTTGTATAGAATGGGGTTTTCTTTAACTAATTTAAGTAGTTTTATATCGAAATGTTTGTTGAATTGTGGTAGAGGCATGTCGACCGGTACACGTACGCCTCTCGTGTTGACTGGCCGGGATACGCGCCGACGTCGGAACGGCAACGTCGCGCTGTCGCGTTCGGCGCGGTCACGTCCAATGTACGTTACGTTGGTGTAGCATGGATGCAATTAGTTTTAAGTAAGTACTTAAAATTTAACATGATTAATTTGAATTAAAATTATGTTAAATAAGTAAAACTATCGAATAGAACTTAATTTTACGTGGCGAATAAATAGAAAAAAGTTACGAGACGCTGGACTATTCGTTGGAATTGTCAACTAGACGGTAAATCCATGGACGACATCGACATAAAAATACATAACATACCATCACGTCTGTATTCCCCGAAGGGTTAGGCAGAGGTGTACTAATGTACACCTACAGTTCGCAGAGTACGTTTTTAAGTCCCATGTAATAGGGGGCGAGCCTATTGCAATTAATTGGGTACGAAACCATACTCCGAGCTGCTACTAAGAATTTCATAGAAAAACCCCAATAACACTTTGCTCGACCTGGGATTCGAACCCAGGACCTCGCTCTTAGCAGTCGCGCTTACGACCACTAGGCTATCGAGGCAGTTAAAAATAAAAATACAAGAAAAATACGACCGTTGGTAAATCGTAATCATCTCCCAGTGAACATACTTATGTCAGTGTGACATCTGAATGACACAGTGTAATAACAAGCTTTAATTAAAAAATGACTCTGTAATGAGTTAGAAATTACTCATTATTTAGCACTTTTTAAGTAATCTGTTGATGTAACAATTATGATATATCTGTGATATCCGTTTAATATATTAACTGTGTTGGAAATGATTGACATCATTTTGAGAAAAATATTAGTAGTAAAAGTTTAATTACAACTACAACTTAATTTTCAAGTTACTATTGAAGATTTACAAGATTCGCAATTGCATTAGAATTACTCATAAAAATATGTTGCGTTGTACGAAACGTAAAAGGCGCAAAGAAGCATGCAGCCAAAGCTCGGCATTATAAGCGCAAAACACTGTTTACGTGCCAGTCATCCATGCCATTCCAACATCTTATATCAGTATGACGTTATATTAATATTACAAAGTATGACATAAATTTAAGATCTCTAGCCACATTAATTTTATGTCATAGACTACACATGACGCTTTGACGTTTGACGACAAACGCTTTGGCCCATGTATGCTTTGTGTATGACGTCAAGTAAGGTAGCGTGTTCACTGGGATTTACCCTTGGAACTCTCTGGGAACTATGGGAGATAGTTCACAATTATTGATAAACGTATATACTGTACCTATACCTAGATACCCATTATTTCTTATAAGTATTCACTGATCAGTTGATCACTCTACTAAACAATCAATATTTCAGTATGACGTAAAAGCCGTCAGAGGCTCCAGGGCCCCTAAGGTTAACAGTATAGTCAGTTCTAAAAAAAAGTGGCATTGGCATAGTTCAGTTCAAGTTTAAAAACGGCAGTACGTCTTCATACGAACAAGCTACTATTATATAAAGAACATAATAGGTAGGTATTTATTATTATAAAATATTGAGTTTCAATCATAATAATAATGTTGGTCCTTAGTATACTAAAAAAAGTCAGCGATAGCATATACCTATCTCTTCTACATAAGCCACAATAAAGTATTTTGTGACAAAGATTTGGTGAAAATGAAAAATTTTATGAAGCTAAATTTAGAACTAATATAAATAACATTCTGTATAAACATGCATAATTTATACTATTGAATTTTTAATTCGACTTTACTTAAATTATTGTAAAAGTAATTATTAACAGAGAAATGGAATACAGAAATTATATTAACACCATTGTCGGACGGGTGTGAACCTTGAGGTTGTTGAAGAGGTAAACTTTTGTTAATTTTGAGGAGTATAAATCAGTAACTGATAATATGTTTTACTGATAATATGTTTTTTAATGTTTAAATTATCCTGCTTAAAGAAATATCATTTTCTAGCTGTACCCGTAACTTCGCTCACGTGGTAGCTTTGTTGTAGGTATCGTATATATACTTTCATATGCATTTAGTAAAAAGATTTTATTTTGACATTACAAACAGATACTTCAATTTTATTAATTGTATGTATAGATGTGAAAACTCTAATGTGGTGGGTCAGGCCGGCTGTTGGTTTAGTGACAGCGACCCTTTGATCCCAACGTTGGCGGTGAAAAGCCGAGTTAGTTTTTGTTTAAAAGACAGACTGGACCATTTCTAAGATTCATGTGAAAACATGGATATATTAACCGCAACATATAGTAACAAAATAAACAGCTTCACATTGACTTTCTTTTGGTTTGTTATGTTTCGGGATCACCCGGTGTATTTTTTTATTTATCCTTTTTCCTATATATTTTTTTTATATTCACCTTAGGTATACTTATCTACAATATGCTAAGACAGCAAACTATAGTTAATATAAGAATCTAGGATTTTGGTTATGAGGTAGGTGAGGTTAGTCAAGTAAAAAACTTAAGTGAAATATAAAAACAAACAGTGAGCAGGAATAAATTGAGGTAGAATACTAGTTTATAATCTATTTTGACCAAAATTATTGCATAGAAACCCGTTGTCTATGATTTTGAAGGTCTATACATCTGGTCTATACTTATTTATCTATGGTCTACACTCCCTGTTGATACAGATTATAAATGTTAACAACAATGTTATGATGTCGACTATCGATTTAAATGCCTTACTACAAAAACTCGCTCAATATAAATCGTAATTTCTATGAATCTAGCCTAGGTAACTCGTTAAAGTGTATCTAACGTATAATTCCGTAGTTATCATAAAATATATAAATATTAAGTAATTGGTATTTACAGAACATTAGGTAGGTACCTAAGAAACTAACATTTATCTTTCTATATAAATGAAATGATAGAGGTTTGTCGTTGTATGCGTATTATTAACTATTCAAAAACTACGCGAAAGATTTTTATTGAAGTGAAAACTTCTTTTAGCGCGGTACGCATATTTTTAGATGAGATAAAATCTCCGGACTCGCGACACCGTTACGTGACGCAGCTATAGTGTGAGCATATATGAATGTACATATAGCAGACCGCGAACTCGTCTTTCATAAAAGATTATTAAATGTATTTTAAAGTTTCTAATAATTCATAAAATAGAATTCATTAATAACCATGATCTACATTTTATTCTTAATCTATTTGAAACATTAAATAATAAACTAAAAATTATGCATCAAAAGCTTAACACGAATATATTTCTATGGATGTGTCAAAGATTGTATTTATTCACGATTTACTTTTAATAATAAAGTTTAGATAATGTTCTAGTTTTATTATGTTTTGTTAATTATCTAATTGAATTTGATATTACAAGCATAGATTACGGTATCCGTTTACCATCAAGCGGGTTGTATGCTTGTTTGCCATCTTAGTAGGATTTAAAAAAATATTAATTTATGTCAAAGGTAAAATTTACATTATCAAGTAACGTGTTATGACTAACAACAGCTTCAATAAATTAATGACTCCTATAAAATCTTAAATAATTTAATTAAACTTAAAATACTAATAACAATTAATTTGACATCAAATATTTTTATAGTGAGTGACATAATATCTGTTATTATTAATTTAATACTTAGTATTTTAGCGGAGGTGAGGAACAGAGAGTAAAGTTCCTCATCCGCCATAGAAAAGGGAGGATCCCCCGGCCAGACGGGTGCTATGTATGGCGGGCAGCTGCCCCGACTGTTGTAGTCGGGTTCTTGTATATATACTCAACGATAGAGTTAATTTCTATAGCGCAATGTAGGATAGTAGGATGCATCCTACGTGGCTCGATAGATGTCGCTATGTGTCGCTACGTAGTTGCGTCGATGCGTTGATGCGTCAGTTGTGGCGAGAGATGTCGCTACATTATCATTAACAGAAATTCCGGCTACCCTTGAAACAGATTGTTCTGAATTACGTTCGTAGGTTTCTAAGGTGTAAAAATTACAATGATAAATCCGTGGTTTAAAAAGTCTATTGTATATTTCAACGCATTTTCGCAGCGAACCATATCTTTTTTTCTTTTTAATAAGCATTTTTTTAAATTAATTCCACTATTCATTCAAATATAATACTTCTGATGTTGAGACTTTGACATCATTCGACTGCTTTTGCATAATTTGCTGAAGATCGTGCTCCTGAACGACGGAAAATATTTTACTTTTTGCCAAATTCAAATGGTATGGTGAAAATGTTTTTAGTGTAGCTCCAATGCTAAGCAAAAATGCATCTACCGGATCAGTAGGATCAAATTCCGATGGTGTTGTCTCTACGAAGCTGGAAGTAGTAGGTTTCTCTTCCTCTCATAACTTATTTCACGTTTCCTTTTTGATTTACGCCGTTTCACTATAGGTTTCTTTGGTTGTTCAGAATCGTCTGTATCATCAATATCATGCCCGTTTTCACCTATAATATTATCACTCCAATTATCATAATTTTTTTCTTCATCATCGCAGTTCACTTCGTTCATGGGTGCAACGATATCCTTGTAATATGCTTTCATGAACGCTACCTCTTTCTCATATTTGTATGGTTTCGATGTGTTATAAGATTCTGTTAATTTTTTACGGCATACCCTGCGGTGGACATCTCTTATATTTATCCATCTGACTTTGCAATCGGCCGCTGTAATGTATAGTAAATTAATTGAAAAAATATAGGTAGTACACAATAAATTTTTTTTTATATCAAATGAGACACCCGAAAATTGTTATAAAAATCACAAATCATTTTCACTAGTATTGAAGATTATGTTTATATATTTCATAATACGATTAACAAATCGAATAAAGGTGAAAACTCAGTGACTTTAGTAACTATGGTAATACCCAATACAAGCAATATCGTAACCTATAAATATCGACGACAAAAACTCACCTGGTCTTTTCAACTCATCTCCTATCCGCTGCCAAGCGACCTCTCTCGAGTTAAAGTCCATATATTTCGGATTATTATAGTCATAAAGCACTGGGTTCTCTTTTACAAGCTGTATTAACTTCAAATCTATTTTCTCTCGGAACATTTTGTTGAAGCGTAGTCCTTCACGTTGCGCACTTGTCGGGCACGTCTGCATCGGGTTCGTATCTCGTGTCGGTGCGTTGTTGTTCGCCTGCACGATTTCTCGTCTCGCTCTTATATTATTAAGCAGGGCTTACATGATGGCAATACTTTTAACACGTTTCTTAATTATAATTCTCATGAATTATTTACTTAGGATACGACATGATATATATTTCAAAAGAAATCACCCGCCACTTCGTTTGCGTTAATTATAATAAAAACTAGTCCTTAGTACCCTCTCAGAGATAATGTAGCTTCCTAAAAGATAATTTATTTGAAAAGCTTAATAAGTTATTCCCGAATCCACTTTTTACAAACTTGTAAAGCAGTTTACACTTACACGGAATTAAACATACGAATTCCTTTTTTTTATTAGTACCTATTAATAATTTAGTAATAACATTTACTACGACGTATATTTATTAAATAGTAAAACTAAATTAAGAATGCTTCAGATCGATCTTATAGTAGGTACCTATAATGGTACATATTTGATCTTATATTGTGGTGTAAGATTCTAGGTTCGATAGTAATAAAACATACCTACAGGTTTTTTTGTGAAAAATATTTTCGTTTGTGTTTTGTGTATTTAAAATATAAAAAGACATATTCCTTATATATGCCTAATTTGTGATCGGATAGATTTATTTGAGAATGTTATTCAAATATTATTAGGTACTTCTGTAAGTACTTATAAATTATCAAAAATGAAAACAACCTCTAAGGATTTAGATTAGTCAACAATTGTTTTTTCTACAACTAAGGCGGCAAACTAACGTGCTATTTACTAGATACCTATCTACCTTTATGTTTCAAAACGCTTTTTAATAAATATAATATTCTCGTTTATGTAATCGATTACTATACTATTATAAACGGTAGTAAAAATAAAAACATCATGTACCTATGCCCTTATTGCACAGCGTATAGATACGGACGGAAAGTACCACCCGTCTAGGTAGTGGTGTTTAATAAAATGGCGGAGGCAACGTCATATCGCGTCGGTCGTCTCGTGTCGCATCGACGCGACGCGAGAGGTCACGACTCACGATTAGCTGGCAACGTCGCAATCGTAACGGCGCCGTTGCGGATTGCTTATTACAAGCGAATATTATTAACATATTAAGTTGTTACATTATACCTAGCTAGTACCTACCTACTGTATGTAATATGTAGGTACCTACGGTTGTGATTATATATTTAATTATTAATTCAAAACCTTTAAGTAAATACATAGTTATTACTAGGTACTTAAAACAATATTCTGCAAACGTACTACGTTCCTACCTAAACTAAACAATTTTTATCAGATAAGAAAGATAATCACGATACCTACAGAGTTTATTACATAGAAATACTCATTACGTACAGCTTGGATTAATAGTGGGTCGTTACATATGAAATTGTCGTTTTATATGGAGAACGTAAAACGAAAAAAATTATTATTAATTAATTATACATTTAATCAATCGAAGTATGTAGGTATACCATTTTATAGGTAGTTCATGGATTCCATTGCTGAAAAAATTGTCGGAGCGAGAACCAATAAAATCTTTGATAGCGGTTTGGACAGCCTCATCGGAATTGATTTTTTCCTTGCAACAAATTGTTCAATTTCCGAAAAAAGTGGTAATCTGTTGGAGCGAGGTTCGAGGAGTATGGTGGGTGTCGGAGATATTCTAACAGCAGTTCCTCTAATTTAGCGACCATCTGCAGTGAAGTATGGAATCTAGCGTTGTTATGAAGCAGCAGTGGGCTAGAGAGATCTACCTACCAGTCTCGGTTGTTTAACGGCTAACTTTTACATCATGGTTTGCAGTTGTTTACAATACAGATCTGCCGTTATCGTCTAGCTAGATCTTAGGAAGCTGTAGTTTATAACACCAGCACTGGTCCACCAAACGCTCACCAGTACCTTTTTCCGAGTCAATTTTCGCTTGGGACAGGATTTGGCTGGTTCTCCTGGGTTCATCCACTGTGATGAGCCTTTCCAATCGATGTGAAGGATCCATTTTTCGTTACAAGTAACAATAAGATTCAAAATTCCCTCATTATTGTGACGGTTGAGTAATGTAACGCAGCACTCAATACGTGTTTGTTGGTGTGCTTCAGTCAATTCATGCGGTAAACATTTCTCGAGCTTTTTCAGTTTTCCAATTTGTTTCAAGTGAATTAAAATTGTTTTATCACTTACACCGTAGCCTGTCGCTAGCTCTGACGTGATTTGCGATGGATCTAGGGTTTCCGGCCGTCTTCAGGGTTTGTTTCATAGGTCAAAATTTCCAAAACGAAACGTTGGAATCAAAAATGTACCGTATTTTCTTTTATAGTAGCTTCCTCATACACATCCATTAATCCTTCGCGCTGTGTCTGCAGCACTGATGCCACGGTGGAACTCATATTCGTAAATAACGCTATATTTTATGTTTTCCATTTTGTGGGAAAAACGATGTCAAAGAAAAATCGAAATGGTGCGAAAACAAAACAACCACTAAATTCGGAACACAAATACACAAGCCTAAATTTGAATTTGGAATTCTTAACCAACTGCCAGATATTTCAGATCAAAGTGGCCAGTTCAACAAAATGCCAATTTCATAAGGACCTATTTGGCATCCTAGACAATTAGATATAATTGATCCTAGACAACTAATTTAGACATAGCACGATTCATAAGTAGTTACCTACCTAAATAATCCAATCCTATCATCTAATATCGAGTCTAAAATATAAATTTTAATTGTTATTGTAACTAGAAAAAGGATACTGAATATTATACAAATTAAATTTTTTAAATACCTTCTCTGCAATTGCACTCAACTTGAGGTACTGTACTGAAAATAGTATTTCCTTCGCAGTATTCATATAGTACAGATCTACCTATTGAAATTGATTAAATTGAAAAATGTGTTAGGTGAACAATTTTCTTAAAACCAAAACGCACAACATGCTATACCAAGTAAAAATTTAAAAGTTCCTTAGAAACATCATAACGCAGCTTTTCCATTTATATTAAAACGTATAACTGATATTTAAACTGCATATAAAATCTTTATACCACATAGTTAAAATAAATAAATAACGAAAGAGAGAAACAATTTAAATTAAATAATACAGCATATCCTTGTAAACAGTAATGTAACGATTTATTTTGCATTGTGTTTCCTTGCTTAAGTAATGGAGAGTGTAAAATTACAGAAAATTAAAGGGAATTCGTAATACACTTGAAGATAATTAGTGTAAAAATATTTTAAGTGGAAGTTAAGTTACTGTTTTTAATTATGGATGAAAAATAATATTTGATTATTGATTAATGGATGATAATTAAACGTAGATGACTTGCGGATAAATAAATAAATAATAACCGAATGACCTTAATCGTTTGTCAAGAATCTTGCCGGATGACGGATAATGTATTGACGAAAACAGGGAACTTGTTTACCGTACTAACCTGTATTATAATCACAATACATATTGTGAAATACTTGTTTTAATAACTCACTTCAAAGGATCAAGGTTCAGGAAGAATACACCTTTATTTGGTTATCAAGAAGCTTTCAGTGTCACATGATGTCGATAATTGATAAATCCTCATATGACCCTCGACTTTTACCGTAATTCTTGGGAGTTAGGAATAAAGATACTTACCATCCGCTGTAGGTGCAGACATTTTGCCAAATTCGTATAAAAAAATTCGTACAATGAGGGTAGAATGAAATATATCAGTGATAGAAGATTATTAATGACCGCGCTGTGACGAGTATCGATCAGTGTGTGTCCGGTTGTTATACAGAACGAGACATCAGGGCCAAATGCAATTGTTATTTTGTTTAGTCTTGGTTTTAATATTTGCATGCTGATAAAATCAAATAATTTTACATAACTAAATCGTGTTGGAATTTTCAGCTTTACCGGCAGTCGTACAGGATTTCTATCTCATAAACGAAATGTGGCACTAATTTGGTTTCGCCAACGTCGTCACACATCTTAAGTAACTTACTTCGCTTAATAATAATAAATTAGTTTTTGTATTTGTACTTTTTTTTTCAAGCACCTCATGTTTGAATTACCTAACATTGTTAACACTGTAATTTACGATTTTCCGTATTTTTCAATAAATCATATCTACACTTATATTTAAACTGTTAAAAATATTTCGTTTTTTATTATTAAATAAATTATTCTTGTCTTTGCAATAAATATTTTCTCTTGAAATTTTTATTTTCCTTCCCTGATGGTATATAAAGGATATGGAATTCTTGTCTTTTTAAAAATTAAACTTACCTTGCTCTTCGGTGACTGGATGTTTTCCGTTAAGGATGGCGTCTCTGGTCTGCAAGTACAACAGGTTCAACTGAACGGGATCTCTGGAGTCGACGTTCCTGTCGGAGTAGTAAAGACGTCGCTTCAGCAGAAGTGTTTCATTCGCATGAACTCCAACCTCTCGTAGAGTTCTGTGATGATCCAGCCATTGGACTACGCAAGAGAACAGAAGATAAACTTATTAACGCTCATTTATGCTTGAAAATTCATATGAGCCAGTAACTGCAGCCTATATCTAACTATCAGGACTGTTACTTCCAAGAACCGTATTGGAAGATCTACGACAACAACACAGTATAGAACACAACGGTCTTTTGCAGCAGAAGCAGCGGAAGTTAACTCGAGCAGTGGGACCAAACATATATTTTTTCACGTATAAAGTTTTATGTAAGACAAAGATTCTTTAAAAGATTATCAATAACATTGATTTTAGGACGTGGTGTTTTAGTAATTCTAAAAGGCCTAATTTGAATTAAAGTATTTTGAACTTTGATTTTAACTTTTTAACTTTTTCTAACTATATTTTAGACAAAAATTCAACAGTGTTTTGTCGACCTTTACTGGGGCGGCATCATCTACTCATATTTATTATTATACATTCATTGTTTGGATAAAATAAATACACTCAGCTAGCAAAAATCACCTTCACAGCGATAACGACAGGTCGCCATGAGAACTTTTATCGAACCGTCGTTTGCCTCTAAACTAGTACTTTACATACTTTGTTACACTTGTGATAAAATCGTGAAAATCAAACTTTTTACCGACTACACCAAAAGTTTTATAAAAGCTTGTTTGGCCACATCGTCGCTTATTATTGCGTAAAACTGTATAGAACAATGATTACTAATTAAAAAACTCTATAACGCAGGAGAAAATCATTTAGCTTAAATTTCCCTTTCTGCCTTCTTATTTGCGCTCCGAACTTTTAAAATTATTGAAATAACAAATAAAGGCTTGTTTTAAAAAGAATTTTCATTGATATTTTTACTTTTGTAAGGTTTGACCCATGCTAATAAAGCAAGATAAATAAATACTTGTGAAATAAAACTCTCTTACCGTTGTCATCTGTTTTTAACTTCTTACTAAGCTCCTCTAGTTCTGCATCACGCTCCTTCTCTTTTGCTTTTCGTTTTAATGTCAGTGTTCCTGTTTGTTCTGTGTTCTTTCCGTCTTTACTTTCTTCCTGATCTTGTTCTTCCTCGTTGCACTATATAGAAAAATTATAACAATTATTACTATATTGTAATATTTATTTCATTCCTAATAGAATTAATAACTTGGATTAAAACGTATGATACTATCACGGTAAACGACATATTTTTTATTTCTTTTCGGACCCAATTCTGAAATTCATGCCGAGGAAATCGCTGGCAAATACTAGTACAAAATATAAATATATCACACAATAGATAGGTAGATTCTTCCAACCGCAAGAATATGTATTCTATCTAAATTACAGAGAATAATAAACTATAGAATCCCTTTTGCTAAATAGTGAAGTACACAATGATATGATTTGGTAAATAATCGAATATGTTGTTTATTTTATTTTTTACAAAAGTAATGGCCTTAAATATTGTTATATTACAACAAATACGAAAGATGAATTCTATACTCTTACCAATCCATATTCTTCATAGTTAGTGATGCCAATCCTTGCACAGATGCCGCGCATTAGATCACCTACGGGCTTCGACTGATCCACTTGCAGAGTTTTCACGGTGTCTATATCCAATAGGAAAAATGTAAATTGTAAATTATCTAATAAATTGGATACCTTTTAGTAGGTAAAAAGGAAAACTACCAGTGAAATAATCTATCTGTTAAAGATAATGACAGAATAAAAGCCGATAATCATCTTTAAGAAACAGGAGAATCACTAACAAAAGCAATAACTACTTACCAGATATGAACTCTTACAGCAAAATTACCAAGTACCTATTTTATGATAACTATAATTTTATGTAATTTCTTAAATGTTTATCTGTCATTAATTATATCACGGAATTATGAATCTGATCAGATATAAGGGGCAAATGAGACCGGTAATGGGAGAAGATAAAGAAGAAATAAGAAATTACCTTTACTTGGTTCAACTGAAAATGCGCAAGAGGGATATAATATGCTGCTATATTCTTAGATTGTTTGATTCCTCAAAAGGGATGAACTTTAATAAAACCACTGTTCTATTTAAAGTAAGTTAGAGACCCAGAGCTGCAGTGCTACATACTCGTTTACTATCACTATAAAATATACGTTAGCATAGGGGTATGGATTAACCAATCTTTTAAAGACAAATTATGTTAAGCAGTACAAAATATAAATCAGTGTAAATATTTTTATTGGTGTTCCAAACTCACCGTCCAACATTCTGACCCTTAAGTTCCGAAGTTTGCAGATGTAGTCCAAACTATCTCCGTCCCTCAGCATGTAATAATCCAGGGTTCGGTCTTTCTCGAGCCAGATGCCGGTGAAGTCATCGTCCGTAGAACGAAGGAAGAGACCGTATTCTGTCGTGTATTTTAAATTAAGAATACTTTAGCTAAATTGTCTTTTGTCAGATAACTGATGGGTCGTTACTAATTTTTCTGAAGACAGGTTGGTGTGTCCTAAGTGAATGTATATCAACTAGGGCTTACGCAGCCCTCATGACTGCCCTGTCTAGTCCCATTTGTTAGCATCCGTCAGCACAAAGCCTAGGAATGGAACTGATTTCTAGTTTGACTGCCAGAACTCATTTCAAGTCATGTTCATGTCAATTTTAAATTGACATCGTTGGACACGCCATCCTATTAGTTTATAGGATAGGAGTAGTTACGCCTTAACATTATATTAACAATTTTAATTGCTATGAATATAAAAAAGGGTCAATCTGAACTTACCTTTTCCACTTTCAGGCACTGTCACCTTCTCTTTGACAATCTCGTGTGCTTGTTCGACTGTGGCTCTCGGCTCAAACTTCACTTTTCTAGTGACCGCGCCGTCATCCAATACTATTTTGATCGAAATCGGAGCCATTTTACGGTCTCCTCTGCGAAATTGATTAAATTTTCATTAAGCATCATAATTAAGAGACGTAGGCAATTTCCACAACCAATCCTTCGCCGTAATAGCAGCACGACTGTGGAATTCGCTTCCTATCAACATCCAACTAGCCAACTCTCGGGATTCTTTCAAGTATTCGCTAGGTAGCGAGTAGCGTAGTAGGTTTTACTTGGAGCAATTGAATATTGGCTAGATTTTTCTTTTTTTACTTTACTAAATATTATGCACACCTTGTATATACTTTTCTCTTGCTCCCCTGGAAGACTGGTAGAGAATGCTTTTTAGCATTAAGTTTTCCATGTGTATTTTTTGTGCAATAAAGAATATAATAGGACACAGAAAATTTTCTTCGAAGATTTCTCTCTACCTGGTGCAGACCGTACCTCCGCCCTACAAAAGATCGCAGCCAAATAATTTTGCGTTGTATTCCTGCGGTAAGTAGGGTTTCAAGAGCTCATTGGGGAAGGGGTGCTTCAAAGAGAGGTAGTGTACAGAGAAATTTTATTGGAGATTTCTCTCTACTTGGGACAGTTCGACTAGTGGACTCCCTTAACCCTACAGAATAAAGCAGCCAAATAACCTTTAGTTGTGTTTCAGCGATGAATAAGGCTTCCAGAACTCCGTGGGTAAGAGGGTCAACGTCGGCATCAAGGTTGGCAACGCACTAGTGATATTTATGCAAGCATCCATAGTCTACGGGGATGTATGCTTGTTTGGCACTGTAGTTGTAGAAAAAAAATTATATCCCAAGAGTTTATTTTTTTATACAAGCTCGACACAACGACGGCAAATCATCTGATGGTGAATTACGGTACAGTTCACAAAATTCAGCGACCTTTGGTGACATTTTCATAGAATCCGATGTCATGCTAGCTTGCTGAAATGCCTCTTCACACCTCATAGTGTTTGCAAGGTGGTGAGGCACTTATTATCGCCTAATACTTTGTCATTAGCAATTAAGTGTATTATTTATGCGGGGTAGATTTATTATTAGTTATTTCTTTATTATTTCGCTGCACCGCACACTGTCCCTGTTAAGGACAATCGATGATTGACTACCGCAGCAGCGAGTCGATCAATCTCGAATCGTGTATTATATTATCCCGCTTTTTGGAGTTGTACACGCTGCACAACATCCAGCTGGTCCACTGCTACCTACTATCGAAGACGCAAACCTAAAGAATTGGCCGAGAAGAAGCGCTGCCGGGCTGAAGATCCAGAATAACACAAATAAAGATGATCGTAGAATAAGCGGTGCAGCTGCTTCTATACTTATCCAGTTTCAAGGTAATTTCTCTCATATTCATACGACCCTCTATATTGTTTAGTTGACGCGTTTACAATACCTACCTAATATGTCCTACCGTATAGCAAAAATCATTAATATAAACATGTTTATATCTTTTACTTAACTATGGTTGTTTTTTTATACAGCAGCACGGCGAATTGATGTCACCGTCTCTGACGGTAAGAACAGTACAATCCTAAAGCAACTGGACCACCGAGAAATCGTAATCCATCTGCAGTTGCCGCTGCTCTGCTGGCTTGCATAAATATCTTATCACGTTACGCTTAAAGGACCCGATGTCGTGAGAAGGGAACACACTGGCTGGGAGAAGGTTCCACAGCTTCACGGTACGACAAAGATAAGTAATAGAGAACTTTTTAGTTCGTGCCGAGATGGAGGCTACCGTAAAACTGCGACTCCGAAGCACAGCGCGTGAGGAAGGAGAGGAAGGAATTAAATTGAACAACTCTCAGCGAGGCAAATTATATGCAATAAGTTAATTAAGTCAATATAAATATTTTATTTTGTTTCTTTTTTATTGTTATTAGCACGTTAAAATGACGGCACGAATACACCTGATGGTAAACGTAGTAAGTACAATCCAAAAACAATGGCGAAAACCTAGAGATTAATCCATCGCCGATGAATCTCGGCAACTGCATCATATACACTGACCATCACTGAGAGCCACTGTCACGGATTCATCACCAGTGGTCACGATCCAATCCTATAGAAATCCCTGACACCCCTTAAGACTAGACTGGATATACACCAGTTGATCCCGAAATACGACACGCATATGTATGTTAGGTACACCAGGTACGTCATTTAAATCCTTTTTTTTTCAACTGACTACAATGAATAGCCTGAAGGGCCCTAAAACGTGAGCCGCTGAGGCTTCTACAGTTTTACCGTGGCTCGGGGGCAAGCGCTTAAGTGCTGCTTAAATGTTTGGACCTCGGCTTGAGCTATTGCCGCGATTGCAAAGGAGTCGCGATCTGACTAAACCATTTAATTCCAAACGAAGTAAAACTTGCACTATGGTAACTAAATAACTGACAATTATTATGCTCATCTTACAAAAGTCAATCGTGAGTAAAGATTGGACCCGCGACCTTTTTCTCAAAAAGCTTACTATAATTACTGCGCCACGAGGCCTGTCGTGACCCACCACACCGTTTTAAACAGGTAAATTATAAACAAAACGTTCTAAATGATTCCGTTAATTAAATAAAAGTGTTTGATAAAATCCAGAACAACATAACGTTAAATCATGTTTATTATTTAAAGTTACAGTTTTGTTTTAGTTTTGCCTGTTTGTATAGTTTTATTCCAATGTATATCTCAGAGAATATACTCGTACCTACTTATTGTAGGTATCTACTAAAAATTAAGTAACTCTCGCGGATGCGCGAATACCTACAATCTTCAGAATAACATGAATACCTGTTTTATTTATTTTGTAAAAATGTAATACAAAATCTTAATGCTATACAGTATTCTCTATCAGTTTTCGAGGGTTACACGAGAAATATATACTTAGGCAATATGCTTATTATCATCTGCGTATCATTTTTTAACCGAATTCAAAAAAGTCAGAGGCTACTCAGTTCTAGTGTATTTTTGTTATAGAGTAAGATCCCAGAGCGATAAGACACAACTTATTTTCTAAAGCATAGAACTTTCGTTTCTTAGTAGTCTCTCGTGTACTTTTTAATACCTGTACGTTTGTGGAGTTGGCTCGGTGACACCTGCGCAGGTACCAGGTGAGAAAGGTAACTAAAAATCAGAAGTACTTAACTTAAATTTAAATGACTGATTTTTATATATATTTTGTAGAATATTACTCTGAAGTAATATCAAAAAAGTCAGACGTTTTCCATGGGCCAGAACTTTTGGCAGACGCTTTAAAGCTCTACAAAAAAAATGAACTTAATTTATTTTTAAATGTCTGATTTTTATATATGTTATTAAGATAAATATTACAAAGTTATATTTAATCAGTCAGACAAATTGCAATGACCAAACATCCCCTAAACACAAAAATTACTCAACTATAAGTATGAGCGCGAGAGCACTATGCGCATTCGCTTCAGAGTAAAATATCTTAATATTTGAAAAATACTTACTGCTTTCAATTTCATATTTTTGCATATCTATTTAAATAAGATGAAATTTTTAATTAAAATAATAATGATTTTAAAAGTAATTATATATATTACAGATATATAGGGAAAAATGATTTTTTTTCGGAGCAATTGTCTTTCAAAAAGAATCATTTTTATTTTATTTTAAAAAGATATCAATTGTAATAATTTTAGTAAAAGAAATAATCAATTATGATGAATTAATTTCATTGTCTCTTAATCATCTTCATCATCGTCATAATAACCATTTCAATTTTCATCATTAAGTACATCACGATACTGTCCACTCAAGTCATCATCCTCATCATCACTAGTTATATTGTTTAACATTGTATATTAACATTTTAAAGATGCTTCCGAGGATTCTTCCATATTCTCTATTGAAAATAACTTGATGTCACTCACAAATCACACGATATAACTGACAAAAATATGTGGTCTCATAAACCTGAATATAGAACTGTACTATATACTATACAGTGTGTGCACCTGGCAAATACATATACACAAACAGTAGACTGAAACAGATTGTGGATGTAAGAAGGGAAAACCGAGTTACCATGGATGTCTTACTCGCTTTGAAACGCATGTATAGTGCTCTCGTGCTCATACTAATAGTTGAGTAATTTTTGTGTTTAGGGGATGTTTGGTCATTACAATTTGTCTGACTGATTAAAAAAAATCAGACATTTAAAAATAAATTAAGTTCATTTTTTTTTTTGTAGAGCTTTAAAGCGTCTGACAAAAGTTCCGGCCCATGGAAAACGTCTGATTTTTTTGATATTACTTCAGAGTAATATTCTACAAAATATATATAAAAATCAGTCATTTAAATTTAAGTTAAGTAACTCTGATTTTTAGTTACCTTTCTCACCTGGTACCTGCGCAGGTGTCACAGAGCCAACTCCACAAACGTAAAGGTATTAAAAAGTACACGAGAGACTACTAAGAAGCAAAAGTTCTATGCTTTAGAAAATAAGTTGTGTCTTATTGCTCTGGGATCTTGGACTATTAATGGATGTTCAGACACAACTTCTTTGTTTATGAACCGATTTGGATGAATCTTTTTTTTTGTTGGATTGGGAGTCTAGGGTGGTCCCATTTTAATTTAATTGGTATTGGGCCTTCAACTAAAAATTGTCTTGTTTCCGACAGGTAATAAGCGGTTGGTGTAGCCTACAGACGCTTGTAACACCAGAAATATCACTGGCGAATATCCGACTTTGAACCCTTCCTTCCAAAGGAGTAATGGAAACTATTCACCTCAAGATCACAGCACAAGGCTATTTTGCTGTGATTTTTTGTAGGGTGGTGGTATATCACTAGTCAGACTGCCCCAAGTAGACAGATATTTCTAAACAGATTTTAAGCCAGCTACATTGTCTAGTTAGGTTTTCTATACACTTCATTAGGTACCTAACAGAGAAATCAATAAGTCACTAGCATCATAGCCCTATTTTTTTTTTAATTAACTGACCTTACTGTTAGCCTGAGGGACCCTATCGAAAAACAGAGCCACTGATGGCTTTTACAGCTTAACTGGGCTTGGGGGCGAGCGCTTAAGGCACTTAGCCGCGAAAGCGTGAGCAACAAGCGCGCAAGGGTGCCAAAGTGGCCCGACCTCGGCTTGGACTGTTGCCGCGGTTGTAAAGAAGTTGCGATCGGACTTATTCCCTATCAAATAATAGACAAAAATTTTAAGAATTTGCACTTTCATATGCATTTAATATAAAACTATTATTCTGACAGTACAAACAGATACTTATATTTTATTAATTACTAGCTGACCCTAGCAACTTTGTCTGTGTCGTATAATGGAAGCAGTTTTTGCAACATTTTTCATTGATGAATTGATATTGGTCGTAGCGTGATGTTATATAGCCCATAGGCTACCTCGATAAATGAGCTATCTAACACTAAAATATTTTTTCAATTCGAACCACTAGTTCCTGAGATTAGCGCATTCAACCAAACAAACAAACTCATCAGCTTTATAATATTAGTATAGATTACTTCATAGCACGAAAATGTGACGTCTCTGTACCTTATCAACTAATTCCAGCCTCCTCAAATGTCTTTTCACGAGGTAATTGTTGGGTTGTAGTTTTTCTTCAGTCCTTTCTACTTGGACTATTTCTAAGCAATTATACTAAACAGTTATACCATATGATAGAGAAGTTTTCTCTTCAGCCTCATGAGCATACTCAGTGAAACGAGCAACTTAAATAAGAACGCCTGAGCATAATATGCTTGTTTAATTATATATCAAAAAATACTTACTTGGAAAAATAACGAACGATTTCTCCAAAACCAATCAATCGGTAACACAACGCGACACCGTTTGTAATACCTTGCCTATATTATCCTTGTAGTCAACCAATGTATGATTTCATTGTGGTTAGATGTAACGTAACTTATGTAGGTACTTTATAAATAACAATATTTTCCCCGTTCTATAATTATTAATAATTAAATATATTGAAATTTACCTACGCAATACGTTTGTTTAAAGATTTCCTTTAAAAAATACCATGTAATTCGACTGTTCTCCCCAAATCTATTTAATGTGGCATGGTGTGAAAACCGTTTTATTATCTATATTAATATATCTATAGTTATGTCTGTATGTCAAAGAATTATATGCGTATAAAAAGTGTCAATACTGAAATGATTTTTGATAGAGTAGATATAGTGGAAAAAAAATATTATGCCAACCCTACTTAAGTACAATATGGGGTAAGATGATATGTCTGGTTTTGATTTTTTTTTCAAATTTGATAACAGTCATCTATTAGAAAGGACATTGATCATAAAAGTTGTCTGTATTCAAAACTCTGGTTGGATTTTTACAATTTTGTACACGGGAAATTATGTAATTCCTAAATCATTGATACAATATAAAAATGATTATCAGTAACACTTTTAGAAATAGTCAAAAAATTCGCAAGATCAATTTTTATTATTGCTCAGTCGACTTTGATAAAATTTCGGGTTTCGGGAAGTATGGAATTCTATAGTTAATGATAAGCTATAAGAATCTTCAATAATACTTTTGGAAATTGTAAGAAAATATTCTGAATGGAACAGATTTAACGAATAATCAATAATGTGAGATATAATTAAATTATGAGACGATAATAATTACTGCGTAATAAACTCTTCCGACTAGTATTGAAATACTGTTTAATTTAGTGTATTGTGAGTGCGCGCTTAGGTACGTCACGCAATTGCGTTTCCTTTCTCCGCTTCCCAACCGGCTCTATAGTTATCGTTTTTATGTACCTTGCTCCGGCCAACGTCTGTCGGAGACATATCTACAACTGTCACGCCTCACGCACGAACGCTAGAAAGTCACGTGTTTCGATGTTTCACGTTCACGTTCATATGTGGTTGTCATGTTCACGTATGCTAGACATGGTCCTACATCGTGACGTCCAGGACAATTTTTAGTTTATATTTAGCAGAATTAAATAGACGCGTTATAATACTCTCGTTTAAAGCAATTTGAAAACAGTATATCAGCATGTTGAAACAAAAAAGAGGAAATCACAGCGTAAGGCGGAAACTCTGTTGCCAAAAAAGGATAAAAGATGTTAATTGAAGGAAATTGTTCACCTTTCACGATTGCATGTAAAGAGCGTCAATGCTGTATCTCCTTAAAATATTGAGTATTCGTATAAATAAAACATCATTTTAAAAGAATAATTTATTATCAAATTCTACCAAAATACACCTATTAATAATATATTATATATTGTCGAATAAATCTTGATTACAAACAAGCATTGTTAATTATTTATTTACTGATAAGCTTCCAGAAACTATTAGCCTTTCCCAACCGCTCACGACTACGTTACCTACCATTAAAATAAGACCTATAACTATCACTCAGGTATAGGTTACCTTAACCCAGTATTGAAACAATTTAAAAAAAACGGATCAGTACTTCCAGAGACTGCTTATCTCCTGCAAACTTTACTTCTTAGAAGAAATTAAAAATAAATTACATATCTATAAATCAAATTTGAAAAAATTCAGGTTATATTTTTATGAACTAATATTATTTTGTCATCAAATTATCTAATAATTGTTATAGGAATTTATATCTACAATTAAATATAAATACATGTAGGTAGGTACCTAATTAATATTCTCTAAATTATTTACATATTATATAATAATATTAACCGCCACGAAATAAATTTTGTTTTATTTTTTATTTTACCATTACAATATATTTTTTATATTATATTAAACATAGACCAAAAAGTTCTCGATGTATGTTAAAATAATCAAAACTGCGAACTGATAAGCGATGTATAAAATATATGGAAGCTGTACAAAATTCTAAATTTTGTAGTGAACATTTTTTTTTTAATTTACTAACTATACCTACTGTTAGACCTAGGCCCTGAAGCCTTATAATATGGCTTTTAAAGCTTCACCGTGGCTTGCAACGCTTAAAGCACTCAGCCACACAGTAAACATTTTAGAGTAGATATAGGTATCTACTGCTAGGTATACTGCGTACTGATTGTTGGATATATATTAGATACTATTTCTTTCTTATTCTAATAACATTTCCAGTGTTATGATTAGATTTATAAAACTCGTACGCTTGTGAAAACACTCAAAATGAGCAGACAGCGTGCTCGTATTTTATATTAATGCTCAGCTCACTGAGT
This sequence comes from Saturnia japonica, assembly GCA_033032175.1. Taxonomy (NCBI): domain Eukaryota; kingdom Metazoa; phylum Arthropoda; class Insecta; order Lepidoptera; family Saturniidae; genus Saturnia; species Saturnia japonica. Next base: position 945,224 of record CM065332.1, read on the forward strand.
GTGCTCACAACCCTGAATTAGAAAACTTTTTGAAGATAATTCGTTTCATAACTTTGCGTTGCTCGAGAAGACAAGATATGAGATAAAGAACATCTCAGTCCCCTGTTTCTGAAGTGTGAAGGACTTTATCTATGGCGTCAGTTATCTGTATTTATACTTAAAAAATAGTCCATTGTGACCGGGCAAACGTGATAGTTATAAAATTTACCATTACGATTTTAAAATTGCCTAAAAATTCAATTGAAAATCTTACTAACGTACCCACTGCAAACCTCTCTAGTTCTCCTATGAACCAATTGATGAGTTCTGTATATACTACACGCGATTGGCACTGACAAAATGCAAACGAAAAATAACACTGATTCATTACATTCATATAATGATAAAGTTTATGAAAGCTTCTCACAGTGTTTTGATCAGTAGGTAAGCAGCCCTCGGATTATCTTTTTTGCGTGAGATGGTTCTTTCAATACCGTGTGGACTACTGACAACTGAAAAGCACTTCTTGACAGAATATTTAAGATCCGTGGCGGTTAAAACAAACGACTTTAGTCTAAAGTCTAATAGGAAACAAGAAGTCTACGTCATTAGGCCAAGTGGAAACTTACTCATTGTAAAGTTTTACGATAATATAAATCTTAAATTATCGCCTACATTTACAACTAACCCTAATTTATTTCTAAATTATCGCATTTGAAAGCGAATAAAGCATATGTTACAAAAATATGTAATGTAACACACTAAGAAGGACGCTCTCGATGCCATCCTCAGAGAGTGAACCAGAGACAATACTTTGACAACAAACGAGAGTCTGTTGTTTTTGTGCTATGAAAAAGTAGTAACGTATTTCTTGAATACTCTTGGATTCCTATCAGTTTGTATAAATATAATTGTTAAAATACTAATATCTTCTATTCTTTATAGTTATCAGTTTTATTTAACACCAACGTAACAAATTCAGAAGTGGGATTACGATAAAAAGGTATGGAAAATTTTATTTGTCCAAATGTAACTGCCTATTATCGTCCACTGTCCACAATTGTTAAATGAAAATGAATAATTATATGTAAGGGCTATGGTAATTACACTAATTACCAATATGAAATAGTTATTTAAATAGTATATTATATTAAAATAAAAAGCAACCTAAAATTACTTTAGGCTTTGATTTTCTACCATAAACTACATGGAAGGAATGATGACTCACCTATGATCAATGAGATAATATGTATAGTGATATGAGGAAATATTAACTAATTACAACATTATTGAAACATAATCTATAGATACTACATAGAAATGAAAAATTTTATTATAAAAAAAAATATAACGAAGGGCAATTTTAAAAAGTGATAATTATGTCATACCAGATGAAAAATAAACAATTATGTTTTTTTTTTTGTCAAGTTAACAACATAAAGATATCATATTCTGTATAATATAAATTTTATTGTAACATTATTGTTACCTAATATAAGTTACTTTCAAAACTCTGGTGATTAAAAACATAATTTTTTAGGTTAGTTAATTTTATTTTTAAATATAAAAATATGAACCAGCAGAATAGTAGTTATATTTTTATATAAATGTCATAGACATTTAATATTGAGATCTTTCCAGTGTCATTAAAATAATCTTGCGAATATTGACTACTATAAGAATTTTACCAGAGGGCTATGTGTATGCAGTGATTTTCTACTAAATGTCAAGTAACTTATGTTTTTGTGTACCAAGTTATAATCAGTGGCATAAATAATAAACGTTTAAATGAAAGAATTTCATATAAAAGACATTAATCTATAAAAATTATATATCTAATTAATAGATTAATGTAATAATAGTAAATAGGTTAATATAATTTTATTACCATATTTACATGAAATATTTTCCAAAATATGGAAAATTTAGGCAAGCAATACATAATAAAAAATATTCTTCATGTGCCTCTTGTCTACCTTACAATTTAAACTTATTTTAAAAGAAATTGATGCGTATTTGTCTTATTAGTAAATGAGATGGACCATGACTGGGCTCGAACACCTTCGCGCAGCCGTGACAGGGATGGTCGCCGCAGCCGAGGTAGCAGCCGCAACAGGAATGGTCGCCGTAGCCGAGGTGGCAGCCGCGACAGAGATGGTCGCCGCAGCCGAGGTGGCAGCCGCGAAAGGTATGTTCGCCGTAGCCGAGGTGGCAGCCGCGACAGAGATGATCGCCGCAGCCGAGGTGGCTACTGCAGAAAGAACGGTCGACACCACCGAGGTGGCTACTGCAGAAAGAACGGTCGACACCACCGAGATGAAAGCCGAGAGACACATGGTCAGCACCGCAAACGCAGCAAGGAACGTTCTTGCATTAGAACTCCAGAACGACATAGCAGACGGCGGAGTTCTTGTAGAAGTGATCATCATGCTGGTGAGACCCCGAGTAGAAGCCGATCTAGGCTTGATTATTCACGTGGGAGTGAAGAATATGTAATTAAAGGGAGTCAATATAATGGGAATGACCACAAGACTCATTCCTTGATAGAGTCATTCTTAGATGTTATTAAGACTTTTAAACCTGATACCAAGGAGAAGTTTCCATCCTTACATAACGTAATACCTGAGTTTGATCCCATGACCAAGGAACAGACCATTACCGCATGGTTGTCAAAAGTTGAGGAATGTCGCCAAATCTATGAATGGTCAGAGAAACAGGTTATCCATTATGCTTTACCGAAACTTATGGGAATCGCCAAAACTTGGTATCAAAGCTTACCAACTTTGTTGAATTCGTGGGAAGAATGGAAAGTTAAATTAATTGAATCCTTTCCATCAAGCCAGAATTATGGCGAATTGTTAACTGAAATGTTGAGTAAAAAAACTTCGTTTTGGTGAGTCTCCTGAGCTGTACTTTTACTCTAAAATTAATTTACTGAACCGTTGTAATATATATAGTAAACATGCTGTTGATTGCCTAATATATGGAATAGAAGACAGGGGTATTATGTTAGGAGCTCAAGCAGCTCAATTCTCTGAACCAGGTCAGTTACTAATATTTTTCAAAAGCATAAAGCCTGGAGTTTCACGGGACATAGATAGATTAGGTAGAGATAAAGAAAAACGTAATGTACAAACCAAGGGGCTTATTAAGTCAACCAAATCTGAGAATAACAACATATCTTGTTTTAATTGCAAGGAACGAGGTCATCCCAGTTATAAATGTAACAAACCAATATTAAGATGCAACCGTTGTAACCTGTTAGGCCATTTAAGTAATTCTTGTCCAAAAATGGATTCTGCTCAAAAGATTGAGAAAGAAAAAAGTATCCTAAAAATTGCCTATATGGTTCAAATAATATATATACCTTTCCTATATGTGTCAACGGTGTTTCTACTTTTTGTCACCTGGATTTGGGTAGTGAAGGTACTTTGGTACGTTTAACTGACGCTTTAAAGTTAGGTATTAAATGGACAACAAATGACCTACCTTTGCTGAAAGGGCTCGGTAATGTACCTTTTTGACCTGTCGGTAGTACAAAAATCAATATAGCGGTGCAGGGTATAACTGAAAACGACATTGAAGCTTTAATTGTTAACGACCAACTTATAGATTATCCGATTTTATTGGGACAAACATTTTCGGAACGCCCTGATATAAAGATTGTTAAGACTGTAGATAGTTTAAAAATTAGTAAGCCAGTTAATGATAATTATAAATATGTGTGTAATGTTCAATTATCTGAATACGATGATGAATTCGAGCCGACTATAGGAAAAGGTATTACCAGAGAACAACAATTAGCGGTTAAATGCCTATTGCTTAAATATAGAGAATGTTTTTCTTCATGTCTAAAAGGTCTAGGATTTACCAACGTAGTCGAAATGGATATATATCTAAAAGATGAGGAACCCGTCGTTTATAGGCCGTATAGGCTTTCTCATTCCGAAAGGGAAGATGTGCGGCAAATGGTAGCGGAAATGCTAGAATGCGGAATAGTTAAAGAATCGTCATCACCTTATGCCAGTCCTATTGTTATAGTAAAAAAGAAAACCGGAGAAAAACGCTTATGTGTCGATTACAGAGCATTAAACAACAGGACTAAACGTGATCATTACCCTCTCCCGAGAGTTGAAGATCTTCTTGATCAGTTAGCTGGCCATAGCGTTTTTATATCTCTTGATTTAGCATCAGGGTACTATCAAATTCCTATTTCCGAAGAATCTCGAGAGAAGACTGCATTTGTTACACCAGATGGTCAATACGAATATACAAGGATGCCTTTTAGTCTGGCAAATGCGCCTTCAGTTTTCCAAAGGGCAATGAATAAAATTATAAACAAAGCTATGGTTAATTATGTAATTGTGTATATGGATGATGTACTTATTCCGGCTCGATCATTCAACGAAGCGATGCAAAGATTAGAAGAGGTTTTATGTTTGCTTAAAAATGGAGGTTTGACCCTCAAACTAAAAAAATGTAAGTTTATGTTTGATACTTTGGACTTTTTGGGCTTCGAGATAAGCGGTAATGGAATTAAGCCTGGTTCTTCAAAAACGGTGGCAGTCTCTAATTTTCCCACTCCGTCCAATGTACATGATGTAAGGCGGTTTTTAGGTTAAGCAAGCTTCTTTAGAAGATTTGTTCAAAATTTTGCTATGATAGTTAGACCACTGACAGCACTTCTAAAAAAAAATTATATTTGGAAATGGGGAAAAGAGGAAATCGCAGCTTTCACGGAAATCAAAGAATGTTTAACTAATAGACCCGTACTTGCTTTATATGACAAAACCTTAGAGACTCAGCTGCATACAGATGCGAGTAAATTAGGCATAGCAGGGATTCTTCTTCAAAAGAATAATAAAGATTTATGGAGAGCAGTAGCATACTATAGCCGCCAGACAACTGTAGACGAGCAAAAACTTCATTCGTTTGAACTTGAGACACTAGCTGTAATAGCATCGTTAAGTAAGTTTAGAGTTTATTTATTAGGCCTACGATTTAAAATAGTAACCGACTGTAATTCACTACGAACCACTTTAACAAAAAGAGATTTAGTCCCAAAAATAGCTAGATTGTGGATACAGTTACAGGAATTTGATTGTGAATTCGAGTATAGGCCTGGAGAGAAAATGACTCACGTCGATGCGTTGAGCCGAGCTCCGATGGAAACAAAACAGGAAGATTTGCACATAATTGACATTCTTACGACTACGGCTGAGGATTGGATAACTACCGTTCAGTCTTCGGATGACGAAATAAAACGCATTAACAGTGTATTATTAGATCCAGAAACTGCAAACGTAGTGAACATTCATCAAAACTACAAATTAAAAAACGATCGTGTTTATAGTATCGTACAGAAAGATACACTGAGATGGGTGGTACCTAAAGGCTCTCGCTGGCAAATAGTAAAGGCTAATCATGACGATGTTGGACATTTCGGAATTGTAAAACTCTAGATCGTATCCGCGCTTTGTACTGGTTTCCTAAAATGAGAAGCTTCGTAAGAAAATATGTATCCGCTTGTCTAGAATGTGCTTATCATAAAGTGCCTGCAGGTTTGCGGCAGGGGTACTTGCATCCTATAGAAAAGGTGGAAATCCCTTTCCATACTTTACACGCAGATCATATAGGCCCCTTTATTAAAAGTAAAAAAAAAAAATCATATATTTTAGTAATGATTGACGCATTTATCAAATTCGTTATATTAGCGGCAGTCAAAAGCACCAAATCAACGGAGACGATAAAAATAATTAAAAACGTAATTGGGTATTTTGGTACGCCTACTCGTATTATTACTGATAGAGGTAGTTGTTTTACAAGTAAAAAGTTCAATACATTTACTCAGTCATATGGGATAAAGCATATACTTAACGCCGTATCGACGCCTCGTGCAAACGGGCAAGTTGAAAGGTCTAATAGGGCTATTTTAGCATCGATAAGTACAATGACTCATGACAAAGACCCTCAAACATGGGATGAGTATCTCCCTGATATACAACTTGGTATTAATACAACAATTCACGAGATCACAAAAAGAACTTCCGCGAATTACTGTTTGGTCGAAGACTAACAACCCCGTCACAGGGTAAATTGAGTGATGTTATTTCTGATGCCGGTGAAGGTTTAGTGGAAGGTGATATCGAAGAAGCTAGGAAAAATGCTAGCTACCTGATGCAAAAGCAAGCTAAAATAAGTAAAAGTCGTTATGATCGTAATAAGAAATTAGCAAAACAGTATAAGGAAGGGGATTTAGTTAGAATTGTAAGAGCAGTTGCATCAGGCAGCGGACAATCGAGAAAGTTAGAACCCAAACTACAAGGACCATATCGTGTCACGAAAGTATTACCAAATGATCGCTATATAGTCGAAGATACTCCAATATCGCGCAAAGGACGTCGGTATGAAGGTATTGTTGCTATCGACAAAATGTATCCATGGTTAAGTTTTAAATCCATTACAGATAGTGACAGTGAGGAAGGTAGTCGTTCTGATGCTAATGAGAATTAAGTTAACAGTAGTTAAATTAATAATAGGATGGAGACTTCTCACGGAACTTTAATATCAAATAAGAGTAACAATAGGCATTTATATTCAATTGTAAAATGTCCACATGCATTTAAGTGATAATTACCATTATAACACAAGATATGATAATTATTGTTTTGCTTATTGTGGGTATGCCGGGTACAATGTACCGCCCAATGAGAAACAATATGCAGTTGAGGAGGGTTGTGCTCTAATTACTTACTGTGGGCATGCCGGGTACAATGATGTATCGCCCAATGAGAAGCAGTAAGTGATTGGGTCATGGTGACATCTTGTGCTGCAGATTGTGGGCATGCCGGGTACAACGTACCGCCTAATGAAAAACAATAAGCACATTGAGGAAAGTGATATTTCGGACTGCAGGTTGTGAGCATGCTGGGTACAATGATGTACCGCTCAATGAAAATCAACATGTAGTTTATTAAGAAATTTATCATATAGATAACATATGATATTTAAATGATTTATCAGTAATATAATAGTGACATTACATTTTTATTTTTGTTAATAATTAATGTACGTATATAATAATAATAATAAATAAAGTTTTAATAAATAATACTTAAATAACAACAACAATAGCAGATAACATTGTTTCAATATTTATGTTAAATGTTATAAGATACTGTGTTGAGAGACCATAAGGAAAATGATTACAATTTACATTGGTAGAAGAAAAAAATAGCAAGTTTTGCTATTATTATGTTTTTTAGACCTTCACGTAATGTGCTAAAACAACGAAGGCACTCGTTGGTAGTTGGATGGCCGAGCTGTTACAAAAATATGTAATGTAACACACTAAGAAGGACGCTCTCGATGCCATCCTCAGAGAGTGAACCAGAGACAATACTTTGACAACTAACGAGAGGCTGTTGTTTTTGTGCTATGAAAAAGTAGTAACGTATTTCTTGAATACTCTTGGATTCCTATCAGTTTGTATAAATATAATTGTTAAAATACTAATACATAATATCTTCTATTCTTTATAGTTATCAGTTTTATTTAACACCAACGTAACACATATTTAATTTGATGATAAAACATTTATAGGATCGTTAGGCCGATCCTATAAATTAAAAATGCAGCTCAGCGTTTGAATTATTGCTGTATTTATTTTGTCGCTCGTAACCGATTACAGAATAATATATCTTCTTGTCAGTCAGTGACAGATGTCTTCTTTTATCTTTTTCAAGACCTGAAAGTCAGCCAGTCTATCATAAACAAAATATAATGTGGCTGAAGTAAGTAAGAACTATTTATTGTGATAAGTCGCCCCCCCCCCCCCTTCCCACGGAGAAAATTACAGCCGAGAGAAAGAAAAATAACAATTTAAAAGAAGTCTATAGATCTAAGATGTCACGGAACCTAACTCTGCGACCAGTGCGTGTAATGACTGCAGGATGTGTAGCAGGCGATGCGGTGACTACAGAGCTCTTAATGCCCGCACCATACCGGACAGGTACCCAGTCAGACATATAGGGGATTCCGTTGTGATAAGTCGCCACACATTTCTTGTAAAAACTAAGAATTTAGATCTTAACCCAGCGAATCCTAAAAAATGCCTATATATATAAAAAAATTGCCTTTCTCTAAAATCTAGGTTATTTGAAAGCGAATAATACATTTTATTTGATGATAAAAACTTTCTGGTATAATTAAGAATTTAGATTTTAACCAAGCAAGTCTAAAATGGTAAATCCAACTAATATTACCTCTGTTAATAAATAAATTGCACATAAAAAAAGAAAATAGCATTTCTCTAAAACTTAAGGTGTCTGGGCTATATACAGATCCTTGTATATCGACTGGGCACCAAGTCTCGTATTTACACGACAACAAAAGCCATAAACAAAAACACAAAGAAATAAGCAAATAAAAATGATTTATTAAAATAAATAAAAATAACAAAAAAAAATATAAAAAGCGCTTATATTTAGGATTAAATATTTTTAGTTATTTACATAATTATCCCATACATACAACACTAACTAATAACAATCTTACAAAAATATATATCATTTATATTAGGTAATAGTTACGTAGGAATCAAACTCTATCAGTGTATAATTATATACCTTGCGAATATATCGAAAAAAAAAATCCGGGTCAAGGGGCTATAAATATGACGGGATTATACTAAACTATAGCCAAATGAGCTAAACATTACATTAACTTTAATTCATTAAACTTACCTTTATAAAAACGATTGCATAATAATTACAGGTAATAGAATAATAATATAATAAACCAGTTTCATAAAGGTGTATTCACACGATTTGTGGCACGCTTACAACGTGTGGGCGTTACTTTGTAATATTAACAGAGTAGCACGGCAAAATGACGAAACTGTGCCAGAAATCACAGTGGAATCGAAGAACAGTGGTGACCATCGAGAGATCAATAATTAATCGGCAGACGCCGCTGTTATACCGGCTTGTATATAAATCTCTTCACGTTACACTTGAAGGACCTGATGTCGTAAGGAGGGAACACATTGGCCGGGAGATGATACGAAAAATACATTGAGAACGTATTCCGTCTTCCGCCTAGTATGACTTTTTTATGATTTTTAAATTTGTTTGATTCTCTACATAGAGATATCGAAATAAGTGAGATATCAATATCTCATTTCGAAGTATTGTCGAATCAGATCTCTGACCTAAAGTGATCGACTTATTGATTTCCAAATAACATCAAGCGTCGAACGATTCATGAATATATGTGTATTATTTTCCTCTTAATGTAAATATACCCGGTAATTAACGGCAAATGTTTAAAAATAAATTATTACAAGAAACGGAAAGAAAATGTAGGTATGTCACAAATTAAAATATATTTGTGGTTTTGTGGTCTAACGAAGGTCACATGATGTATTCTTGAAATACGACTATAACAAAAGATCATGTTGTTATGTTTTTAAAATGATTTATTACTAATGCGAATTTAAATATCTAATTCTAATATTTCATCAAATTTATTATACTAATAAGTAAGACGCAACTACGATCGGTGTTTTACAAAGAAAAAATACTTATCTAGGTAAAATTTAAAAGTAAAACATTGCCTAAATACAAGTTTAAACCCAAATAGTTTGCGAGAAACAAGCAGAAAACAATATATTGTTTAAACAGTTCGTATTCTCGAAATATCTGGAAAAAGTCTAGAATCAACTACAAACATCGAGTGGGCATTCGTAGGTAAGAAAAGTCATCGCGGAACACGCACACACTGAAAGCTTATCGATCCGATTATCTTAGCAAACAGTTTCTAAAAATAGATCAAGATCATTCTAGAAATTTCGACCCTTTATTTTATTGGAAATATAAGCGAGCCTTGATCCGAGGAAAACCAGTTTTATTTTCATCAACCAAGTGGTAAAAGGAAGAAATCTACAAGAGGACTGCAACAACGGAGTAGTGTCAACCACCAGAGATTGTAAGTACAACCATAGTATAGCGAACCACAGATTAGTAAGCCACAGTACAGGAGATTTCTCTGAACTACGACTGCAACAGAAAACACCTGAATAGTAAGTTTGTTGTTCCATTTATGTCGTGTCGCGTGCAAATAATTAATATACGAATGAAATAATAAGACAATTTTAGTAGGAAACCCGAAGATAATAGTATCTATGCGATTAGATCGGGTTTCAGAAACAATTTAGATTGTGATTCAGTAACTGGTTAAATTGTGATTCAGTAACAGGTTAAATTGTGCTTCAGTAATAGGTTCAATTGCGCTTTCAGTAACAAATAAGAGTGCAATCTAATGCAAGCCTGTTTAATTCTATGAACCCATAAAAATCAATAAAGCCAACAGTTGTTTTAAAATAAAAATATAAAACTTCACCGCGGGCAAGAAATAGCATTTTACATTTTTCGATATAGGGTGTGAAATTAAAGTTTTCGCATTCATACAAAAAATTTCTATAAAATTTTCATAATTTATGTCAGTAGGACCTAACACAGACATATACTAACCTAGAACTAATGGATAGGTTATTAACAATCATTTATTGAATTTGGAAGCTCAACTATATTCTACAGCCTAACTAAAGTATCCGCGCGAGTTGAATGCAGGGCTAAGGAATTCGATAGTGCTGTGACCTAATTAGAGTTCTTGCTGTCGATAAAGTTCAATGTTGTTTTAAATGAAACATCGACATCTTGGTTAAAATAATGAAAAAACAAGGTACTAATTTGAAAAATTAATTTAAAATTGTTAAAGAAATACAGTGTAAACTCTTTATAACGAAACTCAAGGGACTGAGCATTATTTGTCGTTATAGAGAGTTATCGTTATATGGAGTGGAGTTTCAATATGTGGGGTTTAACGCAAACCAACCAAGTTGGGCTCACTTCAACGTTATAGGGAGTTTATCGTTATAAAGGATAACGTTATAAAGAGTTTACACTGTAATTGAAATTTAATCATCATCAGATTCATTTTTCGCCATTACTCCGGGCTTAACTATGAATAAAAACATGTTTTTATTTTACAAGAGAATTTAATCAATAAGCGTGAGATAGTTGTCAAAGACAGCACTCACATCAGTTCATTAAGGGCGCGTGAAGCGAGGCGTGCGGACGGCGGGGGAGACGCTTCCGCCCTTCACCTCAGCCTCCGACTGCATTCAACTCGCCTGCAGTCTATAGATCTAGTTTCTACATTACTACTACTTATACCGTATAAAATACTTATAATTCGGTATAAACTCGGGGTCGGGTTTAAAAGTAAGAAATATCTTAGGACAACGTAGAACTGAATTCCCGAACAACTTTAAAATGAATATTCGCGATATTTACTGCTTTTCCGTCAGCGTCGATGTTTTACTTATTTAAAAAAAAAACAACACTCATTTTTATGTCACAATATTGTGGGGGGAAGCCCATGTAAACTTCCCCCAAATCGGTCTCTGTTTATTATTTTAGATTTTTCTCTTCTGACATCCCACTGACATAAGCGTTACTTATTATATCACTAAATCTATATCATATGTATAATTGTCTGTATATAGATACTCATGATAAAGCACTAAGTTCATGGCACTTTCTTTTCCCTAATCACACTTATCCCCCCTTCAACTCAATATAGCCAACCAGACAGAACACGAATTAAATATATATACGAAATTGTAGAAAAGACAAATTATATCCGAGTGGAGAGTTTTTTTTAGCGTTATGGTGAAAATCTCACCTGGCCTTAACTGGCGATTTGGCCCAAGATGGTAGCACGCTAAGCCTGGTGGAAGGACTAACTCTCAAATGCTGCTCCGGTACCAATTAGTACTTGGCGACAGATTTTTAACTTGAAGGTGGGAAGCCAGCCAAGCAGGCATTAGGTAAAACCTTACCACAGAGATAAAAAAAAACATGTGGTTACAAATATAGGTGGGAAAATTAATCTAAACTTTAGGTAAAAGGAGAAATCGAGTTGGAACCTTTCTAGTAAAACCATCGCCTTGTGACTAACTACATCCACCAAATTAAAAATCTATATTTTTTTTAAACCGTAAGGGCACTTTAAAATTTCGTTTCTACAATCATGTGATGCAATTTTCTAGCACATCGTCGCTTAACATCAGGCGAAGTTATAGGAGAACGTTACTCTAAAATGTTACAACAAGTAATATGGTGAAAATTTACTATTTGGAAGACTTGGCAGTATCAGATCCATATTAGAACCGATCTCTCGATTTGCAATTAATCGATATCAAAAAACAACCAATTCAATATCATTTAGACATGACATGAACTCAGGCACTACGTGTTTGAGATTTTTAAGCACTTAATTAATTCTTACATCTATTAAAATAAAATAAATCAACATAAATTAAATAAGAATTAAAATATTCATAAGTTATTGAAAATATTACTATAATATGTTTATATATAAAAAAAAAACATACTTAAAAATAATCGTTGTATATGATAATTTTCCAAAACTTCTATTTAATATAATTTAAGCTGCCGAAATAACAACTAAGTAACTATCAAGAACTTATTCAAATAGACGCCCATTGTTTGATGTATAATGCCGCGTAGAGAATTACGAACGAACAGAAACGAGTACGTGCGAACGATTTTGTGTAAATAAACGAATGCACAAAATTGCTTTCGCCTGTGCTCCACCATCTGTCGGTACATCAAAGAAAAATAGAAAATCAAAGAACGAATTCTTATTCACTGACGACGCTTTGGGACCGAATGTGCCATTAAAACGGTGCTATGGGCAAGTCCAACTATAAAATATTACAAATATTATTAATTATAAAGGAAATAATCATTTGTAGTACCTTAAGTTATCAGATTGTATATAAATTTTCTAATTTCATAAGTCAGCTTTTGTTTTTGTGGACACAACAGCGAAGATGAACCAGCGTGCGTTGTTCTTCGGCAAATCCCACCTGTTTCCTCTCGCTGTTTCCGGCATTAGAGTGATACAATTTTGTCAACTAAATATGGTGCGAGCCAGTCAGGTGTCTAGCATTAAGTTACAATGAGTGCACGAGAAAGAGATGCAACTATGCAACTACAAATCCAGAACAGTCAACCGATACATTATTCTTGAGCGGCAACTTACATGTGACCCATTAGTTAGATGTTTTATCAAAATAATTATTGACTATTATTAAGAATCCATTAGGAATTGTTGTCGATGCAAACGCCTACATGAAAATAGTTGTAACATTAAATATAGGTGCTTTATAGTATGTTTTTACATATTTCAAATACGATTAATTAATGTTGCCAATACATTTAGGGAAGAAAAAAATGAAACGTATGATCGTGTTCGAAAACTTTCAAAATATCTCATACTAGAGACAATTAAAGCATACAACTGTTGGCAAGTTCGAAAAAATTCTGACAAAAAGAAAGTACATCGAAATTAACAACACGGTTTGAGTCGTTGCTATCGATTTCTCTTCCTACATTATTTGTGACGATAAATAAATACTCGAAAGAATAGAAATAGTGATTAGTGACGTCACACAATCAATATTCAAAACGAACCTTCGAGAATATGCTGCCATTTATACAACCAAATCATCACACTGTGTCGACGTAGAATCGTTTAAACGAAAAGAAAAAAATCTAACGTTACTTAGAGAAAATAAAAATCGATATCAATCGATTTACGAGTAATAATCGATACTGGCAATGCGTATCCGTTATGATCGATATCGCAAGTTTAGATCTGGTACCAGGGAGACCTTCGGACCCAACGGAGCCTGTATCCGCCTTGCTCCGTACGGATCTTGATAGACGCGCCCTCGGCCGCTTTCACAGTTTCTTTCACCTGAAACAAGAAAATGGTCATTTTTCTGTGGTTCTACATAGGTTTTGACGTTTGACCTCAATCTGGGATGAAATTATTAATAGAGTAATGGATCGATCTCGCTTGCAGTGGAAATGAGAAGCGTGTATAGTATAGCAATACAAACAGGTAAATAAATAAGCAGATCATGTGATTTAAAGACCCTTGATTTTTTTATGGGATTATAAGAAGGGAATGTCTGAGGTCAAGCAGCAAATATCGAAAATCTACAAATTAACCTGAAAGCTTCACCAATGACACAGAGGAGCCAGTATGGGGAAAATTGGACTTCTCGTATTGACGCTGCTATACGAAACCGAGTATTCCATAAATAATGCCAAAAAGTAAGTTTTCGAAAAGTGATTTATTAGCTTCATACGTATGTTACTATGTATGTATGTGTAACGGAAACTTTGAACATGATTTTTTCCTAACGTTGGATTAACTCGAAATTTGGCATAGGTACTTATCAAGGACCGATGACAATTCAATATTTCAAACAATTTAACCCATCATCCTTATTAGGATGATCAGGTTTAGTGATTTTTTTTTTAAATATACGCGGTTGTTTTGAAAACCGCCATACAATTTAGTAAAGTTTCGCCAACACCTTTACCCACGAGTCCATTTTTTTACACACCCACACACAAACTAAATCACTTACACTTTGCATCAAATTTTGCGCGTTGCCGACCAACATCTCCGTAGCCTCCTGGTCTTCTTCACTTCCTGTAAATCCACAAATAATATTGTCATATACCTTTCATTTGAAAACAAACCCTTACTATGCTCTCTTAAAGTTTGTTTCTCCTAATATACAGCTTGCTAATTGCCCAATAAATTTAAAACCAAAACCAGGACCCCAAAAGTGTTGACATCCGAGTTGATAAAACAATTATTAGGACAAAAAATCGCAATTTTGAAACTTTGGATAAAAAAAATCCTTTATAAGTTTAGCGTTTGGATAATGAAGTAGCTTTTTTTCCTAACGATTAATATGCCATGCAAATTAATTTATAATGTTCAACAATTTTTTTTTTTGCGAAATACCCTATTATGGCGTATTTGTATAGGAGATAAATATACGGTATCGCTGACTTTTTTTTAGATAAACAAATGGTCAATATTTTTGTAGAACAATATATTTACGTATCAATAACTATTACGTTAGCTCACGCGGATAAATCAGTTCGCGAGGGCTTTGACTTCCGTCTTACGTAACAACAATCTATGTTTAAGGCTAGCTGGGAATTTTAGCCTAATGTTATTATAGCCTATTATACTATTCCCCGTGAGTCTGGCTAAACTTTAAAAAAAAAAATCGAATCTGACTGGAAGTTCCAGAGATTAGCGTGTTTAAACAAACAAACAAACAAAAAACTTTTCTGCTTCATTAAGTATAGATAAGTATGTATATATATTATTTTTTCACTAAATACGAAGCATATAATAAAGTTTTAATTTTTATGTAATTACGTAAATTTACATTACTTAAAAATAACATAAGTACTTATATTTTTTTCATCGCACGCCTTAAATGATATAACCATAGACAGAATAATGGTGGCAAATGTAGTAATTAAGATTTATTACCTTTATAATCCGGCATGCCAACTGTTAAACAAGCAAGAAGCAGAATAGAAGCTTTTGATAAAAGTAAAGCTAAAATAAACATTATGACACCGCAGTAAATCCCTTACGGAATAAGCAGAATTAGGTACAATGGCAAAGAATCGCAATAACTTTACGAGCGAGAATGGCGGTCAATTTCATTTTCTGTTAAGAAGAATATTTTTAACAAAATTTCGAGTGATATTTCCTGAAAAATAAGTCATAATGAAGAATAATCAACCTATGTTATTTTTGTTTTATATTAACAAGGCAGAGCGGGTTAAAAAAGCAAGGAAAAAATGCTACACGAATATAGTATACCTTGCGCTCCGAGCATTGTCGCTTTGACGGTCGAAAGGATCTTCAACTGAGTCCCAATAGTGGGTATTCTCTCGCAAACCTGCAGCAGGTTCTGGAAATAAAACGATTCGATAGAAGACGTCCCATAACTTAATAAGTATGTAGTTAAAATTAAGTAATAAAACACTTACAGTTCTGATTCTCTTGTCAGTGCATTCGAGTGCGAGTTTCTTCGCGAGGCGCGTCACTTCCTCGGAGGCCTCCGCGATGGCCTTCGCCGTTGCGATCAGCTCCCTCTTGCTTCCTAACGCGCAAGAAAACATAAATAAAATATAAAAAATCTAACGTTGAGTGTATGCAAAAAAACAAATATCGATATTACAAATCGATTTCGAGTAATAAACGATAATCGATACTTTGAAACGACTGTTGCTTATTCGATAACGATTGACCACACATACTCGATTTGAAATTAACGAATGCTGATCGATTGTTTGATAACCAGTTGAGTTGTAGGGCGGGTAATGCGGGGTGCAAGCCTGAATTCACTCTCGGCATCGTGATAGTGTTGTACGATACGTTCAATTGAAATGACGCTCCGCGGCTCACTGCTGTTTTCTCCGGCATATGCCGGCGGGACACTCGCTGTAGTCGTCGACATAGAGTGTAGGAGCATTTAGAACGCAGGATTCATCATGATGCAATTACGACAGGGTGATAAAGAAGCCTTAAGTAAGTATTATAAAGAAATATAGAAGAAAGAAATTATAAAGTATTGTATCTTATTCTAGAAGGTTCTAGTGTATTCTCGTATACTACACAATAGGTGAATCTGTTAAATAGGTGAAAGTTAGAGTTAGGAAAGAGTATTTTACAGATTTACACGGGCTTATTTTCCGCAACTCGACGTCCACATGCGCCTATTATCCGTGATATACGAAGGTGTGTTAAATTATGAAATATGTAAAGTAAGAAGTCACTTACCGCTTAGATTAATAGCGACCTCTGTCCGCGAGCGAGCGAAATGCATATATACAAATGAGTACACAAAACAATAAACGCTATTTATGACCAGTTCAATAACGAGACATCGTCATCGCTACGGTTAGCAAAAGAAAAGAACTTGGTGAATCCCCGTATAACCTTAATCAATAATTTCACTAAAATATTAAATCAAATTACATTATTATGACAATGTCCCGTTATATTGAACTACATAAGCTTATTGCTTACATACCTCGTGCATTTGGTCTGATATGTAGCTTGTATTCATATTTTTAAATAAATTTAATAATGCTAGCATGAATGGTGCTGTACATCGATATATGCAAAAGCACCAACGATTTAATATAACGTATATTTAAAATAAACACATTGTTGAATATTATATCATATCTACGTAAGACTAGCGATACAAGATAAAATATTATACTATGTTCATCCTAAGAACGTTTGCATAACATATCCATAGAACGTAAATGTTACGTAGTGCATATGACATGACCTAAAATATGCATTTCGTCTATCAATTACCATTAAAAAAAAATTGATACAGAATTTTTTTTAAACATTTTGCACTACAAAATATTAAATTATTTCCTCTATACTGATTTTCTGTGTATTTTTGTTTTTTTTTTTTTCTTACTACGAGCAGCGATACTTTCTATGTCACTTAAAACTAGAGTAGACATAAATAATAAAACCAAGGAGGCGAAAATTAATAGTATTAGGTCCTTAGATATGAAATTAGCGTTTTGTCGTACTGACCACTTTGATCTGAAATATCTCCTCTTTGGTTAACAATTCCAAATTCAAATTTATAAATTAATTTAGCTGATACATTTGAGTTTTAAAAACAGTCACTCATTTGTGATGAAAAGTGGATACTTTACGATAATTGGAAGCGCTCGTCGCAATGGCTGAACCCTGGAGACCCAGCCAAATCCTGCCCTAAACGAAAATTGACTCAGAAAAAATTACTTATAAGTGTTTGGTGGACTAACGCCGGTGTCGTTCCCTACAGCTTTCTAAAATCTGGCCAAACGATTACGGCAGATATCTATTGTCAGCAACTGCAAACCGTGAAGGAAGAACTAGCTGCTAAACAACCGAGATTGGTCAATCGCTGTAGGCCACTGCTGCTTCACGACAACTCAAGACCACACACTGCACATAAAACAACCACTAAGTTAGATGAGCGACATCCACCGTACTCCCCGGACCTTGTTCCAACAGATTAACATTTTTTCCGGAATTTGGACAACTTCTTACAAGGAAAAAATTCAACGCCGATGCAGCAGTCCAAACCGTTTTCAAAGAGTTTATTGATTCTCGCCCCCATGGTTTTTTTAGTAAAGGGATCAATGAACTACCTATGAGATGGCAAAAGTGCATAGATAACAACGGTGCATACTTTGATTGATAAAATATATTTAACAAAAAAAAAATTACTTTAGATTCCTCCCGTACAAAACGCCAATTTCGTGTGCAAGGACCTAATATTAATCGTACGAACCGAAAATAAATCCAATTCATCAAACGCCGTTGTATATTTCATTTATTAGTTTCTTTCTTATTCTTGAATAAAAAAAATTGTATTATTAAATTTTTTTGTATTGTTTTTTTTTTGTTCTAAGTTTTTTTTTTGGCGTCAGGCATTCAATAATTCAAATGTTCCGGTCTCAATTATTGTTATAGTTTATTTTGTTATTTCATTTACACAGCTTGCACAACCCTTTAATTGATTTAAAACATTATAGTATAATCGATATTTAGCTCTAGAGAGAAAAAAATAATTTCGAATTTAAGTTACACTCTACATCTTCACCATCATGCGGGAGTTCTCTACGACTTATCTTTGTCGTACCGTAAAGCTGTGGAACCACCTCCCGGCCAGTGTGTTTCTCCTTACGACATCGGGTTCTTCTAGAGTAACGTGAAGAGATATTTGTCGCGTCGCCGTTGTGTTTGGATTGTACTGTGCTTATCATTAGAGACAGTAGTACCCTTAATGTGCCGAGCTATTATATATAAAAAATCACTAAAATAAACATATGACATGTGTCATGCAAGCCTTCTTACGATGAACAAAATATAATTTTCTCTTTATCAAATTAGTTCTGTAAGTATTGGAATTCAGTTGAAGGAAAAAATATCCTTGCTTGCTGTTGTAATAATTGAAATGTGTCGACGCCTACTAGGCATGGCCGCGTAACGAATCCACGCTTTGATTGGTCCAAAACGAACACGTCATAATATCTGAGGACGTGCATTGGTCGAAAGAGAGCTGCTCGGCGCCAAGGCACGAAGCGGCGCAGACATTACGCTTTATCGATAAAAGTTCAAAGTTATTTTTTTTAATAAATGCAATTATTACAAGCAAAAGCTAGGTTAATTGATAGAATGAAAAGGCATTAATCTCGTTCATACCTTTAGAATCGGAACGGACGAGTTCGGAGAGTCTCGCCATGAGGATTGCCATGCGTTTAGCCGCTGCGATGATGTCGTTGTCCTTCGAGGACCATTCACGGACAGCTTTGTGGAGATTGTGGGCCGCGACCTGCGAGAGTCAGACAATGTTACTTTGTGAACAATACAGCTGCTAATTATTATTTTCTATATGGCTTTAGGTTTCCTGTCCACCGAAGCGAAGCTGTCGAATTTTAGACCAATAGAATTGCATTTCTAGATTTTTATTCAATTTTATTGTGGAAAATTGCACAAATCCACTCTGCTTCAGTGGACAGGCGACCTTAGCGTTTAAAGCTATAGTAAGCGCGCGAATTTAATGCAGTTTTAAGAAATTCGATAGCGCTGTGACCTAATTAGAATGATTGCTGTCGATATAATGAAGATCGAACTTTTAAATATTGGTTAATAGAATTATAAAGCATTATATAAACGATGCGATAAAAGAAGATTTGATCCACTACCGTTTCCATAGGTCATTTTTTCTTTTTATCAAAACTCCATATAATTTCAAAATAAAAATTAAAGAAATAAATTAAGAAAACTATGAAAATGGATCGTTCCAACTTGAAAATTGCTATCAATGATATCAAAATTCATTTAACTTTCTACATTGCTGATGACACGTTTCAATCGCTGGACTCTACAACAAGTACTAACCAGTAAATTCAAACAGTCACCAAAAAAAAAAAAAAAATAATATGTACTCACCAGTATAGGTTGACTCGGATGGGGCTGCCTCCTGAAGATGTCCTCGCCCTCGTCATCTGTGTCCGCGGGGGGCGGTGGGCGCGGCGGGGGAGCGGCACCAGTAGGCACGGGCGCGGGGGGAGGCGGGCGGGGCGGGGCCAGCTGTTCCGAGAGGTGCATCCGCGAGAGAGCTTCGGGGAGCGCGGGCGGCGGCGGAGGAGGGGCGTAGTGCCGACCGAGAGCCGATTCCACCTCGCTCGCACAGTTTATTATCTATAACAACCACGTGTAAAATAATTACAGTGGAAAGGGACAAAACATTTTCGACCACAAACTTCTTTAAGGAACGCCATTCGAGCGTAACGTCAACGAAGCCGCGCAGGGAGTTTTAGGCAACGAAAAGTGCATGTTCCAATTCATAATTTAAAATCCTCTTCGCTTCCACAGCAATCAAATTATATCATACATCAATATTACATAATATATACTACATGACGGATTAAGATCTCATTGCAATCTATGAGTTATTGTGAGAAAAAGTGAAAACAAATGACCAATAACAATACAGGTTTCATCAGCATAAACATACCGCGTTATCATTGGCTAATATGGGAACTAAAAAACGTACATCGAAGGTAAAAACATTTTAATAGTGTACCTCAGCGTTAGCGCTGCGCCAGGCAGGCGCGTGTTGAAGGTCGCCCAACGCTACCGACTTCGCGTGGCGTACGGCGGGCGGGATTGCGGCCTGAAGGCGCTGGTGGGCGGCAGATAATGCTGACGCGAACTCAGAGTCCTCGGTGTTATCGCGCTCCGACCCGCCCACTAGCAGCACACGGTTTGCGAGCCTAAGGAAAATTAACTTATTTTGATAACCGGTGATTTTGATGTGGTTTTTTGATAAGAGGTAACTTTGATAAGTGGTAATTTAATAAGAGAAAAATTTGATAAGTGATAGTATGTAGAAGGTTTGTGCGAACGCACACCATTTATATTTGTATTTGTATTTATATTTGTCGCAAAGCACTAACGCTCGCGAATTACTGCAATATATTCCAATGAACCAGTATACGACTATGGATGGGACAGTAACGATAACTATAGAAAATATTGTATTTATTGGAGTTAACTCCTTTAGAAGTGATTTTCATATAAGGTCCCCGGTATGGAAATTTTATGAGGAGTGAAATTTATAAAAAGCGTTAACAAAAAGCGTAACGTTTTTCAGCACAGCATACCTTGCGCACCTTTCACTTTTAAATCATGTACATATCTGTACATATACATCATTTTCCTTAGAAGAATATAAGCCGTATAGCGTTCAGAGCTGGCCGGATGAAGGATTTTTGATGTCAAGTCGACTACATGATCTTCAAACTTTTTTAACCTGTATGATCAATCGCATCTTTATATACCCTCAAGATTTACACAAGCATTTTCAGATATTTCAAACTCCTAGAAAAAAAACTGCAAATAAAAATTTGGGAAAAGTTTAATTGACATACCTGGCAATAGCGGAAGTGTTGTCGACCATCTTCTGCGAGTCGTTGTTCCTTATAGCGTCCTCGCAGAGGTACGTGTGCTTCTGCATCAGCTCGCCTTTCAATACAAAACCACTATTTTAAATATTTTATATTGCGGGATGGTAGGGCTGTTTTACCCGGCTGGGTCGCGACCTCCACCATTCATGTGGTAAAAAGTCCGTCATAGTGACTCGCTTTTGCGTGTCGCTTTTCTGGATCAGCCTGTGCATTTCCAGTAAAATTTATACAGGCTGGCATCACAGCGGTGACCGTTGATGGATTGTTGACCTCTCGGTGGTCGCCGCTGTGTTTAGATTCTACTGTTTCTACCATCACGGACTTTACCGTCAATTTGCCGCGCAACTATAAAAATAAATAATAAATATTATTATTATTATTAAATAGAAGGGACAGTTTAAAACGAAATTACATAAAACCATAAAATTGTTTAACCGGCAACTTTTTTTTTAAACCCAATGGAGGAAACTGGCTCTCGAGAGCAGCTACCGGAACACGCTGTAGTGTCTGTGAGTGAAAGAGAAGGAGCGGCGAAACTGAGTGGGCATGCGCGTCTAAGAGCTGACAATAGAGTAAGATACACTACACACTCCTATTGGTGTTTGAAGACAAATTTTCCACTTGAAAATACCCTACCACCGTGCTATGGTTTCCTCATGATATCAGTTAGTTTGTAGCCCAGTACAGGATCTAAAATTTTTGAGGAGAAAATAAATTAGGCGCGAGATGTAAGTAAAATGTCATTTGATTAAAACCACAAGCTATGTAGGTACACCGTACATATAATAGTTGCGGAGAGATATAAAAGTGCGCGTGCATTCGCCGTCAGACTCGGTAGCGGACTGGCGCTTGTGACAGAGCGATCGCGACTTGGCTCAGAGCTCGCATCCCTTACGGCGACGTTATAACAATAAATATAAGTAAATAGTTACCAGCGGTACGCACAAAGTCGAGAGGGTCCACCGCTTGATCGCAGAGGTCCCGCACGCGAAGCACGGCATCCGCGTACTGAGACCGCAAGTTGTTAAAATGCTCCTCGGCCACCTGCATTGATCATTAAGTATTATATCACACCAGAATGATCACAAACATCAAGCCAGGACATTCCAAGTTAGCTGCACATATAGGTGCTCTAACCCTAACGACTAACAAACAAGAAGGTAGGGCTCCAATCACGCCGGACAATAACTTGAAAATACCACCACGCCTGTGTTCCCCGAAGAGTTAGGCAGAGGTGTACTAATGTACACCCACAATTCACTGAGTATTTTTTTAGGTCCTGTGTAATAGGAAAAACCCAATAACACTTTGCTCGACCTGGGATTCGAACCCAGGACCTCGCTTATAGCAGTCGCGCTAACGAGGCAGTCACTACACATTACATTACCACATTATTATTAAAATACCACTACATTAGGGTAAAATCGAACTTCTACCCTGGACTTCCTTATTTTTCCATTTGAACGGCTTGACCTTTTATTTGGTTTTATTTGTTTGCTAATCCGTTAGTCTTATTTTATCTGGGCGCAAAAAACTGGTCTGGAAGCTCCCCGGACGCCTTTCAAATTAGGACAAACCAAGGCAAACCCGAGCGGGTGGTAGTTTTAACAGAGGGGATAGACGGAGCACTTGTACTTGAATGGTTAAATTTACCAAATGCTTTTGCTGTGTTTCGATAAATCCTGCTCAATCGATAAGACTCTTTTTCTAGACTTTTTCTTCTAGAAAAGTACATAAAACTTGGGAACTTGAGCCACTTTTCAATATACAAGCAATCAATTTGGCGGACAAGTTCAAGAATCATGTAACGCATGTTTTATTGTCGAAAGGGAATATTAGGGCAGATCAATACGTGAATGATAGTGATGTCTAAAAATAATTCCCTCTCTGCACATCCGCTAAAAATTATTCCAACGGAAATATAAATGTAAAAAGTTGCCAAGATTAGTAGAAACGACGTTTGCGGTTGTCATTGATAAAATAGCTGAGATCTGACAGGTGCCAAGTTCCATATCTGTTCTTTACATTATATCTACCTTCTTAGGGTCTAAATTAAATAAAGTAATTCTGATTTTGAAAAGTTCGTCATTGACCGATAAAATACCTTACTGTCTGGATAATAGAGACGTATTTTGCCAGCTGCTATCAGTTGAGGCGACAACTTCTCCACCTGAGAAACAAAACATAATTTCGATAATCGATTCCAAATTATTTATCCGTTACTAATGAAAACCATAATGGATCTGTGGCGACAATGTTGTTTACGCAGTATTCGGAAAAGGGTTCGCCGACGCGCCACATACGTCCACCGGAGTTTTTGCGGTAGTTTTAGTCCGGCAACACAGGGACGCAATCGCACCGCGTAGCTAGATTTAAAATCGTTCTTTTTTCGTTAGAAAGACGATACCTGAAGGGTGGTCTCAATTTAATTTCATCGGCATTGGATCTTCGAATTCGAAGATACACCAGGGAACTCCCCAAAAATATTGAAATAGGTTTTCTTTCTTGTCAAAAATTGTCTTGTTAGTAGTAGTAACGTCAGACAAAACGGTGGTGAAATTAGAGCATATAAAAAAATTCTAAAAATGAGCACATACAACTCGCTAGGCATGAAAGAAGTGAAACTAAAACACTCAAAACTTTAAATTAATCAAAAACACTCATTGTCTCTGTCCAGGCGGTTTTTATAAATTCATATGTGGGTAAATCGCAATACCGGGGTCGGCGGCTAGGTGTGACATTTTTTTATGACAACCGACATTTAAACCTAATTACGGTTCGAGAGCGGACGACGCAGTGTGTTTTTTTATTGGTTTAACATTACAATCGTGTGGAAATAAAGAACAAAACCTTAGAATTTAACTTTAGTACGTGTGTGTGGCAGTATAGCGGTGCGGTTTGCTCCATATGGTTCTATGAAAACACCTGGATTGGAGTAACCAAGCCATCCTGGTTTGATTTGGTTTTTTAGAGATTCGCGGTAACAGTCTCTTTCTAATACTTTACTTGCATTTGTAGCTTGATTTCACGCGTGCGTAAACTTATCTTACATAATCGTGTTTATTTATCTTGCTCAGTTTCATTACTTTTCTCTCTTTGGTCAAATAATAGTAACTTCAAAGGATTTTGTCAGAAACGTTGCATTGCAAAAACGTTAGAAAACTTATACTTTTACTGTATTTGCGCTGCTAATGATTGTCTCTTGATTTATTACTTTATAGAAAAGTTCTTTCTTTTTTCCCTCTAGCATCATAAACGTTACAGTAAAATTCGAACTTGGGATTTCAATTCAATCATACTTTCATCTTTTCATCTCGATTTTCGTCTTTTCAGTATCAGAAACGTTGCATTAAAATTTGACCTTGGAATTTCAAACTCATTAAGTTACAAACAAAAAAACAGTAGTGTGTCTGTCTGTCAGCTCCGACGCACGACTGGGCTTTACTCCTTAAGTAGTGTGACTGTCATGAAATAAATATAAAATAATAATAACAGACATCGCGCCATCTATCAGCAAACACAATAAAGATTAAACAGAACTATACTTATATTTGAAGTAATCAAAAGAGTAAAAAACGAGTTTCACTCCGGGAGTGCCGACAGAAGTGAAAACTTAGTTATTGGGTTATGAATTGCATTTTATTTATTCATTATTAGAAACTTTAAAATACATTTAATATTCTTTTATGAAAGACGCGTTCGCGGTCTGCTATATGTACATGCATATATGCACGCACTATAGCTGCGTCTCGTAACGGTGTTCCGAGTCCAGAGATTTTATCTTATCTAAAAATACGGGTACTGCGCTAAAAGAAGTTTTCAACTTCAATAATACTTAGATTATTATTATTAGTTATTAGATGGCGTAGAAATCTGATAATTGTTACGGAGTAATGACCTTTTGGCAGTAAACATAACACTTCTAAGTTAACGCTTTTATAAACTTCAGTCTTCATAAAATTTCCATGAGGATGACGTACCGAGGTCTTATATAAAAATCACTTGTTAAGAAGAAAACTCCAAAAAAGCTTATACAAGTCTACGATTTGTCTTTACCTGGTGTGCGTTGTGGAGCAGTTGGTCCGCGAGACGCTTGTTGTGTCCCGCACCGATGGCTACCAGCGCCGCCGCCCCCGCGGCCCTCGAGCTGAAGTTCTGCAGCGCTGCGGCGCGTTCCTCGAATCTCGCCTCACGTCCTACCTGACCTGTATCCACCTCATCTTTATCATCTAATACATACATGAATCTAGAACACTTTTTAATATCCGATTCACCAAAATGTAATAATTGTTATTTAGTCGGGCGTACGGTATTCTAACGTGTGTTATTGGTTCATCTGTTAATATTTCATCTTTCTATTGAGAATGATGTCTATCGTTTTTATCAGAAGATGACATGTTGAAAATGGCGATTTCAATTAAGCTTTATGTTTCTGAGGAAACAGTATAAAACACAAGACAATTATTTAAAAAAAAAAAAAAAAACAAAATCAATTTTAATGATTTTGAAGAGTTCCCTGGTATATCTTCAAAATTGAAGGTCCAATGCCAATGAAACTAAAATGGGACCACCCTTGAGGTATCCCCTATCCAACAAAAAAAAAGAATCATCCAAATCAGTTCATAAACAAACTAGTTAGGGCTGAACATACAAAAAAAAATATATTCGAATTGAGTACATAACGTGCGTCTTTTGTTGAAGTCAGTTAAAATAAATTTAGATTTAAAACTACTAAATGGCTGTACTACATTCATAGAACGCCTAGTTTCGTTTTAAAACTAGAGAAATCGATCAGACAGAGGTATTTATCCAAAAAAAAAATTCCCCCCTAGGGTAATAGACAACATCTCACGACATCTAACCAGATAAATTTATATTTGTTTTTTTTGGCGGGATTTCAAACTGTCTTTCAGTGGTTTTTGTTTTTTTATTCATAAATTGTTGTTCTTTGAAAGCTTGGTTATTGTGCACAAGTGAAGTACATTGAAAATAATAATATGGACTACGAACGCCCATGGCTGAGATGCAACAAAAACTCCCTAGAAAGTTCTAGCAAGGGAGCCACCATCTTGTTAGGATACTGAAATTGGTAATGGTAAATGTCAGTAACGGTGTTCAATAAATAAAACTATTTGCCAAGTTAGGAAGAAGAAGAGATTAATAATTTTGTATTCCTCGATAACATTCCCTATCACAAGCGTTCACATTTCCTCACGAAGATTTCATTTTTATCGATATTCAATAGACGTTTTTTTTTTACAAATTCATACCCAGCTTTTTAACCGACTTGAACCGATTTGAATGATTCTTTTTTTTTTTTTTTTTTGGTTACGGGATACCTTTACAGTGGTCCCATTTTAATTTCATTGGCATTTTGGACCTCCACTTCGAAGATACACAAGGTAACTCTTCGAAAACATTGTAGTTGGTTTTCATTTTTCTTAAAAGTCGTCTTATTAATTCTAAACTAAGCGAAGCTTGTATTATGGTAACCAAACAGCTGATGTATATACATATATAGATATTTAACACCCAGACACACAACTGACAATAAAATTATGACCATCACACAAAATAGTACCACTATCACTCTGCCACGAAGCCTGTTAAAACTATCGAATATCGATACGTATCCACAAGTACATATTATATAGTAAAATAAAGGTAGTGTCAGACCGATGGGAGCGTTAACGGCGTCGGTGAAGTGTCTGAGGGGTGCGGCTACGTCGATGAATTCCTCGACGACTCTGTTGACGACGGCTCGGTCTGCGGCACGCTTCAGCTCGTGCAGACGCTCCGTCACATCCCTTATAACAAATACCACACGATCAGCTTCCGACTATGCCAGCGAGTTCCCTAAACTTTTTTATCCCACCCCCTGCTTATAGAGACTTCAACTCGTCTTTGCGCGAGTACTAATAAACATGCAGTTTTTATTTGCATGACAGTGACGCAGTAACAAGGAACATAATATACTCACCGTACGGCGAGAAGAATATCTAACTTCAAACAAAAATTTGTAAAAAAAGCTCCATATATTGAATTAAACCAAGAATCACAGTCAGAGGACAGCCCTAGTCCGTGTTTATCTACCGAGCAGCAATAGGTAATTATTTCAAGAACACTGTCGAAACTAAATACTGTTTACTTTAGTGTACTGTAGTGACGTAATGTCGTGCTACCTCGTCTCCGCCAACGTCTCTCACCTGGGACGGTCGCGCACGAACTTGTCGATCTATAGCAACATTGCTGGCTACAGACTTATTATAAAGCAGTAACAAGAAATTCATACCGTGTGATTGCTCGTGCTTCTTCGCTGTCACCCTTGCCGGTGGCGCACAAATCGGCCAGCTTGTCAGACAGCCGTTGCACTTCGGAGCAGAGCTGGAGAACCTCCGCCTTCTCACGACCATGAAGCCCGTCGGCGATCTAAAAAAATATATATGAAAAATACATTGAGTTTTATGATAATCTAGATAAACTATGTAGTATTGAAATGTGTATTTTCCCTATATCAAGGCTGTATTGAAAAGTGAAATACTAATTTCGTACAAGCAGATTCAATTTAAATATACATTATATCTAAACAAATAACTGCCTCATTAGCGTAGTGTTTCTAAGCGTGACTACGATGCTCGGCGTCCTGAGTTTGATTCCCAGGCCGAGCAAAGAGTATTTGTAGCTTTTTATAAAATTCTCAGTACCAGCTCGAAGTTTGGCTTTATGCCCGATGAACGGCAATATGCTCGCCCCCTATTACATATAGTACATTAGTACACCTCTGCCTAACCCTTCAGTTATACAGGCTGGATGGTATGTTATTTTATGTCTAAATTGTGCGTTTTTTTTTTTTAATATATAAGTAAAGCTGCTAAGTGCGAGTGCGTAGTCAATATCGAAAATATCGTAGTAACAAAAACAAATTTTAAGTTTTCCAGACGTGAGAATATAGATGGCGTTAAAACAAATTTACAGATAATTTATAAAATCAGGCCGTCACGGGACGCCTGGCAGATGTCAAAGATCGAAATTATTTTGTACCTACAGATAATATGCATAAAAGTATCGTTTCTGAGAGAAATAAATAATATTCAGATTTTATTGAAATAAAAGATGAACGTTTATATATAAGCGCATGGCGACGGGTTGCCACACCTTAGGGCGCGTTCAAGTATTACGTAACGCAATTTTTGAAGGTTTTTGACCCTCGCTCCGCCCCATGTAACGCACCAGATCTTTTATAGGCCAAGAACAGCTGATGATGCAAATCTCCCCGTTTTGAGGACATTACAGTATGAACTTATTTTAACAACACTGACTACACCAATGTGCTTCTGCGTATACACTTACGAATACTGAAAACGATAACAACATAAAATGGCGTACAATACAGTCGAGGGATTCCCCGTAAAACATAAACGAAAAAGGTTGCGAACTTAGGAGATTTTAATTGCCTAGTTTTTATTTAAGTAGTAGCACAACGTAACGTTTACGTACGTTTAATTATTCGTCACGTAATACTTAAACGCCCCCTTATTAGATGTTTCATACCATCAAATAGCGTGGCGACGCATGATGTGGTGACGCGTCGCCACGCCAACAGTCGTTCTAAACCCCCGCAATAGATGTTTTACATCAAAAATCAAACATTCAAGACTCGTACAGCCAGCTAAGAATGTAATATAAAAATTTTACTAAAATATGGCGTTTAAACCAAATCTGATGGTCTCGTAACGTCTTGTACATTCAACATTACCCCAAAAGCGGTAAACCAAGAGTACCATATCTAAGTATTAAGTGTGCTTCGAAAAACGTCAAATTTGGGAAGCGCCATAGTAGCAATAACGTAAATTTTAAAGATAGCGCCAAAAGATACAAATATTTACTACCCACTTTTAATTACTCACTTCACAAATTTGTCCCATGATTGTTTTCAGTTTTACAACTGCAGACATTTTGCAAATTTAGAAAGATTTTTATCAAATGGAATTTCCAAAACCTTGTCCAATGGCTATAATTAACTTACCCTCTGCCCCTGCGAGACGATGCTGTTGATCGCCTTCTGACCTTCCATCCTGGTGACGGCATCAGAAGCGGGATGTAGCAACCACTTGTGAGCTGTTTCTAATCTAAAATGAAAACAACTTATACTGAATAAACAATCAACGAGAACATTTTTCAAGCATTCCGGTTTCCTCGAGAGGTTTCACTCCACCCTCAGGCGATGGTGTTACCAAATTCAAAGTAGTAAATGTAAGCAAATTCCAGAAAATACGTTGCCATGGCTCGAACCTGCGTACATTGAATCGATATTCTCCTGTGTAAACTAAGCTTTTGACAAGCGAAAATGGTGTCAGTCTATACAGTTACCTGGCCTGCATAGTCTTCCCCCCTTGCTTCTCTGCAGTCTTGACACCCTCGTTCACGATGGCGTCCACCTCATTCAGCTGAGACCGTAAATCCGAAGCCAGATTGAAAGCCTGGTGGATGTTCCAAAAGATTATTTATTTGACGGTGTACAACCAGCAATCAAGTGAGGTGGTAGCGACCACCATGCGTGCTAATAAGTTCGTCGCAGTGACTTTTTTGTTTTGCCACCTTTCGGTATCAGCCAGTGACGACACGCCTGTATCCCTGAAGGGTTAGGCAGAGGTGTACTAATGTATACCCACAGTTCGCCGAGTATGTTTTTACGTTCCACGTTATTACCTACTAGGCGAGCCTATTGCCATTAATCGGGCACGAAACCAAACTCCGAGCTGTTATTAAGAATTTCATAGAGAAACCCAATAACACTTTGCTCGACCTGGGAATCGAACCCAAGGTCTCGAGCATAAGTCTCACTTATGACCACTAGGCTGATGTGGCAGTTACTGATCCTCTTAAAAAACCACTTTGTTACTTTTTTATGAGTTATTTTATACGAAAAAGGTGGCAAACAAGCATACGGCCCGCCTGATGATAAGCGGCTACCGTAGCCTATGGATGCATGTAATACCAAAGTTATCACTAGCACGTTGCCAACTTTGAACCCCTCTTTCTCAAGGAGCTCTAGAAACCCTACTCACGGCAGGAGCACACCACAAGATTATTTGGCTGAGATCTTCTGTAGTGCGGAGGTGTTCCACCAGTCGGAACGCCACAAGTAGAGAGAAATCTACAAAGATTTTTTCTGATTTCTCTCTTAAAAAAACTACTAATATAAAAAGAACTCCTTGGGGTAGAAGAGTAAAGGTCGGAGAAGCTCTAGTTATATCCATGGAAACTCTACGCGTATTTCATAATAAGAAAATATCAGACAGATATCCCCTGCATCATGTAAGGTTATTTTATACATTTTACTCACCTTAGCCTCTCTTCCGTGTCCATACTGCCTCTCGTCGCAGAGCTGGTCAGCGTTCATGCCACCAGACCTTCGACCATTCAAACAATAAGACGTATAAGAGATAGGCATATGCTATCACGTACTTTTCTTCAGATACATTAAGGACTAATATTTTTGTAGAACATTGTATTTATGTATCATTAACCATTATACCAACGCACGCGGATAAAGCAATTCGGGAGGGCTTACACTTCCAACTTACTTAACAAAATCAATATTTAAGGCTAGCTGAGATTTGTCGCCTAATGTTAGATAGCCTATACTATTCCTCGTGAGTCTGGCTGGCTATCATATACAAAAAGAATTTTCCTAATCCAACCTGTAGTTCCATAGATTAGCGTGTTTAAACAACCAAAAAGGTCTTCCACTTTATTAGATTATCGTAGATAGTATAGGTAGCCTATAAAGGTATCCATAAGAAACCAGGCTGAAACACTAACACATACGTAAAACAGTGAGTGTGTGTATTAGAGAGATAGAAGCGGATAAATATTCAGAATGGAGCACTGAGTCGGAAAGAGCCGACCAGACGCGATGCTGCCCGAATGGCACGTAGCGACGTCCTAACAGAGCTCTTTCACTAGCGTCCAAACGAGCTGTATTGGTTTTGATCTGTTTTGACTCCAGTAGCAGCATGCTGAGATGGAATTTGGATAGATAGGTATGTCTGCCAGCTACTCAGTTCGGGTTCGCTGATGACGGTTATCGTGGCTTCTGGGCACTCCACTATTGATAGTATTATGGGACCCCTGGTTTTATGAAGTTCGAGCTCTATGATTGTTTGTATGTTTGTTAATTTTCGGTAACCTTTCGAAAGGAGCACGGCAATTTTATGCGCTCCGTGCGGCGACACGGTTTTCTCTTCTGTCACTTGTCTCGCGTGAGATTTAATTTTTTTTGCATATAGATTGCGCTAAGTGTGACTAGAAGTATTATAAAGAAAAAAATTTTCAAGCATTCTTTAACACGAGTCTATAAAATTTTAGCGTTAAAATCTTAAAGAAGTGGTGAAGGTCGATAGGGAGATACCTGGCGAGTCTCCGGATCGCGTCCGCGTGAGCCGGGTGGAGATGCTCAGCAGCACGCTGTGCGGAGACCAGCACCGACCGCAACGCCCTCTCTCCCGCACTGTTCCGGAGGGCATCCGACTCCTGTAAGACTCAAACGACATGAGTCCTATGGGTGATTCGATACTTGTGTAACACTTGATCACGACCACTATACACCAAGTTTTTTATCGTTATAGGTATAGCAATGTGGCCACTGTCTCACCGGATCTTATGTGACGGTGTGGCTCAAGATGTGCAGCTGCCGGAACACATCTATAGGTGCTTAGCGACAGATTTACAACTTGAGGGTGTGTAGCTAGCCAGACCCTACTACCATCACGATGTTTCCTTAACTGAGAGCTCCGGACTCATTACACTGATTCGAGCTCACGCTACCAATTGAGCCATCATTTCATCAAAACATCGAATCACCATGCTTAACCCGCCATAATGGCTAACTTATCCATCTCGCGTTGCTGGATCAGCCGGTGTATACTCAACAACCCAGTAGAGACATAGAGTAATTAACTACTTGACTCGTATCTTTGGCGCATTAATGAATATTTTCTGTAGTATTTGACTTATGAACCCAATATATATCTATTTCCGATATTAAAAGTGTAAGATGCCTACATATTTACAATTCAAGCATTGTTTTATTTTAAACTTTGAACTCTGTCGGCCATGTTGTGACATCACAGGTCTCTAAGCAAGCATGTCGGATCTCATATGAGTGAAATTCGCTATTGACATTGACATTTATGACATAAAAAGTTTCGACATTTTTACAATGATGAACGTTGAATCATAGCTAAAAACAATCTAGATCAAATCATCTTTCGAATAAAAAAAAGTAGATCAAATTTGGCTGAGCCTTTTGACAGACAACAAAAAAAAGTAGACCAAAATCGGTTGTGCCTTTTACAGGCAGACACAAAGATACGTTAAGCTTAACACGCCTAAGGGTGTGTGTAAGGGTTTGTAGTGACATCGATATAGCAATATCTATCTCGCCACATACGACGCATCCTACATCGCGATATAGAAATTAACCGAACAATTGAGTATATATACAAGAACCCAACAACAACCGTTGGTCAGCTGCCCGCCAGACATAACACCCGTATGGTCGGAGGATCCTCCCTTCTCAATGGTTAACCCTACAGGTTTAAACATACACACACACATAAGCAGTAAGAAAACTCACATTCAAGAAGTCCTGAGCGGCTCCCATCTTGGTATATATTTGATTTTGCAAAGCCTTCAGGACGGTTATGTTGTCCTTTTCGCCTCCGTCTTCCACGTACGAGGTCAATTGCAGAACACTATTAAATATAAACATCAATTAGGGGAAAAAAGAAATAAGAAAACCGACTTCAATGGTTTGAAAGAGTTCCCTTGTGTATCCTCGATGTATCCCTTGAGGTATCCCCTATCTAACAAAAAAAGAATCATCCAAATCGGTTCATAAACAAAGAAGTTGTGGCTGAACATACATAAATGGAATTGAGTTGAGGTCTTTTGTGGAAGTCGATTAAAAACTTAACATCTTTCCTGTCGCTTTCCTGCAATCTGAGGAGGAAATGGTGATAGCCGAGTGGTAAGGCTGTACAGGCCGATCGGATCGCGACCACCATGCATGTGGTGAAAAGAGACGCCCAAGCCAAACTCGCCTGCACGTGGTGAACCCCGCTGAGCAACGAACAAGGAAATGGTGATAGCGGGGTGGTAGAGCTATACAGCCCGACTGGTTCGCCACCACCATGGGCATGTGGTTTAAATTCCGTCATAGTGACTCGCTTTTGCGTATCGCACTTCAGGATCAGCCTACTCATATCCAGTTCTGTTAAATTAGGCATAACAACGGTGACCGTCGACGGATTGCGATCTGTCGGTTGTCGCCATTGTGTTTGGATTATGCTGTGCTTACCACCAGGGACAAGTACATCAATTTGACGTGCAACTATTTAAAAAAAAAACAGCATTTCTTGCGGTGGTTAGCCGTGTTGTGAAAAAAGGTCACAAGGAGTCGATTAAAAGGAGACCTTAAGGTGTAGGTTTTGAGATAAAACTATATATCATTCTGACCGTATAATCTCGTGTATCTCTTCAGACATCCGCTGCGCGAGGTAATTCCTATTTTCAGCGGCTTCTTCTATTCCCTTCCCACCTGCGCCAATATACATTATTATTACCTCACACTCACTGATAAAGCGATGGCTACGAAAATGAAACTATTTAAATTTTAAACGATTTTTTGCTACACTGCTTGATGCCGTAGCATTGAGTTATATAGCCTATAACAATTTTCAAAAACAGTCTATAGTATAGCAAAGGGATTTTTTAAATCTGAGTGGTAGTTCAAGACATTAGCGTTTCAAACAAACTGCTTCGTTAGCCTAGTGGTCGTTTGCGCGACTGCTATGAGCAAGGTCCTGGGTTCGAATCCCAGGTCGAGCAAAGTGTTATTGGGTTTTTCCTATGAAATTCTCAGTAGCAGCTCGGAGTTTGGTTTCGTGCCCGATTAATGGCAATAGCTCGTATTACATGGGACATCATACTCAGCGAATTGTTACAATTAGTACACTGCTAACTCGGGAATACAGGTATGGTATGTCGTACGCACAATATCGATATAATGAATGATATGATCGACAGTACACATATACTGACAACTCACGTCACTACGCGGTATCCTAAAACGTTACCGATGATCATCGTTTCATATTATAACAGACTTATGAAATATTCAATTAGACTTTTGACATGACAACGTCTTATAATTCGATGGAGCCGGCTGCACGCACGAAAAAACATGACTCATGCGGCGTTACCTCGCTCTGAGGCGTTCCATTTAAAGCTTGAAGTGCAAGCGCGAGCGCGGAACGAGCGACAAAGAGGCACAATCGGCCTCCGCGATCGGCAGCGTTCGACATCTGTCTCTCTCCTACTTGAGTGAGCGATGCGTCCGCGTGGACAGCTGCTATACAATAATACACTTACATGTTTTCGTCAAGTATGAAGTGAATGTGGTGTCAATTGTTTATAGCAACGATAATTGCGGCGATAAAGGTAATGATTCTTTAGATATTAAATATATGTTCAGTGATATATTGTCGAATATTTGTGGTTTCATCATTAAAATAAATAGCATCGGTCCGCTAGTGCAGCGATTGTAGGTTATGCTATAATAGACAAAACTATAAATAAAATTAAAATTTTCTTTTGAAAAATGATACCATTCCATCAGTATTTTCTTATGACGTTGTCACGTTCAACTATCGTCAGTAAAAAGACTTTACAGACAACCGATATCAAAAATAATATGACAAAATTATCACAATTTTTAACAAAAAAGAAAACCAACATCAATGATTTTGAACAGTTGTGAAGTTGAAGGTCCAACGCCAATGAAATTAAAATGGGACCGACCACCCTTGAGTCCCCTATCCAATAAAAAAGGACCATCCAAATCGGTTCATAAACAAAGAAGTTATCGCTGAATATACATAACAAAATATATACATTCGAATTGATAACCTACCCTTTTTTGAAATCTGTTAAAAACACAAAAGTTAAATTAGAAATTATAATATTCAGGATCCAACAAATTATTATTATCATTTATTACAATGGAAAGTACGATTCAATCAAGATAAAACAGCGATTGTCGATAACAAATTCAATCGGCAATTATCGTTGCCATGCTGATCTGCAGAAATGCCTCTTCACGTCTCGTTTGAAAGATCCGAAATTGCAGGAGGGAGACGATTGTAAATATTCATAGTACGTTAAATGCAAAAATTTGCAAATTTTTATATCCTTCCGAGATGAATGATGTCGTGTAGCTGTGGCCGAGTGGTTTTTTTGCGAAACAGAGACAATGAGATAGAACGAAAATCGATAGTCTATGGTTTGCTTGATCATCTCTGGGCCATAAATGTTTACACAAAATATAGATACATAAATCTCTCCTCTTTCTCAACGGGGTAGGCAGATATCACGTCCTTCCACTTGTTACGATCCTGGCATACATCTGTCTCTTTTTCAACATCGTCTAGGAGTCTAGGTCTTCCTATTCCAACGTTTCCAATCACACGTGCCTTTTAAATTTGTTTAGTCATTCTTCTTTCATTCATCCTCTCTACGTGTCCAAACCATCTAAGCATCCCTTTCTCAAATATCCATATTCGTAATGGGGATATACGCTGTATCACGTAAGCAACTACTAACCTTCAGTGAGTATGTGTATGTAGATCTTCATCGAGCAGATGAGTACTGGAGCGAGCTGCTTGACGCTTTCGAGACAGAGTGCCAGTGTCTCCGCGTGCGGCGGGTGAGTCAGCTCGGCTGCACGGGCCGCTACCTGAATAATATCCTCATTTATACAACAATATGGCAAACACACGAGTTGACCTACCCAACCTACATAATGCAAGTTTCTTTTATAGGTACTACCCGTGTGCGATTGACCAAAATCTCCTAAGGGGCTGGCCAGTTCCTGGCGGTGTGGAGCGCGGTGCGGCGGGAGGAGCGGCGGGCGGCGTGATTTGCCACAGCTAGACTAGTTGCGACCGCGGCGGCGTCAGCGATGGACGTATTTTGAGAACGGCTAAACTATTAAAATGCCCCTATCTAAAGTGGCACGGTGTTGCCTTGAAACAAGTGCGTTCTTAGCTCAAAACATCATTCGTCAAGAATAGGAGCGCACCCAGTTAACCAGAAAAGGAGAGAACTTGGCGAATTTCATACTCTTTATTATGAATATAGGGACTACCCCGATAATTTTTTTGGATATACGAGGGCAAGCATAGAAACTTTTTTAGGTTAAACTCAGCGCGCAGTATAAACAAAATGTTCACCGATGCCGCCGTGCTCGCCGCTCTGAACTGTGGCCGCCTCGATACTAGCTAATACATTTGTTTCACTTGCTCATCACGCAGTCCGCCGCCACTGCGTGCCGCGCGTCTCTCCCCACCGCGCCGCAGTGCGCGCGCGTCTCCGGTAGCTGTGGCATACTTCTATAGGTTGTCTACCATTTGTTTTCGCCACTCACCGCTTGCCGCGAAACGAAGTCGATTAACGCGGTACATTGAACCATCATCGTGCCAAACGAGATTACATTTATATACGAGATAAGTCACATGATATGTTACTAGTATCTCTAGCCTTCAGAACTGAATTGGGTGCAGTATAACAGAGTATGTTACCAATTTCACCCTTCAAAACCAAATTTGCAGAGTGAGCAATGCTGCATTAGAGCAGCAAAAGAAGCTCGAAGGGCAGTTAACCATGCAACATGTTGTTCCAAAGGATGTTGAGAGATGAAAAAATTGGACTCACCTCTCTAGCAGCCCTGGACAGCGCGGGCGAGATGTCCCTTAAGAACTGCACCAAGTCCTCCATCGTGTCGATCACTTCCGCCACGCCCAAGTAATCTAGCACCTGTAGACAAATGCTTCCATCTCGTATACTCACTAACATAAGAAAAAAGAACGAATTTTCGGTTAGAACTTCATACTGCTTGCAGTATTTTTTCTCCCGTATGTATTCAGCTGGAATCATTACTTCCACGGAGACTGAACACTGAAATGAAATGCTTCTGCGATGCCAGGTGAAGGAGTAGCAGAAGTATAAAGAACATAAAGTATGATAACTCTATAAATTCTATTCGAAAATTCTGATCTTTTCTTGCTGGTTTATCAACTTTTTGAAATGGAAGGTTACCGTCTATTAAGTGCAACAGCCTGGGCACTCAAATAGGACTAATAAATATGAAACTTTATGATAGTGAGCTACTAGCTAGGCAGGTGATCACCAGCAAATATCCCACCAGCTTAATTTATAAATACAGTAACATGAATATCTAAAGAAATTGCGACGGTACTTAGAAATAATAGCGAAATCTATTCCTTTTTCTACAATCATGCCATAATCCACTAAGGTAGGTAGAAAAGAAGGCACATAAATCTTATCTATGCGTCTTAGAGTTATCTTTGTCTTCTTTCTCATTACTACTTTCATGGAACAACGAATGATCAAAAAAATTCTTAATTTTCTTATGATCAGAACTTATTTCATATAAGCTACATAATGTCAGTCATCAGTCAGCCCCAGCTTGTTTTTTTAGTAATTAATTCATTACTAATACGTTTCACAAATCCAAAACCAAAAAGTAAACTTTCAAAGTTACAAAGAAGTATATTTTCCTATACCTTTTTACACTCCTTAACAATCTTCCGTACTTCGGACTCGTCGAAGCAGAGCAATAGCGCGGACGTCCCTTGAAGGATACCGCGTGAACCTTCTATCAACTTTTTCCTGTTCATCAATTAAAGATTAAGCTAAGTAAATAGGAATTTATTAGAAGTTACAAAGTTATGTCCTTTTACTGAGGACATGCTTTTTTACCGATAACTCGTGATGTTTACCTTCTCTACGAGCCGATCTTCTTCTACTTCTAGAAAATTTGATACAAATTCCCATAATTGTGTACATACCATTACTACAATGTTATAGAAAAAGACCTACCATCCATCACAACATGTTGTGACATCATAACCTTTACCTTCACCCAAAGCTCAGAACACTTTGTACCAATGTCTTGAAAAGTGTTACAAGGGATTCATTAACTGATCAAGTGTTTAACAGAAGAAAACTGAAGATAAGAAGAATATTATACTTTATTTCATTGAAAAACACTACTAACGATTGGGAAAACGTCTGTCATCCAAAGGATCCGAGAAGAAATTTACTTAGATGAAAGGGAACGAGTTAACATTTACCTAGCCGGTCCAGAGAACGGATCAGCACGCAGCATGTCCGACGCTTGTTGCAGTAGTGTGGCGGCTGTTTCGACACGATGCAGCGCACCCGGCATGTCCTGCCGCAGGATGACGTCATCCGCGGACTCGATGGTTTCGTGTCCCACCTGTAAAAATTACTTTAGTGTAAGATTAAGAAATCCCTCTCATATTTAAAGTATCCTTAGAAAGATCATGTTTTAGTATTTTTATTGACACCTGGTACCACAATAAATAAAATTTGCGAAATAATGTCATCCAAGTTCCTATTTATTAACTTTGATATTATGAATCTCCTTGCAATCTACGACTTCATCTACGTACAAGAAAATCCAAATAATTAGTAAAATAAAAATAAATCAAAATACCTTGACGAGATTGTTGACAGCGAGCGAGACCGCTTGCACCGGACGCGCGAGGTCCGGCATCGCGTTCCCATCTTCCGCCTCTTCGTGTAAGATGACCAGCCTCGATACCTGAAAACCAGTACATCGGTATAAATGCTAACGTTAACAATTGTCTGAAAACCTGTGCAAGGTTATTTTTTTATTATTTTTAGGTTTTAGCATTTGATCACAACCACGCTAAGCCAGGTGGAGGAACTGGAAATCACGTGCAGCTGTTAAAACAGATTCCCAACTTGAGGTTCAGGCAATGGTTTCACCACGATGTTTTCTGAACTTGATGTGACGTTTAAGAGTAATCTTCTGTCCGATAGAATTTATAAATAATATCGTAGCGTCTTCTACCGTTTACATCATGACGCGAGTACTGCATAGCTATTCATTTTAATTCCCTCTTCGTACCAGAACGAGACGCACTGGGTTCCGCAGCCACAGCTTTACGGTAACCTCTATCTCAGCATGAACTAAAAAGTTCTCAACGTAATATCTTTACAGAACTGTGAAGCTGTAGAACTGTCTCCAGGTCGGCGTGTTCTCTCCTTCCTACAACAAGGAGTCCTACAAACATAAGCGACGGCTGGCGATGCATTGTGGATTCCTCGGTGGTCACCGTTTTTGTTGGATTACACTGTGCTCACCATCAGGTATAGTGAGGACTCTTTACCGTACTATGATGAGAAAAAAAAACAAGATTTCTTATCGTCATTTTATCTCAAGAAGTAACAGCATAGTAGAAGGTCTCATTCATCTACAGTTCCAAATTTCCAAGTCATTATTGTTTACAATTGTGACCGTAGTAAATAATCAAACACAGAACAAAGCGACGGATAATTAATATCAATCAGATACCTTCCAATATGGCTCGTAACATTTGTACATAGATAAAATATATGAATGAACACAATATTCTATCCTAATATGGATTGGGTGCGCGTGCACACCGTATACGGTCATCGAGCGCCGACGACAAACACGTGCCTACGCCTGTCATCGGTATATCTATCGAAAGCTATGACCACTCATGACTAAACATGTATTATGGGGCAAAATTTAGATATAAAACCATGAACGTAACGAAATGTATGGGGTGTTCAGAGGGCCGTATACACTCCATCCCCGAATATACACCTCACGTATTCATGCTGGAAATCTATACTATAATTTAATAAAGCTGAAGAGTTTTTTGTTTCTTTGTTCAAACGCGCTAATCTCTGGAACTTCCAATCGGATTCGAAAAATTCATGAGCAATAGTATAGGTAGGTTATATAACTTCATTCTATCACCCTAAGGAGCTGAGCAGGCATCAAGAACGTTAAGCAAACTGGCAAGCAGTAGGCAAGTACGGAAAGTGAAAATAACGATAGGGTTCCACGAGTGCGTTGGAGGCGGTGCAGTGGAGTTTGTCGAATACATACTAACATAGTCGAAACAGTGGGGCACATCTAGTTTAATACAACAAGACAAATTTAAAGAAAATCAGCTTCAAAAATTTTTAAGAGTTCCCTTGTGTATCTTCTAAGTTCAAAGTCTAATGCTAATGAAATAAAAATGGGACCCCCTTGAGGTACCCCTACCCAACAAAAAAGGAATCATCCAAATCGGTTCATAAACATAGAAGTTATGGCTGAACATGCATAAAACAAAAATATATACATTCGAATTGAGTAGTCTCACGTCTTTTGTTGAAGTCAAAAAAATTAATTATAAGTTTCAATTGACTAATTTTACTTGCGTTTTTTTAATAACTGACTGTAATGTTCGCCTTAGAGTCCCTGGAGCCTCTGACGACTTTTACAGCTTCACCAGATTTGTTTATTAGCGTTCAGAGCTTTGATTTTTTTATAGTGTGAAGGCACAGAAAAAACTAGTTTCCCTTTATGCATTTTATGACGATATGACGTGTGAAAATTATAGTAAGACCCATGTGAAATGTTAATCACGATGTAGATCAAAACTTGTGACCTGTTAGAATTAGTTACATAGATAACAAGTTGCGGTCTAGACTAACATTATTATGTCACGTCTACTCCTGTGTGGTCTGTGGAGAAGACGATTTATCAAAACTAAACGATCTTTTATTGGTATATATTTAAACAGTCGATAGGTAATTGGGTACATTACGTTTCTACAATGTTTAATGGAAGCAGCAAACATGATGAGCAATATTTGCCCACCAGTTCACTGTGTATTTCGTAATATAAAATTGGCATATCACAAGACAATTTTAAACAAAAAAAGAAAACCAATTTCAATGATTTTGTGAGTTTCCTGGTGTATCTTCCAAGTCGAAGGTCCAATGCCAATGAAATTAAAATGGAACCACCCGTTTCCACAAAAAAAGAATCATCTAAATCGGTTCATAAACAAAGTTTTGGCTGAACGTCCATAAAAAACATATGTGGCGACATCTACATAGCGACACATAGCGACATCTATCGAGCCACATAATACGGACCTAACACCCGTCTGATCGGAGGATCCTCCCTTTGCAATAGTTCTTCTACACATACATTCGTATAACGAAACTCCTCATTTTCTTAAGTCTGTTAAAAATAGAAAATAAATTCTTATGTTCATCATGGATGGATAATTTCATTATTTTGAAAACAAAAAATTACACAACGGTAAAATATTTTTACACAAAAAAATTAAGTCAGTAAAATTGTCCAATATCTATATATTAATACGTGAAGAAAAAGCTTTCTACCCCTTTTTAAGCGTATTGCAATTACGAAAGACTGTGAGATTTGGTATGGTAACAGTTTATATGGAGGAGTGCACAAAGCTAAAATTTATCTATAATATATGTTGCTAATATATTAAACTAAATAAATTAATACTGCGAATCCTATAATGACCAGTGCCATTGAACTTAGACCCTCCAAAATATTGACATTGTCACTCAATGAAAAGTGACAGCAAGTGATATAATATTCATTGTTTAAATGTCAAACAGAAAATAGTCTATGATTAAAAAGTCGCTGGTCGAATTTCGATCATTGGGCGACCGCTAATCACAAATAATGGTGCGTCCACAGTACTCAATTTTACCTTCTGCTATACGCGCCAATAGAAGACGTAAAACTTTAATTACTTATTATTTTATTAGGACGTGCCTAGACGACCTTCAAAGTAGGGTTGACCGACGCGACGCGACGTCAGACACCTAAAGGGCGCGGCATTTACTTTGGCAGACGCGCCTGGTGACCTTAACGACTACCTTCATAGACAGACTTCATACCCAAACTCACGTAGAATTACTTGTCTAATATCGCTAATACATATTTTAATGTATTATGTGACCAGTGGCCAATAGGTAAACTAAATTACATTTAAAAAATAATGTCATTTTTGAAGCTTTTTAAGCTCACGGCTATCTTTATTTGTGACCTTTATTCCCAAAAAAATAATGAAAGACAACTTTTCATGTATCTCCCATGGTTTAGGATTCCCCCATACAGTGCAAATATTTCTCACAATATAAACTGTGAACCAAACCCCGAAAACTATGCTACGCTAAATCTATACTGTGAACAGTGTACCAGCTGTCTTGCTAGTTAAATATTGTTAAACAATTATTAATAAATAGGCTACATATTAGTTTAATATACTTTAATTAAAAATTCCTACATTCCTACGAAAAAGTTTTCCAAATAAAAAATATTTTAAAGTAATTCTCTATTTTCGTTCAATAGGCGGGAAGATAAATTTTAAAATGATGTTTGTTTGAGTCATTAATTTCGATGAAGAATTGAATTTTTCCAAGGACATACTTACCTACTCACTTCAATATGAATATGATGTAATAATTAGGTATTAAACACAGTTAGACGTGGGTGTGAAATGTGAGTTTATTAAGTTCGATACTGCGTTCAATCGTAGTTTCCAGGTGAAGGTCAACCTAGACGCAGCGCGCGGAAACTGGGTCAAGACTCTGACACACGTGAAATGACTTGATACATTTCAAAAATATATGAGTCCCGACACTGTGATGTAAAGCATAAAAAAAAAACAACGTGCCGGCTTAAAGGTTCGGTATATAATATTATGTGTCAATTGGCATGTTTGTTGCAAGCGTCAAGAGGACCGTATGCTTGTTTGGCATCACGGTATTAAAAAAAAACTACGATCGAAGTCCGCAAGTTCGAACTTCGGAATGAACCAATTAATTTTCCAGAGTGCATGTACATTGACTAAATAGAATTACCAGACACCACTATCGGCTGAAAGGTGAAGAACTTCGTGAGGAAACCTAAACGCCTTAGCAAATGTTCACAAACCACTTCCCCGTGATGTAGATTTTTGGCGTTTGCAATCGTGTAAACGAAGCTATAGCAATTGTGGTAGAGCATTTTCTAATAATGAAATGAAAATTTGTTGCCAAGTACCTATGTATGTGTGTTCGGGAGCTGCACCTGAGAGCCAGTCCTTCCGCAAGGCTTAGCGTGCCACCATCTTGGGCCATATCGTCGCTTAATATTATCTGTGATTCCGCCCAAATACTAAACCTATAAAGTATAAAGCTGTACACCAAATCACTAAAACGCCATGTGTTGGCTTAGATATTAAGCTCGTACCTTCCCACGAGACAGAGGTCTTCACCCAGCACTGGTACATTTATGGACTTGTTTATTTGATATTGTACTCTAATAACACTGTCCAAGAAACCATTCACTGTTAGCCATACGATTC
Organism: Saturnia japonica; assembly: GCA_033032175.1. Taxonomy (NCBI): domain Eukaryota; kingdom Metazoa; phylum Arthropoda; class Insecta; order Lepidoptera; family Saturniidae; genus Saturnia; species Saturnia japonica. The sequence continues at coordinate 989,016 of CM065332.1, forward strand.
CAAGAAGCCGACACCTAAGACGGCTTTTACAGCTCCAAGCCGTCCCAAAAACCTACAGTGACTTACATCAGAGCCTCGGAATAACAATAGTATTTGCTCTAATATGAGAGGCTTTCTATATGCCTTTTGTATATTCTGTTCATACAGTTCTGCTTCATCTATGTATACAGGTATTTGAAAACTAGATCTCAATGGGTCCATAAATCAATTTCATTTTTTTAAACGACTTCAGGTTCCTCGTTTCGAATGTATATCAATTTTTTTTTAATGCATTTTCAGCCATAACTTCTTTCTTCATGAACCGATTTGGAGGATTCTTTTTTTTGTTGGATACCTCAAGGATGGTCCCATTTTAATTTCATTGGCATTGGAGCTTCAACTTCTAAGATACACAAGGGAATTCTTCAGAATTATTGAAGTTAGTTTAGTTTTTTGTTATAAATTGTCTTGTAATCCGTTTTTATTTAAAGTCAGGTTAGAAAATACGAGCAAACCGATATATGAGCAAAGCTAAGCTAAATTGATTTATATACAAATACACTTTGAGACTTTCCAATATAAACAAAAACGTCGATCAGTCAGAAAGTACCTCTGGAAACGCTTCGGTATTAATAACTGGACTGCAATAGAGTAAACACTGATCAGTCGTGCAAGAAACTATTTTGTTATTACATCACATTCCTGACTGGTGTTTCTAGTTGCTCGAGAAAACTAGATCGTCGCAATTCTTATTTAGCCTGGAGGTCTCCTTTTCCCTTATAAAATTATGATAGCAGATTGAAAAGCGAAGGAACTAAAATTGTAGACAATACACGTGAGGTCGTACTTAAAATCAAAATTCAAATGATATGTTAGTTATGGGACTATGATTATAATATGGCGCCATTGAATTCTAAAGTTAAGTTTTTTATCTAATAGGTAAGTCCGCGTTAATTTTAAAACCAAAATCACAATCTTTTATCACAACAGCTTTATCATCAACTCTCCAATTTGAGGCAAAAGTATGCATAATGCCCATTTTTTACATAAAACTGAGTACGAATAATCCATTTCTCTAAGCCTCAATTGCAAAGTTGGTAACACCTATACGTCACCCATATTATTCATACCTATATCATCATAATATTTGAATATCTATATATTAATACGTGAAGCAAAAGCATTCGGTACCTTTTTAAGCGTATTGCGTGCACGGAGGACTGTGAGATTTGGCATGGTTAAAGTTCATATGGAGGAGTGCAGAAAGTTAAAATTTATGTATAATATCTGTTACTAATACATATATTAAATTTAATTAATTAATACTGCGAATCCTAACCTGACCAGTGCTATTGAACTTAGACCCCCCAAAATATTGACATTGTCACTCAACGAAGAGTGACAGCAAGTGATGTAGATAATACTCATTGTTTATGAATACTGTAAATGTCTATGATCAAAAAGTCGCTGGTCGAATTTCGATCGCTAGTAAAAATAAATACATTATCAATAATAACTTATATTATTACATAGGCTGCACTAAAAGTATCGTGAATGGAATATTTCTACTGTTCCTGTCATATTAAAATCTTTTTAATTGAAAACTCCTTGGTTTTAAAAATCGAATACAATTTATTTATTTAAAAAAAGATTCTCGGTCTTGTCACAAGATTTTGTCAAACTTGTTTAGTCGTTGAGAAAATGGAATTGACTCGAGAAAATTCAAGAGCGATGATTTATTATGACTTTCGAAGTGGTTTAACACAAAAACAGTGTGTTGACCGGATGATTTCTACATTTGGTGATGAAGCCCCATCCAAAACAACAATTTATCGCTGGTTTGCTGAATTTCAACGTGGACGTGTCAAGCTCAGTGATGATCCTCGTCAAGGTCGTCCAAAAACTGCAGTCACCCAAGAAAACGTTGATGCTGTGCGTAAGCTGATTGAGGAAGATCGACATGTGACATACCGCGAAATTCAGGCAACTTTACACATTGGCATGAGTCAAATCCAAATAATCTTGCATGAACAATTAGGTGTAAAAAAGTTGTTTTCCCGATGGATACCGCATTCGCTCTGTGAAGAGCAAAAAGCGGCTCGCGTTACTTGGTGCGTCAGAACTCTCGAAAGATTCCACGCAGGATCCTCAAATGCTGTATACAACATCGTATCAGGTGACGAATCCTGGATATACGCGTACGAACCCGAAACAAAAAACCAGTCACGAGTTTGGGTGTTCGAAAATGAGTTAAAGCCAACAAAAATTATTCGTTCACGGAGTGTTGCAAAAAAAATGGTGGCCACGTTTGTCTCCAAAAACGGCCATGTTACGAGTATTCCTCTTGAGGGACAAAGAACGGTTAATGCAGAATGGTATGCTAGCATTTGTTTGCCACAGGTCTTTTCTGAACTCCGTAAAGAGAACGGCAACCGCCGCATCATCCTCCATCACGACAATGCGAGTTCTCACACCGCGCACAGAACAAAAGAGTTTTTAGAGCAAGAAAACATAGAATTATTAGACCATCCACCGTACAGCCCCGAGACCTAAGCCCTAATGATTTCTATACTTTCCCTAAAATAAAGAATAAATTGCGTGGACAGAGATTTTCATCACCTGAAGAAGCTGTGGACGCCTACAAAACGGCCATTTTGGAGACCCCAACTTCCAAATGGAATGGTTGCTTCAATGATTGGTTCCATCGTATGGAAAAATGTGTTAAATTTCGCGGAGAATACTTCGAAAAGCAATAAATACATTTTTAAATAGTAATGTTGTGTCACTTCCTTGATTCCCGAAATTTTCAGTGCCACCCTCGTACAAGTATCTTGGGGAATGGAGCCAATATCAAGGTAAATACAGTCAAAACCAGTAACGACTGCTGAGATTCTGGTTATCACTTGTCGCAAAAACCACTACACAAACTTCCAAACAACATTATACCCTTATATGTTATTCTCTTGTACGGAGCTGAGACCTGGAGGTCGTTCTCTAAACAGAAGCGGGAGTTAAACAGCTTCCATATGCGCAGTCTTCCTCGTAAACTGAACTTCATAGGTTACCAATTTGGAAGGTGCTCTATATAGCAGGGCTTCCGAGCATTATTCCACTATTAAAACAAAGGCAACTATGCTAGCAAGATCACGTAAACCAGATGCAGTTTTCTCATTTGCTAAGACAAATTCTCTTGAGCGAAGTTGCTAATGCAAAATAACAAGTGAGACGCCCTAAACTGCACTTTAAAGATTAGTATGAGACGAGACATGCTCATGTTCAATATCTACCCGAATTATTAGAAGAGAGAGAGAGACCGATAGTCACGATGCCTGGCAGATAAGGAATGCCAATGGCGTTGTATTCCACGATCATGTGTAGTTTGAACCATAGTTGCGAGTTTTGTCATCAACGCGATCTGACCAATCGAACGCTCCAAGAACTCAGTTCATCTGTGTTGGGTGTGAACTTAACTGTCGTTCTCGTATCGGCTTAATTAGTCACGTGATTAAGTGCAGCATTCAATCAACGGCTGCTATTTAAAGAATCTTTTCAGATTCTGCAAAGCCAAGATGATGTCGTCATAGATATTGTTTTATCTGGTTATACTAAGCGGTTGCTTATTTGGACTCCACTTCATACATGCGAAACTTAAAATTAACTTACACTTCCGATAAAGGAAATATAATAATAAAACCCTGTCATGACGTATGCACTCGAGAACCAGTTTCCTTTTTCGGCTTAGTTAATTACCATAGATTGATTCGCATCATTACTCATCAGCTTTGATCCATGATCAATATGAAAGTCAAGGTCCAGTTCTTAGCTCTTCTCGGTAATAGAAATGTTTAAGTCTTTGTTAAAATTTAAATTGAAGAAAGTAAAGATTTCGTAAAAACACCAAGCGCTTTCCTTCAAGTGTTGAACACTCATATTATAGTTTGGTACCGTTTTTTACATAATAAAAATTTATTTCGAAACGAAAACCGATTTGATAAACAAGTCCACGGTCACACTGCGTGGGTGATGACCATATGGTGTCGTTTGGATACTTTCAAGAAAACTTTTTTTTAAATTAAGGTACAGACTAGAGTTTAATCACCATCATACCGAAAGTTAAATGACGGAACGCTTAGAAATGGTGATGTTTTAATGTCAGAAGAACACTGGTTATGAAATATAAATGTGTGAACACATTGATAACGTCTTCTACAGACAGATTTCCTGAGGGTAGTAGCTGGCCAGGAGAGCATTAGAAAAAACAATATTTAACAAAGATTAATGGTTTTTGAAGTTCCCGTATGTATTTTCGAAGTAGAAGGTCCAATGCCAGTGAAATTGAAACGAGACCATCATTGAAGTATCCTCTTTCCAACAAATGAATATATACACATTCGAAATGAGAACCTCCTCATTTTTTTTTTAAGTGTGTTAAAAGTAATCTTAAATTGGCTCTATGATAAAATATGTTTAAGTTGCATCATAATGTTTCTCATCACTTAAAAAGCGCAGGTGCTTTTATATAGGGTAGGATACCTACCTACCTACGTCTTTTCACTTGGCATCCATGCAATTCTTTTGCCATGCACATATCGGCAGCTGCATTCAAAGAGTCACTCCACTTTCTAGCCCAATGGTCGAAATGCGACCAACGACTTTTTGATTATAGACAGTATAGGTGTTGAATTTTTAAAAATCCGTTCTTGGCGTGTCTACGTCATAATAACTATCTGTGTGATAAATTCCAGACCAATCCGTTTAGTGGTGTGAGAGCTGTATTTGATAGATCAGTTAGTCAGACAGGGTTGCCTTTTACCTATATTTATTATTATAAAATTTTCTGTTTTAAATTTCCAGTATGAACATAAATAATTAACGTTATATCACTTGCTCATTTTCCACTGACTGCCAATATCAATGTCTTGTGGAGTCTAACTTCAATGGCACTGGGCGGGATAGTATTCTCTATATATTAATACGTTACGAGAAAACTTTGGATACCTTTTTAAGAGTTTTGCGCGCACGGAAGACTGACATTTGGCATGGTTAAAGTTTAAAAATGGAGGAGTGCAGAAAGCTAAAATTTGTCTATAATATCTGTTACTAATGTATTAAATTAAATTAATTAATACTGCGAATCCTAAACTGACCAGTGCCATTGAACTTAGACCCCGCAAAATAGTGACATTGTCACTCAATGAAAAATAACAGCAAGTGATATAATATTCATTGTTTAGGTTCATACTGCAAATGTCAAACAGAAAATAGTCTATGATTAAAAAGTCACCAGTTGAATTTCGATAATTGGGCGACCGCTAGTATAAATAATAACTTAAACAGCTTTATGTAAAAAAAAAAACAATTGCGATGTAAATAACATAAAAAGTGTAGAACGAATAGAAATTGAAACGTGAATACAAGGTGCGAAAACTAGCGTGTACATACAAACATTAGCTACTGGTCAGCAATAAAATCTGAGTCACCATTTAAATTTAGAGTTATTTTATATTATGTCATCTGGCAACACAACAACATTTTTACGACTTACCTAATAGCCTTCATAAACTTGACATTGACTTTCTTTAGTTTAGAGTCGTTTAGTGCAAATGTTGTATGAGGAGTTAATATTTAACAGAGATTACATTTGTTTTTTTTTTTTTGTTAATATGTTGACAATACACGGCAGGTGAAAAATTATGCGGAAATTGGAAATTCTGTTATACACAAAAAGAAAAATGATTTAACCAAAGGCATTAAAATGGTAAAGACCTAAAAACAAAAACGGTATTACACGTGCAGTTGTCAACCTTTTCATACAGTGCAAGAGAAAGTTTGATTTAACAATCAAAATAAAAATTACTAAAAACCTGTTTTAAAACTTAAAACTCTGTTGCTCCGGTTTGGACAATCACTCTAGTCATCGACAAGAGCCAGCAAGATACTCGTCGAAGTTTACCTTTTTTACAGTGTAAATAAGGTTTACAATCAGCAATTATATTATTTCTATTGGATATACAGAGGAGTTATTTCAGAAATCAATTGTAAAATTATAATATTGTTAAATTTATAAAAAGCGTGCGAGTTGAATGTAGTTGGGGACTGTGGTGAAGAGCGGGTGTATCTCCCCCCGCCACGCCGCACACCTTGCCTCAAGCGCTGTAGTGATGTTAGTGCTGTCTTTGAAAAACTATCGTAGCTTATTGATCGCTTTAATTGTTCAAGCTGCGGCCTCGTATTATTTTTTGATCCGAGTCCATCAACGTCTGTCACAAACAAACATATTTTTATTTATCGCTAAGCGCGGAAAATGGCGAAAAAATGAATCGGATGATGACTGGGTTTGATTTCTTTATGTGAAAAACATGTTTGCTAAATAATTACTTTGTTTTTTTTTTTTCATTATGTTAACCAGTGTGCAAATGTTGAATCTGAAACAACTTTCAATTTATCGACATCCTCATTATCGACAGCAATAATTCTAATTAGGTCACAGCAATATCAAATTCTTTAACTCGGTATTCAACTCGCGCGCTTATTTTACTTTTAAATGGTAAGCAATATGTACACGGGGCTCATTAAACAATCCAGGGTAAATATTTAAAAACCACTTTTAAAAAAAATTGGTTGCCTGTAAAGTCGGTATACGGGCGAAAGTTTTACGTGACAACGACTTTATGTTTGTCTCTCTCGCTCTTAGGCGGGCTAACCATGCCCGAGTGGAAGGGACGCGTGCCTCTCACTCGCTCTCATTGTGAGCGCATAACGTGAGCGGAGCGTAACGCAGTTTCTTGAAGTGTCACCCGGCAAACCAATTTATAAGACGTTGTCACGTCAAAACTGCATATAATATTTTACGGTACAAGTCCATATTAATCTAATTCACATGGAGTACTTTTTATTGGTGAAATGGTTTTAACATTGCCCATCCTATATCCATATAACTTTTAATAACACAAATCTCATATAACATAAGCTCATGAGCGAGGAAGGAACTGGATTAACCACAACCCACCAGTGCACGAAGTATCAGCGATTTCAACCACAGAGAAATCAATAGTTCTATATTTTTCCACAACGGTACTAAAAGAAAATGTCACAAGCGTTCAGGTTTCCATCGCGATTTTTCCTTCACCGTCAGCCGTTACCAATTTGAATTAGTAAATATACACGAAAAATTCCTTGCTACATGCCGAGGTTCGAATCGCGATATTCCCCCGGTCTAAACCACTCGACGATCACGACTTTCGCAGCATAAATTTTATAGTAGTTCTTATCACTAAACAATACTGGACACCGTCCTTTAACTAAAGGGCACGATCCGGGAATAAACAGAGCGTACGGTTGGACGTCCCGAGTCTAAATTTAGCCCTATTGCTGACAAGATGAATACTTAATGTGTTGTCTGCTATTTGTAAAGATTACCCCCCCCCCCCCCGTGTCGAATGGCTGTTGGAGTGTAAAATATGACTGTAATTCAGGCGCACCTATTTACCATGAAATCAATCAATTATTTTCAGGCTAGTATTCTATTTCTATAAGTAAATCGTTTCAAAATATACGGTTAGATACAACAACTTTTGAACTTTTGTAGAGTTTCCTTGTGTACCTTCGAAGTTGAAAGTCCAATGCCAATTAAATCAAATTATTATCCCACTAGCTGGTACCCGCGACTTCGTCTGCATATTATTGGATATACGCGAGATAGATCTCGGAACACGACAAACCAAAAGAAAACAATAGATGGGTTTTATTATATTTGTAGGATAAAACTGGTTAAACTATGGCTTTTGCCGGGACAAAAGTACCCTATGTGTTATTCTAGGTCATCTGTCTGCCAAATTTCATTCAATTCCGTTCAGCCGTTTTTGCGTGATTGAGTAACAAACATCCAAACATCTAAACAAACACACTTTCACATTTATTATATTAGTTGTATTCTGCGGTATCCGCTATCCAACAAAAAAAGAATCATCCAAACCGGTTCATAAGCAAAGAACTTATGGCTGAACATAAAAAAGTGGTCTCATTTTAATTTCATTAGCATTGAACATTTAACTGCGAAGATATACAAGGGAACTCTTCAAAATCATTCGAGTTGATTTTGTGAAAAATTGTCTCTATGCTATTGCTTTCCTCTTGCGAAATACGTACCTAATTAGAACCCGAGATCCCCCACGGCCGCCATACTCAGCACACAATAAACTCCCACAATGGAGTTCTTGACGGGATATTGATTTTAGTCTGTTTTATTTAAATTTATAAACTTATGTTTTATTTCACCCTATGGGTATCATGTAATTTTGGTGATATTTTACAATAATACAGTTTGATTATTTTGGACATATTGAAATAAAATTAATGATTAGGAATATGCACTTTAAGTTGTCACAAAAACTCCATGAACAGTTCTAACCAGAGAACCAGCAACTTGTTTGAAGATTACAAGATCTATTAGAAAAAATATTCACTTGACGTTGGCAGAATTGTGAATAAGCACTTTGTCATTAAAGAAAAAGAATTGAATAATTTCTACAGACAACACACATGCACACACCACCCTATACGTGTATCAACTTCTGTCACCACCTTCAGCTACAACGTTACTGATGAAGATTAAATGACATTGAGGAAATAAATTAAAAACATAAGAGGAAGAGAACGTTGATTTCCCGATACCATGGCATAACCACAAATAGACCGCCAACAGAGAGAACGCCGTGGGATGTGCCTAGCGGAAGCTGACAAGGTGACACACCTTGTAATTATCACTACATTAATAATTAATAGCGATCGCCCTAAGGTCTAAATTCTACCAGCAACTTTTTGATAATAGACTATTTTCTGTTTGACATTTACAGTATTCATGAACCTAAACAATGAGTTTTATCTACATCACTTGCTGTCACTTTTCATTGAGTGACAATGTCAATATGTTGTAGGGTCTAAGTTCAATGGCACTGGTCTAGTTAGGATTCGCAGTATTAATTTATTTAATTTAATATATTAGTAGTAGTAATAGTTAGTAACAGATATTATAGATAAATTTTAGCTTTCTGTACTCCTCTATATAAACTTTAACCATGCCAAATATCAGTCTTCCATGCAAGCAATACGCTTAAAAAGGGGTACAAAGTTTTTGCTTCACGTATTAATATAATGATGATATTATTATACGTTAAACTAGAAATGTAACGATACGATATATCGTTATCGCCAATAAGTTGTCAACCGATATCTAACAATTTGATAAACGCGCGAAGTAAAGATGAAGCCCGGTGAAGCTGTAAAAGCAGTCAGAGGCTCGAGTTTGCTTGGGCCCCTATAGTTAGCCATAGGATTCTAAAAATCAAACAGAAAATAGTCTATGATTAAAAAGTCGCTGGTCGAATTTCGATCTTTTTTTTTTTAATCTGACTATACTGTTAGCCTTAGGAGCTCTGAAGCCGCTGCGGCTTTTACAGCTTCACCGGACTTGGTTTCGATCATTGGGGGACCGCTAGTAGCACGACAAATTGACGTCTATGTCCCTGAAGGTAAGCATAGTACAATACAAACACAACCGCGGCGCGGACGACCCAGAGATAATAATATTAACATTTTTATTTCTTAAGAAACGAAAATACTAATACAGCATGCCCTGAAACTCAAACTAGGAGATCCTGAATCTTGGGTATCAGGTGATATTTACAGTCTAATAGAACACAAATAATGAAAGAAAATAAAAATTAAAGTTACCATGCTGTGCAAAAAATTACAGCAGAACATAATTCTCTAAAAATCTACATATTTTTAAAATATGAATATTAAATACAAATATACTTATTATAAACTAATCACCTTAAGAGTGCTTACAAGAGTGTGCGAGATGTGTATGTGTGCGTGGGTAAATAAGAATAGTAGATTTCCATTTCTTCTAATTTCATTTTATATTTGTTTATTTAAGTGAAAAATATTTAATTATTTATTAACTTTGTTATAAATCCGACAAACCATCGGCGGTAGTCATGTCACACCGGCCTGAATAGATTAGTTGACTCTTTTTTAAAGTCGTTTTTGAATTATAAATTATTAGGGGAAAAAATATTCCCATATATTTTTAGGGTCTAGAAAACCGTAAATCTTTATTTTAAAAGTTTACTTTTCGTAAACTGGCGAAAACGCTGTCAGCCATATTTGTCTATATATTATCTCTGCTGTGACGTCATTCGGGTCGAAAATAAACATTTGGCATTTAGCAAACGTTCATCATTGCAAAAATGACTTTTAGTGTCATAAATATCAATGTCAATAGAGAATTTCACTCGTATATCATCCGACATGAAATTTGCTAGTCCTATGATGCCACAAAACGGACGACAACGTTGTTAGAGTTCAAGAAAAAACAATTTTTAAATAGTAAATCATCTTACACTTTTAATATCAGAAAAAGATAAATATTGGTTACTTAAGTCAAATACTACTGAATTTATTTATTTATTGCGCCAAATTTGATATGATTCAAGTAGTCTATTGTAATTTATAGGTTTAAGAGTTATGGCCACAATCTTACCTCATGCTATATAATCAAATGCAGCTGCCGGAAAACACAAACATGTGCCTAGTGACAGATTTTCAACTTGAGGGTGGTAGCTAACCGAGCGGGATTTAGAAAATATCCTACCAACATGCTGCTATGGTTTCATCACGATATTGTCCTTCACCGTAAATACCTAATTTAAGAAGGAGGGAACACACCAGGAAATTGTTCCACAGTTTCAAGGTACGACAACGTGTTAGGGAACGTTTTAATTCGTGCCGAGATGGAGGTTACCGTAAAACTCTAAAGGAGAGACGGGAATTAAATTGAGCAGCTGTCCAACACACACCCTATCTTAATGATTATTAACAAATATTCGCCGATGCGTGAATAAAATTAATATCTTTAGCCATTATCTCACCACAATACAAGTCGATGAACTCGACAACTGTTCACGGTAAAGCGAGCATAAATATCCATACGAGCGTATCAATTTTCATAGGCAATTAACTTCTTAATAAATAAATTTGATTGCGGTTTCTATCACATGAGTCAAATTACAATCATAGATATTTTAAATCTACGTTTCCTACTTGAAAAAGCGTTCAAGTAAGTAACAAAAGCCTTCACTTAAAATAGAGAGATGATTTTTTTTATCCTTATTAAAAACTAGCTGTGCCTGCGACTTTGTTCGCGTGGACTACGGAATCTCGTCGATCGCATACACGCGCTAATCATACTACTCCCGTTCCCGGTTATATGCTTATTGTGGGTGATACTTATAAGATAGACATATGCACTCGCTAACTTTTTTTAGGTCATTTTAATAATTTTAAAAGCAATTCCAAAAATTCGTTGGCAAATGCCAGGGTTCGAACCTGCGGACATCGACTCGATTTTCCACCGATATATACAGCTCAACCAAACCACCACAAATCATTAATAGTGTTGGCAACCCAACAATACATTTTTTTGTAATCTTGCAACATTGTACAAATAAATTCTCTCTTCCGCTTGGACCGCCATCGTGGTGATTGAGAGTGAATTATCGTGGAACTTTTATTTATCTTTTTTGAAGTATCAGCTACCTAAATCTAATACAGTCCACACATGTAGTAATAAACATGGTCCTTCGAGATTTTACAATAAATTTCAACTTCAAAAAGAGTAAGTTCTACAGTACATAATTCGCCAAATTATATGTTCTACATTGCGTGGCGAAACGGAGAAACACCAAACATCCGTTTTCTATACAAACAAGTGGATTGAGCATCGCATCGTGGAGTGTCAGCATTGGTCGACGACGTCGAGCAGCGCTTGTGATTGGTCAATTTCCAAGCACAGCGGACCCCGTCGTGCGACAGCGGCGCCGGCGGCGAGAATCACGCAATCACCTTACCGTTCACCGCCATTTTGTGTGCAGGATTTTTATGAGTGGTGTTGTGTTTTATTTTTACAAATTCAAGTGAGTGATTACAAATAAGTTTCATAATGGAGATTCAACCATTAATTCGTAAAAAGGCCACGCTAAAGGGCTTAATGACAAAAATTGCCAATGCAATTTCAAATGCACACGAACATTTTACAAAGCAATATTTATTACTGAAGGAAGAACGTCTTCGCGAAGTGTTCGCTAAATACGAGCAAATATCGCTAGAACTCTCAGCCCTGGATGCCGGAGAAGATGATTTTTCAAAAGTTGAAGAAAAATATTTAAATACTTTGTATTCTATAAAAGACTTAATTACGAAATTAGATAAGAATGTTAGTAATAATTCTGTTAAATTGTATCCAATCAAGTTGCCACAAATAAGTGTTCCGAATTTCACAGGTAAATATTCTGAATTTACGACTTTTATCAACCTATTTGATTCGTTAATTCATGGAAATGATGGCCTTGAAGATGTTCAAAAGCTATTTTATTTACAAAAATTTTTACAAGGCGAGCCTCATGATCTAATAAAAAATCTATGTATTTGTAGCGAGAGTTACTCAGAGGCCAGAAATATTTTATTTGAACGATACAATAATAAATATAAAATTACAAACGAGCATATACATATTCTAATGGATATAACACCGATTGTAAGATCAACAGCTAGTAATATTCGTAGTTTTTTATCAGTGGTAAAGCAACAATTAGCTGCATTACGAAACTTAGGCCATTTAGTTGATCAGTGGGATCCTCTTGTACTTTGCATTCTGACGAGAAAGCTTGATATATTATGTGGTAGGGAATTTCAGCTATCTGTTAAGCAGGAACCTAAGGTATCGCACTTAATTGAATTTTTAGAACAGCGTGCGCTTGCGCTTGAAAATGCTGAACGACCATTACTAGATAAAGGTACACCGAAGAGTGTCCATGTAGCCACAGTAAAGCCAGCAGTAGAGGACCAGGCAAAGCGCATGAAGACACCAGCTGCAGAGCTCAAGACCTGCTTGCTTTGTAAGTGTACTCATAAACTTTTTACATGCCCTCAGTTCAAATTAATGTCCACAAATGATAGAATTAAATTTGTTACAGACAATAATTTATGTCAAATCTGTTTGAATAACCATAATCAAAAGTGTAGATATGTTTTTAAGTGCCAAGTTTGTAAGCAGAAGCACAACACACTTCTCCATGAAGACAAATTGCTTCTCCATGAGGACAAATTGTCATCACCAGTCACATTGATGTCCGAGACTGCTACTGAACAAGTACTGTTGCCTACAGCACTGTTGAAACTTATAGCGAGTAACCGTACTGAAGTTCATGTTAAGGCTCTCCTTGACACTGGTTCACAAGCCTCATTTGTGACCAAAGAACTGGTAGATTTACTAAAATTAAATGTTAAATACACTAACACACCTTTCTCTGGCATAGGTAACAATTTCAATAAATTAAAAGAAAAGGTTAATTGACAGCTTCATTCCCTAACTCAAAACTTTTCAATATCAGTTACATGTTACATATTAGATAAAATAACTTCCAAGTTACCACAGAAAAAGTTAAATCTAAATAATTTTATATTCCCTCCTGATATTCTACTGGCTGACAAAAGGTTCAATGAACCAAGTAACATTCACATTCTATTAGGTGCCGATGTTGTGTTTCAGGTGTTGCTGCCATCTGAACCTCTAGCTGATCTGCAGTCCAGCTATGAAGGACAGAGTACCAGCATTACCACGTCCAGAGCACCGCTATTAAATACAAAATTTGGTTATGTTATTGCAGGTCAATTTAACACACTGCATACTCAGCCACTCATTACTTTATTTTGCAATACATGTGATTCTGATCTTAATCAAACTCTTACACAGTTCTGGAAGTCTGAAAGTATACCAGAAACCTTTACAGAAGCAAACAGTGAACATGACTTGTGTGAACAAGTTTTTAGTGAAAATGTACAGCTAGACACCCATAACAATAAAATTCAGGTTGTCTTGCCCTTAAAGTTATCATTACATTCTATTCATCAGAACTTAGGTGATTCATTACACTTAGCTCTGAAACGATTGTATAACCTAGAAGCTAGATTTTCAAAGGATACTAACCTATACATACTATACAAAGATTTTATTCATGAATATTTAAGACAGGGTCATGGTACAGTTATTGATATAGGTCAATACAATTTAGCAACTGATCCAGTTTACTTCTTACCTCATCACCCAGTACTTAGATTAGATAAAAAGACAACTAAGTGTCGGGTTGTGTTTGATGGGTCAATGAAGACTAATACAAAAACGTCTTTAAATAATTTATTGCTAAATGGACCTGTAGTACAAAAAGAACTGGTAGATGTTTTGTTACTATTCAGAGTAGATTTGTATTTCTTTATAACAGACATCAAAAATATGTTTAGAAATATATTATTACAGCCTGAGTATAGGTCGTTACAAAATATTCTATGGCGAGATACTCCCAATGAAAGTGTTAAATGTATTCAACTAAACACTGTTACATATGGTTTAAAGAGTTCCTCTTACTTGGCAACAAGATGTTTAAAGTTCTTAGCTGATATGTACAATGAAGAGTTTCCCATTGCCGCTTATATTATTAACAATTCAACCTATGTTGATGATATACTTTATTCTGATAGTTCACCTGATAATTTAATAGAAGCCAAACATCAGTTATGTAGCTTATTAAGTCGAGGCAGTTTTCAATTACATAAATGGGTTTCGAATTCATCAGATCTGTTAGGAGAGGTCCCAGAAAATCAACAACATTTTGATGAGATTGATTTAGAGAAAAATAACTTTTCAATTAAAACTCTAGGTATGAATTACAATGTAAAATCAGATGCTTTTATAATTTCTAGTCCTAAGGCTGTGGAAAGGGTGCCCCTTTCCAAGCGTGAAATTCTAATTTTTATAAGTAAGTTTTATGACCCACTTGGTCTTGCTGGTCCTATTTTGGTTGGTGCAAAGGTAATCATGCAGCGGTTGTGGTTGGCTAAACTGGACTGGGATTCACTGCCTGATGGGGAGTTGCTTCAATTATGGCATGAGTTTTACAACAGCTTGTTTTTAATGAAACCTATACCTGTACAGCGGTACATAGGTTTACAAAATACATGTCTTGCACAAATTATAGGGTTTGCAGATGCTTCTAGCAGCACTGCCTATGGTTGTTGCATCTATTTAAGGACAGTTGATTCAGGAGGCTATATTAAGATTTTTTTGCTTTGTTCTAAGTCACGGATAAATCCAATTGCTCAAAGTTTGTCTGTTCCCAGACTATGCTGCTCTCTTGCTTGCCAAGCTTGCAAGCAGAGTTCATGAGACTTTGATTACAAAAATGCACATACATCAGGTTATTCTCTATTCAGACTCACAGATTGTTCTTGCATGGCTTAAAACTAACATAAACACACTCAAGGCATATGTTGCTAACCGTGTTAAGGTCATATCACAACTTACACAGTCTTACACCTGGTCATATGTAAACTCTGCGGAGAACCCTGCTGACTGTATTAGCAGAGGAGTCATGCCAGATCATCTTGCTGATCATCAGCTGTGGTGGAGAGGACCACTATTTTTAAATTCATGTAAGTACAAACCTGAGTTAAGCTTTGTTTTTCCACAAAACTTACCTGATGTCAAGGACAGCTAGGTATGTTTAAGCGCAATGCTATGCACGTCCATTGAGATACAGATCTTATGTCTTGACTTTCTTGATAAATTTTCTGATATTGATAGAATGCAGAGAGTTTTAGCATACATCTTACGCTTTTGTCAGAATGTAAAGAATAAGGTAAAAAATAGGCTTAACTATGTAACAAGTCAAGAACTTGATTATTCAATGTCATTAATTGTAAAGTATGAGCAGCAAAAATATTTGTTAGATGATATTCATGTGTTAAAATGTGGTAAAACTATTTGTAAAGGTAATTTAAAACCTCTGTGTCCGTTTATTGACGACAAAGGTTTAGTTTGTGTCGGAGGTCGTTTACATAATGCTTCTATTCCATATTCTCAAAAACATCCAATCATTTTGCCACGTGATTCACGGGTGACTGATCTAATTATTTTAAGTGAACATCTAAAAAACTTCCATGCAGGACCTAAGCTTGTTTTGTCGACTATTAAACAAAGATTTTGGATTGTACTTGCGCTGAGACAAGTTAAAAAAGTTTTACATAAATGTACAGTTTGTTTTAGATTAAAAGCAGAAGCATCCAAACAGTTAATGGGTTCTTTACCACATGATAAGGTAAATGCGTGTCGTCCCTTTCAAAAGGTTGGTCTTGACTATGCTGGACCTATACCACTTAAATTAGCTAGAATTAGAAAGCCTATAATTACAAAAGGTTATGTATGTATATTTGTTTGTTTCGTAACCAAAGCTATACATGTCGAACTAGCTTCTGATTTAAAAACTGAAACGTTCATTGCGTGCTTGAATAGGTTTATATCCCGAAGCGGAATGCCTACAGATATATATAGTGATAACGCTACAACTTTTAAATGTGCCAGAAGTAAATTAGATGAGATGTATGAGCTGCATAATTCAGCGATTCATCAAAGACAGGTTTGCCAGTTTACATCTCAAAAGAGAATTAATTTTCATTTCTTACCTTGCTACTCCCCTGTCTTTGCTGGGCTCGCTGAAGCTAGTGTAAAAAGTATAAAATATCACCTAAAAAGAGTATTGTTAAAGTCTATTCTTAATTATGAAGAATTATGTACAGTGTTATGCCAAATTGAGGCTATTTTGAATAGTAGACCTCTCATGTCTTTGTCAAATGATATTACTGACTACTCTTGTATTACTCCAGGTCATTTTTTAATTGGTACGGCTTTAAATTCATACCCTGAGTCTAATGTAAATGTAATTACTAGATCACAATTTTGGAAAATTTGTAATGACATGAAAGAATCTTTTTGGAAAATTTGGAGTAAACAGTATTTAAATATGTTACAATCACGCCCCAAGTGGCATGACCCGCAACCTAATGTTAAGATAGGATCTCTTGTATTATTGAGAGATGACAACATGGCACCGTTATATTGGCCCCTGGCTAGAGTAATTAATACTTACCCAGGTAAAGATAACAAGGTTAGGGTAGTTGAAGTCAAAACTTCAAATGGTCATACACATAAAAGGGCTGTGATGAAAATAAGTGTGTTACCTCTGGACAGCAGCAATGCTAGTAGTGATTAGGTGTTATAATAGTTATAGTGTTAATTCTGCAATCTTTCATTTACCTTTTTTGTTTCATGCTGGAGTAAGCATAATTTTGTAACTTTATAATTTTATTTTCGTCACTTTATTAGATTTTAAGTATCATACTTTAATTACATAAATAGCCTTTGCTAGTATTAGTAATAAGTATAAAATATTTAATTTTTTTAATACCATGCATTTGTTTCGTTTCTTGGTTAAAATTTTAAGATTAATCTAAGATATTTTTTTGTATAAAAATTAAATATATTTAATACAACTTATGTATATGTATGTAAGTGATAAGTTTATTCATGTTTTCAATTGTTATTTGCCCCGGCAACATGTTGGCAACCCAACAATACAATTTTTTGTAATCTTGCAACATTGTACAAATAAATTCTCTCTTCCGCTTGGACCGCCATCGTGGTGATTGAGAGTGAATTATTGTGGAACTTTTATGTATCTTTTTTGAAGTATCAGCTACCTAAATCTAATACAGTCCACACATGTAGTACTAAACAAATAGTTTATTCATGGATCTAGAATATTCTCGAATACGTTACGAAGTACATCATCAGGTACGCGCTGGGCTTCGAACAGTTTTACGGCAACGTCTACTTCAGCACAAATGGAAAAGTTGTATAGGTGTCTCTTTATCTTTCTTGTACTATGAAACTGTAGACCCATCTCCCGGCCAGTGTTGATATCGGATTCTTCGAGCATAACGTGAAGAGATATTTATGCAGGCCTGCATGACAGTGTCGGCCGCCGATGGATTTAGATCCCTCGGTGGTCACCATTGTGTTTGGATTGTACTGTGTTTTTACCATCAGGGAACAAAGCGAATAATAATATAGAAAATCAAGGTAACATTAAAATTTAAGTTTCCAAATAAGCTCTCTTGATCTCTGTGCAAAAATAAGATAGCACCCTGACCACCCAGCTTGAACTAGCTTATGACAACTCTATTACTCATAACAATGAAACCATCTTATACAATTCCATGAATTCACAACAAGAACTTACAACATTATGACACATATTATTTATAGCCCTTTGATAAACAGTTCTCAGTACATGACTAAATGTGTACAGTGTAGACTATTCAACAGATTTCACAGGTTCTTAATGACATAATAAATCACAAAGAATAAACAAACAACAAAGTACTGATAACTGAGCACACAGCACACAACAATAATTTAATTTAATAAGGCCTTTTAAAACTTAAAACATTGTTATAATGCTGTATTTTATGTGGTGTATAATTATTTATATGTAGTGACTTTACTACATTACAGGGCATATGCCCATAAATGTCTCTACCCAGATATCGAATTCAGGGCCCCTTGTAACTATCGCATGTCACATACATCTAATGAAACTTTTGACATTACTTTGTTAAGTTTTAATGAAACAAGAAATAAGGTAATGGCACTAACACTTGACAGTGAAATAAAGGATGACACTTTTGAATAAAACTATTTTATTAAGAATATCTATATTGATATATGTAACTCTAATTCTGATGTTAAAGACACCTAATGTTATCTATGACACTATACTGTAAACCTGAATCCACCAGTTTAAGCAGAATTCAAATTGGCATCATTTAAAATTAACTATGTGAGTGAAGGAACAAATGTTCTGTGATTTCATAAACATTGTGCTAAGGAGTTTAAAATTTCACAGGTATTATTTTAATTTAAGTATATAACTTTAACCCTAATTTTATGTTTTGGTTAGAAAAATATATTATATTACTTACGTAGGGCCTCAGATTTTGTATTTAATTGGTAATTCTGTCATTATATTAATAACCTCAATGTATATTATTTACACTTACCTTATATCTAAACTTATGTATAGCAAAAGCTTCCCTTCTCTTTTAGTTTCTCTTACCCTACTAAAGCTTCACCTTCTCTTTTCTTACACTATATAAATTATATTAAGTGTTTATATTGGTATGAAAAATTTGTTAAAAACTAAAAGCTGACAGTGTCAATCAATGGGCGGATTTTTTTTAAAGTGTACCAAAATTAAGCATTTCCTTGTATAACTAAATGCTCCACTGAATAATGTTTTTAGAAGAATTACTCAGTGGAAATAACGAAATGCCTTTGCATAAACATATTTTTGTAAATACTGTAATTAAGAATACAAATATGTTTGTACAAATTCTTCCAAAAACGTTAGTCAGTGGAGCATTTTGTTACACAAGGGAATGCTTAATTTTGGTAAACTTTTAAAAAAATCCACCCCTATAGGGGTTACACCAAACTTAACTATTAAGGTTATATTTATATGTGTATTAGTTCTATTACCTACTTATAACTAAAGTGCTGTCTAAATTTTATTTATTTTACACTCTCATATATAACAGTAGACAGGGTGTCAACTATAATATTAGGGAAGTGGATGTCAACTATTAGGGTTGAGGAATTCCTCAACTGATTAGCTAATTAGGTAGGGGCATAAAGAACTATCTTTGGTGATGTCTCTACTTAGAGCAGACCAACTGATGGAATATGTCCACCTTATAGAACATTGAAGCCAAATAACCTAGTGTTGTGGTCCTGCGGTGAGTAGCATTTCCAGGGCTATTTGGGGCAGGGGGATCAAGGTTACCAATGGATCTCCATACGGAGCATGAGTTATCAAATAATCCTCTGCAAGTTCTATTTTAGATTTGAGTGGATAAAACCACAGTCTCATTAAAATTAACCATAGATGACCAAGACCTGCAGTTAAACCGACCACATATACATACATAAGACATGAGACGTATGCATACATAAGAAGCAAACTACTTTTTTTATAAACCACCATTTCTGAGATGTGGGAAATAAATTTTCAACACAAAATTAAATAAAGATACTACGAAATATAATTCTTCACATTACAATATATAAAAATTAGTAAATGAGTGAATCACACTATATCCTAGGTTAGAAAGCAATAAACTTTGTGTAAACCACACAGATCCAAGTTTATTACTCTATATGATGGGGTTACTAAGTTTAGACAATTACCAGACATACCTTACACTTTAGTCCTTAGTTAAAGATTATAGATCTAATAAAATATAATTAAACTCATATATTAAATTTTAGTATTTTATGTTCTGTTTCTGATGCACTAGCTTTGTAAATAAATCAAAACAGTATTCCACTAATAGTAGTGTAAGAGCAACAGAATTATTGTAAGTATTTAACAGGAATCATAGGGAAATACAAATGGTTTATTTGTAAAATATGCAATTTATATAGTAAATGGTTTTAAAATTCTACAAACTAATCACATAATATGCTTATTAATCATCATTGATGGCTGGAAAAATATAAGAATATACTTAAACACTTTCCATTTAGACTTTGGTATTTCGACAAACAAAACTGGTAACACAGCATAACACCAAACATAGTAATTACCACAAATTACTTGATAATTTTTAATCAACACGGTGTCATCGATGACATAATGCACCGATTATGTTCACTTTCGGTCCCGATGTAAACAATAACCAACACCTACACGTAAAAACGGGAACAACACTCTATTAATAGTTAGGTAGCAGTTTATTAGAGATTTTCGCAAAACTTACTTGTTGAGCAACCGGCTCGAGGATACTTTCGATTATCTTCGTGTGAAAGACAGGCATCTTAATTACTTTTGTTGTTTCACTTTAACATTAGACGACAAAAATAAAAATAAAATAACTTTACAATAAAATCACAAAAATAAAAATAACACAACCAAAGGACAAGAAAGACGGACGAACACTGACATTATTGACAACTAAGTGACAGATGATTGAAGTGATAGTTGACCCCAGTGTTTCCACTTACGGCTTTAGTTTTACCCTATACTGCATATTTTATTCCGACTCCAGTATACTTTATTTATGTATTTTGTTTATATTTATATATATTTATCAATGATTCCCATTTGTTATTTGTCACTGTTTCCCACGGAGTAAAAATGACAATTACTAATGTCAAAGTTGAAAATAATGTTATCACATTTTTTATTCTGTAATGTTATGCCGGTTGTACTGGGCTCATTCTCCAAAATTGTTGAGAAAGCATGTTACATCGAGGAGAACATATGTAAAATATAACCTTTGACACTGTTTTTTTTTTGGGGATGGAGTTAAATGTCTAGTCTAGTCAAAATATTATGTACTTTAAATGCCTGAATAAAATGCTAATCTCCCCAATTCTTTAACCGTGTAGTGTCACACTGCATGAGTGAGTAATTATTTGCTTGATTATTGGCAAAATGACGAGTGATTTCAGTATTTATTTTTATATAGTAAATTCTTAGATAGTTTACCTTTAAAATAAGACTAAGTATATGGAAATATAACTATCCATGAATATTTTACAAGTAACCACAAATTGTCACACCACTTTCCTCACATTCATGTGATCATGAACAAACACACTCGCAGATAAAAGTGTTGATACCACTATTATATTTAACTAATGTAACTAATATCGATAAATAGCTCATGCAGACAAGATTGCATCTTAGTTGATGATTTAAAAGGATATGACAGTTAATCATAGCGAAAAAGTGTATTGTCTTTATCTACATGTAAAACGTTATTTTTGTATAGTTTTTTTTTGCAATGATTTACTATTGTATAAAACGCTTATATATTAACTCTAAAACTTTATCCATAATTTAGTTATAATTTATAAAATAAAAAAATCAAATAACCATGGTTCACATTACCGTAATTAACATGACTGATTTTACGTCTCCCTGTCTAACGCCTCTTCTCAAAGGAATTGCCTTCGTGCACTGCTCCTGTACTCGGACCGACATGGTGGCATTGTTGTACAAGCACTTCAACACTTCGATATATCGATAGTCAATACGCCACCGCTGGAGAGACTGCAATACTGCCCAAGTTTCGACCGAATCAAAGGCTTTTTCGTAGTCCACGAACGCTAAGCATAAAGGCAGATTATACTCCTCAGTCTTCTGTATAATCTGCCGCAGCGTATAGATGTGGTCTACGGTGCTAAAGCCTTTTCGGAAACCGGCTTGTTCGGGAGGCTGGAAGTCATCAAACTTGTGCTCGAGACGATTCGTGATGATCCTCGAAAACAGCTTATAAACATGGCTCAGCAACGAGATGGGCCGATAGTTCTTCAATATGGTTTTATCACCTTTCTTGAAGAACAGGGCCACCACGCTGCCGCCCCACGTTTCCGGCGTTTTACCCTCGAGTATAACGGAGTTAAAGAGCTTCTGCAGGAACTTAAGTACCGGTGTTCCACCGGCTTTAAGCAGCTCTGATGTCATTCCGTTATCACCCGGTGCCTTGTTGTTCTTAAGCTGCTTAAGGGCCATCCTAATCTCGTACAGGTTGATGTCGGGGATATCTTCGGTATAGTGTCGGGTCAGCCCGGCTCTCGGATCTTTAGCCGGACTGGTAACAGGCTTAATTGACGACGTATATAACTGCCCATAGAACCTTTCGATCTCCCTTAATACCTCTGGCTTGGTGGATGCTACGCTGCCATCGTCCATTTTCAGCTTCGTCAACTGGCTCTGCTCAATAGACGCATTCCTTGCGAACAATTTGGAGCCTTTATTCCGCTCTATCGTCTCTTTAATACTTTTGGTATTGTAAGACCGGACATCGTGTCGCAATAATTTATGAATAGATCTATATATCTGCCTATAGGACTTAGCGTCATCGGAAGACTGCAGCGCCATACCACGCCGATCCGCCATGAGTTTTCGGGTTTGATTTGATATCTTTTGAGTCCTATTGCTACGGTGAGTTTTAAAGAACTTGGACCCAACCGAAGAACAGTTTCTACCAGCCTATTACTAATATTATCTACGGAGACGCAACTATCTAGGCAATCGAATTGGTTTTTCAATTCGAGTTGAAAGTTCTCTGGGTTTTGGAGTTTAGCATTAGAGGGTTGGAGCGTAGACTTCATCAGGCGAGACCTTTCTATTTTTAGATTGATATTCAATGTGCCTCTAACCAATCGGTGATCACTGCCGGTTTTCACTCTGTGGATCACAGTGACATCATTAAATATTTGTCTCTTCGTGGTCATGATGAAGTCTATCTCATTTTTCATGGAACCATCGGGGCTCATCCAGGTCCATTTCCTATGAGGTGGCTTCTGGAAGAAAGAGTTCATCATAAAGAGTCCCTCTTTCTCCATAAAATCGGCCAACCTCTGGCCTCTGGGGTTCCGTTGCCCATAACCAAATTGCCCCACTCCCAACTCTTCACCATCTCTTTTGCCCAGCTTTACGTTAAAGTCTCTCATTACAACAGTAAAGTGGGTTTTCGAGGTATGTATGGCCCTACTAATGTCCTCATACAAAACCTCCACTTCATCATCAGGGTGTGCCGAGGTCGGTGCGTAAGCCTGTATGACCTTCAACGAATATCTTTTGGATATTCTGAGTATCAGGTACGCTAACCAGCTCGACACACTGTCGATGGTCACGATGTTGTTAATGAGAGACTTCCGGACGATAAACCCGACACCACCTAGGGACTGTTGGTCGCACTCCCTGTAATAGAACAAGTTACCGGATTTCATGATTATCGTGTCCTCACCCTCTCTTCGGACTTCTGTTAATCCTATAAGATTCCAGTGTAACTTGTCTATTTCCTTTTCCAGCTCGACAATCTTCTCCTCAATCCTCAAAGTGCGATTATTATATATTGCCAGGGCCAGTTGTCGTGGGGGTCGGTAGCTGGAACTCTTCCGGGGATTCTTAGCATCCCCTGCCCCGCCGTTACCATAGCCGCTACCGAAACTAGGAATAGCGGGGCCGCCGGAGACTGGGGGCCTGGTCGTTCTTGTCGTTTTCATAGGCAGAATTTGCCCATACTCGCCACGATGGGCATGCGGGTTGGCGAGCGCAGATATTGCTTTTTGTTGTTTAAGTGGGGGAAGCTGCTGCCCATCCCCTATCTTTTTCCCCTTAGTCGCCTCTTACGACATCCATGGGTAGAAATGGAGGGGTTAATTCTAAGCCGGAACCACCACCAATTGTTATATAATAACAATATATCACTGAACATATATTTAATTTAGAAAAAATCATTACCTTTATCTACGCAATTATCGTTGCTTTAAAAAATTGACACCACATTCACTTTTCACTGCACTTCATACTTGAGGCAAACATGTAATTAATGTATTATTGTATAGCAGCTGTGCACGCGGACGCATCGGTCACTCAAGTAGGAGAGAGACAGATGTTGAACACTGCCGAACGCGGAGGCCTATTGTGCCTTTTTGTCGCTCATTCCGCGCTCTCGCTTGCACTTCAAGCCTTAAATGGAACGCTTCAGAGCAAGGTTACGGCCGCATGAGTCATGTTTTTTCATGCGTGCAGCCGGCTTCATCGAATTATAAGACGTTGTCACGTCAAAACTATCCAATGCACTATAGTTACTGTTATTTTATACGATTTTTTATAATAAAAATAAACAAAGTACATTAATTACATGATCTATTAGTTTAAACAAATTTTCCATCCATCCATTCAGCCGAAAGACGTTCACTGATAGATATATTGCCTCATGCAAAAGTCGACACAAAGACCGATCCTGTGCGACTCGCATCCAACGGGTTCCCGTAACCTTCACCAGGTTGTAAATCGTGACCCGAGAACTCTTCGACCCATCGATCATCCGTTCTACGAGCAATGTGCTTCGCCTACTACCGCTTAAGTCACGCAAATCTGATGATTATATCGGTGACTTTTCGGTTATCCATAATTATGATTCGATCACGCAGAGATACTAGGAGAATAGCACGCTCCATTTCCATTTGAGTGATCGAGCTTTCTTATGAGTCCCATCATTAGTAACCATATCTCAGGAATTTATAAAGTAACCAAGCCGAAATTTATCATATAGAATTGCGGGGCACAGCTGTTATCACAAATAAAACGAATAAAAACTATAAACTTATTTATTTATACATAATTTTATACATTGTACCTAAAACTTCAATATTAAATAAAAAATTATGTTATTTCTTGAATGGTATGAATTGAAGTTATGTGCAAAGGATAAACGACTACCTAGTTTATTGCATAAAAAATAGTACCAGGTACATTCAATAGCATATTCACTACATACTTTTATTTTAATTAATTATTAAAAATTATCGACATATTATTATTATATATTATTCTCTTTACAGTTTATGAAGTTGCTATATATTTCAATAAATAATTAATTTACTTCCTTAAAGTAATTTATATGAGAGGCATCGTTTCAGTATTTACAAGTACTACAGACGACAATGTTACCTTTCGTATAATTCATAAAACGCTTTGTGATAGGATACACCACAATAATAATAAATAAACTCCAAAGCAAGTAGGTAGGTATATTTCTTAACTGACTACGTAGAGTTCAAAAACACTCCGTGCACAGCTCACGCGCCCTTTGTACGCTGTTCTTGTAATATTGTGTGATTTGTGAGTCACTGAACCGAGCACAGACTAAGTATTGTTTATATCCGACATTACTTCACTTTATTAGATTTTCAAAAAATACACTAAGGTTAGATACTTCTGTAAAATGATGTAACGTTTTTAACCCAACATATTATATAATACCGACAAATCTATATATAATACAAATATAATTCTTTATTCCGCCATTTTTATTTTTATATGAAAGTGAAGGGTTCACTTCAGTACTTTCCAGTTGTTTAAATATTATTAATCTAGTATACAACATATTCATGAAATATTGAAAATCGACCCGTAGATTAACGAACTTGCTGTATTTTTCTACAATCATGTATTACGTCTTTTTATAAGATATTCGTATTTTAATATACCTACTAACTTATCTACTTTTATATTTATTTATGGTATGAAGCGGTATAAAAGAATTTAGACGGGGTTTACCCATTTTAACTTTTATAAAAGACAATCGTAATGCGAGAAGATATTGTGTTAATTTCTTATCATAAAATAAGTACCTATATTAATAATTATACATTACTCGGTATTGTCATCATAACAAATATAAAATTAAACTCAGCTACCTCTTTTAAGAAAAGAACTTGGATAGGCAAGTATTAAGAGTCGTATACCAGTGCCGTAACTAGTCTTAACTGCGCCCTTGAATTTTTTATTATAGATATTGTTTGTGGTCCTGGTCTGTGCATTTCTGCGCCTCTTCAGAGTATGTGCCCTATGCCTGGGCAGCACCCTATAGTACGGCAATATTTACATTAATTTGAAGATTAGTGCGGTGTGCACAGCGCAAATTGTGCGAAACATTCTAAGATAAAACAACTAAATATTTAAATCTCTTTTAATGTTTGAGTACCAATTATCATACGTCAAAGCTATGATTACCTATTAATAGGTAATCAATATCTTTGTTTTTTTGGAACGAAGTTCCTTACGGCAGTCTTGGAGGAGATAGAGATTTCGCTGCGCGACCGAACTGAAAAAATGTGATAGTAAAACCGTAAGAAAAAGTCCGTGGAATAAAACCGTTAAATGAGACGTGCGCAGGCGCGACAGTCGTATACACAAGCGAGTAGGGATTTTGCTGCGCGACCGAACTGAAAAAAATGTGATAGTAAAACCGTAAGAAAAAGTTCGTGGAATAAAACCATTAAATGAGACGTGCGCAGGCGCGACAGTCGTATACACAAGCGAGTAGTGTATAATACCTTGCTGACGCGACAACGTCTTAAATTGTTTGCCGTGACACTTCAAGAAACTGCGATTACGCTAAAACCGCTCACGTTATGCGCTCACAATGAGAGTTCGAGTGAGAGGCACGCGTAAAACCATTCCACTCGCATGGTTAGCACGCCTAAGAGCGAGAGAGACAGACATAAAGTCGTTATCACGTAAAACTTTCGCCCGAGTACCGACTTTACAGGCAACCATTTTTTTGTAATTATTTCTATTTCTATGTAATTTTATGTTGTCAAACAAAAATAAAGAGACATATTTTGTTATTTTCATTGATAATTTGAATTACGTTTTTTTTTATTTTACGTAATTTATTATTTCCTAAAATACTGAATTTCCTAAATACTTTCCTGTACTTAAATAAAAACTAATCAGCAAAATTTAAGAGAAAAATCAAGAAAACCTACATAAAATTGAGCACGATTTTTTTTTGCAAATTGTGTCGATTCTACATTAGCCGAAGGAACTTCGTTCCTACCTGGTGTCCCACGACACCACATCTTTTTTTTTCATTCTTTTGCACCCTACTCATCTAACTGAAGCTGAACCTGACTACGAGTATATTGCTTAATATTATACATTACAAATCTCTTTAAACATTATATAATATGACTAGTTTTTAAGAGGTATATTGTGTCCTGAATTTCATAAAATTGTTCTTACGTTAATAGGTAGATAAAGTAACCTAATTTATATTACTTAGTTATTAATAATATCTCTTACATCTTACAGTAGGCAGAATAGAATAGTTTTAATTAAAGTTTACTAAGTACTTAATACAACCAAACGCAAGGGTAAAACAAGTTGTCTAGATATGATACAAGGTAACGTTCACTCCTGTTTTTACCGTATTTTTGTTTGTGAGCCGATTTAGATAATTCCTTTTTCGTTGGAAAGGGATACCTCAAGAGTGGTTCCATTATAATGTCATTGGCATTGGATCTTAAACTTCGAAGATACACCAGGGAACTCTTCAGAATCATTGAAGTTGGCTTTCTTTGTGTTATAAATTGTCTTGTTTTCTATAGCGAAGCTAATAAAACTTTTTTTAGTGTGACGAATTGCAATTTTTTCAATATTTTGTTACCAGGGTCACAACAGTTGATTTCTAAAATGTGCAGACAAAATTTTAAAGAAATTGAGCAAGCAGCAATTATAGACAACATGGTCAGGTTAGTTGTTCTTAGTACTTAGGTACAATTGATGGTTAGTTTACAAAAACTAAAAAGAGTCCTTGTAATTTTGAATTTATTTCTCATATTTTGTAGAAAACACAAACTATATCAGCACAGTTTATAGAATATAACATACAATAACATAAAAAGTTAAATCTCTAGAAGATTCTTTTACACCTTGAACAATAACCGCGGACAGTCAGAGAAGTTTCCTCTCGAGAATGCTCCGGATATGGAATTAAATTAAAATAGATATTGAAGATAAGTATCTCGCGTCTCGCATTATATTTAAGAGCAGTTACGACATCCCATTGGCATTTGACATTAGCAACGTCGCTAAAGTTGTCTTGGAAGGCGACAAATCTCATGCCACACGTGAGGTAGCCAGCCAACTCGACTTTGTTTTAATAATACCTTATAACGCTAGGCAGCCTCCCTGTACTAAACACTTTCTCATTTGTTACTCGAATCTTACCACGAGATGTCCAGTATACATTAAGAAAAGATATATGGAAACTGTTTAACTTACTTCAATTTAAGGCAGGTTTTACAGGTCTCGTAAGGTAATGGTGGTAATGGTACCTAAGCACTACTATTAAGCCGAGAATTCGCGGGTTCGATCCTCGCACATAACTGACATAAATGTGATGAACCAAATAAAATTGTCAGTTGTGTCCTGGGTGTTAAATATCTAAGAAATATCTATAGTGTTTCCGCTGTTTAGTTACATATTACAAGCTGTAGGTGGAAAGCCCCGAGCATTTTTTAGCAATCACCACCTGGCAACATTCTTTGTAATGTCAAAAAACAGTCAAAAGTCAACTACAATTGTTTTAATTTATTCAACGAACATTTTTCTTTTCTCATAACTTCGCATTAAAACGGAGTCAACATTTAAAAAAGGCTTTTATTACCGAAAAAATCCATCGTGGCACCAGGTCACTTCAAAAAACGGCCAGTAGGCATTTAATCGCACGGCTATGGCCGTGAATGAAATTGTATCCCTTTACAAAAAGAAATCATCTTGGTCTTACTTTATAAGATTATGATCACATAACAGAATTTAAAAACCATTTATAAATACTCAACAATGTCGCATTTGATAGATATATTGGGACAGCTAACTCCATAACTAAGGTTTAAACCATGCGGCTGACTCTTGTGACGCTCGGTCAACAGCTTGTGAAAGATCGGTAGGATCGCACATTCAAAAAGTTCCGATTCCGAGCTGGCTGTGTACATCTTGCGTTGTTCGGCTGAGTCTTGGCGTTTCGAATCGCTCCTGTATGCAGCCGATTTCCGCTCCTCCCGTTTGTTCGGAGAACCTTAAATTTAATTTATTATTGTTAAGAAAATTAGCCTGTGCTCATACAACTACGAAATGGCTTCTTCAGAAACTTGTTACAATGGCCATTTTCAATAGATCTTAAACTTCAAAAACCTAAACAAGTTTCGGGAATTTAGTATATTAACTTTGCTCTTCCATTTTGAAATCTTTATGTATGTTTAGAAAAACTTAGATAACTCTGAACTTGAAAACGACAGGCACAATTTCAATACTAGATAATACAAATATTAATGCCATCTTTTAGACTTAGTAGGGCTCAAGCCCGATGAAACTGTCTTAGCCTATAATAGCCCCAGAGCCCTCAAAGCTAACTGTGTAGACAGTTCGAAAAAAAAAAGACTTGGTAAGACTCTTTTACGGAATCGTGGTAGGGTCTATGATAAGCTTCTTAAACAAGTTAACGATTTACCTAAGAAAAATCATGTTAAAGTTGTATTGTCGAAAGGGCAATATAGATCGGATGATTGCGTGAATGATAATGGTGTCTGGAAGTAACTCACTCTGTACATCTCCTAAAAATTACAAAGAACCGCAAACAATACTGAAGTAAAAAAATCTCTACAAAGTCAATATTGATAAATTGGATTGAGATTTTTATAATCAACTTCAACAAAAGACGGGAGGTTAGTGAATCCGAATGTATATATTTTTAATTTTATGCATGTTCATTCTCTGTTTATGAACCGATTAGGATGATCCTTTTTTGTTGGATATGGGATACCTCAAGGATGGTTACTTTTTAATTTCATTGGCATTAGACCATCAAGTTCGTACGGAAATGGAGATTACCGTAAAGCTGCGACCTCGAAGCCCAGTGTGTGCTTTTTTCTGGCTTTTCTAAAAGACAGATGGTTTCCTGAGTAGTTTTTTGACATATATAGTTCCTTCTTAAGGCCTAAATTGAATATAGTATTTAGCGCTGTCGAATTTTTGCCCCTAATAGATTTATATCAATATAGTAAAACGACATACCAGATTTATGTCTAGCGGCAACATTAGGGCTACTCTTATGATGATCAGGCCTCGGCTGATGAGCTGCCTGCGTCAATCGCGGAGAGTCTCCAGTTTTCGCTCTCTTTAGAGGTTCCGCCTCTTGTCGCAACCTCTTCGCTGGTGAATCCTGGCCTTTTGAAACTCTAATCGTGTCTGGAGCTGGCTTCCATGTTTCTGTTTCTTGAACGACATCGGGAACAGATTTTTTGGCATCTTCATGTTTACGAACAGCTTCTGGTTTTGTTATCCTTTCTTCTTGATACGTTCTTACCTTAGAATCGTTTGAAAGCAGATATAGAGTGGGTTGATAAAAAAAAACGCACTTTGCTGACTTAATAGGTATTACTATAAACAAAGTGTTCAACTCGCTTTAGATACCGAACGTTACTGAATCAGTGGAGCCCAACTATAATATAATATAGTGACTTATACTTTCGTATTTGTAAACTAACCCTGTCTAGACAACAAGTTAATGGGCATTAATTATCGGTGGTTACAATTATTCTTTGATTGTAAAATACTTGACAATAGATGAAGTAATGATAGCTCAGTGACAGCGTATATGGATACCGCATCGATCGACTAGAGATTGAATCCTTACTTTGTCCTGAGCTTTCAGTGAAGGAAAACATTGTGATGAAACCATAGTATTGTGGAAGGACATTATCTAATGCCAGACTGGCCAGTTACCAGCCCAAGTAGAAAATTTGTCGCCAAGTACATATAGGTGTGTTCCGGCAGCTGCACTTAGGCTGCCTGTTCACTGAGCGATGCGGAGTAGAGCGGTGCTAATTTCAACCAACAGCATCTCTAGCAAAATTCGACCAATGGAATTGCATCACTAGATTTGTATGCAATTCTATTGGTCGAAATTTACACAGTTCACTCCGTTTCAGTGGACAGGAAGTCATATAAGAGCGTATTACCATCTTAAATCATATTGTTACTTAACATCAGGTGTATTTGTGGATATATAGGTATAAATAATTAAAAGAAGACCGATACATTGATCAAGTTACAGTAATTCTTTGCAAAAAGTTTCATGTAAAGCATCGAGTACCATACCTGTGCCGAAGACTGTCTTCGCTTCACCTGATTCTGTTGAGGAGGTGTACTTACAGGTTGTGGGAATTCAGACCCACGACGCTGAAATAAAATACAACCAAATTTATATTGACATAATGAGACCTATTACAATGTTGCCGAGGTATCTGGTCATCCTAAACATGGACACTGCGCCCCAGTGACGGCGTAGCATGGGTTGGCACCCGGGGCAGTCTTCTATTGAGCACCTCCAAATAAAACAACAAATATTATCAACACATTATCAAAATTTACTTTCCTATCCTTTTCAATGGACAAAATTACTTAAGGAATGATTAAGTCGCGTTGGGCTCATTTTGGAATTCAGAAGCTCCAAGGTTGTTTATTAGACTTCTCGGAAAGAAAAACTTTTGCCTTTATACAAAATCTAATGATTTGCGTAAAATGGAGTGTATCTAGGGGTACAGCAGTGCCCCCGCCAGGTCGAGCGCAAGGCACGGCCGTACCGTCTTTACTGGAAGTATTTCGGCGTATTTTCATTTCTGTCTGTTGTAGAAGGCTGAAAGTCTGTTTACCAAGAGTACTTATGGAACTCAACAATTTCAAGTTTTTTCAAATTTATAGTTTCATTCATTTAGAAGTTACAGGTGTGCAAAGTTACCAAAATTCGACACTGAGTGACTCATGATAATCAAAATAGAATTAGTACTTCTCCAATAACTAGAGAGCTGAAATTTAGCACAGGGTTAGAATTTAATACCCACATAAAGAGAAAACTATCAAAACTTGAATTTTCGAAGATCTGACCCTGATGTGAAATCCAAGAGATATGTAAATATCGCCTTAGTTAAAATTATTTAATGATCTTTGGAGATTTTCCTGATAGCAAATAAAACTCGAAGGTCGGTGGTACCTGATGTGAAACCCTAAGAGGGCAAACTATAAAGAGCTATCGAAATGCCGCATTAGTAAAAATATTTAACTGCTCCGCCCTTTCCTTTATTTTACATTTATAAAGAAAAAAGTTACTGTAAAAATTAGTGCAAATACAAAAATGAAAATGTGCAGTTTTTACTACACTGTTCATATTCATCAAATCACTATGTAAATTGTAATGTTCGGCTTTTTTTAACGAATCTTAATTATGTTATTACTTTTGGTTGGATACGGAGATAATTGCTTTATAATTCCACTCTATGCTATAATCCTGGAGTTGATAACTTTTTGATTTTTTTAAGCACTTTCTATGTTGAAAATAATACTTATGAATAAATTTTTTTCATTAATACACCATAAAAGTGATTTATATATTTTTTTAATTTAAATAAAAAATATGCCACAACAACGCTGCATTATGGTCCCGTGGCGTTATCATTCATTTTATATACCATTTTGTATGATAACAGTGACAAATGTGACAAATTATCTATGAGTCTAACGTTCATAAAAGTGTCTTGAATGGTGACATCACTCTTTCTAATCGGTATTTCAAATCACGTGACTCACAGACAAAAATATTAGTTTTCCAAATGGAAAATTTAATAAATAAACAATTACTTTTTCCAGATTTGTATTGTTATAGGCTTTTTTCTATAGACTAATATTACTCATTAATTATTATTATTTAGAAACATACATTCAACTCTCGGATTTTACACGAACGCTGAAGATGTTAGATGATCAACCAACCTTTGACAGACGATCGGATATTCTAAGGGTTTCTGCTTCCCGATAACCTTCGGGTGTATTCCCTCTCACTGGACCGGCTGGAAATATCAAATAAATATATTATTCCACGATGGTAATGGTGGTTAATTGAAAATTTTTAATAACCGAGCATATTTTGGCAATTGCTTTTCAATTAATTATGGGTGGAATTGAGTGGGAGCTGAAAAGCTAAGGGAAATGTAACACATCCCAAAATCACTTACAGAATACTCAGAACCAACCAAACTATCTACAAATATTATGAAAAGTTACGTTTAGATCTGCGATATAACAATGTTTTGTTACATGCTAAGTAGAATGTTGAAAATAGATTATTATACTTACTAAAATTGATCGAAGCATTGGATGCCCTCCTTTCAACAGCTTTGGTATCAGTATCTCTAAAAACAAGGAAAAATATACCTATTATGCATTCGATATTTGATCAGTATTGTGGCCTAAACGTTTGTGTATGGGTTATTTATCGCGAACAAACTGAAATCGCTTTTGTAAACTAAT
This sequence comes from Saturnia japonica, assembly GCA_033032175.1. NCBI lineage: Eukaryota > Metazoa > Arthropoda > Insecta > Lepidoptera > Saturniidae > Saturnia > Saturnia japonica. Next base: position 1,022,681 of record CM065332.1, read on the forward strand.
AATGGACCAGAAACTAGATGGATGCAAGGCCCACAAGTATCGATCGTTCAGAGACAATACTAGCTAATTGTAGAATGATAAGGGTTTTTTTTTATCATAGTAACGGTATTACGTTTTGTAACAAAAGCTAGTAATACGTTAGGTGACACTGAAAGTTCTTAGAAAATCAAAAACTGAACAAACTAGTAAGTTATTAGTTTTATTATATATTTTCAAATGAGTGTCCATTTACATCAATACGCGATGACCACCACTGAGAAAAGTAAAAAAAAAAAAAAGAAAAGTAAATTTTCCCACTCGTCCTTATGGGTCTCTTCGATGGCATTTTGAAACGTAGCCACCACTTCCTTGGCGTCCATAAAACGTTTTCCTCGAATTTTTTTTTGTTATTTTCGGAAATATATAAAAATCGCAATGTGCGAGGTCGGGGCTATAGGGCGGGTGACCCAGTAATTCCACGTTTGACGTCGCCAAGTAGTCGATTATATGCTTGGCGGTGTACGACGATGCGTTGTCGTGGTGAAGGAGGAACCTGCTGCGAGCTCGTTTCTCCCGAACTTTTTCCAAGACAAGTGGAAAACAACTGTTAGTGTACCATACTGCAGTAACTGTTTTTCGATCCTCTAAAACAATTGTAGCGTAATGACCTGTCCTTCCGAAGAACGAGGCCACCATCTTTTCCCCACGCTTCGACCTCTCTTCACTTTAGTTGACAACTCATCGAAAGGAAACACCCAGACAGCAGGCTGTCTCTTAGTTTCGGGATCATAATAATAAATCTAGCTTTCGTCACCCGTAAGTATGTCGAACACAGCATTTGAGTCACCTCCGTTAAATCTTTGTACCACATTTCACGACACCAATCAACATAACGGAGTTTTTGGGTTTCTGTCAAATTATGAGGTATCCACCGGACACAAAGCTTCCTGACCGCTAAATGTTCATGGAGGATTTTGTGCACTTGACTCATACCGATGCGTAAGCTTGTCCGAATCTGCTGATAAGTCACTCTTTTGTCAGTCTCTATCATACGCCGCACAACACTGATGTTATCTTCAGCAGTCGCCGTAGAAGGCCGTCCCTCACGCAGATTATCGGTGAGATTTGTGTAACCACGTTTAAATTCATTAAACTAGTTGTAAACAGTGACACGGGATGGGGCTTCATGGTGAAAGGCCAATCGAAGTCTATCATAACTTTATTGTTGACTTAAATGACATCGAATGTCATAAAAAATCATTGTAATAAAATTTTCTCGCGTTAAATTCATGCTGACGTGACACATTTTCAACATGCCACCAAATCGTAAACAAATGACAAATGAATAAAATACATACACAATAAAATTGGCAAAGAGTTCCATTTTCAAAATCTGAACTTATTTTTTTATTATATCGTTTAGAAGTGGCCAGTTCTAAAAACTTTCAATGTCGCCAACGTAAACAATCCGTATTGAATTAACCTTTGTAAATAAATATTCAAGTTAGGTATTTAAATCAAACTTCCTCTTAATCCATTACGTAGTCGAAAGGCATCAGATGAGACAAGGAAATGTCAACCAATTTATGAAATGACAGTGACATTGCTGTAGAATCAAGGACGAAATGCACCGTCGTTTCTATTCCTAGAATGACCTATTACTTTTTTTTAATGAACTGTTTTTTTTCCTTTGCTACTTGATTGTGAAAAGATGAATCTTACCAAATAATCTAAACAGTTCTTTTTACCTGGGTTGGTGGGGTGAAGATTGCTGCCTGCTCTTCTCAGACACACTTCTCTGCATGGGAGAATGGTGGTGACCTGAAATTGCTTTTAATTTGGTCTCAACCTGAATCGTTTTTATTAGCTTAACCCTTTCGAGTTCTGTTTCTTTTTTTTCGAACATTAAGTCCTGTTTTCCTTGTACTTAGTGACTTTAAAGAAAATCATGTGAATGAATTTGCATTGTACTAAAATATGCATTTATCAGAATAATAAAGGTACATTGCCTGGGGGGCATTTAATCTAATATGACTTGCGAAGTAAATCTTACTGGGTGGCGTCTTCTGGCATGTATACTGGAAAGTGTTCGTGTCCCACAAATCGCTTTGTACCACAATGAAGTTCTCCTTCTTCTTCTTCTCTGAATCTCTTCTTTGACCTAAATCGTAAACATTGTTAAGCATTTATTGCAGCCTTCCATTTGTAAAGTTCTGTTGCAATGTTTTTTGTAATGTCTTCTCTTTTCACTTAAAACGGTACTTACATGATTTTCTTCTTTCTGTGGATGAGTAATCGTGATCAATGTCTAGAATATCTTCAGGTTCTTGCTTAGGTCTTGAAGGTGGTGGCGGATCTCTCTCTTGACCTTTAATAGTAAAAATTTACTGTAAGCTTTTGTTATACCCACCATAATCATAACCTTACGTCAATTCTTAACCCAGTAAAAATCGTTTTTTTTTACTGATTTCATGTTTTATATAGATAATAGAGACCAATCATACTTAATTTAAAAAAAATAAGTAAAAATAACTATGTAAGTGGGTCTATCGTGTCAACAATAGAATAGAATGGAAAATACTTTATTGTTTCAAACATACACTGTACAGTAAAAATAAAAAGTAGGAAAGAAACGGAATAGAAATACCTATTCAGAATAACATAACGTAAATAAAAGGCGCTGTGATCATCACCTATCACTTTCCTCTCCATGCCAGGAGGTGGTTCGAGATCCTCCTGATCTACTGACACGTGCATGAGGTCTGCAAGTAAAGCTGCTTGGCTAACACTTGACATCCGCCTGTGACCTCTCGACCCTGACTTGTGTTCACGAGATGGAGTCGTCTTCGTTGAAAGGGAATCCTGCGTCCTGACTACTTTCTTTTGGGTTTCTGGAGTCTGTAAGATTGTTTGCTTATGAAATGAAGTGTTAACCAGTATACAAGTCTTTCTAAAAAGGCAACATAACTTCTTTGTATATGAACGATTTGGATTTTTTTTTGTTGATACCTCAAGGGTGGTCCCATTTTATTTTCATTGACACTGGACCTTCAAATTCGAAAATATACCAGAAAACTCCTGAAAATCATTGAAATTGGTATTCTTTTTTTCTTCAAAAAAGTGTTTGAGTTTGTAAGTATTAATTATCATTGGAAACAACAAAGAAATTTTTTGGACTTTTAATTATAAAACTTCACATAACAATTCCGCAGAAGAATTCCTTATGAAATCTCTACAATTAATAAACCTATATAATTAATAAAATTGAAGTGTCTGCTTATAAAGTCAAAATAACAGTTCTTTACTAAATGTATATGAAAGTATTACGGTACTTATAAAAATCACCAATTTTAATTTTTTTTGTCTGTCTGTCTATTTGTTCCGGCTAACCTCCGGGACTTTCACTGCCAGATAGCTGATTTTATAAGGAGTAACTTAGGATACTTAGAAAAGACTTAGAGTTCCGCTCAAATAAATAAAAACTGGTCATGGTGAATGGATTCAAAGGCTTAAAAGGCTTACGGTGAGTAAACCATAAGAAATATTTCAAACTATTCCACCTCATAATTGTAGTTATTAAAAGACTTACATCAAAGTCACGAAAGTATATGTCTATTTACTTAGGATCTCCTACAAAAAGCATTTAAATAACCGGAAGCGGGAGTAGCAAGATTCGCACATGTGCCCGATCGACGACATTGTCAAGGCCACATGAGCGCAGTCGTGGGCACAGCTAGTCTATTCTATAATTAATGTGTCTACAATTAATTTTTATTTATAAAAATGTAATTTTTTAATTTATTAACCAAAGTTTTGAATTATCAGCATGTACCTTATTGACCTTCGGTGTAGCTGCTTTTGTGTACAATGGTTCATGAAGCTTTGCAGGTACTGATTTAGCAGTAGACGTTTCAGTTGTTTTCAATGCAGGAATTGTCTTCACTTCAGCTTTAGCTGGTTCTGTATTCTTTGTCACTGCTTTTGGTACTGGTTCGGGTTCCTAAGTAGAACTTTTCAATGTTAGTTACGTATTATAGTATACTAGCGATCGCCCTAAGGTCGAATTTCTATCAGCGACTTTTTGATCATAGACTATTTTCTGTTTGACATTTGCACTATTCATGAACATAAACAATGAGTATTATGTGCATCACTTGCTGTCACTTTTCTTTGAGTGACAATGTCAACATTTTGGGAGGTCTAAGTTCAATGGCACTGTTCAGGTTAGGATTCGCAGTATTAATTTATTTTATTTAATATATTAGTAACAGATATTATAGATCAATTTTAGCTTTTTGCACTCCTTCTGCATATAAACTTTAACCATGCCAAATCTCAGTCTTCCGTGCACGTAATACACTTAAAAAGGGGTAAAAAACTTTTGCTTCACGTATTAATATATTTATATCTATGTTACCGTAAAAAGCATTGTGGCCCATGATGGTAACATGTCAGTCTAATTAGTGGAGGTTTCGCTCTAAGTGGCTTTGCCGGAACACACCTGTAGGTGCTTGACCATAGACTTTGGGGTTTTGTACTTAGTAAATCGAGCATTTAAATCACGATAATCACGATATTTTCTTTCACCAACGTCTCAAGTTCATTGGAGTAATTCGTTTAAGCTACCACTGACCTTCATTTCTTAAATAAATTTGGATAAATAATTTAGTATCTAAAATTGTAATTTATAACGGAATTTTTACTAACCTCAGCTGCAGTCCATCCGTAAGGTAATTTCGCCAACTGATCTTTTTCAGGGACAGCCTTGGAGGATGGCGGACTTGTATAATCCAGGTGGTTTTTGAATGATACGTTTTTAGTTTGTTCCTTTTTTGGTTCCTTCGGTGGAGGTTCTTTGACAGGTTCCGGAGGTGCTGATGGTTTTGGTCTAAAATATAATTTTATTGGTTTTGGAGACTCATTAAATGATTGGATTAATGGTTTACTCTAAAATGTTTTTATCAATAGTTTTGTAAATTAATCGTAAGTCTACAATACAAAAGACGGATTTTTCTTACTTTTCTGCTGTCTGTTGATTTTGAAGATTGATGTACTCGACCTCAGCACCAGCGGATGCACTGAGACTGCAAAGCGATGTTATGTCGCTGGTTTCTAAAATATCATATACAAAGTATTATTACTTATTTCAACATAATAGCGACTTGATATGTTCATAAATTATTGACACAAATTATTTCTTATACCTACTAGGCTTATATTTAAAATATAACAGTCAAAACCCTTATTAAACTTGCAGCGGCCCACTAGCGTACCAAGTCGGTTTGAACATTTCCAAATGGTCCAAGGCAGTTCATTTCCAGATGGTAACTCCTCTGCGGGCTCTATATAGCCTCGTGAAGAAGCTAACTTTTCAAGCCACAGTTTCCTTCATGCATCTATTGGGAATGCATTTATAGTCTGCTTCTATGAGGTTGGTAACCATGGACAGGGTGTTGGTGACAAACGCTTACTAACGACAATCTTCATCTGGACTTTCTCCATTTTCATTATAATGAAAAGTATGGTGTACCTGGATGACTGATGTTTTCTTTCGTAATCGGCAATCGAGTTCTCTGCGTAGCTGGAGACCGCGAATCTCTCGCTGATGATTCTGAACCGGCATCGCTACCCAACTTGCTAAGCAGCATCTGAAAATCATCATATAAGCAGAAAACAATTGTGAGGTTTTATTGTTTAGTGACGTCATAGTTTCTCTTACATCTATACGAATTTCTCTTCAGTCTAATAGCCAGTAGTTGTATTGATCAGCTGTATTATTATATAGAAAGGTTTTTGGAATAGCAGCTTGCAGTGCAATGACTATTTAACATTAGATGGACTGCATTTTGATTGCTATGTCTTTTTCATATAAAACATCCAAATTCTATAAACCATAGTTGAATACCACGCTATAACTAAGAATCTTAACAAGGTCTTCTCTCATAAGCCTGAACCTACATACTCGTATGTTCTATAAATAAAAAATCGAAACCCTAAACATCATAGATTGCTGCTGAGTCTTATACCTGCAACTCATTTTCTTTGGCTTGCAGAGTGCGCCTGTATCGGTTGTTATATTGCCTTAACTCTTTCAACCTTCTCTCAAGTTCTGGTCCAGGTGAGCGGCATTCGTGAGTAGAAGCTGGACGAAGGGTTGCTCTTATTCGACCAGACGCTGAACCAGGTTGTCCGTTGCGACGAAGCTCTAAAAGCTGGGAAGATAAGTAATTATTTTGTAAGTATTTTTGATTAATTAACAGATGCGCAATCTTAGCTGTAAAGCCATCGCTCAAACAGTTTTAATAGGTATTACTCACTTTTGGAACGAAAACTAAGCACAAAGTTCCAGTCGTACAGAATATAATGAATATACCGATGAGCACGAACAGGGCGTCTTTATGATCTGCTAGAACCTGAAATTATAATTTAACACAATATACTGCCGATATATCTAATAACAGCGGTTTACAACATTATAAGCTCACAATTATACAATAAAATAAATAAGATTCATTTAATAAACATAAATAGATATGAAGTAAAGAAATAAATGATAAGTTGGTTGCAAGGTTTACACTACACAGAAACTGAAAAACTAATATCCAAAAATACATAGGTAGTGCAAGTTATAATAAACTAACACACATATCACATTTACGTGCTCAAGTATTACACGGACACAAGTTTTACAAACGAGAATAGTTGTTTTTAAATATTGAATATGATTTAATTTCATTTTTAATTATTTTTTTATTCAAATATTCATGTTATTGTAATTATACTGAATTTACTTGTACTTATTTAATAGGCTTAATTAAGTATTGTATATTGAACCCCATATTAATCTGTATTTTGATTCAGATTGATTCCATTAAGATGATTTACACGAAATCACTTTTTTGTATCTAACACTATTAAGTGAGCAACTCTTGTTTAAATGTTATTGATTTGTCGAAAACAACTCTGATGATTTGTATTTAGGTAATGTTACTTTTCAGATTTTTCTGCATAGGTTTCAAGGTTAGCTTCTGTCGCCCAGATATACCTAATTGAAGTGGTAAATGATGATGGTAAGTAGTTATGGTAGTGGTGGTAATTAGTGCTCCGCGAATTTAATAATTAATATCACACAGAGCCACAATGACACGTGGCCGGGTTTAGTAACTTAATAATAAATTTAAACAGGACGGCAGTCCTATTGGAAAAGTAATTCACACACTTTTATCAACTTCAGTCGTAAGTGCTCACATATCGTTACATATTGCAAACTAGCTGTGCCCGTGGCTTTGCTCATGTGGACAACAGAATGCCCGCGAGAATCTGGCTCTCTCACTCCCGGCTGCTTTAAAGACAAAAATGCTTATTGTGGGTGTTCCTTAGAAGATAGGCATATACTCTCCGTAACTTTTTTTGTAGGTCTTTTTAATGCCTACAATTAAGTATCACATGTAAGCGCCCGAATTGATTCACCATGACCAGTTTTTTTATTTGTGCGCATCCCTAATTCTTTTTCTAAAATAAAATTAGCCTAAGTTACTCCCTATAATAATAGGTATTTACCTATGAAATTGCCGTTCTGCAGTACTGGCCATTTCAAATCAAAATAATTTTTGTTTGGCTAAGAATTCTAATTTCAAATTAATTTTATTTTAAAAACAATGAATTCTTTTTCCAAAAGTAGTCATTTGTTTATTGATTAGTGTTACATTTTCAACGCATTTAAATCTTTTTTGTCATCATGGATACGTTAAAAATTCGAGTAATTATGGAATATGAGTACCGTCGTGGCAGCAACGCGGCACAAGCGGCACGCAACATCAACGACGTTTACGGAGCTAACACTACAAACCAACGCACCACCTGTTATTGGTTTGCTCGCTTCCGTTCTGGGAATTTTGACCTGAAAAATGAACCTCGCGGTCGTCCGAAGACTTTGGTCGACAATGACGAATTAAAGGCGATTGTGGAAGCTGATGATACACAAACTACGGCTGAATTAGCAGCAGCTTTCGACGTTAGCGTCAAAACAATATTGGTCCATTTGCGTCAAATTGACAAGGTAAAAAAGCTTGACAAATGGGTGCCCCACGAACTCAATGATCGCCAGCGCGAAGTACGCGTCGAAACGTGCCTTGCACTGCTAAACAGACACACAAATGAAGGAATTTTGAACCGCATTGTTACCTGCGATGAAAAATGGATTCTGTTTGATAACCGCAAGCGCTCAGCAAGTTGGTTGGATCCTGGTTCAGCACCTAAACAATGCCCTAAACGAAAACTTACCCCTAGAAAAGTGATGGTCACTGTTTGGTGGTCTAGCGCCGGTGTGATTCATCACAGCTTCTTACCAAACGGGGTGAGCATTACTGCAGATGTGTACTGTGAACAACTGAACACAATGATGGAGAAGCTGGCACATCTCCAACCTGCATTGGTCAATCGCTCGTCTCCGCTGCTCCTGCACAACAACGCGCGACCCCATACTGCACAGCAGACGGCCTCCAAGTTGCAAGAACTGGGGTTGGAAGTTCTCCGTCATCCGCCCTACTCACCAGACCTTGCGCCTACAGAGTACTACTTTTTCCAGAATTTGGATAACTCCTTGGCAGGAAAAAAATTCAATACCCGAGAGGCAGTACAAAATACCTTTGAAGAATTTGTTGCCTCTCGTCCAGCTGATTTCTTTAAGAAGGGCATCAATAAACTGCCACTGCGCTGGCAAAGATGCATTGATTGTATGGGTGATTACTTCGATTAATACAAATAAAAAAATCGTTTATATTTTTTCATACAAAACGGCAATTTCATAGGTAAAGACCTAATATCAGCTATCTACCAGTGAAAGTCCCATCAAAATTGTTTTGGAGATTACTCAGAACAAACAAACAGACAGACAAAATGAAAAAAAATATGATTTTTTGTTATAGGTGTCGTATATACTTTCATGTGCGTTTAGTAAAAAGCTGTTATTTTGACATTACAAACAGACACTTCAATTTTATTAAGTAATTGTATAGATCACACTAACACGAGCTCTCCTGACACAAGGGTGCTACATATTGTGCTCTATCATCCCTTAATAAATTCTACCACAAGCTAAAAACGGGCTTAGTTACCCCCCATATATAAATTGAAATTCACATACATTTCACAACTTTACCATATACAGCAGTTGCCATTTATCTAATTCTTCCTTACCAGTGTTATGGCTGCGCCCATAATACACATGATGAGCACATTGTAGACTGAAAGTCCGATGTGTTGCGAGTCGTTAAGAGCTGGAATAGACACGTGCCTGGTCTCCCATGCCAGAAACGCTCCGAAAACCTTTAAGAGTGCAGAAGTATTATAAAAAACTATAGTGCATAATAGAACAGAGAATACAAAAGGTCATATTAATTAAAGCCAGAGATTTCCTGAAATAGTTTGAAGATGTTCAAATAAAAGCACTTAAAAATAACATTACTGCAATATGGTAACCTAGTAATTCGCTATACATCTTAGAATGTAATCTTATATGTAAACAAATAATATAATTTGGCTTTGTCCAAAGTTCAAAACCTCCAAAGGTGACAATAACCATTTTCTTTCAAATGTACCCTTAAACCTTACAACTACACTATATTTAGAGGTCTTAGAGACCTTTATTTGTTCTACAAAATCATTATAATACAGGCCTTGTAGTAGTAATTTGCATAATTATGTCATGATCTTATTTATTTATTTTATTGAGCTGTTTTATGAGCAACGTTTATTAAACGTACTTTAAACAATTTCAAATACTTAAGTGTTTCTAATATTGCCTTCAGGTTCGTTCGTAAAGTTAATCGACGGTTTCAATGGAATTGTCACCATTTTATTGGGATCTGTTTAAACATAGTCGTCAATATTTCAATTTTTTATTGTATTAATATCCCCAAGTATTCCCGAGAATTAATTTCCACGATAAAAAAAAAGGAAAATATGCAAAGAAAATAATGTTTTTATGGTTACGTACCAGCAGTAGACCTTTGTAAGCGTAGATGACGCCAATGAAGATGGGCATCCGTTCAGACTGACAGTATTCGTTCTCTTGCACAATAACGATGTCTTCGCTTGTTGGATGAGGCTGAATGAATAAATATACGTAAAGTTTTATAAAATTAAAAAAATGTTAAATAAGAATGAATTAAACGTAGAACTGTCTATTAATAGGTATTTTTGGCGGGATCTTAAAGTGACATGTTGTGGTTTTTATGTTTAATTAATTTACTTAGGTTTTCTGACCCTATATTAAGTAATATTGGTGACGTTTTGCGTGAGATAGTTTGGTTTTTGTGCATAAATGAAGTGAACTGTAAATATAAGATGAAAGCATTCATTCTGAGGTCTCACAATAATTCCCTAGAAAGTTCTAACAAGGTAGCCACCATCTGAAGTCGTTATAAGACAAGTCATTTTATTAACTTGATAGTTGCAAAGTTAGGAAGAAGAGTAAAAGACTATTACTAAAATTAGAATTTTACTACAGTATTCAGTATTCCACTTGTTTGGTTTAGACTTTATTTCAATAATATTGAGTAAGATTTTTTAACAACATTATGTGCGTACACTACGACATGAAAGTAAAACGTAGAGAGAGAGCACCCTAGTGGTAAAGTTAGAAAAACATTATAATATGATGTATTTACAAAGCCACATTGATGTGCTTAGTTATCTTCGGGGAGCTCTAAAGTCTTCTTTTTTAAACTAAAACTAAAATTAATTTGGTTAAGATTTTATTAAATGAACAGTTTGATGATCGATTCTAGGCTGCCTTAAAACTAAACTTACGTCTACGTAATCTAAAAGTGCTGACCTAGCGTCTAGCCCTTTTGTGGGAACGACGGTGGGTCAGCTAAATCGTATCAGCTATGGGCTGAGAGTACATAGATATATAACTACTTGGTGTGTGTGTGTTTCAAAGACACCTTTAAATTTATTATTATTTAACACTATCCTATAGTAGTAGAATTTTAAATCGTTATTCCAATTTACTTTGTATGCAGCTAAAGTTACTATAGAATATACCCTGATTATGATAACCATTACTTATTGTAATTCCAGGTACATTATGCGTATTATTAACATTAAACTGTTATTTCACATTATTACTGTCTGGTAAAGTGCCATCAATTTAGCATGGTACAATACAAAAAGGAATGTCTGAGAGACATTTTATAGAGCAAAGATCTTGAAGGCAGAACCCGTTAAAATAATCAATACGTACATACCTGCCTCGATATGCCTATTTATGATGTGTTTGACTCAGTTAGGGATAAAAAGGAACAACGGAATAAAAACGTAAACTGGACAATTCAGAAGACCGAAAACAGTGAGAGATGTTTTGTAAGGGGAGGGATAGTGTTTAGATATCTGTAGTAGGGAGGATAACAAAGCTGAAGAGCTTATTGTTGGTTTAAACGCACTAATCCCTGGAACTACAAGTCATGACGAATAGTATAGGCTATAAATACATTATTATTATTGGAGTGAAGCAGTAACTATGGATGTCAAGGAATTTGGCATGCTGTAGGCATGTAAGGGACTACTAATGCACTTGTATTACTAACGTATGGGTCCATTTGCTTCGTTGCTCGATAAAATGGATCGGAGATCTGCCAAGTTGTCATAATCGCTAAGTCGATTCCAAGAAGGACACCCACCACCATGAACAACTGGTAATCCTTGATAACCTGATAATTTGAAAGTTTATTAACAATCTTCTTGTGAAAATACAATATATTTGATGAAGTTCACAATATTTTAAACCGCATGGAATTATTTTTTTAAATAGATGTGCTTACTTAATGAATGGGGGGTATTTTTAAATTATGATTTGATTACGTAACTTAAGGATCAGGTCCAAAGTAATTAATGTCTCGTTATAACGGATGTCCGCCGGGAAGGTATACTACTTTGTTTGTTTATAATTTTTGATTAAATGAAAAAGAATGGAACTTATATTAATAAATGTTTTATTTAATGTCGGCAGTTATGTATGGAATACAATATCAGATAAATGTCCGCCTCTGTTAGCCTCACAAATGCAAGCCCTTTTGAGCACATTTTTCATTACATTCTCACACATTTTACGCGGTATTTCATTAATTTCATCACGAATATTTTGTTTGAGTTGTTCAAGCGTTTCTGGTTTGTTTGCATAAACCTTGCTTTTCAGATATCCTCACAAAAAGAAGTCCGGAGCAGTCAAATCAGGCGACCGTGGAGGCCAACCAACATGACCATTTCTTGAAATAACTTGTTGTGGAAAGAGGTCTCGCAGTAATTCCATTGTAATCCTGGCTGTATGCGATGTGGCACCGTCTTGTTGATACCACATGTTAATCAAGTCCAAAGCATGCAGTTGTGGCGTTAAAAAGTTTTCAATCATATCACGATATCGCTCCCCATTCACAGTTACCGTTACGCCGTTTTCATTTTCAAAGAAGTAAGGTCCAATGATTCCTCCTGACCAAATTGCACACCAGACTGTCACTTTTAATGGATGCAAAGGTGACTGATGAATAATTTGTGGGTTTTCCATTGCCCCGAACCGACTATTCTGTTTATTCACATATCTATTCAAATGAAAATGTGCCTCGTCACTCATTATGATTTTTTAATGAAAATCGGGGTTGTCATGGGCGAGCTGTAACATCATATTGGCATATGTACGGCGGCGTAAATGGTCTTGTGGAAGAAGCTCTTGTGTCAATTGAATTTTAAATGGAAACATATGCAAATCCTTGTCCAAAATTGTGGCCAAAGTTGTTCTTTGAAGACCAAGCTCCTGAGCACGGCGTCGAATTGAGGTTGATGGATTGTTTTGAACACTTTCTTGAGCAGCAGTAATGTTTTCAGCCGATCTTGCAGTACGTTGTGGTCCATGCTTTGGCCTATCACCTACAGACCCTCTTTCTTCGAAATCATTCACTACACGACAAATAGTGCGTTTTGTTGGCACGTTGTATCTCCCAAAAATTTCACGTAACTTTCTCATCGTCACAGTAATCGATGATTGATTTTGATAAAATGTTTTAATGATTAAAACACGTTGGTTTATCGAATATTTTTCCATAATAAATTTGCTACGTGCCTACTTCATGACTTCCAAATATGAACTGTCAAGACTAATGTTTACCAAAATGGCGGCAAAACAAAGTATTATACCTTCCCGGCGGACACCCGTTACTTATGTACAATAAATGAAGTTTATACGCATACCTTTTTATTAAGTTTTACATCGGTAAATATGGAGTGAACGCGCCAAGTCTTCGAGAACATTGCACCGAAAGCCAGACTGAATCCGGCCATAAGCAACCAGGCTCGGGCGGTGCAGATATATGGAAATGCCGCTGCGGATGTATACATATAAATAATTATATTAATAAAAATTAAAAGCACTAAAAATCTCAGTGTATTATACAAAAACATAGTTCAGCAAACGGTGACTTATATAGGTAGGTGGTTACATTCGGAAAATATTTACAAGAAAATAAAAAAAATCAAATAATATAAAACGAGAAAGTAATATAATTATAGAAAACAAGACGGGACTAATCATTTATAATGATTTTACTGAAAACAAAACTTTTACTATTACAATAGACGTTTGAATCTAAATTTAATTAGAAAATTCCGTCTAAGAACTATAATGACGTGTGGTGTAATTTTAAAGTTCATACTATATCTATGTGAGGACACAAAGGCTTATCAATAAAAAGGTAATAATGATCTATAGTGAAATATAAAAAGGGAGAACTGAGAAAAAGAAAAGCCAGCACACTGTATACGTTCACATTAAAAAGGTGGAAACGGATATATAAACAAAAGTAATTATTATTTGCTGAACCATATGTTTAACCAATTGTTTAATTTAAATTTTATATATTATTTTATCTAATAATTTATTAAAAAATAAATTGACAATAAAAACATAGCTGATAGAAAGGCTGGTGTACAAAATATAACATATGCATTGGGAATGATAAAAGGCGCAAAGCGTTTGGTGTTAATAAAACAAGAGAAGATAAATATCTTTTGAATAACAATATTAAATATCAAAGCAATAATAAACCAACGAATGACATACCGACATACCATCGCCGATCGACTAAAGCCTCGCGCAAGATGTATAAAGGAACATACAAACCAAAACTTGGAAACATGCTGTCGACTCCTTCGACCTAGAAAATGGCCTAGGTCTTTCTCAGAATGATAATAAACATGGCTTTTAAACTGGTAAACATTTGTGTACAATTATTATCAACAATTTCGTGAAAAACTTTTAGGCAGATTAAATACAAATATACGAGGAAAAGACTAATAATTTAGAACCTGTTGCATTGTTGCAGTGCTGAAAATATTGTAATTACGGAAATATACCATAAAATACTTATATACCTACGATTTTAAGTAGAAATAAGACCAAGTGGCCAAGAACTTAGTATTGTTTTAGTAGTAATCTCAATTGCCTATAATCTTTAAATAGACCATTTAGAGATGTTTTAATAATATAAATTATTTGTAATATGTTGTCTTAAATTATCAATATAATAACTGTACACAAAAAGATTTAACAGTTCACTTAAAAAAAAATTAAATTGATGATTTAGTATGAAAAGTTCCCAAAATTTGGTTAAAAGGATCCACATTGGCCAGGGTGGAAGCCAAGCTTTGGGGAATGGATCAAGCTTTACCTCCGCGTGGCGAGTCCTGAGAAAGACCTAAGAATCAATGACAATGATGAGATCTTATGACACAGCGTGATGATGATGTGCTGGCGCCATGCGAATCGAAGGTGCTAGTTTTAGATTTTAATTTTATCAATTATTTAAGAGTTCCTCACTGTACAGATGAATTTTTATAAAGTGAATCCCGACAAAATTAATAAATATATGGTATTGGAAACGTGTTTTTATTTTTAATAAACGGCCAAATCGATTACATAATTTTTAAAGATATCTCATATACACAAGAATTTTAATTATAGCAATGTGTCCACACTGGTTTCTAGATTTAATCCTTATAAATTTTTAAGCTACAAATTCAGAGCATAATAAGAAGCAAAATATATTCATATGAATTGTAAATGTTTGTTTCAAATCTTGGCTTTTTCGTTTTTGGAACTGATGATGTAATATTTGAAAATGTAACTTAATTATATATTCAAGTTAACTTATATAAAGGTAAACATTTCTCCTTTAAACAATCTAAAAGTATTCATCCGCACAGTGAAACCCGTTTCAGTTTTATTAATTTAACTATTTTACCTTCAATCCAAGATAGAGAAAACACAAAGATAATGCATTATAGGAGATAGACAAAAAGCTGAATGATTTGACGGTACTCACCAATACTGCTGAGGCTGGAGTCAAGGCCAAGGAAGATGACGCTCAAGTAGGTGAGCATGCAGCCAACGATAATCAAGTTGTTGAGATGTGGTGAAGACATTTTTATGTACCTACGGAAATTATTTTTAACATTATGATAATGCTAATATTGAAAGCTATGAACCTGATTGTGGCTTACGAAAATCGAACGAAAAACGAGTAGTAGTGCATTACTAGACTTTTGAATTTGAAGTCTTAAAAGCTTTATGTGATTTTTACTTACCTTTGATTTCTGTAATGAATATTCATGGCGAGGAAACCAGTAGCGAGAAGAATACCCAGAACGGAACAGGAGACCAAGATGGAATAGATGGTAATGTTTACTTGTGTGTGCTCAATTAGCCTGAGCGTACGGTCTTTTGGTGGATTTCTGTAAGACGAGAGAATTTGATTGAAGATGTATTTCTTCTTGTTAACCTTGTTTCACTGTACATATACCAATCGTGAGCATCGACTTATACTAAATATGTATTATTATATTGATAATGTACGTTTGTATATCTTTATGTTTGCTATACTGAGAAGATGTGGAATTGTCTCCCACCGACGACATCGAGTCTTTCAAACGAGGTGTAGAGGTATTTTTGCAGAAAAACTGCCGATGATATTTGTTTCCGACGGTTGTCGTTATTTCTTTACTACAATGTACTGTCTATCAAGTTTAGTGCAATAATTTTAGGAGTACAGCAGTTACGACGAAAATAAAACGCTACAGCAGTAAGAAGGCAATTCTGTGAATCTAAAAATATAACAATTAAATACGCTGCATGCAATCTGGATATTAAAAAGCACTAATGAACTTCAAAATTACTACCGGTGTGAAAGATTTCTCTCCCTGAGAAAAAGTCAATCACAGGTTGACCAGTTTATCTGTATACCTACTATTATATATATTTCTATATAATATAATTTTGGTACATTTACTTTCTCTTATTATCTACCTTCTATATCCACATCGTTTCTGAGAATCTTTAACTATTCTTCATCCATCCCTTACCCTTACCTCCCTTACCTCTAATCCCAGTTAAGTGGGTCGGCACAATAAGTTTTCCTCTACCAATCCACTCATCAGCTGTCATCTTAGTATTCACACCATTAATACGCATTCTGCACAGAACCATACCGGCTTCGGTCTCCCTCTACTCCTATTCCATCCACCTTCATACTAAACCTTAGCATTTTTCCAGTTATATTGACTTTCATCCTTCTCATGACATGCCTATACCACAATAACCTATAACACCTCAACTTCTCTTGCATCTGGTGCTATTTTAAGAATTCCTCTAATATACCCATATCCATTCTAATTACAGCACACATCCATCTTTACATTCGCATCTCTGCTTAATATAATATTTTGAGAAACCTTATGTATTGCTTCTGTTCCTGGAATAGCTTTACATAATCTATTATTATAATGTAAGTCATCGTCTAGGTCTTGTACTGGGACAAAACATTATTATTATTATATTCTTTGTTACACAGTGTGTGGGCAACCACCACTCATACACTGGGTGTGATATTCTACCTCTGTAGATTAAGTGGACTGTATATTTTTAAACTGGTTGGAAGTAGATATCACACGAAATAACTGCCGATTATGGTATACTATAACCGGGATGAAGGCTCACTTACCTTTCCGCCGATGATATTAATCCAAGAGATCCAGGCTCCAAATGCGTTTACTCCAAGCCGAAATATGCACAGCACCTTTAGGTATATGCACTATACCGTCGAAACAATTACAACTGTGTCGTGAGATGTTAGACGCCGCACCGGTATCCGTCCGAGTCCCACCAGCAAGTGACCAGCCATCTCCGATTTTTATTGTAGGGGGTAATTTAAGAACAAAAATAATTTTGCATACCCCCAACCAATTTATTAGCCCGAACACACAGAAAAGTACAAATGCAAGACTTAATGCTAATAAGCATTCACTGCCAGTATTGCAGGGGAGCTAGAGAAAGGTATATGCAAGGAGTGCATAACATTTATTGAACAAAAAAGAAAAATCTAGCCAATATTCAATTGCTCTAAGTAAAACTTACGAAGCGAATACTTGAAGGAATCTCGATAGTTAACTAGGCAGTATAATGACTTGGTATACTGAGAATTAAAGATTCAGAAGATCTTAGCTGTCTAATGTGCGTAGTTGCGAATGATTGAAATAGATTAACATTCGCATATCATGTCCAATATTGCGAAAAGAACTTAAAAAATGTTATTATTATGTGAATATTAGTAGTAACATACTTCCCAATCCATTTAAATGATCCTCCACCGTTCAAGTCGAGGTGGTCTCTCTCCGCGCAGTACTCTCCGACCTTCACTTCACCAATCTCGTCACCTTGGAACTGTTTCAGCAGTATGGACGCTTTGCGTTCGTTATCGTAGAACCTTACTGGGCCCTGTTTCGAAATAATATAATGTAGCACTTACATAGCTTGGGTTTAGAAAAAAAATCGGGTAAGCCAATACCACTGCTCAGAGATTTTAACGTCGACCAGACATAACGGGCACTTATAATATATATAAACTAAACTGAACTTTGGATGATCCATATAGCTTTAGAAACATACGATGACCGTTTATAATTTTGCAACTGAGCCGTGGTATGAACTTCCCTCGATACTCAATTGAATATATTTTGACTTACAGTGACTCCTTCAAATGTAACATTGCTGAGAGCGTCCAAGAACAATTGCTCCCATTCTTTATCCCTGTACCGGAAATCCTGAACTGTTTTCTCCTTATATTTAAGTTTGACTCGCTGAGCCACAGTCTGTATCGCCAATGCCATTGCCCAAATACCTGGAAAGTATTAAGAACATTTTTAAAGTAGGAAAATAAGCTAGTTTTATCGTGCTGTCAGAACATGTGTGCCCGAGTAAATGGCAGTCATTGCATAACATAACGATATAACCTACGTCAATATTATTTGCTATAGAGAGGCTTATTGCAGAATCAGCATTTTCATTGAAAGTCAATCAGTTGCCTTTATTATTGGACACAGATAATGACGAACTATGTGACAAACTATTCAGTTGTAATGCATTCACCGGGTAAATTTAAATTTCAATCATTTAAATTCTGTAAAGCTACATAGTGATTTATGACTGAAGATAAGGACTGCTTCATCGTTTTTTTTTCTTATTCAGCTTTAACAATTTCCTGCTGTTTTGTTCTAGCAAGGGTTTGATAAGCGCTAGGCATATAATTTTGTCAAGATATTATAAAAAAAAAATTAGTTTCCCTTGCCTGCCCATGGACCTTCCATGTAATAATAGGAACAAATTAATTCTATAGAAGCATTAATTACCATCATAGGTGTATCCGTGAAATCTGGAATACTCTAAGCCTCGTCTTCTGTCGTACTCCACCTGATAGTCTTTTGCGGTCTGTAAATCGTTATTTCATCATTAACTTTAAATAACTATTATCATTTTTAATGCGATCCGACAACGATACATAACATATCACGTTAACAAGAAAAAGTCTTATCCCTACACTCTTAAGGTATAAGGCTTTATAGAATTTACTGCTGTCAAACGTTTACTTACAACGAAATTAATTAAAACAAAGATCTAAATGTAAACAATGACCTCAAATTTATAAGCAATTACTGCATCCATCATAATTGTTGAGCTTAAACGCTCATGGGTATTTAATCAGTCGATTTGTTCAGTATCCGACTGGATAGTGGCACACTTAGGTGTATCGCGTTCCGAGATCAGCCGGTATATATCCAGTAAACAAGCAGGGTGGTAGGAATCTGTACCCGTTGCCTTACTGTCCGTGCACATGTTGAGAAATCCGTCACCGTGACTCTCTTTTAGTTTGCGCCTTTTGGGATCAGTGAGTGTGAGTCTAGTTGCCGAGAGGCTCGATAATGAAATGCCTAGTTTAGCTCGAATTTTACGGATAGGGAGTTAGTCAGATCGCGACTTCTTTGCAATCGCGGCAACAGCCCAAGCCGAGGTCTGGCCACTTTGGCACCCTTGCGCGCTTGTTGCCCATGCTTTCGCGGCTGAGTGCCTTATGCGTTCGCCCCCAAGCCCGGTAAAGCTGTAAAAGTCATCAGTAGCTCTGGTTTTGGATAGGGCTAACAGTAAGGTTAGATCGAAAAAAAAAGAATTACCTATTTCTCGCAATGCTACTGTAAGTAAATAGTATTAGGAACAATACAGTCACATTGACATGCTATTTAATAAAAGTTCATGCAGAATATAAACTTCTAGGAAATAAATGTAAAATCCATAATAAGAGATGTACGAACAATGCCAGAAACAGTCATCTCTCCTGTAGTGGATAAAGGCAACAGATCTGTGAAGATAGTTGTGTCCAGCGCAGTGGTCAGGTTCCGTTTGGAGCAAGGAGCTCGTCGCATCCACCATTTGTTGCTGTAGGTCCCAAGGAGGAGCCACGTGTACGCTCGACCATACATTTCTAACCTAAAAATATTAACACAACAAGACAAAACGGTCTACTTCTAGTTTCTATTTAATGGTGCCTAAAATGAAAATATTTAAATATATATATGTCGACATCGAGTCTGATTCGGAACGGCAGCGCCACCGGGTGGCGCTCGATGGAGTTAGTGACGCAGGCGCCACCGAGTCGGCAGTATGGAGAGGACTCACTTTCATGTTAGCGGGCGGCGCGTGCGGGCGTTACTAAAACTATCGCGCGTTCTGAGAGACGTACCTTATTATTAATTATGCGTGCCTACCTACATACTAGACATGCGCAAAACAGTACTCTATGAAGTAATGCCATATGGCATGACATTTCGTGCTGCGTAATATGGCATTAGAGCAGTACTCAGTACTCTAAACGTGACCCGTTCGAAATAAAGCAGCTTAGGCATACATATAGCCCGCTAACAATTACGTATGTGCTATTCTACTGAATGTTCTGATGTCATAAATAGACCTTTTATTATTGCCTATTTGTATAGTTTACTTGTACGAGTGACGAC
The DNA here is from genome assembly GCA_033032175.1 of Saturnia japonica. Classification (NCBI taxonomy): domain Eukaryota; kingdom Metazoa; phylum Arthropoda; class Insecta; order Lepidoptera; family Saturniidae; genus Saturnia; species Saturnia japonica. The sequence continues at coordinate 1,043,051 of CM065332.1, forward strand.
ACGGCGTTATGAAAACGCAAGCTTTATTCTGCTTTATTGAAAAAGTTGATTTTCCTTCAAACTTAACCATTATGTGATTATGAAATATTTCTAATAGTGGTGGGCGATTATGAGATATAGTAATGTTATCATTCGATAACAACGATAACTCGAATTATTTTAAACATTACAGTACACTTCAGTACCTACGTACAGTACTTAGAACGCGACGGACCTATCCTATAACCTCTTGCTATGGAACGTCATGTTTAGAGTTATGTGACATGCTTAATTTTGTTGGGTTATAGGTACTGTTACAGTACGCGGTCGTGACATATTACGCATAATACATGACTCGCAGTACTTACACATGTCTACTACATACTGTCTGGTAATATCTAATTCGTGATACGAGTTTGTTCTATCCAACTACCCACCGACGCCCAAGGTTAAAAAAGTGGACAATGAGCAGTACTAACGGTGGAGAAGCTCATCCTCCGTCGTATATATAATAAAATATATATTGAATTATATATAACGAAAATATTTTTAATTTTAAATAACTGAAATTTTGATTATTTTGAACTTCATTATTTTACGATTTCTAGGAGTAATATTGAGATTTTTATAGCCCATTATTTTTGGAATGACTTGTACTTCTCGAGTACAAAATTACATCAAAATCGGTCAAGAATTAACGATAATATTTTATTTTTTATAGATTTATAAAAGTATTATTTAAAATTTCTTTATATTTACAAATTTCTTATACCTTATCAATTGACCAATGACAACCATCCCATGTACAAAATTTCATAAGCATCGGTCAAGCCGTTTTTGAGTTTAATCCGGGTATACAAACAGGCTAAGAAATATTTTTTTAACGGCATATTCGTTACCAGTAAATTTGTACAAAAATTAACTGAACAAACAGAACTACAGATACATAATTTGATATATTATACATAATTAGATTATACATAATTTTTACCCGACTGTGAAAAAAGAGGGTTATTTGCTGATATTTACACGTACAAAAAAGAAAGTAACTAATAATCAAATTCACCAGAAAACAAATAACCGAAGAATACCAACTGAATACACATGAAAGAATATTTAGTACTTATATGCTTCACAGAAGATCTTCAATGCCCAGGTTTCGTTGAAGTTTCCAAGGATGATCCTCACATCTTTCTCTTTAAGTTTAGCTAAAGCGGTCTTTACTTCTGTTGCAAAACTTTGTGTTTCTTCTATTAGAAATCCGTTAACATCCAAATCAGCTAAGAGACGATTGTGAGCCTGTAAATATAAAAATTTTATACCAACTCTTGATTCGTTACTTTGCCAACGCTTTTCTGGTATGGATTTACAAAAATAACTTATGGTAAAAATTTGTAGATCATATAGAGCCACATCACATGGTGTAGCCCATTCATTGTATGTAGATAAGCTAGTTTTACAATGTTTAGAAAATAATCATGCTTCTTACCTAACACTTTCATTTTAATTTTTTGCAACTAGGTGCTCAATCTGTGCGAATACAATAATTTTTCCTATGTATTATATTGTATCTTAAAGTTTTTGGGGTTTTAATGAGTATCTATCGTCTAAGTGTAAAGGTAAAAAATATTGGGAACGAAATCTGAACGCTTAATAAAAACTCTTGTACTACAATTACTTTGTGATAGAAAAATAAAGATTTGTAGATATCCAGTTCTTTTTATACCACGATGGAGGCAAACAAGCATGTGGATAGTCTGATAGTAAGCAGTCACCACAGTCTATGGACGCTTGTAACACCAGAAGCATCAAATGCACGTTACTGATCCTTTAAAACCTGTTCACTCTCCTTTTGTAGAACCCCATACTTTAAACCCCTGGGAAAACCTCAGTAAATCAACATCAATTTTTTTAATTCAATTTGGGCCCTAAGAAGGTACTTTTGAACGTCAAAACACTACTGTCGTTTCGGAAAACATCCCAGTCATCGAGAAGAACTGGCAAGAAACTCGAACGGGTTGATGTAAAAAAAAATTAAACTGTACAAGTTTTAATATTGTTATAACAATATTAATTTAGTGGATGCACAGCTAGGGAGTCCAGACATCACTATCATTCACATAATAATCCACCCTATAATAATCTTTTGACAGTAAAACACGCTTGACATGGTCTTTGAACTTGTTGTCCGGTAAATCAGTAATCTGCTTCGGGATCTTGTTATAAAACCTGAGACTATTACCTAAAAAACTTTTATCAGACTTACTAAGTCTAAAACACGATCCAACTAACTTATTTATAGTATTAGCATTGAGATGATCTTTGACGAAATCTAGCTTGACTAAGTTTTTGCGAATATACATTAAGTTATCAAGGATGTATTGGGAGGGCAAAGTTATTATACTATATTCCTAGTATTTGTTATATAATGATTACCGAGATCTCATGCTGTAGATTGCACAAATTGTAAGTAAATTTGTAGAATAAATTTGGTACTTTCTCAGCTGCTGGACCACACAACAGTATACCGTAAGACATTAGGCCATGGAAGTAAACGAAGTAGACTAACCTAGCAATGGCAATATCAGTTAATTGACAAATCTTACGTACTGCGAATGCAGCAGAACTTAATCTTCCCGCCAAAGTTTTAATGTGTGGACCCCATTGTAATTTTGAATCAAGCGTAACACCCAAGAAGATGAGTACTATCAACTAAGTCTACAAAATTTAATTCTATCTTGATACCTACTACTATCAACATGCCGAACATAGGGCAAATCAAATCTCTTACATTTGGTTTTGTTTGTATTTACCAAGTAAAGAGCTCGATCATTTTCCACATATAAAGCGTTAATGGAAGGAAACTCTTCTGAAATCTGACTGTATGCGACCATTTTGGTTCCAATGCGTGAGAATGAACTCTCTGTCGATTACTATCGCTGCGATAGTGGAAGATGGTCGTTGGCATCATGTCGAACAATTCCTCGGAACACAACCCATTACACAAACGGTAGAACACACACAAGAAGGTTAATCATGTGAGATGGCAAGATTAGCAAGGTAATTAAGCATGTCTTCCTTTAGGAAGAAACCTTTCTCCAGTGATCGCTTACAAGTTGGTATAATTATTGTTTATTTAAGTGTAAAAGTAAAGTAAATCTAGTCAGTTCCATATAAATTCGTGAAAATAAATAAAGTGAACGTGTTACCAGTGCATATCTTGGTTCATTTTGGTAGATGGTCCCAACTCTAGTCCAGTTGAAGTGTTGCAGCAACCTGATCCTGGGCAGATTGAAGGCGTTCTCGGAGGGAACAATACGGAAGAAGTTCGGGAAGGCTTCTTTGGTGAACATCGGATGGGTGTCAGCATAGGAGAGCTAACATAAAAATGGTCACAAAATTAGAAAAATAGTTTTCCATTAGATATTTTATGGTTTTAAAAATTGACGATCTCCTTGAATTTGTTAGAATTTTCACTCTTCACTAATTCGCTAATATAAATCAAAACATGAGTACAATTTTTAACCAACTTCAACAAAAGACGGGAGGTTACTCAATTCGAACATATATTTTTTATGGGTACAGCCATAACTTATTTGTTTTTGAACCAATTTGGATAATTATTTTTTTGTTGGATAGGGGATACCCCAAGGGTGATCTCATTGTAATTTCATTGGCATTGGACCTTCAACTTTCAAGATACACAAGGAAGTTCTACAAAATCAATGAAATTGGGTTTCTTTTTTTGTTAAAATTTGTCTTGTTAAATTAAAAATGTACATAGTTCGATCGACTATCCACCACGCCACCCGCGCCGGCAACGCATCCGTGGTGTAGTCTATGGTTGTCCTCACTTTCCGTACTTGCTTACACCTTGCCAGATAGCTTGACGATCATTGTGGCTGCTCCACTCCTTAGACTCGTAGCTTAAAGACTAATAACTGCGTGACCAATCTGTGCTCGGTGTCTTATAAACAAAAAAAAAGAAAAACACCTATCTAGGTTAACTTGGAATTTAAAACATTATGTAAATACAAAGTTTCATCGAAATCGTTGGAGCCGTTTTCGAGAAACCAATTACATATATATAATACAAGAATTTTTCATTAAATATAATAAGATAAAGTATACTTTACGTAATTATACTACAAAACGCAAGAATTATTTAATGCCTATGACTGATAGTTCCAGAGATCAGCGAGGACAACCAAACAATTTTTGTATATTGGTATAGATATATCTCATAAATTAATAGACAAAACTTTTCCAAAACACAAGGATTAAAGCAATGGTAATGTGATATCACGGAACAAAGTTTAATTTTAAATTTCACAGCGATCTTAGATTAAGTTGAAAGATAACATCTTAAAACAACCGTATCATATCTTGGTACCATTCTTTCTAGTGCTTAGGTAGCTTCAAGTGTAAAATCTGTCAGCTGAGGGTTGATAGCTGTAGATACATCAAAGCCAGTATTTTTGATGTGTTATTTTCTTCACATTTTAACATTTGATGTGGCTGTGGTCAAAACATAAGATGTATTACCTGCGTGAGATGCCAATGTTTCGAAGCCTTGGCTATAGGGTCTGTGACGTGGGTGCAAGCGGCTCCAAATAGCATCAGTTTGTGCGGACCACTGTGCATCATGTCAAAGAATGACTTTACACCGACCGCAGCGTTGCACTGGAGATGAAGAAGACCAAGAGTTTTCCCCAGAACATACAATTTCAGCTCTGTTTTGTAACGTACAATATACTAGTTACTGTCTGTATGTATTTTATATGAGCCTAAATTTTATTTGCTTGCAAGGATTGTCAAGGGCAGGTAATTGTGTCAGTTTCTACAATAAACTTCCTAAGCTCAATACTCATTTGGCGAATAATAAAAATCATGTTAAACAAGTTTTGTTGTCGAAAGGATGCTTGTGATTGGGTGATGGTGATTAGGTTGAATCATTGCGTGAATGACGGTGATTTGTGGATGTCTTTCTGTACCTACATCCAAAAAATTATAATAATTGTAAACAAAATTTCTCAAGCTCAATCGAGTTTCTTGCCGGTTCTTGTCGATGAGTGGGATATTTTCTAAACCGGTAGTTGTTTGTTGTCGTTCATAGATGTCTTCTTGGGGTCTAAAATTAATAAAATATTTGTTTATATGAAGTAGAAGCTGAAGTAGTTTTTCTTACTACTTTTGGATCTTTAAAAATATGTCACTACTGTGACAGTATTGAGAGTTGCTCCAAGTGTGATCAAACGTTATTCGTGAAAATAGGATAAGTCAACCATGCAGTGAGACTGTTAGAATAGAGAGATGAAGTAATTACTGTTAAGAAAAACGGTTATGATGAGAAAACTAAATAAAAATATAAGAATATTTCTTTAAATGTATATTGTTATAACAATGTAAAACATTAGGTACATTAAATTATATCAATCGATTCTTTTTTCAATTTCTATAGGTACGGATTTCAACGTTTAATAACATTTATTTTTATTTAAAACATTGATTTTCACACAATTATGGCATTTATTTTACTGTTTTATAGTTAGCAAGAGTTTTAAAGTTTTAGAATTGGGCAATTCATATCCAGTTACCTAGAAATTTTTGCTCACTGATATTTCCCTATAGTGGAGATGAAAAACTATTTTATAACTTTGATCGTAAAGCTGTTGAAGAATTTAGGTGTTTGGGCTCACCTCAGTATCGTTCCACCACATGTGAAGCCTGTAGTTCCTCAGCACCGTATCGTGCTCGTTGACATGGTCAAGCGCCAGTTTGACGCTCGGCATCACGCCTCGACCTACAGCGGTTTTCACATAGCTTTGGTACCTGACTTTTGATGATCTTTTTATAATAACGTTTACACGAACTGGTAGGCTAGTTTTGTTTTTGATAGTTGATCCGCGTATATTATTGGGACGGTGAACATAAATGTACGATATGAAACGGTCGACAGGACTAGATCAACTGGTGGTAACTGGTTAATTTAGTCCGATGGAATCGCGATCACCGTACACCAGTCACAGTGGCTTTCTTATGTGTGTCCATCTTTCGGTTTCAGTCGGTGTATAGTCAGTAGCAATCGAGATGGTGAGGAATGTAGGAATCTTGCGACCCCCTTGCACATGGTGGTAAACGCATCACCATGGCTATCTTTTCTCGTTTCGGGATCAATCGATGTTTATATAACTGCCAAGAGGCTTGCAGACCAGCATGACAATGTAGTGATCCTCTTTGTAACGCCTTTAATGTGTAAATAATTTTTTTGAAATTTGACACATAAAAGTGTTACGTTATGTTTCGACACGAATCTAAAAACTGTAGCTATTTTAACAAGTAAACACTCAGGCCCTACTGATATGATTTATTTTAATAAACACTCCAAAACAACTATGATCGGTGCGACGATAGATTTCCGATCTCCCAGTTGTTGTCGGGTCTTTTGGATTGCACTGATCTTATCATCAAACACTATATAAAATACAAAAGCCAATGTTAAGTGCAAATTTGGTCTAAACGTCTAAAATAATAGGTACCTTATGCCTTTATAGGGGAGGGGATACCTAAGTGCGGATGCAGGGACATACCGCTTTATGTTTAGAGATATATTTTCCACTTAAAAATAGTAACGGCTCAGCGTCAATACCTCCTTGGGGTAGGGTTCAAAGAGAAGTAGGGCACAGAGAAATATATTTGGCGATTTCTCTTTACTTGGAGTAATCCGTTTGGTGGAATTCCTCCACACTACAGATTATCGCAACCAAATAACTTTGTGTCGTATTCCTGTGGTGAGTAAGGTTTTTGGAGTTCCTTCTAATTTCCTTTAAGTGATACCTATGGTATTATAAACATTCATAGGCAACAACAACCGGTTACCATCAGGCAGGTCGTACGCTTATTTGTCACCTTAGTTTTATAAAAAAAGACGTAGTTTGTAGGTCTACAATGAGCCTGAGTTTTCGACGAAGGAAACCATGATGAAACCATAGCATGATGGTAGGACTTGATTTTATACCCACCTAGCTAGCGGTAACCCTTACACTTATAATATATCGCCATCACCTTTGGAGGTGTGTTCCATGTTGCACAAACTGCACTTAACAACAGCTGAGATTGTGATGAAACGCAAAGGCATATTTACAAATGTGCCGTCTATAAGTAGGACTAGATTTTGTCTTTGCTATATTTCTTGCAATGTAAAACTGTAAATAGTTGATGAATTTTTCATGTATTCTTCAAGCAAATAAAATGTTTAATTAAGTTAATACTCCGGTCTTAGGTTACACCTTCACAAATTTTGTCACCGCTGGTCATAATCCTATAAAAAATATTTTAAATAGATCAGATCAGAAACCAGATAAGTAACTAATATTAAAAAAAAAAGAAATATATGTGCAATTCACACGTGGTAGAAGTGAAACCTTCACATCTATTCTCTTTTTAATTCAGAAAATGTTCAAAAACACACAAATTTAAAGTTTATGAAAATGTACATACAATTACTCACAATCATTATTTACAATATCATTTTCAATTAATGCATATTTGAAATATTATGTTAACCTAACACAATATCAATCAGTAACAGATGTCATATATGTTGTCTAAAAAGTTTTTGTTTCGTGCCTTTTTAGTGAGGTAATCAAATTCATTATTGCGTGGCAACAAATCTCTTTTGTACCATTTTACCATTGCCTAAAACTTTCCTATCTCATTTTCTCCCACGTTAAATCTTATGAATTTATGTGTCTGTCTCTTTTTACTGTCGCTTTCGCTTTTTCGTTTCATCGATTTTCAAATCACAACGATGCTAAAGAAGTGTTCACTTCAAAAATACCTAAGTAAAATCATAACATGGCTTCAAACGATGTTTTAATTTCTCGGTGGTGGACAAAACGTTCATGCTTTTTATATTTTGGAGTCTACATAAAAAAAATAGATAGATACCAGTGTTTGAATTCTCCACTCCCTTTCCAAAGGGGAAGAAACCGGCGATGTACACGTCGGTCCTCCTGTTGAGGATCGCATCCAGGTTCGGCTTCTGGGGTAGGCTGCTACTGATGCTAACCAGCGCTAACAGTAGGAGCGGTGACATTCTGTATACCTATAAGAATTAAGCTTAATAAAATTTATGGGTTTTTTTTAACGTATGGAATTTAAAAAAACCAAGTGTTTTCTGTCGCCTGGTCCAAAAAAATCACTATACATTTTCAGTTGTTATTTGATAATTATTGACTATAGGTATATGTCGGAGTAAAAGGTTTGTAGTCAAAACATATTTGTAATGTTTTAAACGGTGTGATGCCACAAACCAAGTTCGGTGAAGCTGTAAAAGCCGCAGCGGCTTCGGGGCCTCTAAGACTAACAATATAGTCAGTTCTAAAAAAAAAAAAGTGATGCCACACACTTTATTAGAAAACGTCGTACAGTGCGGATGTGCTGTATGTTCGTATTATTGGGACCAGTCTTATCAAAATAAACCTGTCGTAATAGTTCATGGACCCCCCTTGTAGACGTGCCGCCCTAGAACAGGGACCGCCGTGGTTCATCCGCCGCACTAGTACGAATGATCGCGCTAAAGGCTGTATCATTGCAAACGAAATACGTCAAGATACTGTTTACCTGCTTCGTCATATATAATAAAATAAAATGTGTGAGGTTTGCCGTTGTGCGCGCATCACGGAAAAGCTAGGTTCTGGACAGATTTTGACCAATTTTTTTTTGTTTTAAAAGCACTACGCGTTCTTCTGTAGTCCACGCGACCGAAGCCGCTGGCACGGCTAGTTAAAAATAAGAATATATGTAAGTAATAATATTTCGAAAAGAAACTAAAGTGGCCCTGTACGTATACAGGATATAAAAAAAAACAAGCTTTCCTAAATTCTTAAAAAAAGTTCGTCCACCTAGAATCCTACAGCTTTTTATTTTAGCAACAGTGCTAGGTCCTCATGTAGTCGCTGCTCTGCTGGGCCTACGCCACGCCGAAGTACATCCATCACTGTTATACTAAACTGTACTAGTTAGCTAAATGTGACGAAATAGGAGTCACTATAACAAGATCTTCACTAGGTACATGATAATCACTCATTTTAACTCTTCACGTACGGTATGGTTACGTACAATTCCCACCCCACTATAGCATACACTTACCTTATATATGTCTTCTATAAATAATTAATAAAATTTAAGTGTCTGTTTGTAATGCCAAAATAACAGCTTTTTATAAATGTATATGGAAGTATATACGATACCTATAAAAAACATTTTTTTTTAATAAAAAAAGACTGGTAATGGTGAATCGATACGGGCGCTTTAATGGCTTACGCTGAGTAAACCATAAGAGATATAGCAAATTAATTTAAAACACAATTATAGATATTAAAAAGACCTACAAAAAAGTCAGGAAGAGTATATGTTTATTTTCTAAGGAACACCCACAATAAGCATTTTGTCTTTAAAATATCCGAGAGCGGGGAGCAAGATTCGCGCGTGTGCCCTATCGATGGCTTTCTGTAGTCCACGTGAACGAAGCCGCGGGCACAGCTAGTGCTAACTATTACATATTGCAAAATGCAGGTGGACCATTTTCACTTAATATACTGCCATAAACTAAGTACCTGTACATTTAGATTAATCAATTCCGAAATAATCTTAGCTACTCACTGTATTAACATGACTACTAAAAATAATCATAATAATAATTTTAATACCTGCCTGGGATCGCTTTTAAAACTTGATGCTGTAAAAGGAATCACTTCATAACAATACTAATTTGTTGATCTTTTAAATATCTATAGCGAAGCAACGACGTAAATTAGTTTGAGAAACCCCTTGCACAGAAAATACTATGAGAGACAATTAAAAGTATTTTAATAGAGCAAACAAGACGAAGGTAAGTTTATGAAAAAGGCACAACTCTGGGGTAAGTAATTCTATATCAGATAAAGGATGAAAAATCACTGCGACACCACCGAATTTGTTTATAACACTTGCACAGAATTGTAATGACGTTTCTACTTTAAAAATAACTTGAAGAAATAAATTTGCAAATGAAAAACAATGTTCTTCCGGGAAAAGCTTTCCAGCTCTCTTTCAGAGGCTTGCTACCTGCACTAACTATCACACAAGCGAAAATAAATCTTAATATATAAAGATTGAAGCACAGGCTTTAAAAAAAAACGATTTTACGCAAATTTAAATTCTAATGACGAAAGAGTACAAGCAGCATTGTAAGTATTTGCAAATTTATTTCATATGTAATTGTATTATAGTATAAATTTGAATGTAATTCAAACCAGCGGACAAAATTAGGCTTCGTTCCTACAAATCGATAGAAGATGTGTACAAACCTCTAGTGTTGTGTATTGGAACAAAGAAATATCGATGAAATGAAAGTACGTATTTTTTCAGATCGCCTTAAAGGCCTACCTACTGCGACAACGCAAGGTCGTAATTCTTTTTTGCAATCATATCTCAGAAAGAACCTGAACTGAAACTGAAACTGAGGTGAAGATCAATCAAAGAAGATATGATTTGTATTAACAATTCAATTAACCAAAAACCGCAACAGTCCAAGCCGAGTTTCGGCTATTTTGGCATTCTTCTTATGTATGTTAGTACTTATTTCATTGTTTGAAAGGGGACTTAATATTAGCTAGTTAGTTCTTAGCTATGATTAAAAAAAAATTGTTCAGTCGTTTGAAGATTAACAGCTCTTTCCTAATTCATAAACGGATTTTAACATGTTCCACTGGTCTGAATCACACACCGCGTTGACCAACGTAATTTTTGACACTACAATTAACTAATGTTTAAGGAAAACATGGTAGTAGGGCTTTTTCTAAAGTCTGCCTAGTCAACTAACCGGTCTAAAAATGAAGATCTGTCACCATGTATGTTTGGAAAACTCTACATATATGCTCTAGACTTAGCGTGTTGCCATTTTAAGACACATCGTCATTTACCATCAGGTGTGATTGTGGTTAAATGCTAGCCTATTTATTACTTACTAAGGATCGCCCTAAGGTCGAAATTCAACCAGCTACTCTTTGATCATAGACTATTTTATGTTTGACATTTGTAGTATTCATGAACCTAAACAATGAGTATTATCTACATCACTTGCTGTCACTTTTCATTGAGTGATAATGTCAATATTTTGTGGGGTCTAAGTTCAATGAAGTGCCAAAAAGTGTTCGGGTTAGGATTCGCAGTATTAATTTATTTTATTTAATATATTAGTAACAAATATTATAGATGAATTTTAGCTTTCTGCACTCCTTCTCCATATAAACTTTAACCATGCCAAATCTCAGTCTTCCGTGCACGCAATACGTTTTAAAATGTACCGAAAGCTTTTGCTTCACGTATTAATATATATATTATTAACCTCCATCTCGGCATTAATAAAAAATCAAAAAAGTTCTCTACGTAATATTATCTTTGAAGCTGTGGAACTGTCACCCGACCAGTGTGTTCGCTCCTTCCTACAATAAAACAGTGTGCAGGACAGCATGACAGTCATGACTGACGATGTATTGTAGATCTCAGGGTAGTCGCCGATGTTATTGTATTGCTCTGTGCTCACTGTCAGGTATAGTCACTTTACTAAAATCGATATTGTTAATTTTGTCTGTGCACGTCACTAAAATCATTGCGCATGTGCGATGATACGTAAGGTGTTAGTAACTATCTCGGTCAAGGTGGGGTGATGTTAGATTATGTAACAAACACATGTTTTATTAATATAAACTAGCTGTACCCGTGGCTTCGTTGACATGCACTACAGAAGTCGATCGGGCACACGCGCGATACTTGCTCCTCGCTCCTGGTTATTTTAAAGACAAAAATGCTTATTGTGGGTTTTCCCGAAAAAATAAAAATATAATCTAGTTAATTTTGTAGATCTTTCTAATGACTATAATTTTGTCATACATTAATTTATTATATCTCTTAAAGTTTACTCAACGTAAGCCATTTAAGCGCCCGAATTGATTCACCATGACCAGTTTTTTTTATCTGCGCAAAAAACCTATTTCTTTTTATAAATTAAAATTGGCCTAATTTAATCCTTAAAATATCAGCTATCTACCAGTGACAGTTCCGCCAAAAGCGGGCCAACTGTTTCGGAGATTACCCGGAACAAACAAACAGACAGACAGACCAAACATTTTAAAATGGGTTCTTTGTTACAGGTATTGTTTAAACTTTCGTATGCATTTAGTAAAAAGCTGTTATTTTGACAAAGCAAACAGACACTTTAATTTTATTAATTGTATAATTATATGATTGAGGTTTGCTGTTGCGCGCGCATCGCACAAAATCTACTGCGTGGATTTTGAATTATTTTTTTTGGTTTTCTCGTTAGATACTTGGTTCTTAAAAAAATGCAAAATTATCATGTTATCTTCATAAACAATATTTATGTGGCCTACGCGAGCGGAGCCCCAGGCACAGCTAGCATACCGAAATAAAATGATTGCAGTATGCCGTTGCGCGCGCATCACACAAAAACTACTTGACAGATTTTGTTTTTTTTTTTTTTGAACCGATTAAATGTTTTTTTCCTTGGAAAAGTGATAGCTCAACGTTGTTGCCATTATAAGTTCAATGGCATTGGACCGTCGACAACGAAGATATACCAGATAACTACTCAAAATCGTAGAAGTTGGTTTTCTTTTTTGTTAAAAATCATTAGTTAGATGTATTAAATGTTATTATACTTTTTATTATTTTATTTTCTACGTAGGTAGGTACGTAATACTCGCCATTAATTATCTTAATACACCTATTTAAACATAATTTATACACAATAAAGGTCCAAGAATGAAGAATTTTCGTAACTTCACTTAAATCTCAGTGTAGGTATGTCTAAAGAAAAAGTTGATTCAAAAGTTTTAAGCTTAAACTTTGTTTTCAAAATATTATTCCTTCACCGTTGGCAGCTTCTTCTATACATATATTTTAAATTAGAGTAAAATTTGTGAAAACTAACGTTACTGCAATGATAGGTATTTTTGTAGATTCGGCATTGACGCTCTTTACATGGATTAGTGAATGGTTGGCAATTGCCTTCAGTTCACTTTCGACTTGATATTGACGCGAGGGAGAAGAAACTTTTGTCTTTGTTTTACAACAGAATTTTCGTCTTACGTAGTGATTTCCCATCTCTTTTGTCTCAACATGCTGACAAACAAAATGTGTACCGTGTTCTAATTGCTTTTTGTGAGAGTATATAGTGTCTATTTAAAAAAACCTCATTGCGTTACTAAGAAAAGCCATCAGATCTTTATCTGTAGTTCCTTCTCTATTGTAGTCAGTTGGGTTAAAAGCTGGTAGTTTCACCTATGTCCAACAGAGATATTTTCTTAACCCTATTTTTAAAAGATAATACGGCACGCCCTATTGTTTTCAAAATATACAACAAACGTAATGTTTAGTCAAAGTTATTTCGATATATTTTGATTCTTAAAACATTAATTAGGTTACCTTAGGGTTTAGATAAAATTAAGTTCAATTCAATTGAAATAATGTTAGTTTTAGCCTCAGAATACAGAAAAAACCAGAAGCCGCGTTCAAGAATAATTACATACGCTGCACTGTGTCCAAAAACAATACGTACGTCCCGCACCTGCCCCACTTCCCATACGTATAATGTTGCTAGCTCAGGAGCGGTTTCCCACTTTTTGGGGTAGTCTTATAACACTAAAAAAAAAGGTATTTATTAAAAAATTTTATTTATTTACATGGATGACTATAAATAGAATACGGCTTCAATAACGTAAGTTAAGATTTTATTAAGTTTAATTTTTTTTATTACTTTTTAAAGATCGCCCTAAGGTCGAAATTCAACCAGCTACTCTTTGATCATAGACTATTTTATGTTTGACATTTGTAGTATTCATGAACCTAAACAATGAGTATTATCTACATCACTTGCTGTCACTTTTCATTGAGTGATAATGTCAATATTTTGTGGGGTCTAAGTTCAATGAAGTGCCAAAAAGTGTTCGGGTTAGGATTCGCAGTATTAATTTATTTTATTTAATATATTAGTAACAAATATTATAGATGAATTTTAGCTTTCTGCACTCCTTCTCCATATAAACTTTAACCATGCCAAATCTCAGTCTTCCGTGCACGCAATACGTTTTAAAATGTACCGAAAGCTTTTGCTTCACGTATTAATATATATATTATTAACCTCCATCTCGGCATTAATAAAAAATCAAAAAAGTTCTCTACGTAATATTATCTTTGAAGCTGTGGAACTGTCACCCGACCAGTGTGTTCGCTCCTTCCTACAATAAAACAGTGTGCAGGACAGCATGACAGTCATGACTGACGATGTATTGTAGATCTCAGGGTAGTCGCCGATGTTATTGTATTGCTCTGTGCTCACTGTCAGGTATAGTCACTTTACTAAAATCGATATTGTTAATTTTGTCTGTGCACGTCACTAAAATCATTGCGCATGTGCGATGATACGTAAGGTGTTAGTAACTATCTCGGTCAAGGTGGGGTGATGTTAGATTATGTAACAAACACATGTTTTATTAATATAAACTAGCTGTACCCGTGGCTTCGTTGACATGCACTACAGAAGTCGATCGGGCACACGCGCGATACTTGCTCCTCGCTCCTGGTTATTTTAAAGACAAAAATGCTTATTGTGGGTTTTCCCGAAAAAATAAAAATATAATCTAGTTAATTTTGTAGATCTTTCTAATGACTATAATTTTGTCATACATTAATTTATTATATCTCTTAAAGTTTACTCAACGTAAGCCATTTAAGCGCCCGAATTGATTCACCATGACCAGTTTTTTTTATCTGCGCAAAAAACCTATTTCTTTTTATAAATTAAAATTGGCCTAATTTAATCCTTAAAATATCAGCTATCTACCAGTGACAGTTCCGCCAAAAGCGGGCCAACTGTTTCGGAGATTACCCGGAACAAACAAACAGACAGACAGACCAAACATTTTAAAATGGGTTCTTTGTTACAGGTATTGTTTAAACTTTCGTATGCATTTAGTAAAAAGCTGTTATTTTGACAAAGCAAACAGACACTTTAATTTTATTAATTGTATAATTATATGATTGAGGTTTGCTGTTGCGCGCGCATCGCACAAAATCTACTGCGTGGATTTTGAATTATTTTTTTTGGTTTTCTCGTTAGATACTTGGTTCTTAAAAAAATGCAAAATTATCATGTTATCTTCATAAACAATATTTATGTGGCCTACGCGAGCGGAGCCCCAGGCACAGCTAGCATACCGAAATAAAATGATTGCAGTATGCCGTTGCGCGCGCATCACACAAAAACTACTTGACAGATTTTGTTTTTTTTTTTTTTGAACCGATTAAATGTTTTTTTCCTTGGAAAAGTGATAGCTCAACGTTGTTGCCATTATAAATTCAATGGCATTGGACCGTCGACAACGAAGATATACCAGATAACTACTCAAAATCGTAGAAGTTGGTTTTCTTTTTTGTTAAAAATCATTAGTTAGATGTATTAAATGTTATTATACTTTTTATTATTTTATTTTCTACGTAGGTAGGTACGTAATACTTGCCATTAATTATCTTAATATACATATTTAAACATAATTTATACACAATAAAGGTCCAAGAATGAAGAAATTTCGTAACTTCACTTAAATCTCAGTGTAGGTATGTCTAAAGAAAAAGTTGATTCAAAAGTTTTAAGCTTAAACTTTGTTTTCAAAATATTATTCCTTCACCGTTGGCAGCTTCTTCTATACATATATTTTAAATTAGAGTAAAATTTGTGAAAACTAACGTTACTGCAATGATAGGTATTTTTGTAGATTCGGCATTGACGCTCTTTACATGGATTAGTGAATGGTTGGCAATTGCCTTCAGTTCACTTTCGACTTGATATTGACGCGAGGGAGAAGAAACTTTTGTCTTTGTTTTACAACAGAATTTTCGTCTTACGTAGTGATTTCCCATCTCTTTTGTCTCAACATGCTGACAAACAAAATGTGTACCGTGTTCTAATTGCTTTTTGTGAGAGTATATAGTGTCTATTTAAAAAAACCTCATTGCGTTACTAAGAAAAGCCATCAGATCTTTATCTGTAGTTCCTTCTCTATTGTAGTCAGTTGGGTTAAAAGCTGGTAGTTTCACCTATGTCCAACAGAGATATTTTCTTAACCCTATTTTTAAAAAATAATACGGCACGCCCTATTGTTTTCAAAATATACAACAAACGTAATGTTTAGTCAAAGTTATTTCGATATATTTTGATTCTTAAAACATTAATTAGGTTACCTTAGGGTTTAGATAAAATTAAGTTCAATTCAATTGAAATAATGTTAGTTTTAGCCTCAGAATACAGAAAAAACCAAACCGCGTTCAAGAATAATACATACGCTGCACTGTCCAAAACATACGTACGTCCCGCACTGCCCCACTTCCATACGTATAATGTTGCTAGCTCAGGAGCGGTTTCCCATTTTTGGGGTAGTCTTATAACACTAAAAAAAATATTTATTAAAAAATATTTATTTATTTACATGGATGACTATAATAAATACGGCTTCAATAACGTAAGTTAAGATTTTATTAAGTTTAATTTTTTTTATATACTTTTAAAGATTCGTACTTCTTGGCAAGTCTGTTGTATTTTTTTGTAATGTTTTATTCGTCGAACAGTTGTCACAAAATAATTGTTTTCGTCGTAATTGAGATTAATTTGACCTTTCTCGCGTATCAAACACAGATTCCAAATCAGAAATATTGACATCACCGATCTCTGAGTTCGATCGCGCAGGAGATTGTGGTTGTGTAACCTGAAATGAAAAACCTTAAGTTGTATGTTGTTGTATCATGTAATAGATTAACAAAAACTTTAAATACAGAATATTTCTGCCGTACAAGGCATGACATTTCAGTCCTCATGGATGGAAACGCATTAGTAATAGCACTTTGTGCCTGAGCTTGCAAATGTCCATGGGCCTTACTTAGTTTATTTTACATTTATTACTGTTACTACTAGTGTTTATTTACTACATTAGTTTACTTGTAACTAAGTATATCGATTAAGTGCCTTGTTTGCCTTTCAATATTATTAAAAAAAAATTAAACATTATTATCATAGGTGGGTACGCACATTGTCCGATGTCGAAGGTTTAGACGTTTCTATGTGTAACTCGGAAAATTCTGGTGTCAAGGCCAAATACTGAAATAGAACGTTAGTATTAGATTAATCATATATTTAATTCACCGAAGTTTCATTAGCCCGGAATTTGAAATTTGCGCCTGGTTTAGGCTCGCCTCTTATCACGATGAGGGACGGATAAGCTCGACGAAAAGTGGGCATACTTGTTATACCTTTGCATACTCCTTCGGGAACTACAGGCGTGAATGCTGTGTGAATAATATATATATATATATATGTGTGGACCAAAACCTTACTTCAAAATACATGAAAAACATTTTCACCAGGAGGGATACAATATAAATATAGTAATTATTATGACTATATCTACCTTAGTTGGAATAGCTGCTTTCTTCAGTATTTTCAAACCACCTTTTGTATCATAAAAATATCGCGCTTCAAAGTGAATTGAGCAAAGTACGCTCCGGCTTGATGGTTTCCAAAACTCATCTAGCCATGCTCTTTGTATGACTTTCATCCAGTCCGATTCTCTATTTTCATCAGCAGGGAAACTAAAATTACAAAGGTTCTATATAAACAAAAATAGTAAGTATTCTACACGAGTATTAAAAAAATAAATGGGTAAAATTTTCGATGAAAATAAAATGGCAACACTTAAAAAATGAACGCGTCATTTTCTAAATGTAAAATAAATTAAACAATTAAATAAATATACTTTAGAATGCGCTACTTACAGATGAAATGTGATCCCATCCTGTTTTTTTATAATCCCTGCAGCATTTTTACATGTAGGAACAACACAAGACGGCATTTTAAAATTAAAATCGGCACTTGTACAATACGTCACGACGCGCTACTTACAAAGGAGTGACTAATCGCAACAACTTCAAACCACTCTATTTAAGAGTGGTTTTTGTATCTTCAGTTTTATGTGCGTTCGCGGTTTCTGGTTTTTTCTGTATTCTGAGGTTTTAGCATGATATAAACAATAACGCTCCGATTTAGTGAGAAGTTGAAACATTAAAAATTGTTAATCATTAAATAACAATAAAAAAATATTTTCATATGATTTATTGCATCTGTTTACATAGCTTTACTATTTTATGATTACTGTTTGAATTTTACATTACAATAAGATCGTCGAAATTAAGAAACCATTAAAGTTTGCATTCCGTTTGATGCAAATTATAATAAACATCAAAAGTTCCACATAAGCGGTACTCATCTAGGGATGTCAGAAGTGTAAAAATGTATCGATAAATCCTATGTATCGATATTAGGTAAAATAACAATATCGACGTCAATATTTCAATGAAAAAATATCGATATATCAGTCAAATAAAAAAAAAAAAAATGCTGTGTACCAAGTTCGGTGAAGCTGTAAAAGCCGCAGCGGCTTCAGGGCCCCTAAGGCTAACAGTGTACTCAGATAAAAAAAAAATGGTTATATATTCAGTTCAGCCTTGCTCAATAATATAAATAGTATTTTTTATACAAAATGTACATTAGTTTAATGTACAAAATCTCAATAAAAACGGAGATATTTCAATCAGTATTCCTTTTTATTAGGCAAAGTTACAAAAATATGAAAGACTAAAAAACGATTTTCTATATAATATTTTAAGACCTATTTATTAAATCAGGCAAACCACTATTTGTCCGTTAGTGATACTAGAAAAACTCTGTTTTTTACATGCTCCGCTGTCAGCTGGCTCCTATTGTTTGGAACCGTCAGAAGATACTGTCTCTGAAGATAGGTACAGAGGAAGCCGTAGGTGTCAAGTATTTAAGTGCCAGATTTGAAAGAACTGAGGTAAAATGTCTCATGTCTATCCAAAAGTTTGAGATTGAGATATTGAGGTTATTTAGGTACCGCAATCACTCGCGATCGCGAACACAATACATAACATTGACAAAGTATTTTTTTTAATGACTCCTTTCGTGTCGTTGCGGGAACACGATTGATTCTGCCAATGTCAAATGATTGATGAGACACGTTCTGGGGTAAATTTGGCCAGTGATTTGAGTGGGTCTCATTAATTGAGTTTTTTTTATTTGTTAGTAGATACACCACCTATACCAAATATAAACGTACAAATAGACATCACAAAATTAGAAGGGAGGTATAACACAAAGTACCTTCAAAAGAACTTACGAATAGTTGTGACGGACGACCGCCGCACATACACATACACGCAACGCAAAGAAAACATACTAGTCAATAGTCATACATTACAGTTTTTTTTATTCGTTCCTATCTTTTAGGTTTTAGATTCTAGTGACTTTAGTTACATAAATGAAAGAAATATATCGTTTTTGATACCATTTTAGATATTGGATATTTTGAACCGATGTATCGATAAAGAATCAAAATACGTCGAGTAAAATTTTTGATATATTGTATTAAAAATATCGACTCATCGATATATCGATACTTTTTGAACAAGCCTATACTCATCCGACAACACTGCCGAATACGTGGCCCCGAAGTTCTGTGTGGTTTATGTGTCTTGTTTATATGTTTTATTGCGTTATTTCGTTATTATCTCCAACAAAAGCCGTAAGTATTTAAAATTATCTAACTAAACTTCTGGTTTTACTTATTTCTTTGGTTCTGTAACTGGAAACAATTGCATGAAACATTTACACATTTATAGGGCAGCTGTCAAAATTATTGAAAATTATTTAGAGAAATTTTTATATTTTTTCTAATTATTTTGACTATGTATAAGGTACGAAGCGAAGATAAAGTATAAAACTACATCAAGCTTCTGTTTTCTTCCTTAGAAAGAGCAAGAATGGCATTCAAATATATTCTCATATTTTCGAAAATATACAATTAAGTTTTTTTATTAGTTCTTACGTATCATTGACCAGCGAATGGTAATTAAAACCGGAGAAAAAATTAATTATTCTATATTTACTTTTAAAAACAGTATGAAGCACTAAATACAGATAGTATATTATTGGTGTCATTCATATTTCTTTAATCTAATAAACACAGTTTTAGTTAGGTTATCATTGTCGTATGAATGTAAAGACGAACTTAATATATAAACATGAAAATTTACTTTGATTTCTAAAAGTATTTAATAAAACAAAACCATGAATAATTTTCAAATTATATTGTTTTTTTCTACATTGTCTATGTTGATAATTGTATTAAGATTACAGAATGATTAATATTTATATTTTTTATTAAAACAGATGGAAAATGTGTCATCTAATGTAAACATCTGAACATATTAAATAAACTTAATAACATATCTTACTTTTTGGATGACAAAATGATGATGGAAACTACGTCTTAAAATTGTTGATCAGCTTAAAAATGAAACCTCATAACAAAATATCTTTACTTAAACACAAAGTATACACAAAAAGTAATAAGATGTGTTAGACATTATTCTCTGTTCAGTGAACTACCATAATAAAATATCCCTTCCTAAATTACTTTAAAATAAGTATGGCAAAAACATTGATAATAGATAAACTAGATACTATTCTCCGTTCACTAGGCTAAATGTTCATATCTATTGCGCAAAACATACATACATACCATCACACCTGTATCCCTGAAGGGTTAGGCAGAGCTGTACTGACATACACCCACAGTTTGCCATATATGTTTTTAGGTCTCGTGTAATAGGGGGTGAGCCTATTGCCATTAATTGGGCACAAACCTAAACTGCAAGCTGCTACTGAGAATTTCATAGAAAAACCCAATAACACTTTACTCATCTGGGAATCGAACCCAGGACCTCGATCACAGGAGTCGTGCTTACAATCACTAGGCTAATGAAGCAATTGCTCAAAAAATGCTTTATATCTAAATTTTTCACTTTAATAAATTTGTTTCAAGGAAGTTCTTAGAACCAGTTTATAATATGCATATTATATTCAGTAAAAATTTATAAAATGTATTTCAACAAACACTAAATAAATATAATACTCACATTATTTTGTGAGTATACATGTAGGAGGTAGTTTTTTAAATACTTTTGCTCCTGTGGATTACATATATGCCAATTTCACATACATTTCTGTTATGTAAGGGAGCCAAAGGGTAAATAAATGTATACAGGAACACACATGACCTTATGGTCTGGTGATAAGTACTTATGAAGCCAATTATGGATCACTTAAAGTCAACCATGTTATATTGAAGCGCTTTAGGATAGGAGCATGCCAAAGAAATATACATATCCTCATAAAACATAACCCACCATTTTTGCAGTCAGGTAAAAAATAGGGTTATGTTATGTTATTTGAGAGTGTTTATGTATGTCTATTTCTTTGGCATGCTCTGTAGTCTAAGTGACTTGATGAATTTTAGCATAGAAGTTGTTATCGGATTCCTGTTACTTGTGAAAGTGACATGGGATGTATAAATATTTGTGTAAGATGTCTGGGAAATCCAAAGAAAAAGCAAAAATAGATTAATATATTTTTTTGTCAAATGTTTTTAGTAGCAGTCTGGTTTTGTTTTCCTTTTTAATAATTTAGCTTGTTTTCACTTTCTATATGAATGCATCTAAAATAGCAATGGTCAATATTAAAAATATTTACTTATTGTTAATAAAGAAAATGCTGTAATTTATTATTATTATTTAGTGTTATACTAGGTATACCATATGTAGGTACCTACTATGTAATAATATATCACAGGAAGAGACTAGCGTTTGAGATACAGGCTCAGCTTAGTTCAGGCACTAGGTTTCATTAATTGAGAATAAAACTTGTATTTCCTAGAAATAAGCCTCATATTTAGTATCTTGTTATGGTCAAAATAAAGTTATTATTATTATTAATTACTTCGGAGTGAAAAGGCCATTTGCAAAATTTGATCTCTGTTGATTTGTTTCAGGAGTTGGCTTAGGACAAGATGATGAATCCACAATATCCATCTCCTGGCCAAAATAACAATGTTCCTAGCAACTCTCAATTTGCACCCACGTCTCAAGAGTATAATGGTGTTCAGAATGCAAATGTCTATGGTCAGATGCCATCAAATGGTCCCCAGAAACCCTTTGACCACATTGATATGTCTCATAAGATGCAGAATATGAATCTTAATGGTCCTCAAGGACTTGCATCAATTCCATCAACACAACTACCCCCAGGACAATTCCCACCTAATTACAGTCCAGGGCAGATGCCTCCTAATCAGAATCAAGGTTCGATGCCTGGTAGACCACCAGTAACTGGTTCACAGTACCCTCCGTCAATGGTCACGAGACCTCCGTCTTCGACTCCAGGACCTGTACCAGTTTCGCATCCACCATCCTTTGATATGATGAACCAACAACATCCTCCGAGTGCTCAATCATTGCCTCCAATGAGTCAACCTCAAAGTTCAGGCCAAATGTCTCCATATTCGCAATCTGGTGGACCTCAGCAATTAAGAGGAGCAGGTAGGCAAGGAATGCCTCCAATGCAACCTAAACCTAACATGCCTCCACAACCTATGAGTGGCCAAAAACAGCCTGGCACCCCAGGAATGCCACCACAGAGTATGCAGCCAGGAATGCCACCTCAAACTAGGGCTGGGTCCATGCCAGGGCAACCTGGTTTACAATCTCAACCAGGTCTTCCACCCCATCCAGGGCAGCCCATGCAGTCTGGCTTACCTCCTCAGTCAGGTCTACCTCCACAGCCAGGACAAACTGCTTTACTTCAGCAACCCGGACTACCACCACCACCTGGACAAGGTGGCTTACCACCGCAACCCGGACAGCTTGGCCTACCACCACAGCCAGGACAAACTGGTTTACTTCAGCAACCCGGACTACCACCACCACCTGGACAAAGTGGCTTAACACCGCAACCAGGACAGCTTGGCCTACCACCACAGGCTGGAAAACCTGGTTTGCCATCCACTCAACCTGGCTTTCAAGCACAACCAGCACAAGTATCAGGCCAACCTGGAATATTATCTCAGCCTGGGCTACCACCACCTCCAGGGCAGCCTGGTGGTCAACAAAACTTACCGCCGCAGCCAGGGACACTATCTATGCCGCTTCCACCAGGACAAGCTGGATTTCCACTTCACATAGGTCAGCCGGGCCTTCCACCTCAACCTGGGCAACTGGGCCAAAGGCAAGGCCAGCCTGGCTTTCCTCCACAACAGGGTCAAATGTCTGCACCTGGGCTTCCCCCGCAACCGGGCCTACCGCCTGGCCAACAGTTCCAACCAATGTCTGGCCTACCACATATGCCTCCACCATTATCTCAGCAGAGACCGTATTCTGGAGCTCCTCCCGTTAATCAACCAGGGTATGGAGCTCCGGCTGGACCACCAACCAGTGCTTATCCAGGTAAGACCATAAGATCCCTTTTGATATCTTATTTTAAGCTATAACATTAATGAAATACTAATACATTACACGATATCTTCAGGAATGCCGCCAATGCCTAACCAACATCTACAAAGCCAACCTATGCCTGGCCAACAACCATTTCCAGCACAACAGGCATCCGGTTATCCACCACAATACCAGCCTGCGTACTCTGGGCAACAGCCGAGTTACCCCGGACAGCAATACCAACAGCAGCCACCACAGAAGAGACTGGATCCTGACCACATGCCTAGCCCTGTGAGTGAATTTATTAAAATCACTGAAAAAAAAAAAATCGATTACTTTTGTACCTTTAAAGTTAATCACTTTTTGTTACTTTGTCACACAGATCCAAGTAATGGAGGACGATCAACAGAACCGAGGTGGTATGTTCGTGACAAATGAGAAAGGTGCCGTTCCGCCTCTAGTCACCACTGATTTTGTTGTTGATGATAAAGGAAATGCTAGTAAGTACTGCTTAAATCCATACAGTTTAGTTTGTTTACAACAGTATTAAATTTATCATACATTAATGTTCTTTTCAACAATTGTAATCTGTGTATCTTAGATTGCAACTTAAAAAGTTATATTAAAGAATTTTGTTTTATTCTCTATATTTTTACCTTTTAAGCAGTGTTTTAAGTAAACAATCATAATAACGTTTAAGGGGCTTCGAATTATATCTTCAGCACTGTGACGCTCAAGCCAACCTCACCTACTCATGGTGCACCCTGCTGAGCAACGAACGAGAAAATGGTGATAGTGGAGTGGTAGAGCTGTTTTGCCCGATTGGGTCGCTATCACCATGCATTTGATGACAAGCTTGTAATAGTGACTCGCTTATGCGTGTCGCGTCTCGTGATCAGCCTGTGCCTATCCAGTTAAATTAATACAGGCAGGCATGACAGTGGCGACCATCAGAGGATTATGACCTTTCGGTGGTCGCCGTTGTGTTAGGATTTCACTGTGCTCACTATCAGGGACAGTAACCAAAATGTTATAATAATAATAATAATAATAATAATTGCCCCTTAAAAGTTTCTGCTAGATGTTATTTACTTTACTACATCCATACTTTTCAAATTGACCCCAAAAAGTCTCTGGTAGGTGTTCTTTGCTTTTTTCATATTTTGCATAATTGTCCATTACAAGTTTTTGATAAATAATATTTTCTTTACTAAATTAGTACTTTTTATATTGCCCCAAAGTCTGGTTAATGTTGCATATTGGCTTTACCACATTTGTACTTTTCAATTTGCCCCCAAAAAGTCTCATCTCTAGTAGATGATATTTGCTATATTGCTTCCGATTGAAATAGATTGGTGACTAGCTTTGCCTAATTTTTGCAGGGTTAGAGGGTACAATAGTTTGTTAATAATATCTGAATGTTGCCACCTTGACATGAGAGTTTATCATCCATCAAAGTCCATTGACTCCATGTCTATTCATCTTTACTTTCTCTTCAACATACTAATAGTTAACATGACCGTTCCTTTAAAACTACCCAGAGCTTCTGGTTTTAATATCTTCGATACTAATTATTATGAACAAACTTGGGCTTTTCTCTTTGTTTAATAGAATTGTATCACATTATAGTGCTGAATCCAAAAAGTCAGATCTAGACATCTTCACGAATAGCCTTGAAAAATATAAATCTGTGTGTCTCTGTAATAGAACATATTAATATTTTAATTCCTTGTTGTTTAATTTGTTTGAAGTTTAATTTGTTAAATTTCTCTTATTACATTTCCAAATTCATTAATGCTCTTTTTTAATTGACTATTTTAACTGGTTATTTTTTTTGTCAGTAATCTTATAATTTGTCAGAATGTAAATCTTTTAGGTTTTTATATTACAAATAAATATTACCTGTGTTAACAATTTCAGGTCCCCGCTACATTCGCAGTTCGATGTATTCTGTACCAGTGACGGCCGACCTACTCAAACAGACTGCAATGCCTTTTTGCTTAGTTGTAAGTGTTCAATCACATAGCCGTCATACACTTGCGTTTTTATTGTTGCATAATTTTTGCACAGAATGTCGTAAAGCTATATTGACAATCAACACTTGTTTGCTGATTATATAAAATATCACTTCACATCTGGCTTGAAGAACACTATATCACATAGCGCTTCCACTGCATAGAAGATGCATCGTCAGCTTTAAAGATAAGAGTTTGTAACATCTGTATTGTATTGTATTTGTACTGATCAACAAGGTATTACTCGGTAGCTATAGGAGTTCCAAATTTTAGTAATATGTGGAGATATTTCAGAAGAGAAGAATAAACAGATCTAAGAGTGTAACTGTTCCCAGATATCTCCAATGGCAGAGACGGTCGGTACAGAGCCCGAACCTCCACTCCTGGACTTTGCGGCGCTTACGGGTTCTCCCACGATGGGCCCGGTGCGTTGCAGTCGCTGTAAAGCCTACATGTGCCCGAATATGAAGTTTCTTGATGCGGGTAGACATTTCAAGTGTGCTTTCTGCAAGGCTACCACGGAAGGTGAGTTGACCTATTAAATTAAAATCAAAATGTCTTTAATTAAAAATGGGAACTGACAGCGATGATAGGACAGGTTTATATTTATTACTAGCTGTGCCCGCGACTTCGTCTGCGTGTTATATTTTGTTTATGAAAAACAGCAACTAAATAAAAGCCTCCCCACACCTCAATTTCACCTTACGATATTAGAACCGGTATAAACTTTGCGAATACCCAACTAAAATCATTTTAAATGTTAACCATCCTTTATGAAAAGCTCAATTTATTTTATAACTTTATTTTTATAAACTATTAATAATAATGCTATTGGATGTCTATTTAGTGTAATTTAATAAAAATGTTGATGGCGCAAACACGAAACAACTTCATATATCGTAAAAAACTTAGATCGAAACGATATTTTACATTATTTTAAACATTAATTAATAAAGTTAAAATCTATTTAAAACATTTAAAAATAATAAAATCCCAGCCTTAAATTATTAATGTAAGTGCTTACAGAAAATATACTTAAGTGTGACAATTAATATCAAATCTATTTTATGATGATTTGAACCAAGTCATACAGCACCATCTATAAATACTGTGAAAAATAAAAAAAACACGTTTCGATTTATTGCTTTGTTTCAGTTCCAATGGAGTACACGCAGTATGTGAACAGCATGCAGCAGTATGGTCGCGTGCCAGCCGAGATGGCGCTCGGAACTTATGAGATCGTCGCCACTAAGGAGTACTGCAGGGTGAGTTGATTTCTCAATACACAGACCTCAGAAATATGCGCACAAATAGATTAGACGAGATGAAATTCCCAAAAATCTTCTTTGAGAATCCTTTTTTTTAATCGTAGCTCAGCACATTGGTAAGCATTGTACAATCTAAACAACAGTGACCACTATAAGATCTAAATCCATCAGCAGTCGCCTCTATCATGCCTGCCTGTGAAAATATCTCTTCACGTTACACTTTAAGAACCCAATGTCATAAGAATAATTGTAGAAGAAGTAATTGTGGCGTATGGTCTCCATAGAAATGGTGAAGATCGTTTGTTGTCAATCTCCAGTGGCTTTCCACGTCTGATATAAGTGAGACTGCTTGCAATGGTTGACCAGGAAAAGTCATAAGCCTAATCTAGATACTGCATGATTATTGAACAATGAAATATAGGAAGCGCTATTAAGGGTAAAGATGCTGTAGTATTTTATGCTAATATATAATTTTGTTGCCACACAATCCAATTGACTATAACACACTACGAAGATAATACATATTGCTTGGTTAGGCTCAATATAACAGCACGATTAGTGCCCCAAAATGTACCCCCGAAAGCGTTGAGAGCGATTTCGAACCCACCAATCAAACTCTTACCGAAATATATTCCTCTCACCAATTCTCAAATAATTATTCTAGCTGATCCAGGTGTAATTTTAAAATGTTTGTTACAGAACAACACACTGCCGAATCCGCCGGCGATCGTTTTCGTCATCGATGTCTCGTACAACTCTATCAAAAATGGCTTACTCAAAACCGTTTGCGACAACGTTATGGATATCATAGAGGTAGGTTTTTTAATTACTACCAGTATGGCGTAAATGTTCTTGCTCTCTCTATGTAACCACCTTCACAAAAAGGAAAGAGGATTCTCAATTTGAAAGTATATATATAAACATATATAGCCATAACTTATTTGTTTATGAACCGATTTAGTTGATTATTATTTGTTGGAAAACGGATATCAAGGGTGGCCCCATTCTAATTTCATTGGCATTGCACTGTTGACTTTGAAGATACACCAGGAAAATCCTCAAAATCATTGAAGTACGTTTTTCTTTTCAGTTAAAACTTGTCTTATTAATATAACTCAATCATTATATTTAAGGCAATACTATCCAATAAATTCGCCTCGCATCTTTACAGTCATTGCCGAGGGATGAGCAGACAGGCAAAAGTTGGACTCGAGTTGGATTCATTACGTATAGTTCTACAGTTCATTTCTACAATATCAAGGTTGGTTTTTTTTACATAGATTTAGTATAATATACATTGAAAATAGGTTGAATATGTCAGACCAAAAATGGAATTCACTAGTGCGCGTATTATTCTGTTGTTTTTCAGTTAAATCAGTTATAGTACATGTAACCACAATTAAACACGTCTACTGAACCTATATTTATTTATTTGAACACTTACATAATAAACACTAAAACAAGTAAAGAAAAATAGACAAAGAACATTGCTTAGTGCTACTATAATTAAAAGTGTTAGACTACATGATAAATAGAATATAGCGAGTAACAAGAAACAGAAGAGAGATCAAATTAAAAGTAATAAACAACATAAATTCTAATAAATAATAAACTACTGGATCAAAATTATTCTTCTAAGTGAGCAAAATATTTTTTGATTGCCGGAATGTCGTCATTTAAAATGTCTAGCTTGTTAGATTTATGGAGTATGTTAACAAGTCTTGTTATTCGCGCTATGGGAGCATTATACCCCAAGTTTGAAACAACTCCTTCTGTTGCAAACAGATTAAAACTACCTGGCCTTGGCAATTTTCTTGGAACAGTAAATGATAAAGACGATAAAAGATTCTGTGCCTCTATGGAGCCTTTAATCAACTTGGTGAGAAAAACAACGTCTAGCATGCGTCTTCGATTAGTTAATGTGCATATATTAAAGTGTTTCAGACGGTCGCCATAACTTTGCAGTTTCTTACCTAAGTAACAAGCATAAGTAAGATGCCATAGAAATCGCTTCTGTACTCGCTCCACTTTATTATTATAAACATCGTAGATGGGATTCCATGCAGTACTACAGTATTCCATTATACTACGCACCAGCGCATTGTATAGTAAAATTTTTGTGCTTGGGGATTTGAAGTCCTTGCAGTTGCGCAGTACAAAACCTAGACGCCTGAATCCCCTTGAGACGATGTCATCTATGTGAATATTTAAACGAAGTTTACTGTCCAGAATGATGCCCAAATCGCGGATATGAGACACATTTAAAAGTGTATTGTTCCCAATATTGTATATAGGTTGAATTGTATCTTTTTTTCGGGTAAAAAGGATGAAATAGCACTTTGAAACATTCAGAAATTTTTGGACTTTAAAGTTTAGATTTTGTAAAAATAAATGCAATATGTTTTGGTCACGATTTACATAGACCGCAGGAAAATAATCTCTTGTCCGTATCTCGTTACAACACACAACACACTCAAAACAACACAACAAGCATGTTTTGCCCTTTCTCTTTCGAGTTACCGATTTATATATTATATATGGTTTTTCATATCTGTCTATATTGCTCTAGCTTAGTATAGCATCAGTTTGATTTTATATCCACTAGATTAGGGCCTAATATATAGAATTTTTTAACTATTTGCAAACATTGTAATTAAAAAAAAAAGATTAATGGTGAATCTTAACTTATGAGGAAAGTTCTGCAGTATCATCATATAGTGTTTTGAGGAATGTTATGCAGTGCATCTTATAGCATTTTGAGGAATATTATGTACCATCATATAGTGTTTTGAGTAATGTTCTGCAGTACCATCATGTAGTGTTTTGAGGAATAGTCTGCAGTGTCATCATATACATAGATCATAACAATTATCGATTTTTCGCCATTTGAAATAGCCATGTTTTTCTTTTAAAGTACGATTATGTTGCAGGGTACACTAGCCCAGCCACAGATGATGTCTGTTGGCGACGTGGGAGACATGTTCGTGCCATTGCTTGAAGGATTCCTGGTGCTGCCTGAGGAGAGTGGACCAGTATTGCAGTCACTAATACAGCAGTTACCGACTATGTTTCATGATAATAAGGAGACAGAAACTATACTTCTGCCTGCGGTGCAAGTGAGTATTGTGTTTTAATGTTTAGATACAGTAAAGATATTTACCTAAAATAAAGAGTACCATACATGATTTAATATTATCCGCATCTAACTAGATTTGGATAATAATGCCTTTTACAGTAACTGTTAGTCTATTGATCGTGTCATAATAAAGTCTTGTCTTAATTTCTTAATTAAAATTTGAAAATTAATCATTGAAACCGAGAAATATACACCGATTTGCGTATGAAGACATCTAGAAAACAAGGTATCTGTAAAGTCTATCAGACTGTTTCACTTTATACATCGCAGCAGTGGGGTTTTAAATGTTGGCATTATTAATTTGCAGGCTGGTCTCGAAGCTCTGAAGGCGGCTGACACAGCAGGCCAGCTTCTAGTGTTCCACACGTCGTTACCAAGCTTCAATGCTCCCGGCAAGCTTATCAACCGCGAAGACAGGAAATCCTCGGCACTGATAAGGAGAAGCAGATACTTAGTAAGTTATTTATCATATTGAGTCTACTTCACTAATTAGATGAGACATCAATTTGTTTTTAAATGTATCAAACTGAGCCTTAAACTAACATGAGAAGTATTTATTGCCTTTTATTAACTGTATGAACATATTGTTACATATCATGATGTGTAAATAGTGGTTCTATTTGAGGTTGATTACAAATAATTATATTTTACTAAGTGGCATCAGTTAGAACTGTGGTCCTATTTGAGGTTTATTATTAATATATGTTGTTTAATTTACTTCAGTTTGGACTGCGCTCCTACTTAAGGTTGATTATAGATGTTTATTAATCTACTTCAGTTTGGACTGCGCTCCTACTTAAGGTTGATTATAGATGTTTATTAATCGGCTTCAGTTAGGACTGTGGTCTCCTATTTGAAGTTGATTATAAATAGCTATTATACTGTAGTGAACAGTTAACATTGAGTGCACTGCAAGTCTGATTGCTTCATTGTACTATCAAGACTTTGTTTCAATTATTGAATTATGTGTCCCAGGAGTTACTTCAAAATTGACAATGTATATTAGTTCAATCCAATATCAAATTGTAATATCTTGAGATGGTTAAATTTGTTCTTTAAACTTACTTAAAAGCACATTGAAGACGCTAGTTCTTTTCTTTTTGTTAATTGTATGAAATAACTTTTTCCACGTGTCTAATTTGTGCAAAGCAACATTGGAAAAGACAGGAAAAGATAGGACTCACCCAATGCTGCGCTCGCGTTTTGTAGCTATCCTTTTCTTCACTCATACACATGTAATATAACATAAAATTCCCGAAAACTATCTTTGGCATGCACAGTATATTTAAGTTTATAGCTAGGAAGTCACAAGTCACAGGGAGGAAGGGGTAAGAAAAGAGAAAGGCAAGAATTTAATTGTTAAGGCAGGATCCCGCTTTGCACAATTCTAGCCTAAACACACAAGTTAAACAAGAGCGGAACGAGGTGCTGTTTCTGAATTGTGTAGATTTTTTCAGATTTGCTTCTTGATGGTAACCACTTATATCATTGGATCCAGGTCCTCAGACAACCCAGTACAACGAGGTCGGGCAATCTTGCTCCGCCGCCGGGGTCAGCGTGGAACTGTTTGTCTGTAACAACGCATACGTCGACGCGGCCACTATCGGTCAGCTGGCTCGACTCACCGGCGGGCAGCTACACAAATACACATACTTCTTGGTAAGTCTTACAATACCAATAGTAATTATAATTGAGTTCTCACTATCCCTCTGATGTCTTTAGTGCAGTATCAATAATCAATTAATTTTAAATATCTATTTATCTGGGAAATATCAAAGGGATAGTTGTAAAGAGCATTGATGAAGGGGTATTATATGTCTGGATGTGACTCCCTCTCTGTACATCTACTAAAAATGATAATAACTGTATATAAATGAATACTGTAAAACAATTTAAAAAAGAGGTACGAACCGGTGTTAGTGTTTTGATATTCATAAATGCCTTCTTGGGACCTAAATTGAATAGAAGATATTTTGATTTTGACTATGTCATCACGGCTGACATCATTTTTATCGACATTCGCTATTAAGATCAGCTGAGTATTAATAATAAAAGCAACAACTTAATACAGACGGTACAGCGAATTACATCGGTATATAGTTACAGAATAACTGTTGAGATGGCCGTATTTATGTGGATTCCAAATAATACCGGAAATCCTTACAAAACATGTTCAACAAAAAAATCATATAATCATAATACATGTTATTAAAACTTATTTGGAGAAATTCGAGTTAAGAAATAAATCTTTTGTTCAGATCTGTTTAAAATAAAATTAAAAAGATAGGTTCTTGTAAATATGTATGTACATGCTATAGAAGTTATAATTGTTTGTAGCGCACATAGTTAATAAGTAGAGTAAATTCTTAATAGATGGTTTTTGTACTTACATTTGCAAATTATAATTTTTCTTGAGAGTGTGAATACGGTCATAAGAAGTTGTGTGCCATTGAAGAAATTAAAACGAATCTTAATAAATCACGACCCGAAAAAAATAACAATTCGTCGGTGTGTGAATCAGCCCTTATAGTTGATTTTCGCGCTCGACTTTATTTTATCGATTTGTAAAGCCAACTTCTTTACAGTTAACTTTCGCGCCCAACTTCATACTATCACATTTTCATAATGCTCCCAATTTTGCGCTCAATTAACAAAACGTACCAAAAGAAGTGTATTATTATTATTTAAAAATTGAAATAGTTTATTTGATATCACTTTAAAGAACATAAAGTTGGTATTGTCCTATGAATGCGATTTACACGATACGCAGGCGGAGTCAGACGGAGCGCGACTGGCTAGTGACGTGGCGCGCGTCGTGTCCCGCGACACCGCGTACGACGCCGTGATGCGCGTGCGCACTTCCACCGGCGTGCGCGCTACAGACTTTTACGGCCACTTCTTCATGTCCAACACTACAGACGTAGAACTCGCTGCCATTGGTAATGTTCATATTATACATTTAAATTAATTAAAAATAAATAAAATTTGCGCATTATAGTTTACATTGTGTAAACAAGACTTCTGAACAAGGCAGCAGCTTTTTTTCGATAGAGGTTTAGTGTCCTGACCACAATGTCACTTGATCTTTTGTAACCAACTCGGTGAAGATTGGCTCTCAAGAGCAGATGCCGGAGCACACCTATAGGTGCTTGGCGTCAGATTTTCAACTAGAGGGTGGTACTTTGGCAGGCATTAGAAAAACCGTAGGGTTC
This sequence comes from Saturnia japonica, assembly GCA_033032175.1. NCBI lineage: Eukaryota > Metazoa > Arthropoda > Insecta > Lepidoptera > Saturniidae > Saturnia > Saturnia japonica. The sequence goes on from CM065332.1 coordinate 1,076,121, forward strand.
TATAACCTTGCTATAGTTTCATCATGATGATTCCTTCACTGAGAGCTCGGGCACGTTGTAGGAATTCTTACTCACATCGTTCGACGGGATGTCCGTGCACGCTACCAACTGAGCCATCATTGCTTCAACTTGTATTTTGGACATAAACATATATATCATAATAATAACGTATCAGAAGGTCGTGGAACAGTTTTATATATTATTTTTTATTTTATTTTATCCCAGATGCCGATAAAGCGATAGGTATCGAGATAAAGCACGACGACAAGCTGACCGGCGAGGACGGCGTCTACATACAGGTGGCTCTGCTGTACACACACCGGTCTGGCCAGAGGCGGCTGCGGATCCTCAACCTGGCGTTGAACTTGGCCCACCAGCTCGCCGACGTCTACCGGTGCATGGAGCTCGACACTTGCATCAACTTCCTCACCAAGCAAGGTGAGTTAGAAATTGATGATCTACGTTAGTTGATAATCCTTATCACGTCAAACACCATGTCGGTCACGGTTAGCCGGCAACAGTTTAGCCCGTAGGGCCAATGTAAAAATATCAAATTTGCTATAATTTCGAATATTTTTTTTCTCCACATGATAGAAAAGGTGTCAAAACCCACAGATTAATTTGAAAATATTAAAAAAGTGCCTTTATTTTGATAAAATATGACGATCGGTCACCAGTAACCACTGTGGCCTGATTTGAAAAGTACAAAATATGCTCAGTGTTTAACGTGTTAAGGTGCTTTGACAGGAGGATGTGATGCATTTCGGAATGCAGCACTGAAGCTATTCAAATAAACCACTTTTTCTACAGGGGTTCAACAGGGGTCTGGCCATTTATTCAGCAAGGTGCAAAGTGTGCACATATGGTCTGTTAGCTTGGGTATCTGAGATATTAGAGAACCTGTATGATTCAGATATCTGGTCATGCAATAGTCGAGAACCTTATTTTTTTAACGGTCCACCGAGAAGTCGAGAACAGAAAAAGAAAAAAAGTCGTTGGACATGGTGTAGCAGGCTACAACACCGCCTAGCTCACCGGCGAGAGTTCATGACCTCAATAAATCTCAGGGCGCCTTTGTTAAAATCCATGCTGTAGAGCCGGCTGTACCCCAGGTGGATCGTATTTAAGAAAACACACTTGGGGTCACATGGTTTATTAAACAAATATCCACTTATCTCGATTTCCTGGCTTTATGTCCGGCAGGGATGGAAACATATCATTCTCGAAAAGGCAGCTCCTTTTTTTGTGCCCATGATCCAGCACTACTTGTCTATCCAAAAGTCTGTGTCCCAGCACCCTCGCTTTCTTTTTGTTTTCCCGTCACCCTCCGTTCGACCTTTTTTGTAGGTCCACCTCCTTTTTTATTATTATTTTTTTGACAGCCGCATTTTTCTTTTTCTTTTTGATACCCCGCTCCCTGCCTTTTGAGCCGCTCTTATATTTTTTTGCTACAATGGTCAATGAATTCAGGCTTATGAAATGGCTTACGCTAAGTAAACCAGATATATCAAAAGTAATGTACTACATAATTGTAGATATTAAAAAGACCTACAAAAAAGTCAGCGATATGGTATGTCCATCTTCCAAGGACCACCCACAATAATAATTTTTTGTTTTTAATACTACCGGGAGCGGGGATAGCGCGATTCGCGCGTGTGCCTGACCGACGGCATTCTGTAGTCTACGCGAGCGCAGCCGCGGGCACAGATAGTATTCAAAATAAATTTTCAACTTGAGATTGTCAGCTAGCAAAGCTGGCATTAGGAAGGTAATTCCTAATTTAGTAACAGATTAGCGGTGTAAGGGTGTGAAACATAATCTTGTGGAATGTCGTTGCAGCGGTGTGGGCGCTCCGCGAGCACAGCCCACGCATGGTCCGCGAGGGTCTCTCAAGCCGGTGCGCGCGCTCCCTCGCTGCGTACAGGAGGCACTGTGCCTCGCCCTCCTCGGCGGGACAGCTAGTGCTGCCAGAGTCTATGAAGCTGTTACCGCTCTACACCAGCTGTATGCTGCGGTCCGACGCCATCGCCGGTGGTAAGTCTACCGCGCAAACACTAAAACTTCCAGATAAATTGCAGAAGTTCCACAGGTAATCGTCAAGGAGATAGGAGGGAAAAAGTCATAGTCATAGTCATGTTGAACTCTGACTTCCACAAGCTAGGGTAAAGGTATTCCACCAGTCGGACTGCCCCATTAAAACAGAAGTCTCTAAAGAAATTCCTCTGCTCCCTACCTCTTTTAAGCCCGCACACTCAAAAGTCACTATTAAAAATTATAAATTACTTAGCTTTTAATAACAAAGCGAGGTTCATTTTGAATTTTTATTGTATGAAATCGATAAGTGCCTTAGAAAGGGTATAATATCAACCAAGCTCGGTGAAGCTGTCACAGCCTAATGGCTCCTAAGCCTTTAAAGGTAACAGTTTAGTCAGTTCGAAAAAAAAATTGCAATTTAAATTCCCGCGGTGAAATTGTTTGTCGCAATGCTGCGTTGGTTCGTGACGTCACTAGATAGTAAACGTCTGTGAAATCAAACCAACACAGAGAGCACATTTTAAATTTGGAAAAAAAATCATTTAATCAGGTGATGTTTACTGTATAATGACGTCACGTATGAATCCATTATGGCGCGGGCGGTTGTTATTGTTTCACGTACATATTTGTAATAATGAAAATTTACTTTACTTATGTATTTATATATATTTTTTTATAAAAATTTAGGACACGCGTGTATAGTGAATGTAGTGAATTAAATAAATGATAAGTTAAAATGATAAAGAATGTGATACACAGGACCGGATATAACGTGCGACGATCGTTCGTGCGCGATGTACCGCGCGCTGACAGCTGACGTGGCCACATCCCTCGTGTACACTTACCCGCGGCTCCTGCCGCTGCATCGCCTGCAGGACGAGCAGGACGCTCCGCCTCCGCCCCTCAGAGCCTCCGTCGACAAGATGAACGAGCATGGCGTTTATCTACTAGGTGAGAATATTTTTTTATTTAAACGCAAGCAGTATTTGCTCAAAGTCATCTATAAAATGTCCCGGAAATCCTGCAATAAAATTACTCTGTTCGTAGATCTAAATAATACAATTCATTCTTCTTCAGCTCTGTAACTTTCTATGACCACTTGTGGGATATCTTTGGTGAAGTTACTGCGGGAGCCACTGGAGCTAAAACAAATTGAAGACTTTGTTCGATTTGTTATTAACTGATTTATTTGTCTATCAGAGATCACAATTTAAAACATGTAGTATACACTACATGATTTTAAGGGAGAGTGCTCTGCCGATTGGGCAATGTAATTCTAATTTGGGTATTTAGAGTAGCTCAGTTATTCGACAAGTACAAAGAACAGTTGCATAGAACCTGTTGTCCGTAAGTATATAATAATTTAGATTAGATAAATAGTATATTTTGTTAATTATTCGACATATTTCTGGTACACTTTTGGACAATAAGGTTAGTGGTTTAATTTTATTATATTTTGGGTGGTATAGACTTAGTTCACAATCAGACTTGATGTCCGTTGATGATTTAGCCCAAGATGAGAAGGATGGGAATCCAATAAAAAACATAAATAGAAAAGAAAATTTTTTACTCGTGTTTTTGTGCAGTCGGGATTTTTTTATAAATAAGTTACTAATTTTTGTAAAAAATTGTGTTGTTGAAAAGCGAGTGACGGGCTTTTCACCACATGCATGGTGGTCGGGACCCAGTAGGACAGTACAGCCCTATCATCCCGCTATCCTAAAATAATATACGTATGTGCAGAGAATGGCGTCCACATGTTGATGTGGGTGGGTGCGAGCGCGTCGAGTGAGTTCATACGCGACGTGTTTGGGGTGACTTCGCCGCAACACATCGACACTCAGGTCTGCGAGCTACCCGACCTTGACACGGCCGCCAGCCGGGCCGTGCGCACTCTCCTGCACCATGCCAGGGAGAAACGACGCTCCTGTATGCGGGTCAGTACCATCTCTATCTAATACATCTATACTGCGTCTTTTAATCCCACTGAGTAAATTGATAATCACTAATAATGTCTTCTTCTTATTTTGCCGGTGTCAATGTTTTAAGCCTTCGTAAAATTTTCCAATATACAAAGTGGGATTTCCTGACAAGATGGCGGCTCTCTTGTCAGAATTATCTAGTAGTTTTTGTGACACTCAAAATGCATGTTTACCGTTTTATATTTATATAATCTTACTTTGTTAATTATTTATTGATCTCTTATTACACAACTTTTAGATTACAATACAACTTATTATTTATTTGATTTTACGTGTTTCTTTATTTGCATGTTTACATGTTATTTAACTTTGAGTTATGTATAAAAATATATTTAGTTTATTATATATTTTTTAATATTAGGCTGTATGGCAATTTAGTCCTGGCCTCGTTCTACGCATTTAAATCAAACGAAGGTACAATAAGCAAAAAAATACCTACGAGTGTGTTGTAAAAACGTCGCATAACATTGCTCATTTATACTCTTAGAGTCCGTCCATCCACTGCAATCCAGTCTCTAGTACAATGACCCATTTGACTAGTGACTTGTACTGATATAGCTTAGAATATAATATGTATTGTTTAGAAGACAAAAAAAATGAGAAATTAACGTAAAAATTTGTAATTTAAATTTATAAGTAACAATATTATCAATACATAAAATTTTATCGATATAATTATTGACGGCTCTATACTGTGGTTTTTATTCCCACGGAGTGAATTGACAATCACTAATGTCAAACTTGAAAATAATGTTGTCACATTTATGTTTGTTGTGTTATGCTACTACATATATATTTTACGGTACAATTATTTGAATCATAAGATTTTAAATACTGAAACCCGATCATTTACTATTATCATTACATAATTCAAGAAACTATAAAATGAATATATATTGTCGAACAACTGCAACGCTTTGATTTTGACCCACGAGAGAAGCGAATTTGTCTCTTTTAGTAGGTGTTCACATGGGTTTCATGTTTTTTTTTAACTTATGGATAGGTATAATAATATCTCATACCGGTTTATAATTAGTACCGATTGGTGACATCACTATTTTAAAAAATACAAGAAATCTTGTAACACCTGTAATGTCATTTCACACCATGGGAATTAAAAACGCAGTATATATAATATTTATCGACACTTTTGTTTGATTAAATGAATTACATATTCATATCTAATTATATCATAGAAAATTTGTAGTTATCAAAAAAAAATTATATAAAAAAAAAATCGACTAAATGTTTATTTTTTTATCGCCTTCTTGTTACCGCTATCTGTTGATTTCTTGAGAAGCATGCCAGCATGTTGACTTTTCCCTATATATCCTCCGCTCAGCTAAGCGTAGTCCATCAACACGACAAGAACGAGGGCCTATTCCGTCGGTGGCTTGTGGAGGACCGAGGTCTCGACGGCGCTGAGACCTACATGGAATATCTCATGGCCACGCACAAGCGAGTCCAGAAAATGCTGTACGTGCGATAAAAAATGCGGGGAGAGTGTGGGTTGGGTTTGAGTGACGCTTGACCGCGTTCCTGGTTTCGGTGGTGGTGTTTGACGTCATCGGCATTTCGGTTAGAGTCTGCGCAGACGAGGAACTTTTCTCCACGGAGGACTTTAAAACCCCCAAACCATTAAAAAAAATTACGCCGAGATGTTTCCACTCTGATTTGCGTTAGAGGTAAAGGAACTATGTAAAAAACGGACTGAACGGACACCATGTGCGATTATTTGTTCACCGAACGCCTTATTCGAACGCTGGCCGCTGACAAAGCTACGCCGTGTGCGTTGACGCGCCCTGTAACGGTAATTCTATTTATTTCAGGGACTCCCCCGGTACTTTTCTACGATCCAGTCCGTCGATGTTTTCTCGAATGTTCGTGGGACTTTTCGTAAGCGGTGATTTTAGTCCGTAGTCTGGTTATGCGATTCAGTTCTAAACGATCTATTTTTCCGGACAAAAAATGTACCCAAAGCAGTGTCCCTCGTCTGCGCAGGCCTTTTTAATTAAATGTCGCTTTTTTTGAACTTAAAAGTGATTCTGCTGAATTGGTTGGTGAGGATATATCTGGTGTTGAACCGCAGATATATTTTTAATGATTTTATTAACTGTTATGTTATCGATATCGCCAGATATAGTATTACAAGGGAGTTTTTGACGTGATCTTGATGTATTTTTTTATTTTAACTCTTAATCTTATGTCATTTGGCCGCATATTATGTAATTTTGGCGATAATTTACTTAATGTGGTTTAGTTATTGTGCTCAAGTTAAGTGGATTATAAATAATAACATGCCTTTAATGTTGCCACAAAAATTCCCTTGACAGTTTTGACAAGGGAGCCGCCATCTTGTTAGAGGTATGATTAAATATTAGACATTGGCAGAAATGTAGATGAACACAGATGCCATTGATTAAAAAAGACGAAGAACGCATTACAAAGTAAAATTCTTTTCATTTACCTAAACAAATATGGGATGTACTAATTTGTAAATAACATAAAAATCATTCAACGCGAAACAATTGAATACTGTATCGATAGTTCCGTAGGGAATGAATAGATTGTTGACTCGATTCAGACATTAATATTCGTGTGAATCATCTCTCTCTCTCTCTCTCTAGCTAGGAGTCCTCGGTTGTCATTAATGTTTAATTCATACATATTTGCACTATTAAGTCAAGACAAACTTTTGGGAGTGGTGTTGGTTCTTACCGTTTTTTTTTTTGGTGATGGTCGTGTTTCTAATGTATACAGATAATTAATTCGCAGATTTTCGAATTTCGACGTCTAAATTTTCGTATATAACGTGGATTTAGATTGGCTTTTATGAGTACTATAACAAAATATTTTGTAAAATTTGTAAAGATGCCTTAAGTTATGAGTAGTTAATCGAATTTGAATCGATTGTTACAGTTAACTGTGATGCGGCAACACGACAAGATGGAGGCGGTGCTACGTCACTTCCTGGTCGAGGATCGCGGCGTCGACGGCAGTGCCTCCTATGTCGATTACCTCTGCCATGTTCACAAGGAGATCAGGCAAATACTATAGCCCTTGTATGATTATTAAGTCGTCGCCTCGGGATGCGTTTTCGGGGTACAAATTATGTTTGGATCTTGGAAGTCTTTCTTCTATCTAAGGTTCCCTTGCGGACTGACCACGAAAAGACCAACAGAAGTTCGAAAAACATTTATATGCTGTGAATACAATATGGTACAGTTTACAAAAAAAAAGGCGAAAAATTAAACCCCTAATAGGGAAGCATCGATGTTGTGATTTTTGCTTCAAACTTTGTCGATAATTTCCAGGATCAAGACTTATTATTCCGAAACTATTTGTTTTGTTAAATTTTATTAATTGTCATAACTGAAACGATTGACGAGTTCTTTGACAATACATATTACTTTTGATTTTATTTACAAAATACTACACCGATTAAATGCTATAATTTCATGTTGCTTATTAGAGTTTAAAAAAAAACTTGGAAGCCATTTGGTACCAGTATACGGGAAGTACTCATCTTAAATAACCGGGAGCGGGGGTAGTACGATTAGCGCGTGGGCCCGACCGACGGCATTCTTTAGTCCAAGCGAGCGCAGCCGCGGGCACAGCTAGTCTTAAGAATACATTTGGGATTATAATAATTTATATCGTATGTCTTTTACTTGTCGATATCCTGGTTTCGACAAAAAACCTAAACATTAATTTGTGCCTTCAAGAAGTATTTCGTTACTTCGAAGATAAAGACCAAATTAAATGATTTGGTGTTTAATTATCTTGTAGTGTCATATTAAGAGGACCACTAACTATGTGATTGGTAAAAAACCCACAAAAAATATTATATCATCAAATAAATACAAACCCGTTAAAAAATATAGATTTTACACGCCTTGCAATGTTTAAAAATCTCTGTATAATTTTTATACATCACTCCGACTTTTGATGATATGTTGTCGATATTCATTATCGATAAATACTAGAATTTACGTGTAAATTGGAAATATCGATACTTGTAATACAGATAAAATAATAACTTATTATTAAAGTTTTCATACCGAGAATGTGTATAGGAAAAAAGTTTATATCGTCGATTAAAAAGAAAATCCCAAGTACTAGTAAGACTGATTTTCAGAAGATACTAAATGATACTTTATGCCCTTTTCTCCATAGCATTAATAAAAATGCCTTGTTTTGATTCGATAAATTTATGTAGTACGACATTTTATGTGTAAGTATTAATAATTCTCGAACTGTATGCGGCGTTTGTATTAAATATAAATAATATAACAAAGATGATTGTGTATTTTTTTCGATTTAATAACTGTGCCGCTTGAAATCGATAAGTTTATCATATCGATTATATATTTTAATCTTATCGATATATTTAAGTGTCGCTAATTTGTTTAGAACAATTTGTTATGCGTACTGATTGCAACTTCCAATAGTTTAAGATGTAAGAAATAAGAGCTTTGGATTACTGTGTCACATACGATATCGTTGAATTTTAATAACTTAAAGTATGTTTTTAATCCCCTAAAAGTAAAATGTTATTTCGTGTGTTGCTAGGTAATTGGATTTTGTAAATAGTGATGTCCACCAATTCGAAGTAATCGTAAAAACGTACGAGATATAATTCCTATCGTTAAGTTTTTCGGAAAAAAAAAATCATTGAACCCTCTGTATGTAAAGGCCGAAAAATTTATAATTTAAAATGTTACGATTCAAATAATTGTAACGTAAAATATACGGTAGCACAACACTACAAAAATAAATGTGGCAACATTATTTTCAAGTTTGACATTAGTTAATGTCAATTTACTCTTTTGGGATTTAAAAAAAGCAATATAAGTAGATCGATTTTTGTTATGTCTTTATATAATTCGATTAAAAAGAATCGATATTGATATTTTGATTAACGAAACGGTTTCGAGTTTCCAAGTTGTCGATAGTTAGCGATAGGTAATTATGTAATAAAAATTCATCTTTTATATGGATATATTTGTCGATGGAAGTGTGTCGTTTGTGCGTATACCAAGCCTATGATTGGGATTTTGTTATGGTGTTTACTTCTAGATTTAAAATATTAATTTTTATAAAAATTTTGTTTATTATCATCTCCAGAATCATATTAAGCAACTATGAAATAGATTATCCCATATGGATCATTTTAAAAAAGCAGTTTTTTGGATTTTGGCCCTTAAATGCAAAGTCATGGTGTATTTGGGTAGATTTTTTTAAAAGTGTACCAAAATTAAGCATTTCCTTGTGTAACAAAATGCTACACTGACTGACGTTTTTAGAAGAATTACTCAGTGGAATGTAACGAAATGCCTTTCTATAAACATATTTTTGTAAATTCTGTAATTCTTCCAAAAACGTTATTCAGTGGTGCATTTTGTTACACAAGGAAATGCTTAAATTTGGTATACTTTTAAAAAAAATCCGCTCATTTGCAATTAAATGATTATTTTTTTATTAAAAAAAAATAAATTAATAGTATAAGTGTACTGAACCCTTAAATGCAAAGTAATGATGTATTAACATTTCATTGAGTATTTTTTGTAAAAGAAAATTTCAGCTAAATATATATAATGGTATTTTTTTTAATTAAAGAGAATTAAATTTATAGTAAAAGTGTAGTGTAGTGTGGTGTAGTTTGAAGAAATATATTTAAAAAACGTATTGATGCAGAAATACATCACTTTGCATATAAGGGTTAAAAATACCCCACTAAATTTGGAAGTGGTTGCATTGAGTCCATTGTTATGTAGCCCTTACCCAGTTATGTTAGTCTTATTGTGATTTTTGCGCAATACAAAACAAATTAAAAATTTTAAAAAGGTCTGTCATATTTCTCTGACACGGTGTTCTCAGATATGGGTTTCGAGTTTCTAGTATTATCAAATTGATATGTTTATAATAAATAATAACTGAATCACTTTTAAGAGCAAATTTCTTCTAATGTAGGGATGAAGAAATCAAACTCCATGATTTTTTTTTTTCTATTAATTACGCTGATAATGTAGGTAAAGATTTTTTTATCCAGGCCATGGTTTCGAAATGTGCACGCAATTTAAAAAGAGGGAGCGAAAAAGTCGTATTTGAAATTTCTGGCATAAATCGAACCACAGAGTTAGGACTAATATACAAAATTATGGTTTTTTTTATTTCTAAACTGTAGAGGCGAACGGTTACTAAATGTTAAGATCTTTTTATTTGATATATTATAAAGCATATTATCTTATATTATGTTTAAATTCGTTTTCATATGATATTATAATATATTGTATAAGTTCACGGTCGCATTATAACCGAATGTAAATATAAATAAATATTAAAATTATTTTATTTCCCTGGTGTTTTTTTTTTTTAATTTTGCATTAAAGTAAGATTTTTTCTGTAAACATTAACGTCTTCCAACAATTAAAACATGAACAATAATGATTGTAATATTATTTGTATGGTTTTTTTTAAGTGAACAATTTTTTTGCCATGACGTTTTTTTCATAACCTTTTTTTTTAATGTGTATTTTTTGTGCGACGACATTAAGGGCTCATTCAAAGAAGAACGCATTTCGAAATGTTTGTTTTCTCAGAACACGTGGCTTACTGAATTCGTTATAAGTTTTGAACTCTTTGTATATTTTGTTCAAACACCTATAGGTATATTCCATCTGTGTTACCTCAAAGCCAATCTTTCTAGACTTAGCGTGCTATCATAGGCTAGTCTTTTTTTAATAGGTTGAGATTAGCGCCAAAATGCACAAAACAACTTTCATTAGCTACCTTTTATTCAAATAAATTATTAACTCGAAAAATAAAACGAAAAGCGAAGTTGTTGCAAGGTAATAATCAATTATAACTATTTTTGTAATTCAGACTGCTTTACAAAAATTCTTGACTAACAAATGTTCTTCTATTTATGCTTTTTATTTGATTCCCAGACATCGTACTTAACGTAAACAAAAATCCATCAAGACGTTTAAGCCACAGAGCGTGCCAAAGAAATAGCCATACATATACATTACATACGCTCGAAAAACAGAACCCTCCTTTTTCGCAGTTAAATATATACCTTTGTAGTAATTACAGAGATCTGCGAACAACTGGTTTTATTTATTTCTGGGCCGTTTTTTTATTATTTTCACTACCGCAATATTTTTTTCTGTAAACATTGATATCTTCCTTCAATTAAAATATAGGTACAATATTACGCAATCATGTTAAAGAAATAAAGTCACCCACATAGCTAGACTAAAGTGGCAGTAGTGGGCGGGGCACATTCCTCATAGGACGGATGGTCGATGGGGCCGTAGAGTTCTCGAGTTGGGTCGCAATATGCAGCATGGGGACACTCTACACAAGGTGGACTGACCATCTACTCCTAGTAAGGCGCTTCCTCCGCGAGCGATTCCGTCCTACCATCGTCGCGATTCGCGACTGATTGCCGTAGGAATGTGTAATTTTTTTTTGATATTTTCTCATAAAATTGTTGATATATATCGGCGATATTTTTAACTGAAAAAAGACGTGAACCATGTCTTCCGAGTGGAAATTTAAAAAAAGACAACGGTGAATCACTTTCTTTGCAAATGACGATATATCGAAATATCAATACTTTTGTCACTATAATTATCGACATTAGTTCTAAATATCGATATATTTTCTTCACTTGTCCTTCCCTAGATTGCCGCGTGTCTTCAGATTAGATCTATTTTGTCATTCCAAAATGACAGTTTGTGTCAAACAAAACTTCACCTGCTCGCACCGCAGCTTTGTAGTTACCCACTCGCACCGGATCCAGCGCACCGCTACGGACTTGCCTGCGCTTTAACAGACGACAATCTTATGATGTGGCCGGCGGTGCGGGCCGGTCCGCTTCTGTTCGCAATATCACTGAATGTGGAAGGCCACCTTTATATGTAGTGCCAAATGTCCAAGCGCAATTCTACCTTTAAAAACTGCTACCACGATAACGGAGTGTACTGCTATGCTATAAAGTCGAGCGCGTCAACAACGCCGGGATGGTCGCTGATAAAAGAAACTGACTAACTTGTAGATATGACCGGTGCAGTGCAGACCGGGAATACGCTACGTCACCTTGTTCCGATGTTCTTCAGGTTCAACAGCGCATTCTTTTTTTTTCGATCTTACCTTACTTTTATCCTCAGTGGTTCTATCCAAAGACAGAGCCGCTGATGGCTTTTACAGCTTTACCGGGCTTGGAGGCGAGCGTTTGATTGCCTGAGCCGTGAAAGCGGGCAACAAGCGCGCAAGGGTGCCAAAGCGACTATCCGTAAAATTCGAGCTAAACTAACATATATATGTCCCTGCCTCTTGGGAGGAAGGAAGGAACATGTACATATGTATTTAGTGATTTGAAATATGGTCTACAGTCTACACTAACTAGCGTAAAAAAAGAAAAAAGGTTCCTTACAGAACCTATGCACCTGTGTGGTGTGCACGTATGTAGGTATGTAGATATTGTGTAGAATAATGTGTGTGGGTAGCTAAGTGATGCATGTGTAGTGTTACTTGTTATATATCGGAATCGATTTAAATTTAAGTGAATGATGTTAATAGGATTCATATTTAGAGCGTTATAAATATTTGATATTGTTGTATGAGCGACACATACCTACTTGCTATTTATTGGACAGTTCAAAATCAAATAATCAATATTCACTAAGAAGGCACTTATGAACGTCAAAACATTACTGCCGGTTTGGAAAATATTCCAGACATCGAGAAGAATCGGTAAGAAACTCGATCGGTTTATTTTTCCAACTATACAATAGTTTGATTAAAAAACATTAATATAATTTAGTGGATGCACAGATAGGGAGTCTCTTCCAAGACATCAATATCATTCACATAATGATCCACCCTATATCTTATATATCCTTTTGACAGTAAAACCTTGAAATAAAGAGGGATATGAAATAATTTTGTGCTTCTAATATGGATATTGATGTCGAAGCTTACCATGCTCAGAAGCTGTGGACAGTCTATGGATATAGAAAATAACTGGCAATTATGTGGTGCGAACGTAATCACGATAAAAATACCATATTGTAACTTGTAACATAGTCTATAGTTTCAAAAGTAGTTCGCAATAAATAATTAACCTTTATGGGGTTTGAAATAAAAGAAATATAATAAACTTGCCGAATCAATTTCTTTAATATCAAACTTAATCAACTTATCATTTTTATTGTTTCATGATCAAATCATTTTCATTTCAAATAAGTAATCACACCGGAACAGGAATCATTTTTCCTGTAAACAAATAAATATTTGCATATAGTATAATATTATTACTAGACATAGATGGAGATGCCTATTTATTAGTGTATTATCTATGCAGTAACGGTTTTATATTATAATGTTTTTCTTCTTTTTATATAAATGGCAACATTGAGCAACATAATAAGTATTGCAGTTCATACACAATCATTCTGCCAACGTCACGTGAATAGAGTATTTTTCTAATTATTCTTTTAATCTTCAAACATAACTCTGACACGATGGCGACCCCCTTAAAAAAACTATTAAATTTTTTGTGCCAACGTGTATGCTCTTAAGTAAGTATTTGTAATCTACTTCACTTGTGGAAAATAACCAAACTACATTAGATACGATGCCGCCAAAATTACATTTTAGTATAGCCAAGTAATATAAGTTTTCCAAAGAAAAATCACAACATGACAGCTCAAGATGCTGATAATAAGAATAATTCAAAATAAACGCCTCAAAAAAAAAAAACATCGACATCCACAAGTTCGATCCTCTCGGTATGAACTAAAAGTTCCCATGCCTTAATGGTGACATCATCGGCTGATGGTGCAGGAAAACATCGTTATGAAGCCTGAACTCTTGAGAAATGCTCTCGTTGTATCATAGTTTAGTCAAGAAAAAAAACTCGATTTTATGGCGTTTGGAATAGCCATTAAGACAGACTTCATTAAAGTTAGCGTTAAGTAAATTGAAACACATGCATTCCCTATGAGGATTTTGCCCAACAGTGAAACGTCTAAGTACATAATTTTTTAACACACTTCAAAAAATAAGTTCACTTTTTATGAATGTTCAGCCAATTAACCGATTTTTGATAATTTTTTCTTTGTTGGAAAGGGGGATCTCGAAGGTAGTCCCATTTTAATTTCATTAGCAATGGACCTGCGATTTCGAAGATACACCAAGGAATTCCTCAAAACGATAGAAGATGGTTTCCTTTTTTGTTAAAAATTGTCATTGTGTACGTACCTCTTTAATCACAAGTACCCCATCGTTCTTTATCAAAGCTCGTCGTGCAATACGCTTCTTCCTCCGGGTTTGCGTGTTCTTTATATTAAACAAACAAAGCGCTATGTGGAGGAACACCAGCACAAATTCATTGAGAAGCGCCATCGTATGATTTAGCTGGACAGAAATGATTTTTACATTTCAAACAAACGTTCGAATGATACAAACAAAGATGTCAACAGCGTAGTCGTTTTTATGAAATAAATGTAGGTATTTGAATAACAAATCAGAACGAAAAGTTGTTCGTCGTGAGGTAACTGCATATTTTAATATTAATAAAGCAGAAAAACACATAAGCGACAAAGTAGGGCTTCCCGTCCACTGAAGCGGACCAGGGCTGTGGAAATTCCGATCAATAGAAATGACAAAAATCTAGAGATTCAATTTTATTGGTCGAAATTTTAAACGTAAAGCTCCTCGCGCAGTATCTTTTTAAGACCTGTTACTTGACCACGTACTTGGCAACATTTTATTTGGAGAAATTTTTTTAACTATTAAAATGAGTGATCGAATATTTTGTTTTCAGTTACCTACCTACCAAAAAACACTATTATTCAATTTTGCAGTGCCTCTCAGGTTATATGTTGCAAATTGCAATCGTTTTATTAAAATTAACATAGCCATTCGATAAGTTTTAAATGACATTTGTTTGTGTTTTTATCTCATATTTCAATGTGTTTTAACCGACTTAAAAAAGAAGGATGTTCTCAATTCGAATGTGTAAATTTTTTTATGGATGTTCGGCTATAACTTCTAGGTGTATGAAGTGATTTAGATAATTTTTGTTTTTGGAAAGGTTACCTCGGTAAAACAAAAATAGTAGGTATGTAAATATCCCTCAATCGGTCATACTGTTCAGAAATCATAAAATCATTAACAGACGCACACAAAATTTTTGTACATATTATAACATATTCTAATAATTATCAATAACTTCATTTGACGCAACCTGTGATTAACTATATGAGCATTTCACGTGAAGCGGATAACGAACAAGACAATTTTTAACAAAAAAAGAAAACCAATTTCAATGACAGTGTAAACTCTTTATAACGAAACTCAAGGGACTGAGCATTTTTTGTCGTTATAGAGAGTTATCGTTATATGGAGTGAAGTTTCAATATGTGGGTTTTAACGCAAACAGTTGTGCAGGCCGCACAAGATCGGTCGCTCTGGAGATCTATGGAGGAGGCCTATGTTCAGCAGTGGACGTCCTGCGGCTGAAATGATGATGATGATGATGAACGTAAACCAACCAAGTTGGGCTCACTTCAACGTTATAGGGAGTTTATCGTTATAAAGGATAACGCTATAAAGAGTTTACACTGTATTTTGAGAAGTTCCCTGGTGTATCTTCGAAATGGAAGGTCATTGACAAATCAAATTAAAATATGACTACCAACGAAAGAAGAATCTTCCAAAACGGTTCATAAACAAAGAACTTAACATCCTTAAAAAATACGTTCGAATTAATAATAACCTCCGTCTTTTTTTGAAGTCGATTAAAAGTGAGTTTCTGAAATTCGTTCATTATATTCGGCCGAATAGTACTTCTAGATGGTAAAAGTATGAACACACATTTTTTTTATATGATGTTCGTTTGTCATATTATATAGGTTTCTAAAGAATAGTCGAAATTAAAATTCGGATTTTCGAATAGGATAAATTTGCATTAATGTATTAAAAGTATCGAACTTTAAAGAAAATTTCCTGCACATTTTTAAATTTTTTTTTTTTGTAAAATTTGACTAACTTCGGCGAATGATGGACCTGATGGAATTTACTTCTTCTCGCAGGCAGCGTCGTTATCACTACAGGTAACGTACTGATGCCGCGTACAGCCGAGACAGTTCTCCAAATATGACAGCAGCAGCGTCACGAGCAACACCAACACCTCTTGGAGGAAAGCCTTGTCCATAGCCACCAATAACCTGATACAATAGTCACAGTTTGTATTTAACCGATTCACTATGAAATTACTGTATAAGGACACAGCCTTTTTACGTAATTGAATGCAATATTAGCAGGATTGCATTCGCGCTATAGTTTTTTAGAATTGACTATATTGTTCGTCATAAGGGCTTCTTCACCGTGATTTGCAGCGCTTAAGGCACTTGGACGCGAAAGCAAGGACAACTTGAACCAGTGGCCGGACCTCTGCTTGGGCTGTTGCCGCGGTTGCAAATACGTTGTGATCTAACTAATTCCTTATCTTTAGAATTCGAGTTAACTAACTATACATCTACCTCCTGAGAGTAAGGAAGGAAACATGTGTATATTATGTACTTAGTGATCTGGTAAATATTTGACTAAATAGTACAAAAATGATCCCTTACAAAACCTATGTATCTGTGTGGGGTGCAATGTAATGGTGTCTGTTGGTAGCTAGTGATTGAAGTGCAGTGGAGACTCAAAGGCTCCATACCAAGGGAACGGACCTAGGCTTAAGCTGCCGCAGGAAAGGGTTGAGCTATTCCCTGATCACCGTAAGCGCGGCCTTCCTAATGCTCTGCGGGACGCGGAATAAGAATAAAGACGGCCAATAAGATACTACCGCTACATACAAGTGGTCACTACCGATAGATGAGGATAAGCCAACAGTCACCGTCGTCAAATACTTACGATGCTCTACGAAGCCGATAGTAGGCGATTATATCTATTTATGCATCGTCTATGATCATTTGCGTTATTTACGGCCCGTGGGCGGTAACTATTCTATATAGTGTCTGGTGGGGGTTTATTTCACCGATCCGGAGGAATAAGTAATAGCAAATTGTAATACAAATAAATACTGCATTCTGTAGAATCGATCAGACAGAAAACATATAAACTCGACGGAGTCGGGCGCCGCAAAGCATAAATGTTTCTATCAAAATTTATGACATATAATATCTGAATACACATGAATATCTATACAGAACAATATGTACGAATTCTAACTTAAAAATACTAACAGTACCTACTGGGGACGTATTGTCATACATAAATTAAAACAAATCTATCTATACAATTGATAAAATTTAAATATCTGTTTGTAATGTCAAAATAACAGCTTTTTACTAAATGCATATGAAAGGATATAACACAAAAAAAAATTCTTAATTTGTTGTATGTCTTTTTGTTCCGAGTAATCCCCGAAACGGTTGGACTGATTTTAACAGGTCGTATACTGGTAGATAGCTGATGTTATAAGGAGTAACTTAGGGCACTTTTATCTTAGAAAAAGAATTAGGGTTCCAAATTAAAAAAAATGGTAATAATGAATCAATTCGGGAGCTTATATTGCTTACGCTGAGTAAACCATAAGAAATATATAAAATTAATGTACAACATAATTGCAGACATTAAAAAGACCTACAAAAAAGTCAGTAAGAGTATATGTCTATCTTCTAAGGAAAACTCACAATAAGAATTTTTGTCTTTAAAATAGCCGGGAACGGGGAGCAAAATTTACGCGTGTGCCCGATCGACGGCATTCTAAGGTCCGCCTGAGCGAGGTGCGAGCACAGCCAGTCTATAATAATTACATAATATAACATAATTAACATTACCTGCGATTCAAAACACTAATACATACAGATTTTTTATGCCTTGCACGGAGGATTGTTAGCACCGCATGTGACACGTTTTTTCCCGCAGGCAGCTACCTCCAAGACCCAAGCCACCATAAGACACAATACGAGTAGGATTTTCCACCCTGCACTGCTCATACTAGAATCTGAAACAGTTTCACGAGTTCGTGGCAGTTATGGTTAAAATTATATTTATAATATTTCATATTAATGTAAAAATACTAGGATTTAAAAATTTTTTTCTTCCAATTATTTTGTCAACATATAATAATATTTTGTCTTGTTCCTGTTGTTAGTTATTATTATTGCTTTTCTATTTTAATTTTGCTTTGTGTTGATTAATATATTTTGTACCACTGTCACTCGAAAAAGGGCATTTTATTCATCGATAACGGTGAATAAAACACTCGTTTACTCACAAGAGAATTTTTTTTTATTTAGGACAATCACGTTTTTTTATATTATGCATTAGAAAATTGCACGTATACACCTACGTGATATAAAAATCAAATACTGTGATGGGTTTATTGCCATGTCTATGGTGACCTCGATTTTTATAATCTTTATCTTTACTTTTTAAAATGTTTAATTTGCAGTGTTGAATATAATGTTAATTTTCTTTCTTTCTTTCTCTCTCTCTCTCTCTCTTTCTTGGTCCTTTTTTCTAACCCGTTTCATTTGACGCAACCTGTGATTAACTATATGAGCATTTCACGTGAAGCGGATAACGAACAAGACAATTTTTAACAAAAAAAGAAAACCAATTTCAATGACAGTGTAAACTCTTTATAACGAAACTCAAGGGACTGAGCATTTTTTGTCGTTATAGAGAGTTATCGTTATATGGAGTGGAGTTTCAATATGTGGGTTTTAACGCAAACAGTTGTGCAGGCCGCACAAGATTGGTTGCTCTGGAGATCTATGGGGGAGGCCTATGTTCAGCAGTGGACGTCCTGCGGCTGAAATGATGATGATGATGTATTGTTTTAAATGTTTTCTCCCTAGCATGCGGTGTAGGAATTTGGATAGGTATTTTGCCGGCCACTCACCTCGGGCATGCTGATGTTAACTTTCGTGGCTTCTATGCACTGCACATAACGCACTGTTGAAGCACTATGGAACCCCGGGGTTTGTGAAGTCCGAGCTTAACTATTATTTGATTTATACTTTTAATTTGTGACGGAGTTGCAATAGTTTTATGCGCTCTGTTAGGCGACACGTTTTGTCTTGTCTGTTTTTTCAACTGTCACTCGTCGCACGTGAGTTTTTGGTTTTGTTTGTAGATGGCGCTAATAGTGGCCGAGGTAGGAAAAGTTATGAAGGAATATATGCATGCTCTAACAATGATGATGAACGCAAACCAACCAAGTTGGGCTCACTTCAACTTTATAGGGAGTTTATCGTTATAAAGGATAACGCTATAAAGAGTTTACACTGTATTTTGAGAAGTTCCCTGGTGTATCTTCGAAATGGAAGGTCATTGACAAATCAAATTAAAATATGACTACCAACGAAAGAAGAATCTTCCAAATCGGTTCATAAACAAAGAACTTAACATCCTTAAAAAATACATTCGAATTAATAACCTCCGTCTTTTTTTTGAAGTCGATTAAAAGTGAGTTTCTGAAATTCGTTCATTATATTCGGCCGAATAGTACTTCTAGATGGTAAAAGTATGAACACACAATTTTTTTATATGATGTTCGTTTGTCTTATTATATAGGTTTCTAAAGAATAGTCGAAATTAAAATTCGGATTTTCGAATAGGATAAATTTGCATTAATGTATTAAAAGTATCGAACTGTAAAGAAAATTTCCTGCACATTTTTAAAATTTTTTTTTTTTTTTGTAAAATTTGACTAACTTCGACGAATGATGGACCTGATGGAATTTACTTCTTCTCGCAGGCAGCGTCGTTATCACTACAGGTAACGTACTGATGCCGCGTACAGCCGAGACAGTTCTCCAAATATGACAGCAGCAGCGTCACGAGCAACACCAACACCTCTTGGAGGAAAGCCTTGTCCATAGCCACCAATAACCTGATACAATAGTCACAGTTTGTATTTAACCGATTCACTATGAAATTACTGTATAAGGACACAGCCTTTTTACGTAATTGAATGCAATATTAGCAGGATTGCATTCGCGCTATAGTTTTTTAGAATTGACTATATTGTTCGTCATAAGGGCTTCTTCACCGTGATTTGCAGCGCTTAAGGCACTTGGACGCGAAAGCAAGGACAACTTGAACCAGTGGCCGGACCTCTGCTTGGGCTGTTGCCGCGGTTGCAAATACGTTGCGATCTAACTAATTCCTTATCTTTAGAATTCGAGTTAACTAACTATACATCTACCTCCTGAGAGTAAGTAAGGAAACATGTGTATATTATGTACTTAGTGATCTGGTAAATATTTGACTAAATAGTACAAAAATGATCCCTTACAAAACCTATGTATCTGTGTGGGGTGCAATGTAATGGTGTCTGTTGGTAGCTAGTGATTGAAGTGCAGTGGAGACTCAAAGGCTCCACACCAAGGGAACGGACCTAGGCTTAAGCTGCCGCAGGAAAGGTTGAGCTATTCCCTGATCACCGTAAGCGCGGCCTTCCTAATGCTCTGCGGGACGCGGAATAAGAATAAAGACGGCTAATAAGGTACTACCACTACATACAAGTAGTCACTACCGATAGATGAGGATAAGCCAGCAGTCACCATCGTCAAATACTTACGATGCTCTACGAAGCCGATAGTAGCCGATTATATCTATCTATCTATGCATCGTCTATGATCATTTGCGTTATTTACGGCCCGTGGGCGGTAACTGTTCTATCTAGTGTCTGGTGGGGGTTTATTTCACCGATCCGGAGGAATAAGTAATAGCAAATTGTAATACAAATAAATACTGCATTCTGTAGAATCGATCAGACAGAAAACATATAAAGTCGACGGAGTCGGGCGCCGCAAAGCATAAATGTTTCTATCAAAATTTATGACATATAATATCTGAATACACATGAATATCTATACAGAACAATATGTACGAATTCTAACTTAAAAATACTAACAGTACCTACTAGAGACGTATTGTCATATATAAATTAAAACAAATCTATCTATACAATTGATAAAATTGAAGTATCTGTTTGTAATGTCAAAATAACAGCTTTTTACTAAATCCATATGAAAGGATATATCACAAAAAAAAATTCTTAATTTGTTGTATGTCTTTTTGTTCCGAGTAATCCCCGAAACGGTTGGACTGATTTTAACAGGTCGTATACTGGTAGATAGCTGATGTTATAAGGAGTAACTTAGGGCACTTTTATCTTAGAAAAAGAATTAGGATTCCAAATAAAAAAAATTGGTAATAATGAATAAATTCGGGAGCTTATATTGCTTACGCTGAGTAAACCATAAGAAATATATAAAATTAATGTACAACATAATTGCAGACATTAAAAAGACCTACAAAAAAGTCAGTAAGAGTATATGTCTATTTACTAAGGATCTCCCACAAAAAGCATTTAAATAACCGGGACAGGGGAGCAAAATTCACGCGTGTGCCCGATCGACGGCATTCTAAGGTCCGCCTGAGCGAGGCCGCGAGCACAGGTAGTCTATAATAATTACATAATATAACATAATTAACATTACCTGTGATTCAAAACACTAATTAGTAAACTTATTTCGCGAGAAGTTTGAAATAAACTTGGATGCTTGGAACGTACAGATTTTTTATGCCTTGCACGGAGGGTTGTTAGCACCGCATGTGACACGTTTTTTCCCGCAGGCAGCTACCTCCAAGACCCAAGCCACCATAAGACACAATACGAGTAGGATTTTCCACCCTGCACTGCTCATTCTATAATCTGAAACAGTTTCACGAGTTCGTGGCAGTTATGGTTAAAATTATATTTATAATATTTCATATTAATGTTAAAATACTAGGACTTTAAAAAAATTTTCTGCCAATTATTTTGTGAACATATAATAATATTTTGTCCTGTTATTAGTTATTATTATTGCTTTTCTATTTTAATTTTACTTTGTGTTGATTAATATATTTTGTACCACTGTCACTCGAAAAGGGCATTTTGTTCATCGATAACGATGAATAAAACACGTTTACTCACAAGAGAATTTTTTTATTTAATTTAGGACAAGCACGTATTATTTATATTATGTATTAAAAAATTGCACGTTTACACCTACGTAATAGAAAAATCAAATACTGTGATGGGTTTATTGCTATGTGTATGGTGGCCTGAAATTTATAATCTTTATCTTTACTTTTTAAAATTTTTAATTTGTAGTATTGAATATATTGTTTATTTTCTTTCATTCTTTCTCTCTCTCTTTCGTTCTTTCTTTCTAACCTGTTTCATTAACGAATTAAAAATAATTTTACATTATTTTAATTTATTCAAGTGAAAATTTTCTTAGCGCCGGTGTAATTAGGAATTGCGATGAAACGAAAAAGCGACACTAAATAGGACAAACACAATCACTCTATAGGATTTACCGTACGAAAAAATTAAATCAGAATATATTCAAAATATACCCAGATAATGAAAGTCCCGATTTCAACAATTATGGTCGATGTGAGACGACCATAATTATACGCTCTGTTGTATAAACAGTGTGTGTTGTATAAAAAAAGATATTTTTTTTTGTATTTTTAAGGTTTCATTTATGCCGCATGTAAACTACACACATGTTTTTTCATTTATAACTTGCTGTGCCCGTGGCTTCCCTCACGTAGACAACAAAATGCCCGCGCGAATCTTGCTCCCCCGCTCCCCGCTATTTTAAAGACAAAAATGCTTATTGTGGATGTTCCTTAGAAGATAGAGGTATATTTTCATTATATTTTTTATAGGCCTTTTTAATGTCTACAATTATTTAGTACTTTAATTTGCTATATTGCTTATCGTTTACTTAACGTAAGCCATTTAAGCGCCCGAATTGATTCACCATGACCAGTTTTTTTTTAATTTGTGCAAAACCCTAATTCTTTTTCCAAAATAATGTAGCCTAAGGTTACTCCCTATAAAATCAGCTATCTACCAGTGAAAGTCCCGTCAAAATCGGGCCAACCGTTTCGGAGATTAACGGGAACAAACAGGCAGACAGACAAAACATTTAAAAATGTTTTTTTTTTTTATTATATGTATTGTATATACTTTCATACGTATTTAGTAAAAAAAAAACTGTTATTTTGACATTACAAACAAACACTTCAATTTTATTAATTGTATTGATTTAAATTATTTTTACACAATAACAAAAATCATTAAAAGTACTTTTCATCGTTGGTCCATCGTTTCTGTTTCAAGAACACTCATAACAAAACAAACAGATTATGTGTGGAACCGTATTTTGAAACAACCGTGGGTCTCAAACCTGCCAGGTATAGCTATACCAGAATCTCATGGAAAATAAGGAAATTAAATTTTATAGTAAGAAACACTAGGGTAATTGGAGTAAAACGTCTTGATACTTTTAATTTTTTTATTATTATGCCCTAATATCATTCATCAAAAACATTATTTGTACTAGCTGTCAAAAAAGTACCGACAAAAACATTGTGACATTTTAGTTTGTAAGACTTATCTTACTTTATATTTGCAAGAACAGTGTGACACGTATTCCCCTATTTTTCAAATAAAGCCAATTTCTTGCTAAACTTCTAAATTATCAGTATTTCGATAAGTTTTTACATAGTTTATTTCTTATAATTTACAATAAATCTTAGATTTACAGTAAAAAATTATTAATTTCAATAAAATTATTTTTTGAAAGTTGAAAAACACTCTCCTCTAAAATTGTAATTTTCAAGATATTACATTATTGAAGCAAAGAGGCGATATGTAATTGCATTTTTTTATCATAAAAATAAAATAACTTTATTCCGAGCTGGAACATGGATCTAAGTACTCCACTTGCATATCTTCTTCTTCATCTGAGGAAGATGATGAAGACACAGAGGTATTTATAATAAATCGCTCCTCTTGCTTTTCTATTAACCTATCTTGATTAATGAAATCATTTTTATGTTTTATTACATGCTCGCAACATTTTTGCCATTTATCTGCACCAATTTGTGAGAAAGCTTCCTCTGTTAATGAGTTATATCAGTTGCAGGCCTATTAATATTCTTCTCGGCAACTTTCTGCTTCATTATACCCCATACCATTTCTATGGGATTTAGAGTGCAATGGTAAGGTGGAAGCTTTAACACTTCATGACCGTGCGATTTAAAAATTTCATCAATCTCATATATGGGTGGAGATTTGTTTTGTTGCACTGCTTCAAGTAATTGGCACTTACGCCAACGATCTTCATAGTCAATATTATTTTTAAGTAGCCATTCTTTAATATCAGCTATACAGTCGGCTTGTGTGAGCGGTTTATTCAACTGTACAGAATGATAACTTGCGTTATACATGACAATGAGAGCTGGTTTCGTAAGATATGGTATTAGTTTTTCTGTGACCCATTTTTTAAAGTTATTTTGGTTCATATCATGATGGTAGTCAGCAGATATACTTTTTGACCTATATATTAAGCAAGACGGACGGACGGACGGACCTGCAAGATCTTTTCTTTGTCAACACTTATTTACAGAACATGAACCGTGTATATAAGTTTCGTCTAAATAAACTACATCTAGTTTGTTAGGTTCTTGTGATTCACGGTTCTTCTTCATAAGCTCTAAATATCTGAATCTTTGTATCTTGATGTCATGACGCTCCATCAAAATAGTTCTTTTGGATTGGCACTTTACAAATTCAAAGCCAATATTCTTCAGAATAAGCTTGTAAACAAGCATAAGTTATAAAATATAGAAACGTTAAACTATAGCAAGTAAAATAAGTAGATACATATATGTGTTACCTCAATGATTCTCTGCCTCCATTGAAATCAATATCTTCCCGAAGAGTTTGTAACAATTTCCTCACGGTTGGAATTTATTTCCGTACAGTATAAAATTCCTTTATTTTATTTCTGATCACTTCTAAACCAAACTGTCCAGATTAATTTTTTTCTTTCCCCCTTTCCTCTTTTTACCAGGCGCACAGAACACACCTGCGTTTACTCTTCCTTCATTAATAATTCTTCGTATGGTAGAAGAAGAAACCCCTGTAAGTAACAGTTCAATAACATAGTGTAAGGATAGTACACAATATAATATTACTTATTTGATTGCATCATGGGTTTTAATTTTTCTTTTAATGTACGAGAACCCGAAATAATTTACTCACAAAAATGTTTGTTTGCAGAATATCAAAAAAGCTGCCAAACTATTACTAACTGTAACTTTAACACTATGATTAAAATAATAATAATTGTTTCGGTACTTAGAAAAATGTATGTATAAAATATAAAGTATCTTGACTTGTTAGTTATACTTACCGGTGAATGTTTGAACTCTCTTTAAAATCAAAGATTCTGATTGGCCTCCATCTTCTTCTGGACAAATCCTTTGGTATACATTGTAAACAACGTTCCTTGCTTGTGATCGAATTGGTTTTTGTCGACATTTTCACGAAAACTGTAACTTTTGAAGAAAAAAACAAAACATCTCTGCAGCGGTTGACGCAACTCGAACTTAATTTGATAGATGACAATTGATAATTGCCATATGAAAATCACAATTAATTTTTTTGTTTTCGTTCCATGAGATTCTGGTACACCTATACCTTAATTATTTTTGCAAGCAACAATCCGCGCCCTTTTTTCTATGAATCATAACAATTACAATGAAATAATACTCACTTGATATATTCCATCCGTGAGGCAATTATTTGTAGCTAACAAACAATGATTTTTTATCATCCGCCATGTCATTCCAGGTTTTCATCCCACCAGGATCTCTCTGCAAATGAAAAGAATTGGTTTGAGTCATTCCATAATAAAAACTAAATAATACTCAAGTTACAAAAACGAATAGTAATAAGTACAAAGTGGAATTTGACCCAAAACAATGCTTTTCATTGACAAAAATTATGAACTAAAAATACTCGAGTTAATTTATTAAAACATCTTGTAAATTAAATATGTTTATTCAGTTAACATTGGACTGTTGTAATAAAAATGAGAGAAAAATAAAAATTTGTAAAAATATTCTTCCAAAGTAGGATTGGTGTATTGCTCAGAAGTAGTGAAAGCGTTCTGTTTTAATGTAACAAGCCAGACGTCAAAGGCATTAAAAACCTAAATCCATAGAAATTGTTGACATTTTCTTCTATTTGCCTATACATTATCAATAACAGCGTATATTTATTTCCATCGTTGGATTACCATTTCAAAAGTAATGCGACCCATCACACCTCGAAAAAAATATTTTTGTGAACTATACATTTTCGGTATCACTTCTTTTTTCCATAAAATACTTTCAAATATCATCCTTAGTTAATTTCTATCTTCATTATATTTCAGATAGTTACAGTACGAATCAAGGAATTGCAAACAAGTTATTTCGTATCCGTCCCCAATCACAAAGATATGATGATTAAAGACTTCTCGACGACTTATACATTCAAACATCCTACACCATTTACGTTCCTTCGAATTGCTTCCTTAGGAGCGTTATTTAAAAGGTCCTCGGCGGCAAGGGGCTCGGCCGGCGCACGGTATGTGTTTTTTACAGCACGAGACTCCGTAAATAAACATAGAGATTAAAGCCAGAATAACTGAGTAAATCCCATTCATTCCAAACATTGCCATTGTTTATATCTGAAACAAGTAGATATCCACAGTTACATGAAGACGTAAGAAATAGAAAGGGTAGGTATGTTGAGTTAATTCATAGATTTGGTACAGTGTAGATCATCAATCTATACATAACTAGCGATCGTCCTAATGTCGAAATTCGACCAGCGAATTTTTGATCATAGACTATTTTCCGTTTCGCATTTACAGTATTAATATAAAATGAGTATTATCTACATCTCACTTGCTGTCACTTTTCGTTGAGTGACAATGTCAATATTTCGGGGGTCTCAGTTCAATGGCACTCGTCAGGCTAGGATTCGCAGTGTTTATTTATTTAATTTAATATATTGGTCTTTAAACACGCTTAATTCTGGAACTACTAGTTGGCTTCGAAAAATTCTTTTTGTATATGATTTCTAGATTCACGAGGAATAGTATAGGCTATCTAACATTAGGCAACAACTCTCAACTAGCCCTAAATATTGATTTTTAGTAAGTAAGTTAGAAGTAAAAGCCTTCCTGAACTGCTTTGTCCACGTTCGCTGACATAATGGTTAATGATACCTAAAAACAAGGCTGTTAGTAATATCTAACAATAATTCCGTGATAGCTTAATGCTTATCTCATATACATAAACCACAATAAGATATTTTGCGACTTTTTTTTTTGTTGACGATTATTAAATTAATATTATTTAAATATTGATTCATGCGTTTAATTTTTAGACATGGCATATTAATCCTTTCGAACAAAAGTTATTTCATCATAAAGAAAATTTCATGAAATTAAATTCTGTCCTATAAAGCACGTTATTTGGAAGCATAGACGCCAATACTTTAGGAGATAATAGAAAATTAAAATAATTTGTACTTGCGGGAAGCTACAAACGTGCGTTGGCGGTGCGGTGTTTGTCGGATAAAATTAACACGTGTGAAACCGTGGGACACAGCTAGTAGATTGAATAAAACGAGACCAAAACACTACTATGCGTATTATTTTGTTGATTTTCTCTCTTATACGAGTAACATCCAGGTAAAGTACACGCAACCACCACAATTAAACACGTCTACTAATCATTAAATTATACTTCTGAAACGTAAAATTCTGCAAAAATAAGCGATAAAGGCCTATAGCACATAGGAAAATGGTCTCGTATTCCTATCTCGCTCTGACACAAGCGTACACTATGTTTTCTCTTTCAAGTTGATGGTGTATATAGTATATAAAATCTATTAAGAGGTTTATCACTAGGTACGCCTATAGAGAAAGTAGCTACAAATTTAAAAATGTTAGGAGAGCGGCAATCATACATATACTGAATAATGTGATACTTTTTTTAATAACCGCACGGCGAAATGACTGCTCTGTAACGGATGGTAAGCACAATGCAATCCAACTGCATCGACGACCAACGACGAATCCAAAATCCATCGCCAATCGTTCCTGTCATGCCAAACTATTCAAATATCTCTTCACGCTATGTCTTGAAGGACTCCATGTTGTAGAAAGGAGGGAATACACTGGCCGGGAGAAAGTTGCACAGATACACCGGCAAAATTATAGACATGGCAGAGAACTAACGTAACTTAGAACTCATTATGTAACTACATAAACACAATATAAAATAATAAAAAATGCAGTAAGAACAGTGACAGCCCTTTTCTTTAGGTACCTGCAAACTACAATTTAAATAAATTCTTATTGTTAAAATCCAAAAAAAAACTAACCTTTTAAAAGTTGGTTATTTGCTGCAAGGCGCCGGGGATCTGCACGCGATATAAACTTTCTTAGTGCAAGCGCTGACGAAGCCTAACAGAGACAGGATTGTGGCGAAAACCAAGAGGAAACCTTTGTCCATAAATTCCAACATTTTACACCATCATGATGAGCAGCACGGCTCCTAACATTCCTGGAACTGATTTTAATACACCTACCTATATAGATAGTTTATTTATTCCTCACTAGATGTCGTTAAAATAAACTTATATTGTTTTGGGTCAAATTCCGTTTTTTACAATAAAATCGAAATATTTTTACAAATTAATATTATAAACACACAATAATGTATCACAAGGAAACTCACGTGTTTTATGAAGGAATATCTATATATTTTAAAGTATTGCACGGATTATTTTTAACACTAGAATTTTTATTGGAATTTTGCTGTATTTGTCTGACCCGACAGAAATTTTGATTGATCCATCACTTGGAATGCGATTTGAAATTTGACAGTCGATTATTATGCTAAATATTTTATTGAATGAGGTTCTATAAGTTTTTTATTGAAACTATATTATGTAAGTTGTAACTATATTATGTAACCTATTTAATACTGTGTAAGTTATAGGTACTTCTTTATGAGAGTAATTTTTTACACAATGTAACAAAATGTCTAGGTACATCTACATCATCTAGGTCTCTTCTTATATTGTGCTGAAGATACATCTACTTCGTACATAATTTTAAGAAGGTTCGCGACGTACTATACGCGTGACGTACGCTGGACCCTAGAATCGATCTTCGCGAATCACGATACCTCTCGAACCTATTGCTGCGATACACATTAATTGATTACAAACAAAAGGAGACTGACCTCGTCAGGTGCGGGCGATATCCCTGACCGCACCCCGGCGACCTGGACGACCAATTGTGAAGTATGTGTGTGTGTGGAGTGAATTGTATGTACGTGGGTGTAACCGCCTCAAATCGCAGGACACTAGCACCGCAAGCAATCAGTTCAACAAAACTCCTGGGACACCAACTCAACGTTATACAATACAAGGCAAAATCCAAATAAGACACTACCGAAAATTATTTGTGACGTAGCGCTCTCAAAACCACAAGCAGAAGCGCGGTACTCAAACGCACGACGACGACTACTGCGTGCCTACACCAGCCGTCCCGTCGAGCTGCGGGGGGAGGGGGCAGCGCCTGCGCCGATCGGTTGCACCTGCCATTCGCCTGCCTATCATATACCTTCCCGCGATCTCACCATCTCACGATGAGAGCTAATGAATTAACATTTCCAACAACAAAAGCATTTATTGTAAAAAGACAAAACGGCAAAATTGTTTGTTTGACCTTCAGGCTTACAACGCATAGTGAATTTTCACCGCGCTTTTTCTTGCGGTTTATAATTCGCGTACTTAACCTTAAATACGTTGGACCCTTAGGGCCTTAGTAATATAGAATAAATCGATGTACATAATTATTATATTTCATATTGAAGTGTAGACACTCGAGAATCGTACTGCAGACCTTGACTCGGTATCCGTGCCAAAAACTTAGAAGATATAATATAAAATCAGCAATGCTTTTTCATTATCATTATAACAAATATCTCGGTGCACGAGGCGCGGCGCGGCGCTGGAGCGACCGTGAGCGAGAAGCGCTGCGGAATTGCTCGTTCAGTGCTTTCGCGGGCTTAGAGTCGTATTAAATATCGATGGATATACTATCGATAAGTTATTTAAAAAAAGCCAAGTAATAATGTAAACCAGGTAAAAGAGATTGAAATTCTTGTCATTCAGTTAAGATAAAATATAACGTGAAGACATACTTTTACCCGACTGCAAAAAAGGAGGGCTATGTTTTTCGAGCATATATATGTAGGTATGTATGTATGTCTGTATCTTTGGCCTGCTCTGTAACCTAAACAGTTTGATGGATATTAGCATACGAGATGTCGTTAGATTCGTCTTAATTGTGGGAGTGACATAAGCTATATAATATTTAATTACGACGTCTGGGAATCAACTAAAATGCAAAAATAGATAAATACTTTTTTTTACTCGAGTATTTTTGTTTCCTTTTTAATAATTTATAACTACTTTCTCTTTTGTTTGATTGAACCTGTGTTTCTATCAATACGGATTTTTATATAATAATGCAGCGTTTAAAAGAAATGCATTTTTTAATGTTCAGTCTTCGTTATACATGTCATGTATAAATGAAGTTAGTACACGTATGAGAACAGACACACACTAGCACACTTACAGTTGTTAATTTATTTTTGTTGCTATTTTTTTATTTTAATTATATCATATTTTATTTTTATTTATATTATTATGAAGATATATTTATTTAGTGTTTCGAAATAGATTAAATTTTTATCATAATATTGTCGTATAGTATAGTATAGTCGTTCTAATATTGAAATTGTTTCTCTTGAAAAGTCCAAAAAAAGCCCGCGATAGCATATATCTACCTTTTAAGGGTAATTGAATATAACCTTTCTAAGGTAATAAAATTTGTTCTACAATAATGCATTATTTGCGAAGGTGTTTTTATAAACATGGCATTAATCGTTATCGAAATAAATACAATATAAATCACAATTTTGAACAAAATTGCCCTTGAAATCAATTAATTTTAATAAATATTATAGTTTTAAAATAACTCCCCTGCAAAATAAGGAAAGTTTCTGCTCATTTAGAATTGTATTATAGGTACCTACGACCCACTCTTTCTCTCTCTCTCTTATGTGACGCAGACGAAGTTGTGTGGGTTATATAATACCTGATAAAACCATTATTTTTATCTAACTATCGATAGTCGATAATCCATGCTCCCACACTAAAAGCATCCGACGAGTACACGCTCGTAGGCACGCGTCAGTTTATTTTTACCGAAAACTTCCGATCGACCAACCGATTCATATAAACTCATTATAAATAATTTTCAACACGAGGGAAAGTTTTGAACAAGAAAATGAGGAAAAATACTCAATTAGTAATCGACGTTCAGTTACGAGAACACAGTGTGATGAACATTTTAAGAATTTTCGTGTTTATTTCGTTCAATTGTTGATTTTGCACCGATGAAAATAATATGTTACCCGGTGAATCATTTTGGTGTTTTTATATTTTCAACAGATAAGTTTCCTCTGTTTGTACACATACTAAAAACTTTCGTGGTTCGTGTAACAAGTTCGTATTTTATGTAAGTACTATTTTTTTAATAAGTAGCGTTTTAGTGTTAAATGTACGCGAAGGTCGTTAAATATTTTTAATTATATCAAAGTATTTATGATTTTTTCCATGTAGCCAATTGGTCGCGGATTTGATCCCCGCTTACGAATGAAATTTTTATGATGCACATAATTGTCAGTTATATGTCTGGATGTTATTTATTTATATATGTTTGTACATCAGCTGATTAGATACCTTAATACAAGTTTTGCTTAGTTTGGAATTAAATGGCCGTGTGTGAAACTGTGTCTCCCAATTTGTTTATTTATTTAATGAAGTATAAGAATTATTTTCAAAAGTTCTTATCAGATGTCGGGAGATGGTTTGTAGTAATTTTTACTGAGTTTTATTCGCAGTTTTTCTTCAAAGTAAATTGTGTTTTCTTCTAGTACACATAGCGCTAAATTTCTAAATTTAATACCCTTTTTGGATATAACTTCGATAAGTTTTTTAAACGATGACGTCCAATGATAAGGCTTGCGGACGTTATGTTCATAGACCCGAGTTGGAATTCTACAGTAAGCCCAAGTATTCAGTATAGGAAAAAAGTGCGAAGAATTTATTATTCTCTATGATCTCTAGTTTACTTCTCTCTGACTTACCTTTGTCGAATCGTGAAACTCTGGAACCATCTCCCGGCGAATGTGTTCCCTCCTTCTTACGACATCGGGTTCTTCAAGCCTAACATGAAGAGATTTTTATGCAGGCGGTGACCACTAACAGTCATAGCGGTGACCGCCGATAGTTTTCGATCTCTCTGTAGTCACGGTTGTGTTTGTTTGTACCCATATTGTCCTTTTCTAATATTTTATTCGTCTTTAATGTTTTATGTTAAGCGTACGCTTGTCTTTTCAAACGCGCGTTATCTATCTATCTGTTTATAGTAGAATTATTTATTTTTCTCTCGTTGAACAAGTTCCGTCATTTTTGCATCAGAAGCGTTGCAGTAAACGAAAGTTATTTTTGGAATGCACCTACTTAAGAGTCGTATGGTTTATACTTAAGTAATATTATTAAAGTAAAATACAGAATATATGTAGCAGTGCCGAACAATCAATTTAGTTTTGCTTTAATTAATGTTTGTCACTGTTGTGTCTATGCTATTTTGTGTAAATATTCTGGCAACATTAATAAAAGGTCTTCTCTTGCATTATCGAGTTTCCTTTGTGTTTCAGGAACCAAATAATATAATTTACATACATTACAGTAACCATTTTTTTATCTGTGAAAATAGTCGATCAATATTTTAAAACATACTCCATCTCTATTTCCTATATTGTAAAGTTCAATTGATTGATTTTTTAAATGCGCTAACCTCTGCAACTACTAGTTGATTTGGAAAATTCATTTTGCATTCCATATCTTATTTATTAGAGAAGGTTATAGGCTAACACGCTATGATACTCAGGAGCAGAACAATTACCATATAAGTGTAGACCTGAAAGTATTTTAAGCGAGAACGAAGTAATTGTGGGAATGGGGCCGTATGGCGACCAAAGTGAACCAATTAAAAATTAAACACAAGGGAAACCGTTAGGTATAGCTCATTTTAGAATATAGTGTAATAATAATGTTATTTTTAAATATAATATATTTAAAAAAAAAATTCAGAATTACAAACATCCGCCGGCATGTTTGTCGACCGAGAACATATCAAAACGGTCACCATCAAACGACCGTCTAATCATATCTCTGAAAGCTTCACCGATTCATAAAATTTATAGAGAACAGATAGTCTACAGTGGTTCACATAACGGTTTATAGATGTTGTAAGAAAGCTTTTCACGAAGGAAAACATCGTGATAATACCATGGTTTCAAGATAAGCCATTTTCTAGTAACATCAAAATTATTCCATACTGTATATAGTTATATGTTATGTTACGCAATATTGTTAGTTAAAGATAAAATTAACGAAGCACGCTAAAAATAAATTAATATATTTTTCAAGTTATCATAGTAAATACTCACTATGTATCCTTCTGCAGTTAGAGATAAGTAAAGTCGATCCTAATCTTTTCAATTTCAAACAGTAAAATAATTGTAGGTATGTATTTAATATTACAAATTAATACAATTAATAAAATAGAAGTAAGTGTCTGTTATATTTTTTTAACTGAATGCATATGAAAGCAATACGGTAGTTAAAACAAAACACAAATATTTGAAATTTTTGTCGGCCTTTCTGCTTGTTCTCGGTAATCTCCAAAACGGTTGGAGCGATTTTTACGGCATTTACACTGGTAGATAGCTGATGTTAGGCTTCTTTTATTTTAGTAAAAGATTTAGGATGCTGCGCATATTAAAAAAAACTGTGCATGGTGAATCAATTCGGCCGCACAAACTGCTTACGCTGAGTAAACCATAAGAGATATTTCAAATTAATGTATCGCATAATTATATATAAAGATCTACAATAAAGTCAAGAAAAGAAGCATGTGTCTACCACCTAAGTATCACCCATAATAAGCATTTTTAGCGGGAGCGGGGGTAGCACGATTCGCGCGTGTGCCCGATCGAAGGCATTCTGTAGTCCATGCGAGCGCAGCCGCGGGCTTAGGTGGTATAATATATAATTTTAATACAATATTTTTTGTATAATCTGCAATATTTTATAAACATTTTTAATTAATTTATTTCTTCTCAGATATTTATTTGGACGGAAATAACCTTCAGTAAAATCTATACTCAAATATGTGTCTATTTATTTTTATTTCCATGCAAAACATACCTGATATACTGTATAGGAATTTTACTTAAAAATGATTAAATTATTACTTAAATTTTATGTCAAGTCAATATGTATTTTTAGTCGCTCAATTGTTTAAAGTTTTTTTATACATATACGACAAAGGTGGCAAACAAGCATGATGTCCACCTGATGATAAGTGGTCACCGTAGCCTAATGAACGCTTGTGATACCAGAGGCATCACATGCCCGTTGCCGACCCTTTAAAAACCTTTTCACTCCCTTTGTAAAGGACCGAGTACTATAGTCCCCTGGGAAACCCTAAGTAAGGACCTCCTTCCACATCGGAGCGTCCGCGGAACAAAACTTCTGAATTTTGACATTTGTGAATGAATATTTCTAGAACAAATTAAAATAAACTCTGTTACATTTCTTTTTAAATCTATACTAATATTATAAAGCTGAAGAGTTTGTTTATTTGATGGAACGCACTAATCCCAGGAATTACTGGTTCGAATGGAAAAAATATTTTAATGTTGGATAGCACATTTATCGAGGAAGGCTGTAGGCTATATAACATCACGCTACGACCAATAGGAGCAGAGCATCAATGATAAATGTTGCAAAAACAAGGAAAATTTATTCCTTTTGAGAGCTGACGCGTGGAGGTGTGACGTGACGGAATTGTTTCTTTTAAAAAGTTCTAAAAAAAGTCTGTTCATCTTCTAAGGCTGACTCAATATAACCTTTTTTATGGTAATAAAATTTGTTCTAATATAATACATTATTTGCGAAGGTGTTTGTATAAACATGGTATTAATTAATCCTTATCGAAATAAATACGTTATTTATCACAAGTATTTAATTTTGGGTTAAATTGCTCATCACATCAATTAATTTCAATTAATATCTTAGGAGATATCACAGTTATAAAATAACTCGGCAGCAAAATAATAATCAAGCACCGCGCGTGCATTTTAGCGGAATGATGTGGGAGGCGGGCGGCACCTATAATTGTCTACGACCCACTGTCTCTAATCCCCCCCCCCCCCCCCACCTCTCTCTCTCTTTCTCTTATGTGACGCAGACGAAGTTGTTCGGTGCAGCTAGTGGGATATAAGATGAAAAAATATTGCCGTACGAAGCTGACAGGCAATAAATCAATAAATTAATTTACTAAATTGGCACTATTTATTATTATTATGTAAACATAAAAAATAATTTCATCACATCATCGCCATTTCATTTCATAAAAAAAAAAAAAAAAATAAATCATAAACATATGCAATGCATAGATATTCTTACTCGGTTATTTTTTACGAAGCGATACATCTGTTCTGTTCAAACTGTGCCGTTGGTAATTAATTTTATTTTCTGACACACATTTCATTTTAATAAAAAATTCAAACGTTCTATTCGACGTGTTGAAAACTCTATTGCGATCGGTACAAAGTTAAATATCGCTTGCGCTCTAAAGACCTGTTGAAAGCAGTGACGAATGTCCGATGACATTCCACGGAGTTTTTTCAATTTGACTTATATATACCCTAACAGTTAGTACAAGCATCATATTATTTCAATCTCCTCATTTCTATTATTGCGGTACACCGCGGCACCGCTTAGTTTTAATGTATTTGGCAATATGTTTAAAAGAGACCAATGAACTCGACAGTTTCTATACATGCATTTTATGTAAAAAAATCTGAATAATTATATATAGGTACATACACTAGCGACCCGTCCCAGCTTCGAACGGGCACAATTTACAAAGGGATGTATTTTATGTTAAAAAAGCCTGATTTAGAGTTTATCGCTTTAGTATTGATAGATCATAAATCATAACTTCATAACTGCGTTTGGCCTAGTAGTCATAAACACGACTGTTATGCTGGAGAGGCCCTAGATTCGATTCCCAGGTCGAACAAAGTGTTATTGGGTATTCGCTGTTGGTGACATATACCAACCTTAACTACCTTAATAAGTTTTCTTATAAAAAATTATTAGAAATCTGTTTCACTAGGAATGCTATAACCGTCTGTTAATGTCACGTGGTAATAAGCCCTTCATAGTGTTTTTTTTATTTGTCGCGTTTCGGGTTCAGCCAGTGCGGGATCCAGCTACCGAGAGCACCAACAGCAGTATCTCACGATGGACGCCGTTATTCTTGGACTAAACTGTTTATAGTCTTATAGCCGTTGTATAATTTTGCAGTACTGAAGCGCGGTCGTCCTCTTGGTTTGATATATGCGATAACCAATAACGTCATAGTAAAAAAGTACATGGAAAATGATTTGTTGTACACATTGAAATGACCGACATTGTCGTACATCTCCTGAGTACAATGCATGATGGACACGACGCGAACGAAAGTTACACAGCGGCGTTGTATGTTAGGCCTTATCTCTACGAACACTGTGTCGGGCTACTAAAGCAGCTTTTTTGTATTAAATTACATTAATTTTTATTCGCCATTGTAAAAATATTAATGTATCGAGGTATACGAATACATTTAACTTTATATTCTTGAAAAATACTTAATACCAAGGATGACAAATAAAAATTATAAATTATTAGGTCGAACATAGGTTTCTCTACCAAGTTTGAGACAAATAAATATTGTCTAGCCGCTGCATATCGATTATATATTTCTTTTTATAGTACAAAGGTGACGAACAAGCGTACGGCCCGCCTGATGGTAAACGGCTACTGTAGCCTATGGATGTTTCTAATACCACAGGTATCATTAGCGTGTTGCCGACCTTCAACCCCCAAGCCCAAGGATCTTTGGAAATCCTACTTATCGCAGGAATGCAAAACCATGCCATTTGGCTGCGATTTTCTATAGGGTGGAGGTATTCCACCAATCGGGCTGCCCCAAGTAGAGAGAAATCTACAAAGACATTTTTCTGCTGCGGTACTCTGTTAAAAGGAAAAATGTTGAAAAGGAAAAAAAAGGAAAAATTATCCCAGTACATTAGACGGTTTGCCGACAATCAACGAATATACAGGACTTCAAAAGCCCATTTGTATCTAGATAGGTATCTGTTCGATCGAATTTCTATTGGATCCTTTATCGCCAATCACATAGATAAAAGGTCTCACTACCAATAGATGCGCGCACATCAATTTGAACGCACTGCAGCCAACATCAAAAAACAATGCCTCAACCAATAGCCTCGATACATCTATTGCTTTACGATAGGTTGTTACATGTGTATTGTGTGGACGACGCTGCGACGGATTACATAGCTCGGACTTCATGGTCTGGAGTCTTAGACCACCACCAGGTTAATGAGATTGTTCTGTCTTTGGTGTTGGTGAGAGAGGATCCAGTAGTGTATGCCTAAGCTACTGGTAGTTGTCTACCGACCTCACAAACCATTGTGTCGCCGTTATATAGCAGCTGAATTTAGTAAAAATTCCTTGATCGCTGCTACAGTATCTATCTAGGGATTTAAGACAGGTGAAATACCACCACCCTACACAAGATCGCAGCTAAATAACCATGTATTGGGTTCCTGCGATGAAGATCTTTGGAGTAAACGGGTTCAAAGTCGGCAATACGCTAGTGATACAGATATAAAAAGTATTACAAGCGTTTGCATTTATAGGCT
Organism: Saturnia japonica; assembly: GCA_033032175.1. Classification (NCBI taxonomy): domain Eukaryota; kingdom Metazoa; phylum Arthropoda; class Insecta; order Lepidoptera; family Saturniidae; genus Saturnia; species Saturnia japonica. Next base: position 1,114,013 of record CM065332.1, read on the forward strand.
AAGGTAACCAATTGTTTGCCACCTTAGTTATATTAAAAAATATATGTAAATTCTAAAATCGCTCACTGAGTGGCTGCAAATCTTTATAGTAGTTTCCATCGAGCGTCGCAACGCGTTGCGGCGCGCTCCTTCTAAATTATGAAGACGTGTCGGCAGCCATACCCGTGGGGTCTGACGAAGGTTTGTCACACTTCAAGTATCATATATACAATATATTGTATCAAAAGTTGTAGAGTTGGCTTTAGTTTTTCAACGAACAGTGCTGTGTATATGCATATTAATATGGTTTGTCCATATATTTCTATTTAGTACTAGCTGTGCCCACGGTTTCACCCGTGTTTATTTTTATAAGATAAACACCACAATGCCAACGCATCCGTGTAGCCTATCATAATTGTCTTTCCCGCAAATATAAATTATTTTAATTTTTTATTATCTCCTAAACTATATGTCCAAATAACATGCTATAAAAAGCAAAATTTAACTTTATATAATTGTTTTTATGATGAAGTAACTTTTATTCGTAAGGATTAATATGCCATGCCTAAAAAAAATCAATCTTTAATTTTTAACAATTGTTTGTTACAAAGCTTATTGTGGCTTTTGTATAAGGAACAGTCATATGCTATCGCTAGCTTTTTTTAGATATACTAAGGAACAATATTTTTGTAGAACATTATATTTACGTATCATTAACCATAACATCAGCGCACGTGGATAAAGCAATTCGGTAAAGATTCCACCTCTCACTTATGAAAAATCAATATTTAATGTTAGCTTAGAGTTGTAGTTCCAGAGATTTGCGTATTTAAACAAACAAACAAACAAAAAAACTCTTCCGCTTTATTACATTACTATAGATTATATTTATATATTTTGGTATTTTTTTAAATTCCATTAGACAGTTCACTTAGTACTTAGGGTAATGAACCGTACAACAATATAAAATATTGTATTGTATTTTGGTTCTACATACTGTTGAAGAAATATATAGGAACTAAATCACTGTAAGTACTGAAAATGGAAGGATCCACAGACTTATATGACAATTTTATTTTAGAGATAAAATTGTTACATGATGCAACAAGTGAAATAAATATTTGCAATAATAGTTATATATTTAAAAGACTTCAAAAAGGTGGAGGTTTTCAATTCGAATGTATATTTTTGTTTATGGATATTCAGTCATAACTTCTTTGTTTATAAACCGATTTCGATGATTCTTTTTTATTGGATACCTCAAGAGTGCTTCCAATTTAATTTCATTAATATTGGACCTTGAACGTCGAATATACACCAGAAAACACCTAAAAATCAATCAATTTGGACGTCTTTTTTGTAAAAAAACTGTCGTGTATATTTTTACTATTTCCATATACACTGTTTAAAGTAGTGTACTACATATGTTTAAATTTTATTCTTAAATTAAATACCAAGTTATAATTTGAAAAATGATTTTACAAAAAACAAGCCAATATCGTTAAAACAAGTTACCATAATTAAATGCGTATAAAAAATGCAATGTCTACTGTTCACCGTTGAAGAGTTCCTTTATCTGGACCTTTATCTTATCCTGGTTGTCGATTCAGATCATGGATACCGTAAAAATGCATTGTCATTGGATCTGAACCAACATGTAAAAAGTCAACTTCGTAGGATAGGAGGAAGTGGTTCTAATTTGGCTTGAAATAAATTAACTAAATGCTTATAAAATGAAACACTATAATCCGACGACTTATTATTATATATTAAAACTATAAAAATATTATAATAAAAATTATATTATTACTATTTAAATTATATTAATTATTTCTAATTTTATTTATATATTTCGACTGCTATAAGTTTTGTTACAAATTGAAAATGCATTTGTTTACTATGTAACGTAATCTTAAAAAACTTGATATTAATATTATAAAGAGGTAAGATTTGATTTTTTGTTTGTTTTTTAGTTTGTAATGGATATACTCAAAAACGACTGGACCGATTTAAAAAATTATTTCACCAATATAAAGCTAAGGTATTAGCGAGTAACATAGGCTATATTATAATTTAAGAGAAATAATGTATTTCTCATAAAAATATCAATAGTTTTACACAAAACATAAAAATTGCCTACACGGGTGCGTTGGCGATGTTTGTCGTATAAAATTAACACGGGTGAAACCAAGGGGCACAGCTAGTGTGTATATATTTATTTAAGTCACCTTTCGCTTTGATAAAGCCCTTTAATCTGTCTGGCCATGAATCCATGGATTCTCGCACTGTTCTCATGGGAAATGTAGTCACTGCTTGTTAGATTTCTTAAGAGATTCAATGTCGAATCAATTTGGACTATGGATACTGAAAGACTGAACTACTAACGGATAAGATTTTATTATTGAAATATTCTAATCTGTAATAATTTAATGAAATAATACATCTTACATTTTTAAAGGTTTAATTTTTGTAGCAGATGGTTACATGGCTACGGCGTAGCACCCTTCGCTACGGTATTATCGGCTACGTCTCTCTGCTCTTTTCTTTGAATTAGCTTTTAACCCGACTGTGTAAAACGAGGGTCATGTTTTTCGAGTATTAGTATTATATTTATTTGGTACGCTCTGTAGCCTAAACGAGTTAATAGATTTTAGCATACGAGGTGTCATTAGATTCGGCTTAATTGTGGGAGTGACATAGACTATATAATATTTCAGTAGGACATCTGGGAATCAAATAAAAAGCAAACAAAAAAATGTTTTTTAATCAAGTGATTTTGTTGCAGCCCGGGTATTTTTCCTTTTTAATAATTTAGCTTAATTAAAATTAGTACTGTTCTTGTAAAATGTCAATATTCGGATTCAACTATTGTATTTTTATGGTAAAGGATTTGCGTTTAGACCGGCTGGTTTTCACTATTGTATGAAAAACCGTTAGCACGTAACTTCGACTTGTTTCAACTTTATTCTTTATTGTAGTACGGCTAAGTTACGGCAGTGTGCAAGAATTTCTGCAATCCAAAAACACAAGTTTTTTAACTTAATGAGTTTGAAAGATCCGCAATGTATCGCCGGTCGACACGATCATATCAGCTCACAGAGTGCAAGCATATTGGTATATAACTTTTTTATACATCTAGTGGAAATCAATGAAGAGAAATAAAGCATGAGAAATTTAAAAATAATAATTAAAAAACGTTTTGGTAAACTTAATTGAATTAATAATTGAACATTCTTTATGTTTTTAACCGATTTGAAAAAAGTAGGAGGTTACTCAATTTGAATGTATTCTTTATTAGATATTCAGTTATAACTTCTTTGTATATGAACTGATTTGAATGATTCTTCTTTTGATTGAAAGGGGATACCTCAAGGATGGTCCCATTTTAATTTCATTGGCATTGGACTTTGAACTTCAAAGATATACTACAAAACTCCTCAAAATTATTCTCGTTTCGTCTTGTTTTTCTACGTCTCGTAGTTTATTTCTATTGTTCAAGATGTCCACTATATGTAAAAGCAAAACAAATTTCTGTAATGTTTACATTTACAGGTCGCTCGAGAACATTTAAAGTACCTACGCTACTTTAATAATGAAAAAAAATCGTAAGCGACCTCTACAAAATTAAATATCAACTTAAATATTCAGAATACTTATAACGTCAATCGTAGATCATAATTACTTTTACTAACTTCGTTACTGACGTGGATGCCACGAGCACGCGCGTTTTTTTGTCACTAAATTATTAATACTAGCGGTCGCCCATTGATCGAATTTCCACCAGCGACTTTTTAATCATAGACTATTTTCTGCTTGACATTTGCATTATGAACCTAAACAATGAATATTATATCACTTGCTGACATTTTTCATTGAGTGACAATGTCAATATTTTGGGGGGTTTACATTCAATGGCACAGGTCGTATTAGGATTCGCAGTATTAATTTATTTTATTTAATATATTAGTAACAGATATTATAGATAAATTTTAGCTTTCTGCACTGCTTCTCCATATAAACTTTATCAATACTAAATCTCAAAGTCGTCCATGCACGTAATACGCTTAAAAATGTGTCCGTAGTTTTCTTCAAATCAGTCCGTTGATATATGAAACACTTCAGTAACAAACCTAATGGGAATTAAAAAAAAGAAAGAAAGTAAGTGACGCCGCTAGCATGCGCTAGTTATTTCCACATCACTGCTGTACCATTTATCGTTATATCGGCTTGCAGAGGTCACGACCTAATTTAACGACAGGCACCCCGGCTACGACAGCGCTCTATATTGACTCCCAGGCTAACATAATTATAAACAACTTACATATTGTTGTATGCGATATATTTAACGTATCACAATTAAATAAAAACGTAATTAAAAATAAGATGCATTAATGCAAGCGATGGTACGATGGTGCGTTGCCATTTCGAAAATAATCCATCACTTGTAAAATGAGGTCATACGAGTCGAGTGAAGTTAGCTTCGTACCGGCGCGCATCCGAGTGAAATTTCCCACGGGTTGCGCGCGCCGCGGAACGAGCCGCCCCAGTCTCATGCAAGCCTTCGATAAAAAAAAAAATAAAATAAATTAATACGCAAGTGAAAAAAACCATTAAAAAATCGAGGTGCGTGTCACTTTTGTTCAATAAAAATGGCGGGCCCCTTCGCACCGTTTTCATAAAGTGTATAATTTTTGTTTTTTATCTTGACAATATGTCGCGAATATACGAGACACACAGTGATCGGTATATCATATATATGGATGAACTAATTGTATTCAAGTGTGATATAGTGCTTGGATAAAGCCTGTGTAGCCTCCCCAAGCCTCAGATGATACTGTGAGTTAATTTTAAAATATAAAATTTGCCAACTGTCGTGTAAAGCACTCAATAATTGCAATCAATCACTGAGTCATTACCTCTACTGAGTAGGTACATTTTTGAACAATATGCATGCTAACAGACGATTCCATAATAATTATATATAGAAATATTTGACTCATTATAGCGTTGAACGACATTAACGTATTTACAACTTAAAAGAACAAAAAAAATGTGTTTTTTTTTTGTTATGATTTCAAATTTAACAATCAAAATGTTTTTTTTGCCAGATTTCATTCTTCTTAATTAAGTAAATAAAACTTAAAGAAACGTAATTATTGAGAACCAGAAATTTTATTTACTTGTTAATTGGTTAAAATAAAAAAAAAAGTTTGAGAAGCATTGACATAATAATATTTTGCCCAGCGTTGAAAATCTTTCATAATCTCATATAGTATATTTTACATTGTTATCTATATAACAGAAACCTGTAGTTATGTCCTGTGCATGTATTTTCTTTAATCCAAATTACCTGATATTCATCCTATATAAAGAACACTTATCACGTACGACTTTAAAAAAATCGTCTATCTTTTTGTATGAAACAAGTTGACCGATATTTATAAAATGTTGTTTATGGAAAACTTATATCATGCTCAATTAATAAGCTATAAGAGTTGTCAATAATACTTTTAGAAATGGTAAAGAAAAAGTAAAAAAATGATAATTTTAATTTCAATTTTAAGTACATTTTTGTGACGTCGGGAGCGAAAGGGAGCCAAATATCAACCTAAAAACAGATATGAATCAAGAAGTTATCGAAGAAAGAAAGGAAATATATTTATTGCTGTGAAAATACAGACACACAGTTTTTACAGACAAAACATATAACATATGATGATAACCTAAAAAAAAAAGTTAAACTAATAATGAACAATAATAATGTAATACACCCTATGCGCCGTAGCCCACTGCAAAAGGCGTACAAATCAGCTTAAGTTGGATGTCACTGTTCTGAATAGCCCCAGCGCTGATTTCCAAGCGAAGCGGGTGCTGATGCATAAAGGAATTAATGAATTGGATGAGTGGAAGACATTTTCGTATACGAGTGAGGCGTACTTACCGGAACAGTTTAAAGGAAATATCTGTATCAGTTCAGAACCACAGATCACAATCTGTGTACTTTAAAAGCTGTTATTACGTAGCTCTTCCACATTCTGGAGTGTCATTTTGAACATGCCTCTCTCTATTCAAGCTTAAATATCTTTTTTTATACAACTAAGTTTGCAAACAAGCATACTGCCCACCAGATAGTACATTTTATTTATTTATTTATTGAAGTGAAAACTTCTTTAGCGTCATTGTGATTTGAAAGTCGATGAAACGAAAAAGTGAAAGTGACAGTAAAAAGAGACCTATACATAAATTCATAAGATTTAACGTGGGAGAAAATGAGATAGGAAAGTTTTAGGCAATGGTAAAATGGTACAAAAGATGTTTGTTGCCACGCAATAATGAATTTTGTTACCTCACCAAAAAGGCACGAAACAAAAACTTTTTAGACAACACATGACAATCTGTTACTGATTGATATTGTGTTAGGTTACCATGGATATTTCAAATGTGCATTAATTGTAAATGATATTGTAAATAATGATTGCGAGTACTTGTATGCACATTTTGGTAAACTTTAAATTAGTATGTTTGATCATTTTCTGATTAAAAAAAAAATATAGAAGTGAAGGTTTCACTTCTACCACGTGTGAATAGCACACATAATTTTTTTAAATTTATTTGTTCTCACATTTAGCATTTTAGTTATATACAATATTGTTTATACACAAAAAAAAACGAACATATATTTTATACAACAGTAGGTAATGATATTAGTTACATTTAATGTGAGGTCTGGAGTCTGGAAAAGGTACAAAGTCCTGAACTACAGATCTCCAGACTCTCGTTCTGTAATTTTACCTATATTTTCATCGTTTTATGACCAACAATTTTGAATGAGCATAGTTCTTATGAAACAATAGATAATAAATTTTCTGTATTACTGTATGAAAGTGTAAATGACTCTCGTAGCCTATCGTATCACTAGGGCATTACCGTTCTTGAACCCACCTTCTACAAGGAGCTCTGGACACCCTACTCACCGCAGCAACATAATACAAGGTTATTTGGCTGTGATCTTCTGTACGGTGGATATATTTCACCAGTACGACTGACCCGAGTAGAAAAAAATCTCGAAATAAATTTCTCTGTGAACTACCTATTTAGACACTCTTTACTACTTTCTTTAAATATTTACATTGTTAGAGATGGATAAAAAACAAATATGACCTGGAACAAGCCTGTGCTTTATAGTAATTGAAAGAGATAGCATTATGTAACAAGCTTTTACTTTGGGACATGTAACCGGAACTATTATTTCTCGGAAAAAGGTTTCTTATTTTACTTGTCTTAGCTCATCCCTGCTTTCGAAAGGGAAATCACGCTAAACTATTGCTGCCAGCTTTATTATGAACATGGAACGATAATAAAAATAAATAAATTGTTCCCAAACCTGAGTTGTTGTAAGCCCCCGTGTGCGCAGAGCAAACCGCCTACGCACATATGGGTAAACGATTTTTCAATATTTTGATTGACACCACGTTCACGAAAAAACAACAAACAGTATAATATACGACTTACCGATAATACTGCGGTGCTGATCACTGCTTAATGCTGGGTTAGTTGTCACAAGAACGGTTTACGATTGAATTTTCAATAAAAGAGGCAGTTGATGACCGTTCTCTCATGTGGACTGGTGCCCCGTTAACACCTCTGTCTTCCGGGCAAGCAGCACTCGCACGGAAGCCGTGCATTGGTCGGTTAAAACACGGACCCTGTGATTGGTGCCGTGAAAGAGTGTCAACCGAGAAATAGTAATAACTAAGAGGAACATGATATTATTATAATTTGACAAAAGAAAAATAAAATCCTAATATTTTAAAATTAATATAAATAAAATTATTTTTGGACAACACTTAAATAGAATTAATGAGAATAACACAAAATAAATAAAGTTAAAAAGAAAATAATGATTAATTTACATAGGCAGATAGCAAAATAAAAAAAAAAATGAAAAAAGGAAACAATAATTATAATATGTACCTATATAATAAAGTATAATTTAGCAAAATTTTTTGCGTAAGTTTATCACTAGTTAGCTTAACTTAGCAAGACTACTTTTTCTAAAGTTCTCTAATTAGTAACAAAAGTGCCGTCAAAATCAATTCAACTATTTCGAATATTAACTAAGAGACAGACAGATAAAGAAAATGCGTTTTGTTTTTCGTGACGTACATATTATAACAATAAGAGCTTAAATAAAGCTTTTATTTTTAAATTACAAGCAGACACTTAAATTTCATTTAATTTAGTTCAAATAATCTTACTATGGACACCAAGTTATAGACGAACGGGGGGAGTATCAACTGTCAAAGATTAATACATAATAATTTCAAATGTGACATATATAATATAATACTTAAGAAGAAAACTTCGGACACCTATTTAAGCGTATTGCGTGCACGGAAGACTGAGATTTGACATGGTTAAAGTTTATATGGAGAAGGAGTGCAGAAAGCTAAAATTTATCTATAATATCTGTTACTAATATATTAAATTTAATTAATTAATAATGCGAATCCTAACCTGTCCAGCGCCATTGAACTTAGACCCCCCAAAATATTGACATTGTCACTCAATGAAAAGTGACAGCAAGTGATATAATATTCATTGTTTAGGTTCACACTGCAAATGTCAAACAGAAAATAGTCTATCAAATTTCGATCATTGGGCGACCACTAGTATATATAAATGCACCTAGGTATTACAAATGTCCATAGGCTACGGTAACCGTTTACCATCAGGTAGTTCTTATGCTTGTTAGCCACATTTTTAGTGAAAAATAATAAAAGAGTGTAAAAATTGTATTTTCAAGTTAACTTTATATTGTCAGATGTATGAAAAAGATGCATTTATGGTGCGGACTTGTAAGCGGGTCATGGAGACATACGGGAATCTATACCGCACACAAATGCAGTGATAACGCGTTTGGACGCCGCATCGAAAGACGTGGTTACTATCCTACGGGTCTTGAGCTTTCAGGAAAAGTTAAGGTCGCATATTTTTTATGACCGCGAAGGTAAAACCTTCAAATTGAAAATCAGGCAGTCAAGCATTTATCGGTGTGGTACAGCAAGTATACTATTTAATTTTGCAGCCTCTCCCCTTCCTGAGATGAACGTGTCATTTCTTTGATCGTCAATTAACATGATGTAAGCTAGAGATCAAGCGTTAATATGTAACTTTATAAAAGATTTGCTGTGCTCCACGGTTTTACCCGTGTTAAGTTTATACGACAAACATCGCCAACGTACCCGTGAAGGCAATTTTTTATACTTTGTGTAAAACTATCGACATTTTTATGAGGAATAAATTAATTTTCCAAATTATAATATAGCCTATGTTACTCACTGATAATCTAGCTTTATATTAGTAAATTAATTTTTAAAATCGAACATAACATCGGACCGTATGTTTCCACTCTTGCAGATTAAATATTTCGCCGTGTTCAATGGAGCGATACGGATTATTGATAGAGAAATGTATTATACATCTCCTTGTCAGATCTGTATTTTAAGTGTGCATTTCTTTTATATATTTCTTGGAAACAGATTCAACTTTTTTGATGAAACTTTGTAATTTGATAATGTTTTACATTCTAAGTTTATTTAGGTATTTTGGAACGAAGTTCCTATTCGGACGGGGTCTAGGCGAAAAAAGTGTAAGAGTTTTCCGTCACGACCCTTTCTATAGTGTAGACGGTTATCCATAGCGCGTATGCTATTGGCTGTGTTCAGTCATAGGCGCGCGCTCAAAGTTACGAACTTTGTTCTAACCAAGTGTCCCACAACACTCGCGCATATATTTTTTTGTTCTCTTATAGCTATTACAATAATCTTAATAATTACTGTTAAGATCGTTAAGACCAGCGCTGTTGGTGACGGTAACTATTGACTATGACAGTTTTCATTCAATTCACTCGGAAATAAGAAAACAAGTCCGCCTGACTAAATACAAACGATTTGTATTTTCACTCTACAGCATTCCGATAGTTTTTTAATTACTCTGTTTGTTTTGAATTCACAGTGTAGGTTTTAACGGTTTTGTTGACCTTTTTTATTGCAAGAATTTGGCATTTTTGGTATGTTTTCAACAGCTGTCTATTGCCCCTTTTCCGTTGCTACATAGGAAGTTTGTTATGACAAGCTGTCTACGTTAGCCCCGGACTGCGAGTGGATATAGTCACTATTTTGATATCCCGCTTTTGTGAGCGGAACAAACCCTTTGAAGCTGTGAAACTGTCAAAGCGTCTAATGGCTCCAGAACCCATAAAGTTAATAGAGAAGTAAGCTAAAAATCGCGAATCCTATAAAGAGTCTATGCACGCCCCAAACGACGACGGTATATGACTATCTTCCTACCGCTAATAATCAGTGAAACCTTTATCGTAACCTGCAATACAATCGTCTTTAATTACTGTCAAAGGCTGCGCAGTAGGTCAACAGGAAAACTTTTTCTCCTTAGCGTTTGATAACACGCTAAGCCTAGTGGAAGACTGGCTCCCAAGTGCAGCTACCGGAACACTCCTATTGGTGCTTTGCAACAGATTTTCAATTTGAGGGTGGTGGCTAGCCAGATGGTTTCATAGAAAACGTTCTACCACCAAACTATGTTTTCATCACGATGTTTTCCTTCGCCGGGCGTTCAGGCTCATTGGAGGGATTCGAACTTACGTCTAACGATGCGGCTCCGTACAAGCTACTTCTACCACCACCACTGAATATGTAAATTTGTGATGACAAGGTATCAGCATGAATATGCCCGCCGTTGACGTGCTCGACTATATTATTTAGTTGCCACGTTAACGATGTACACTTCTATTTTTCAAAATATGTAAAGTTTTCTAACATAGAAATTTCAAGGTCCGTTTTTAAAAAGGTCCGTAGCGTGTAATGGGTCAGCGGTGAATAATGGAAGCTCCGTGTACATATTTTTCGTTTGTTCCCTATATTTAGGTCACGGATAGCGTGATTATAGCCTGTTTAATTTTTAATTTTATACTTGTCTAAACTTGTGGTCTATTGGATTTCCTATCGGTAAAATCTGAGGTATAATTCTGCTTTCACCCCCCTTATAGGGTTTTTTTTTTAATCTCAATTCTTTTAAGGACTTTTGTCACTAATGATATGGGGGCGTTTAAGTATTACGTATGCAATTTGGGGGAAAGGGGGTTCTTTTTACGATGCGTTACAAGGGCGGGAGGGTTCGAACAACGCGTTACGTAACATTTTTTTTTCTAAATAAAAAACTAGGCAATTAAAATTTCCTAAGATTGCAACCCTTTTCGTTTATGTTTTATTGGGAATCCCTCGATTGTATTGTACTTCATTTTTATTTTGTTGTTCCAAGTTGGCAAACCCTTTCATTTGTTTTCGATTGTATTGGTAGTCAGTTTTGTTATAATGAGTTCATACTGTGTAATGTTCTCAAAACAGAGAGATTTGCATCTTTAGCTGTTCTTAGCCTATAAAATCTCTCATGCTGACATACTGGCTTGGGTGTTGCGTAAGGTTTAAGGAGAAGGGGGGGGGGCTTACCGAAAAATATGATGCGCGTTACGTTTCAAAAATCTTAAAAAATTGCTTTACGTAATACTTGGACGCCCCCTATGCCAGTCCCATCTTAATTTATACCTACTACTAATACAAACAAGAACTATCAAATAAAAAACCTTATCAATAAGACTATACAAATTTCTTAGAAAGAAGACTTTATTCAATATCAAGAGAAATTAAAAAAACCTCACAGCCTAGGGGATAAAATGTCAAAAATAATTGTTAAGTGCTTACTTATGTTATGTAAATAATTCCTGTGTAAAATGTCCTAATCATAGAACCATTGGTTTAAGATGTACGTTGGCTAATAGTTAGACTTAAGAATTTGTTAAGTAGGTCAAAATGTAGCAATATATAAATATCCGCGAGTCGCAGTTGATAACGCACGTCACATTTCCATTATAAATTAAAACAGTAATTATGCCGTACTGCGTAGTTAAAGGATTTAAAAACACTTCAGCCAATCTTAAAAAGATTACTGGACTATCATTTCATAGGTAAGTATTAGAAATACAATACATTACTTATTAAGTATAACAATGTCAATAAATCAACAAACCAGTTAGCGTTGACAACGCTGTCATTTCATAATTACTGCATATGCGCATAATAAATCAACAAACCGGTTGGCGTGGCAGCCGATTTCATTTTATCGTTACCGCGCATGCGCATTGTAGTTTCCATACTTTGTTCTTACAAACTTTCATCCCCTATTTTCTACTCTTAAAGTTTTATTTTCGCTACAAAAAGTACCCAAGGTCCAATCTATCTCTATACCAAAATTTTGCTATTTATATTTAGCTACATTGCTAATACAGGTACATTAGGCTATGTATCCACTAGAGAAGTTCGAAGTAGCTAGGCGGTATGGAAAGCAATCCATAAGATTTCCTAATTTTCCTAGCCTCACTACTTTTCACAGCTCCGGTGGAAAAGAGGTAGTGGAGTTAGATATTTGCGAGAGATGTGTGCGAAGAATGTTTGGTAAGATTGCGAGTGAGAATTGTGTGCAAAACGGTATGGGGATCTAGAGTTACTGGACCGCTACACATCCTCGTACCGCCTAGCTACTTCGCACATCTCTGGTAGATATGCCGCCTAACAGTTTCCAAACAAGGGTGTCCGATATTAACTAACTTTCATGAACAGTACTGTATCTCAATCTTTCACAATAAAGGTAAGTATATTATTATAAAGATTCGTAAATGAAACTGATTGATTGAACAAAGCCAGTCTGCTGACGTGTGCATGTAGCGTGTCGACGCAATTGCATTAGGTTGCTTTCATAAACCACGCGTCCTATTTTGGAGAAATGCGAAAAAAATGGAAAAAAATTACGAAGTCGGCGCCGGAAACGTTAATTATTATTATTTAAAGCAAACACCTTTTTTTATGGTGGGGAAATCCTGCACTGAATCTGCCTCCCGAGCCAGGCCGCTCAAGGGTGCGGTATGTCGGACTCTTACCGACTAAAACCCCACGGTGTCCTTATCGCACCTAGTGGCCGGGGAACGGGAACTGTTTATGCACGGCATCCGCTCTCCCGACAGGTGTGGCCTTACCCCGGGCCCCGTCGCGGTCTGAGGCAATCGGAACCTCCAACGAGCCTCGGAGGGCGCACTAACACCGGTGCGCCTTGTCCATCTCGGGCCTGCAATACACGGTGACGGACACGCCCAAGTCCGCGACCTGCAGACCTATTTAAGGCGGCTGGAGATCATCACGTAACCTCCGGTGCCTGGCTTGTTGGCCGCGGGAGGGGAGCAAGGTTTTGCGTTCCCACTCCCTCTCCGCCTCCTTTTTCGCAAGTATGATTTGCTCGCAAAACGAAGAGATGGAGTCCCACCCGCTTTCGCTCTCGACCATAGACAGAACCACGGCCGGGAGCGAGAGATCGGTGTATGGTTAGTTGATTTTCATCTTAGGAATCGTATATTAGTTTTGGCTTTTTGATGTGAAACATCTATAGCCGAGGGGTAAACCTGATTGTTGGCGTGGCGTTACAGGCCGTGGCGACGCCTTGCCACGCTATATGATAGAATATTTATGTACTATGAATTATAAAATTATGAATATACAATTATGAAAATAATCACTGCAACCCTATTGACCCCCAAGGACCCCCACAGGAAAATTGTCGGGACACACTTTGAGACCCTTCTTCGATGTTTTACATCTACCAGGCGTCCCGTGACGGATTTTTTTTTTTCATATTTATTCATTACAATATAATAATTTTTGGTATGAGGTGCAGTCAAGAGAAATATATTGTTATTTTTATATATGCTTGAGAAAATTATTTACTCTTCCTTTCGGTTACTTCGACCGACCGCAGCCCCCATCCCTTGCTGGACCTGAACCCATACGTAGAAGATACACATTTATATGACATGAAAAGAAACAATCAACTTTTTCTATTAGAAGTGACCAGTTACAATTATTTTATTTACAACAAGGTAGATAAATCGAAATTAAGTCACGGAGTTTATGCACGCTCCCTAATCTATTTCATAATAATTATAACGTAAGATCACTTCCAAGAAATATGGTTTGTTTGGAAAACATTGTTCAACGCAATCGAGGTGTTTATAATAGAAATCAGTTTTGCAATTTGTTAAACTGTAATATAGCTTTCATTAGTTTGCTTAAGGAATTTCATAAACTTAAAATTATTTCGAGAAAGATTTTGGTTCTGTTATTTAAGTGAAACCATAGCATGATGGTAGGGCATTACCTAATCCCTGTCTGGGTAGCTATCATCCTCAAGTTGAAAATATGACGCCAATCAGTTATAGGTTACTATCTTGGGCTACATCGTCACTTAACGTAAGATGAGATTGTGGGCAAACTCTAAAGGTATCATATAAAGAATTTTAAAAGTTGTATTTTTTTTTTTTTTAAATATTGCTTCACAGAACATTTAACACAAAATATACATTTGTTATGTTTTGCAATCATGTGGTGCCAATTACGAAACAATTATTATTAAATTTTGTTTGATAAGCATCGGTTAAATATTTATATACATAAAAATATCATTATGAAGTATTATGTGTTTCTATATCTCAATGTGAGTGGGAGTGTGAGTCTGCGTGTAGTGTGCGTGTGCGTGTGCGTGAGAGTGTATAGGTGTGGTGGGATCATATGCTCCTGAGTGAAAGCATATGTGAATTGTATATGTATGTATGTTATAAGCAATAGAGAGTAAACTGAGTCCTTTCTGTGTTCCTGTTTCACAGCCATGATGACTATTTCAATGTGTTTTTTGATTTTAATTCTTTTAAGAAAACATTCCTATTTGACTGGAATAAATCAATATGACTAAACTTCGTGTCATACATGTTAAAACATCTTTGTAAAACAGAGTTCTTAGCATAATTGTGTTTAACTGGCGGTGGTGCAAATAAGCGCGGATTTCGAATAATTTTTGTATGTGTTTTGAAATTAATCCTATTCACTAGTTCGGGGCAATCAATATTGTTGTTCAAAATATCGTATAATAATGTCATGTCGAAGATAGATCGTCGTTTTGATAAAGAAGTTAAATTGTAAAAGTGTAAATCAATTAAGTATGACTTATGCTCGTTATTAAATTTATAATTTAGATATCTCAGGAATTTACTTTGAATGTTGTCTAGACTAGTCTTATGTGTGATATAATCTGGTGACCATATTGGCGAAGCATAACCTAGATAGCTCCTAATGTATGTAAAATATAATATTTTTAGTGAGTTTAAGTTTACGAAAGGCCTTGCAACTATGCAAATGAATCCAAACATTTTTAAAGCTTTCTGACGTATGTAATCATAGTGATACGTGTAAAGCAGTTTGGAATCCATCATCACCCCCAAATCACGAACGAGAGAAACCCTCTGCACTGGCAACACGTCTAGTATATAGATATAATTTATTGGTTGATGTTTTCCAGTGTATGATATTACATTACATTTCTTTATATTTAAATTTAGCTTATTTAACTTGCAATAATCACAAAGTCGCAAAAGTTCATTCTGTAACATGTGGCAGTCATCAATAGTACGAATAGCGCTGAAAATTTTGGTATCATCGGCATACATAAGGTACCTGGCGGAGGTGAAGCAAGAGGATATATCGGAGATATAAATGGTAAAAAGCAATGGTCCTAGGTGTGAACCCTGCGGTATACCTGAAGGAATAGTTTGAAAGCCAGAGAGAAATGCCCCAATTCGAACTGCCTGATTTCTATTGTGAATGTAGGATTTAAACCACCTCAAGAGATCACCGTGTACACCTATCCTGTCAAGCTTCAGTAAGAGAATATCATGATTAATACGATCAAAATACTTAGAGTAATCGGTATACATGACATCCACCTGATAACCTTGGTCCATAGCTGTAGCTATGTAATCTGAAAATACTGCTAGATTGGATAGTGTTGATCTTCGTTTCATAAACCCATGCTGTTCCAATGGTATAGACAAAGAAATTGAGCTGTATATTTGATCGTGCACCAATTTTTCAAACAACTTACTAAAAACAGACAATTGGGATACTGGCGGTAATTCTCAACATTACTCTTGGATCCAGCTTTATGTATAGGAACAACGTATGCTTCTTTCCATTTACTAGGAAATACGCCTGTTTTTAGTGACTTATTAAATATAACCGTTAGAGGAACTACTAAGGATTTGATTCACTTTTTTACGAAGTATGGAGGTATTTTATCTGAGCCAGCTCCTTTATTACAGTCAATTTTACGAATATATTTTTCCACCTCTGCTTCGGATATACTCAAGTGACCTATGTTATTCAATTTGTTAACATTACTGACATTGTCAATATTTGCGTGCAGTGTATCGTTGGAAAAATCTGATTGAAAATAATCAGAAAACAAATTACATATTGCTTTACCGTCAGTGGCTGTTTTTGAGCCATACTCAATATGTGCAGGAACAGATGGGGCATGTTCCAAATTTTTTATATACTGCCAAAATCTTTTAGGGTTATTGTATGATAAATATATATATATATATAGTTATGACCAGGTTTCTACGCACTTTTTTGTTAAATATGTCAGTGTTTACAGTACGACTGGTCGATGGTTCATATCTCGCTGATTTATATTTAGATTTAGAAAATATATATTATATTATTAATTATTATTATAAATTCTAAACACTTTATAATCTTAATCAGTACATTAAATTCAATCATAAATCATATATAGTTTATTTTCATAACTTTATAAACAAAAACTAAAAATATTAAAATCCTAAATCAGTTGGACTTGAATCATCGACCACTCGGTACTGTACATATAACGGTGCGTACAAATCTGTTTTTGTTTTTGTATCTAACTATACTGTTAGTCTTATATACCGTGAAGCCTCAGGCGGCTTTTAAAGCTTTGCCGGGCTTGGAGGCGAGCACTTAAGGTACTCAACCGCCAAAGCGTGGAAACAATTTCAAGGGTGTCAAAATGGCTGACCTTCGGCTTGGACTGTTGGCGGATATGCAATATCGCGATCTGTCTAATTCCCTATCCATAATTTGATCTAATTATGTATACATATATACAAGCATCTCGCCTCTGGAAAGAGGGAAGAAACATGCGTATATGTATTTATAATGCGTTTTTTATTCCCACGTAGTGAATTGACAATCGCTAATGTCAAACTTAAAAATTATATTGTTACATTTATTAATGTAGTGTTGTGCTAAAGTATATTTTACGGTACAATTATTTGAATCGCATGATTTTAAATATTGAATTGATGGTTTTTATTTATTTATTTAAATATTTTGTGTCATTCAATATACTCAACCATTTAATATTAACATTACATAATTCAAAAAACTATAATATGTATATAATATGGAGATCAACTGAAAAGAAAAATAAAAAAGAATGCTTTGGTTGACCCACGAGAGATGCGAATTTGTCTTCCCTTATTCGGGCTTCACATATGAAGAGTTTTTTTTTTTAACTTATCGATATGTATAACATCTCACACGATTTCTGACATCGCTGTTTTAAAAACATAATAAGCCTGCAAGACAATGAAATGTCATTTCACTCCGTGAGAATAAAAACGCAGTATAGAGTAATCTTTCAATTTTTGTATATATTAACTAGCCAAAAAAAAGGTCCCTTGCAGAACCTATGTACCCGTATAATGATATCTTAGAAATCTGGTCACAATATCATCTATAGTGAAAGGAACTTTGTTAATACCATGTGTCCCAGGACACTTCTCGTTTTTTTTATTACATTTCGACTAAACACAATAAGAGATGGTGAATCAAAACGTAGTATGCGGCCGACCGGTGCATCATTGTGTAATAACAGCGCAGCTTATAAACGCATTTGATCGAACTCGCTGCGTGCCCTAAACTATTTTTGTAACAAATCCAGGTCGTAGACTTGTATCGTGTAACGAATGCATGTGGTTCTAAATAATCAGATACACGCAGGTAACCTACGCTCTGTTACTGGATTTGTCTATCTTTAAAATGCGATATAAACTACTTACCATAAATTACTGGACATATTAATTTGGTTACCTATTTACCGTACAGTACTCCTATATGTAAATTAATATTATTAGTAGGTATAATGTATGAAACTGCTGTCGATTTTACGATGCAGTGTCCGGTGATGCCATGTTATAGCAATGGTTTGAATTTAACGTCATTTCGAATTTATATCCATTAACGGCATTAACTGAACCTCGTCTCTTATTTATTTATTACCTCGTATCAGATTATCCTCCTAATTTGTAACATTTGTATATTGTTCTGACAAATATACGGTAATCATTTAACAAACTGTGCCAGATGGTTTTACCCGTGTTAAACAATTCCACCACGCCATCGCCACCGCTTCCAAATAGCTCATCCTTGCTCTTCGCATACTTGCATATAGCTTGCCACTGCTCCGCTGCTTGGGGTTATAGCGTAAAATTATTTAACCTGTAACCTACCTTAATAACTAGGCTATAAAGTACAAAAATTATTTTTTAAATCCGACTGGTAGTTCCAGAGTTTAGTGCGATCAAATAAACAAACAACATATGTAATTAATACGTTAATGTTGGGTGGTAGGAAATTGTGTCAGACTGTTTCGCGGCCACCATACGCTATAATTTCACTCCCGTTATAGTGATACGCTTGCTGTTGCGCGTTGCGGGTTGCGGGTTGCAGGTTTCGGGTTTCGGTTTGCTGGTTGTGGGTTGCAGGTTTCGGGTTTCGGGTTGCGGGTGGCGGGTTGCGGGTTGCAGGTTTCGGGTTTCGGGTTGCGGGTTGCGGGTTGCTGTTTGGTAGAGATCTACCGGACTGGGTTACGAGTTGCGACCACCATGCACATATTGATAAGACCATAACAATGACTCTCTTTTGTTTTATCGCGTTTCGGGATCAGCCAGTGTACATTCAGCTGTCGATCTCTCGATGGTCATTTTTTTTTTAGAATGTGTCTATTGTGCTTACAATAGGCATAGAGCCGTGGCATTGCCGTGATACTTAAAAAAAAATCACAATAATATATGAAACAGAATTCGCAGTATAGGGAGTATTAGATGAGAATTCTTCTTTTTTTTTGTTTTAGCACTGCAAAGAGCACTTCTCAATGTCACTGTTTTTAAGCCTTCGTAAAATTGCACGCCTCATACCACGGTATGAGGTTGTACTCTATTCTCGACACGTCAAAGTCAAGCAATTTTTTGCTCTTAAACTGCCTCTACAACAACCAATTGGCACTTATACGATAACATGAGTACATATATTTCAAGAAAATAGTTCAAATAATTTATCTTATATTCCATAAAAAAAAAACAATTTGTATCTCATATTTTTGTATCTTGTTATGGTAAAAAAAAATTGCTATTCAAAAAAAATGTTTGAAAAAAATTCGCATGGTTGTCCGGATTTTTTTTTTAAAAGGTGGTTACGATAACTCCCGAAATAATGGACGTGTCGAAATGAAGTTTTGTTTAATATCTTCAGAATAACATTAACTAGTTACCTATTTAATACCAATAGCCTAGTAAACGTTCTTTTTTAATAAAATGTAAAAAAAAAATCATCATTTATTTGGATCTAAAATTAAAGCCTATTTTGTTGTCTAAATAATACAAATAAGACAATGTTACGAATTGATTTTTTTTTTTTTAAATAAAATGAGTGGTCGTATGTGGCGTGCGCTTTTTGATTTTCCAAACTTTTTTCCAATATACAAGATGGTGGCTCCCTTGTCAGAACTATCTAAGGTGTTTTTGTGACATCTCAAAATGCATGTTTTCCACTTTATATTTATAATCCACTTCAAACTGTATCAGGCAAAATGCCACCAATATTTCATAATATAGGGTCAAAAAACCTAAGTTACTGAATTAAAAATAAAAACCAGCATGTTACTTCAAGATCCTTCCAAAAACTTCGAGAAATATCTTATCTACTTTACAAGACTTAGAAGCACGAAACCAACTGAGCCGCTTCTAGTATTTGTACATACCAACTCAAAGGTCGGATAATGAAATATTTATAACACGAACAGTAATTTTTCTGACATTCAAAGGAAAAAAAATCTTTAATTTTAACCGATTAAAAAAAGGAGGAGATTATTATCAATTCGTTCGTTTTTTCCCCCATAATTTACAAACCGATTTAGAAAATTATTTTTTTTTCGGAAAGGGGACATTTTAAAGGGGGTCCCATTTTAATTTCATTGGCATTGAATCCTGGATTTTGAAGGAAAGCCTGGGAACTCTCCAAAATCGAATAGGAAATGTATAGTGATTGATATATTGGTAGGTTCTTGATAATCCAACTATCTACTTACGGCCTGCACTAACTTGGACTGCGAAGGCACAACGGAACTTTTTCACGACAAGAAATTTCTCTGAAGATTTCTCTGTACTAGGAGCAGTCCGACTGGTGGAATATCCCGACCGTACACAAGATCGTAGCCAAATAACCTTGTGTTGTGTTCCTGTGGTGAATAGAATTTCCAGGGCTCCGTAGGTTAGGGACCAAGGTCGGCAACGCGCTTGTGATACCCATCGTATTTACATGCGTCCATAGGGTGCTATATCCGCTAATCATCAGACGGGCTATATGCTTCTTTGCTAACGAGTAATCCAAACTATAAATTGTTATTCAAAAGTGTTTCTAATTCATCGTGTTAGCAAAGACATCGGCCATTCGGTGTGTTTGCCGAAGCAAATATTAACGGTTCGCTGGTTCCCTAGAGCTTAGGTACGTCACTGTATGTACTTACCTATAGCGTTATTGTTTTAAAAACAACGACTTTCGCTTTGAAACTGTTTAATCATGTTAAAATTTGTCTGTGTTTATTATAAAAAAAGAGCTTATAGCTCTGTAACATAAGTCATTTAAGTTTTTTAGGGAAATGCGTTAGGTTCTACGATATATTTTTTAAGCACATTGGGCAATAAGTTCAGAGATCATGTAAAGCAAACAAAAGGTGTTATTGCCTATAGGTTGTACCATTACTTTAATTGTAGAGACGTCATCAAATATCATCCAGTAAAAAGGACCCGAGAAAATTGTTGGACCTGAACGAGTTCATTGCTGGTTCTTCTCGATGACTGGGGAGTTTTGTCGAACCGGTACCGCGATAGTTGTGTTTCGATATTCATAAGTGGCGTCTTAGGACCTAAATTAAATAAAGTTTATTTGACTTTGACATATATTTTTTCAGAGCAAATAAATCATTACTCCCCAACTTTTTATGTATGAATAAAATTAAGCAAGCAATGTACACTACCACTAGTATTGCTCCATGGCGTGGTGCACACTAAAATAAAGCAAGCATAGTCATGAGCGGTGGCAAGTATTTTTTCTCAAAAGTGAAGTTAATAATACTGTAATAATGCCTCTCCAATTGTCAATAACTCGACCACAGCGCCATATATCCCAGGTTTATTTCAAAAATAAAAAGTAATAAAATAAAAGTCCCCAAAAAGACACTTATGAACGTCAAAACCCCGAATTCCCTGAAGACTACTAGGGCTACAAAGAACAAAACAAAATAAGAAAGAGTATGATTTTAACTATCGTCCAATAAATGCACGATCAATTTCCTAATTAATAAGACTAGCGATCGCCCTAAGGTCGAAATTCGACCAGTGACTTTTTGATCATAGACTATTTTCTCTTTGACATTTGCAGTATTTATCAACCTAAACAATGAGTATTATCTAGGAGTTTTTGGCGGGATCTTGAAGTGACATGTTGTGGTTGTTATTTTTAATTCATTTACTTAGGTTTTTGACCCAATGTTATGTACTATTTGTGGCGTTTTGCGTGATATAGTTTGGTTTTTGTGCTTAAGTGAAGTGGATTATAAATATAAGCTGAAAGCATTCATTCCGAGATCACACAAAAATTCCCTAGAAAGTTCTAACAAGGGAGCCACCATCTTGTTAGGATACTGAATCGTCATAACACTTGACAATATAATTCACTCGACAATGGCAGTAATGGTCTTCATTAAAGAGGACCGGTTGCCAAGTTAGAAAGAAGAAGAAGAAGAAGAGTATTATCTACATCATATGCTGTCACTTTTCGTTCGGTGATAATGTCAAAATTTTTGGGGGTCTAAGTTCAATGGTACTGTTCAGGTTAGGATTCGCAGTATTCATTTATTTTATTGAATATATTTGTAACTGATATTAGAGATAAATATTAGCTTTCTGCACTCCTTCTCCATATAAATTTTAGCCATGCCAAATCTCACAGTCTTCCCCGTGCACGAAATACACTTAAAAAGGGGTAGAAAGCTTTTGCTTCACGTATTAATATATAGTTGATTTGTCTCTAAAATAATAACAGATATGTCACCAGAATCCAATCACCAAACAATATCCAAACGCTCACCTAAAACTTCTTCAATATTATTAAATCAAATCAAAATAATCTTTATTCAATTTGGGCACTAAGAAGGCACTTATTAACGTCAAAACACTACTGCCGGTTCGGAAAATATCCCGGACATCGAGAAGAACTGGTAAGAAACTCGATCGAGTTTATCTTTTTTTTTGTTAATTGTACAAATGTTATAAATATAACAGGTACGTACAATAATAATAAATTAGCGGATGCACAGAGAGGGAGTCACTTCCAAACATCACTATCATTCACATAATGATCCACCCTATAATAACCTTTTGACAGTAAAACCCGCTTGACATGGTCCTTGAACTTGTTGTCAGGTAAATCAGTAATGTGCCTCGGGATCTTGTTATAGAACCTAACACTATTACCTAAAAAACTTTTATTAGTCTTACTAAGTCTAAAACATGGTACGACTAATTTATTTTTATTTCTAGTATTTACATTGTGCTGATCTTTGACAAAATCCAGCTTGTCTAAGTTTTTACGGACATACATTAAGTTATCAAAGATGTATTGGGAGGGCAAAGTTAAAATACTAAATTCCTGGAACTTTTTCTTTAGTGATTCGCGGGGTCTCATATTGTAAATTGCTCGAACTGCCTGCTTTTGTAATATAAATATGTTATCTACCTCAGCTGCTGAATCCCACAGCAAAGTACCGTAAGACATTAAGCAATGAAAGTAAGCGAAGTAGACTAACCTAGCGGTGGCAATATCTGTTAACTGGCGAATTTTGCGTACTGCGAATGCAGCAGAACTTAATCTTCCCGCCAAAGTTTTAATATGCGGACCCCACTGTAATTTTGAATCAAGGGTAATGCCTAAGAAGACAGTACCATCAACTAAGCCTATTAAATTCCCTTCTATCTTGATACTACTATCAAAACGCCGAACATTGGGCAAGACAAATCTCATATATTTGGTTTTGTTTGCATTTAGTAGTAAATTATTTAAAGCAAACCATTCAGATATTTTAAATAAGGTGTTGTTTAATTGCCTAAGCTCCGAATCTATTCTTTTCACTTTGAATATAAGTGAAGTGTCGTCTGAAAAAGAACCATGCCAGCACCATTTTCAACAACGGACGGTAGATCATCTATTCTTTTCACTTTGAATATAAGTGAAGTTTCGTCTGCAAAAAGAACCATGCCAGCATCATTTTCAACAACGGACGGTAGATCGTTTATATAAACGAGAAACAAAAATGGTCCCAAAATCGAGCCCTGAGGGACGCCGATTCTAACTAATGATCCCAAGAGGTTTCTCCATTTACACTTATCTTTTGACAGCGCTCTGTTAAATAAAAAATTAGGAGGTCGAGAGAAGTTTCACGCACACCATAATGTTTTAGCTTAAGTATAAGCGTACTGTGGTCAACGCAGTCGAAGGCCTTTGAGAGATCACAGAACACACCGATTGCATCCTGTGACTCCTCTCAAGCCCTATATATATGACTTGGCAGTGTTGCACCAGCGTCAGTGGTTGATTTAGATTTTGTGAAACCATATTGCCGACCATCCAAAATCTCTTGTGCTTTGAAATATTATACAAGGTGTCCAGAAAGGGTATCGGGTATTTGTAAGTTCAATGAAACAAAAATTATTTGTATGCAATAAAAAAGTTTATTGTTTATTATTTGCATATGAATTGGAGAATTATTTGGAAAAGATGATGTTATCCAAATGATGACCGTTACGTTGCTGGCACTCTTCTAAACGGAAACGAAGATTGGCGATAACACGTTGACACATAGCTATCGATATTGCTGCCATTTCTGACCTGACGTTTTGCTTTAACTGGGTTAGATTCGTCGGATTGTTTTGATAAACCTTGCTTTTAAGGTATCCCCATGTAAAATAGTCAAGCGGGCTAAGGTCGAGGCTTCTGGGAGGCCAGTTGATGTTACCCCTTCGCGAAATGACTTTATTAGGGAATAATTCGTTAACAACTTCCATTGAGTCATTTGAGGTATGGCAAGTGGCCCCATCTTGCTGGAACCACGTTCTTGAGTTGAAACCTGCAAACTCCTGCAACTCTGGGACCAAAAAATTTCGCAACATATCGCAATAACGGTCACTATTCACATTAATTGCTCGGCCTCGTTGATCTTCATGAAAATAAGGACCAATTATGCCTTTAGCAGACATAGCGGCCCAAACAACGACCTTTGGGCTATGCAGGGGTCGTTCATGCTTTCGTCTCGGATTTTCCACTGCCCCGTACCGACAATTCTGCTTATTAACATGACCATTCAGGTGAAAATTTGCTTCGTCACTGAACAGTATGTTGTTAAACTTGTTAAATCGCTGCAGCATTTCGTTCGCAAAATTCAGTCGATTAGCATAGTCCGTATCCTTCAATTCTTGAACCAATTGAATTTTATAGGCTTTTAGATGTAAGTCTTTCTTTAAAATCGAATGTAAAGACGATTTTTTGATGTTCAACGCTTGGCTTCGCTTTCGGATGGATAAAGACGGATTTTGACAAACCGACGCCTCAACTTCTTCAATTGTTTCTTCATCGCGAACTGAACGAGGACGACCAGAGTTTTGAATTTTAACTGTCGCACCTGTATTCACAAACATCCTGATCCATTTCCTAATGCTATCGTCATTTGGCGCGTGGCGTGTACGATATTCCGCACGATAGAGACGTTGAGCAGTCACTATTGAATCACCATTACGATAATACGCTCGTACGCAAAATGCGCGATGCGTCCCCGAGTACTGTTCCATCGTGACTAAAACTCCACAAAATGGCGGACGCCACGAACCCCTCCCCGCACCCTTTAGACGCCCCGTTTCGAATATGGCGCGAAAACAAATACCCGATACCCTTTCTGGACACCTTGTACTAGCTGCTTGAGCATAATTTTCTCGAAAATCTTACTATTCGATGGAAGTACAGATATTGGTCTATAATTTCCAAGATTACTTCTACAACCTGATTTAAATAGAGGAACTACTTTACTTATATTCATTATATTAGAGAAAGTCCTTGTTTTTATGCACTGATTAAATATATTAGCCAGATATGGTGAAATATTGACAATTATGGACTGAACTACGATTACTAACATACCCCAAATATCTTTGGTATTTTTTAAGTTTAATTGTTTAGAAGTCCTTATTATTTCACCTGCACTAACATATGTAAAAGAAAATTTATAATCCACAGGTGTAATAAGATTATCTAAAAGTGATAAAGCGCCCTGGGGTGATGATATTATATTTTTTGTTACTACTAATGGTATATTTGTGAAATAATCCTGGAAAACAGTTGCTACCTCTGAACTGTTTGAGATATGTACTCCCTCGACGTTTAGATTAAGCGAATTATCATTTTTCCTATCTTTTCCTGTTTCTTTATTTATTATATGCCAAACAATTTTAGTCTTATTACTAGATTTAAGAACTTTATTTCTTTAAAATTTATCGCTTTTGCAGCTCCACAAACACGTTTAAATATTTTAGAATAATCTCTAACATAAGCATGAAATGAATGACTAGTTGTCAATGAATTCCTATAATATAATCATAATTGATCTCTACTTTTTATAATTCCTTTGGTTGCCCATTCACTAAAAACCATTTTTTTCCTAACACTAATAACCTTTTTAGGACAATGTTTACTAAATTCAATGCTTATGATATTAAAAAAGCTGTTGTAGTTAGTATTTGGATCAATATCGTGTAAAAACTTTGCAGATAATTGCTTTTTAATGCTATTATTTAAATGATCTAATCTAGTGTCGGAAATAAGTCTAACCGTTCTCTTACAATCACTGCTAAGTCTGCAGCAGTTTATTTCAACAAGTTGACCTTTATGGTACCTGGCACTCTCCGTTCCCGCTATTTCTTATCACAAGTCCAACCTAATCTAACCCAGCCATAGCTTCCGTGAATAGATCATCTATCTAGCTTAGATATTTGAGCAAATCTCCGTCTTTATCCGTCGGAGACCGTTTTCATTATTATGATCATTAAAGTATTAGTTGAAGATACATATTCTTAATTAGAGGAAACATATTGGTAACGAATATAAACTTTTGTGTCAGAAAATATTGCTGCTAATATGATATACGCAAATCTATCGTCGCAATCGTGAGTTATTATAGTCTTGAATTCATTAAAAAAACCAATTGTGGGTAAAAGCAATTTTAGTTTTTCCAAAACTTTCCAATTATCCGGGTAGTTTCGAATAAAAAAAGAGGTTTAGCCTAATCGGTCGAGTATGTATCAAGTGATGCGCTTACTACCAAACACAACATAATTTATATTTTATTTTAATTTATTATAGACTCTGTAGCTCAAAATAAGCTGTAAAATACAATATCACTTCCCACAAACCCATTGAATTGTAGAAATAATTTCATAGCCGATATAACATTAATGTGTTTTCTTTGTTACAGGGGACCAATTTTCATAATTGAAAAGAAACGGCGAATAAATAAAAATAAATAAATATTTAAATAATAGCTCACTTTCAAATATATAAAACTAATTCAACAATATTAAAATACATTTTTATAATATATTATTATTCCCTTACTATTACTATTTCTTCGTATAGTAAACAAAACAAAAATCCAAATTGTGTGTAGGTTTTACCATGTTGTTTAAGTGTATTCCAAATTCATAAGTGTTGTGCATTTTGAAAAATTTGCTACGGAACGAGTGAATTGGATTTTCAAGAAGCTTTCTTTGCTACAGGCACGTCAACAAATAGGTAACTTACTATTATTTTTTCATATAAACAAATATACTAAAATATAATTAGAGTTTTGACACAGTTATATGACTTAATAATACATACGTCACAAATATATTCACTGAGATCATTCTAATAGGCCCAAACACAATACCACTAGTGTAAGTTGGTGAAGAGTAGGGCAGATTCCAGACGACGGTGCAGAATCAGGTTGAAGTTGCTGTTCAGAACCAGGGTCTGGCAACTCAAGTTGCATATAGTTTAATCCCTCTATGTAACATTCGCGTTCAAAGCGCTGTCAGTTCTGTCAGTCGCTGCGCCGTCTTGATATGTTTCAGAGATTATGCGTTGTCCGGCTTGCGATATAATTTGTATATTACCTTGCTCATTATTATCAGTTGATTAAATGCGCGTGTGTTTGGGCCACGGGACGAGATATTTCCCCTATTGCGGCCACTTGTGATTGTCTTGAAGGTCAATGCGCTGGTTTGTGTTGCGCGTACACCGTTTCATAATTTTAATAAAACCTCTTATACTTGTTGTTTAGAACTGTGTTGAGGCCACGGGACGAGAGATCTCCTTATTGCAACCATTTGTTATATTGTTCCCAGCCCTGTGAAATGTAGACTATTGTTTCGTCACCTTTCACTCCATCGAGGGTTCGTATGCTAAGTCTTTCACTGTGCCCAAATATTTATCCCTGAGCCCTTGATGGAGGACAGAACAGTAATAGAATACCAATTCTCCGATTTAAATATAATTTTTTCCTTTGCAAGGTGACATGATCGAGAGTGTTCTTAGCTATAATTCAAGAAAATCCGTTCAGCCGTTTGAAGATTATCAGCTCTTTTTTAGTTGATAAATAAATGTGAGCATCTTCCACAGACTTGAATGAGTCGAGATTTGGTATTCTGTTACTACAATGATATAATATTATAAAAACCTTGTCCTGATGCTGCAGCGTCATCTGGAATCCGTAGGATACCTAACTCCTCACCAAATTATTGTATTTGGTATAGGTTACCAGTTTCGGGGGTTTATTACATTTTCAATTTACCTTGTTAATTATAATTAATGTAATTAGTTCCTCATCAGCTAATTAAATAAGATAACTTAGATTTTAAATTATTCCACTGCTATACATTTTAAAATATTATTGTGTAAAACAAACAGTTCTACAATCTAGTAACTGGTTTTTAATTCAACTGAAGAAACAAATATTTACAATAGTGGAAAAATCTGCCAAGAGCGTGTCTGACTTTCGTACTGTGAGGGTTTCGTTACACGACAAGACAATTTTTAACAAACAAGCTAAATTATTAAAAAAGAAACAAAAAAAACGGCTGCAACAAAAGCACTTGACTATATATATATCTCTATTTTTGCTTTTTATTTGATTCCCAGACTTTGTATATAAATATAATATAACCTATGTCACTCACACAATTAAGACGAATCTAACGACACCTCATAATAATATGCTAAAATCCATTAAGCCGCTTAGGCTATAGCGCGGGTGAAAGAAATAGACATACATACATACGCTCGAAAAAACACAACTCTCCCTTTTCACAGTCGGGTAAAAAGAAAACCAACTTCAATTATTTTGAAGAGTTCCCTGGTGTATCTTCGAATTCGAAGATTCAATGCCAATGAAATTAAAATGGGACCACCCTTGAGGCCGGCAACGCATCTGCGAGCCCTCTGGTGTTGCGGATGTTTGTGTGCGGCGGTGATCACTTTCCATCAGGTGCGCCACCTGCCCGTTAGCCACCTTTTTATCACAAAAAAAAGGTATCCCCTATCAAACAAAAAAAAGAATCATCCAAATTGGTTCATAAAGAAAGAAATTACGGCTTAATCCTTTAAAGTTTGTTCCCTATGGACTCCAAAAAGGCACAACAACGCGTGCCCGTGTTTGATGATTACACCTGAACATTTTTCCCACATATGATATGTCCGTACTTTCCTCTACCCCCATAATAGATATTCACATTCTGTTACAATTCAAACGGCCACCTGATACGATTCAAAAGACTGCATCTTAAAAGTAGGACATGAAGCGTATATTAATAAGCAATGAGTTTTTTCTAGGAACGGAACCCTGAAAACTAAGAAAACAAACTGTATGAGAATTGTAATATAAATATGTTTTAATACAACGATTGCAATACGTTTTGTTTCCCCTCCAGATAGCATTCCGATACTGTGTTAATAATAACAAAACCCACGCTCCTTAGTGATGGGACATAAACATCGACACTCGATAAAACTATACTTTGGGATCGATGTAATTTAATATTCTTTTCTTTATCTCGTTAAATTTTATTTACGATCGTTGAAAGTTTTGTTGGAACATTCTTCATAATATTCATTTCTACGTCAGAATTGTTTAGGTTTTAATATTATAATATATACATTTTGATTTATGCTATTCGAAATATGTTACAGATGTTTCTACGTTCATCTTATTTTGCTGCTGACATCATGTTTTAATATTTAAGTGTTTATTTTTTCCGTTTTTATGTTTCTATATCTTAAATTTAAAAAAGAATCTTTAACAGAATAACTTTGTTGTCCCTCTGTCAAAGCCTTACTTATTCTACAAACTTAATATTTCGGTCTATGGTTTCGATATTGCTGTAAAAAATCAAGTTTAGTTATCGCAATAAATTGTTACAGCCCTTCATACTAAAAGCTCATATCACTATTATATGTATCGAAATCTATAGAGTACTTCACAGGAATTCTAAGATATATAGCGTGATTCCCGCAGTTATCATCCTAGGTTCTGTCCCGTCAATACTTTGACTATAAGCTAACTTCACCTCGTGCCCATCCCACTCAGTCTATGCCAGAGTTATGATGCATTATAATTATAGTATTATGGAATACTAGCTACTTGAATTTGCCATATCTTTGTTGAAATATATTATTAAAATGTATCATAATTTGTGTAAGTAAAGAAACCTTTTTTTTACTTTACAAACTCTCGTATGATAATAACAAAAGCGTAAACGGATTTTTTAGTTATTTATTTAGCTTTCGTGTTTCGTTTTAGTGAGCTTTCGGTGAAGAAAACATGATGAATCCATACAATGTTGATAAAACAATTCCTAATGTCCGCTTGGTTAGCTACTACCCTCGAGTTTAAAATCTATCGGCAAGTGTGTTCCAGTAGCTGCATTTAAGAGCCAGTTTTACCACTAGACTTAGCGTGTCACTGTCTTGAGTGACATCCCCACTTGACAAACAGTGAGATTACGGCCATAACGCTAAACCTATAAACGATAAAAAATCGCTTTCGTTGCAGAAAACATGATGAATCTATACCATGTTGGTAGAACATTTTATAATGCCCGCTTGGCTAGCTACTGCTCTCGAGTTAGAAAACTAACGCTAAGCCCTAGCGTATATTACCTATATGTTTTCGGTGCTGCACTTGAGAGCAAGGACCCTCTAAACTTAGCGTGTTCATCTTCAGTCACTCATTTACTCTCTTTATTAGGTCTGCCAATAGTTGTACAATATTTCTATTGCTGTCATGCAGTTCATATAAATATGCTAAAAGTACTATGCTGCACTAAATTTAAGCAATTTACGTATTCTATACTATAATTATACAGCTGAAGAGTTTGTTTGTTTGGTTGAACACGCTAATCCCAGGAACTACTGGTTTGAATGGAAACATTATTCTAGTGTTGGATAGCTCATTTCTTGGGGAATGCTATAGGCTATATAAAATCACGCTACGACTAATAGGAGCGGAGCATCAATGAAAAATGTTGCAAAAAAGGGGGAAAATAATTTATTTTGAGAGCTTCCATTATATCACGCAGACAACGTTACGCAGGTCAGCTATATACAATAAAATTAAACTAACTAAAAAACTATAGCTAAACTAAAATAAAACCTATCTAAAACATAACTAAGAAATTAGATTATTATTATTTCACAAGAGAAGCAGTGATACATTTTAGGTATTTCGGCAAATTGTCCACATGAATATCGGTTGTTAAATATACAGTGTTATATAATTAACAAATTCTAAGAATGGGTGTATTACTTTCAAACATTGTTTTTCGTAGAGGCGGAACTAAAGGAGACACCAAACGATGTCTACAAAACAATCTACAATTCTTAAAAAAATTAAACCATCTGCAAACAGGAACGGTTTGACTTAAAATAACAGCAACATAGCATTATATAATATACTGAATAATATTGGGCCAAGATTTGATCCTTGTGGGACACTTGATGTTATTTTACGTTTTACAGACTGAAAACTATTTGATACAACATAAAAATCACGTTCTGTGAGATTAGACCTTATCTAGCTCAGCAAAGATCTTGAGAATCCATATAATGACAATTTATTGAGCAATAATGCATGAGATACTTTATAATAAAAAAGCTTTTACTGAAATCTGTGTATATCACATCCAATTGTTTACAACAAGTGATAAAGCTTTAAAAAATAACGAAGAAACTTTTGATCGTACAAAACGATCACTACATAATCTATATAAACAAGCTAAATTATTAAAAAGGAAACAAAAAGCCTGACTGACTGCAACAAAAACACTTGGCAGAATTTTTTTTTTTTCCTTTTATTTGTTTCCCAGACGTCATACTTGAATATTATATGGCCTTTGTCACTCCCACAATTAAGACGAATCTTACGACACCTCGTTTGCTAAAATCCATGAAGCTGTTTAGGCTTCAGAACGTGCCAAAGAAATAGACATACATATATACGCTCGTAAAACATAACCCTCCTTTTTCGCAGTCGGGTAATAAAAATGAAATACTGTTCGTTGATAAGTGGATCACTTGTGAACGGCTCGAATGAATTGGCTAATTCTTTTTTGAAATTTTAGTAATAAATAGCCCGAGTAAGGTTTTTAGAGAAAGAAAAGTTTGAAAAGTAGTTTGGAAAATTGAAAATTCTTGTAAAACTGAAATAGCTTTTTTCTGTTGGATATGCTAATTCTCTTTGTTTTATTCTTTGATCCTGGAAGAACTTTCAGGTAAAAATTGAGATAGATGGTGCTGTAGTCGAGTTATTTATTAACAGTTGGCAATATTGGTAGTACAACGTCTGACGAGGCTAACTAGTAATAGAATATAATTTTATAATAACTTGAGATATATTTATTCCGACCAATCGATATTTATCACTCATGCAACAGACTCAGTGTTAATATCGACTCACAGCCAAATGATATTATATCTCTAATAGGGAATTATGACTGACCTCGAGGTTCATTTAGTGCTACTAGCGCACTAGAGATGTGTTATAAGTAGTATTTTATCGATATTTCAATTATACGAAGTTATAACTGTATATAATTTTATTAATATCAGCGTGTGTACATATTGTACCGAAAAGTAATATGCACGTGGCTCCGCATGCGTTCATCTCGCAGTAATTACTTCGCGTCGTGTGTTTATTTCTACTCACAGTTTATGATTTCTAAAATTATTATTTTGACAGTTCTTTTAACCTATCAATTAAGGAATGACATAAATTTCCTGTGTTTTTTTTACCAATGTCGGTTGAGAATTTATGGATTATTTTAATTCTCTTTTTACGGTATCTTTAAATTATATCGACAGTTATTAACTACAGGAGGAGGAGTATGAGTTATTGACAAGATATAATAAATTATTATCAAAATCGAAACCGGTTGATAATGAATACCAAAATTTTTTTTTGACATTACTTTTTTATAATTTCTAAAAGTATTAATGTCAATTTTCACAAGTAAAGATTGACACAAACTTCACATGTATCAGATTTATTCAAATCGGTTCAGATACACAACAATATTTTTAAAGTTATATTCGTGATTTATGGGTCTTTGTAATAGATATCTATCTCAACATTTGGAAAAAATAATACGTCGACAGACAGAACTGTAAACTTATTAATATATATGTACATATATATTAAAATAAAACAGTGCGACTGCGTGCAACAACGTAGCCTTTTTTTTTCAAACTTACTATACTGTTAGTCATAAAGGCCCTGAAGCCTCAGCCGGCTTTGACAACTACACCAGGCTTGGCCGTAGATTTGTATTTTACAATAGACCTATGGATTCAGTTCTAATGTCCAATTATCGCCAAGTACCTACTGGTCTTATTCGGCAGGATTACCTGAGAGTTCCGTTTCAATTTAGCATATTACCGAATTCGGCATTATTGTCACTAAACGACAGATGTAAATATTGTCAATAGATAAAAAAAAAACAAAGCAAATTTAAAATCCATCCATTACTAAACCTATTTAATGAGACCCAGAGCTCAAACACGAAATATCTACTGTAAGTTGGTGAGTTGATTCTAGATAATGCTGCAACATCAGATCAAGGTGGTCATATTTTTCGAATATCGTCGATCAGACCAGATGATGCATATATCCATTTATTTATAAACCAGAAAGAGTTGATAATCATAAACGGCTGAATAGTTTTTTCTTGAATCATAGCTTACAATACTCTCAATCAAGTCACCTTTCAAACCAAAAACAAAATAGATCAAAATCGGTTAAACCGTTTGGAAGCTACGACACTAAAGAAAAACACGCAGATACGCATATCCCTATAGATATATACACTATAAGTTTATAACACCCCTCAATTTGCATCGGGTATTAAAAAAACAATTATAAAATTCGCAATATTCGTGTTTTAAAAACACTTATTTTTGAATTTGTATATTAATTGACTTGATTTCAATGACAATAGAAAACTATTAACGTTATTATTACCACTCCAAACAAATCGGGCAGCTGTTCTATCGTCCCGCTCATCTTTGAACTGTTGTAGATACGGCGCTGAATAATTTATGACCCAGTTCAATGCAATCAAATGAATTATGACCCATTTCCTACGATAATTTCGCGTCAAGAAGCTTACGTCTTCATTTACATAAAAGCAAAATATTGTACTATTTATAAGTTTTACTTTCCGTCTAAACTTTGAGCTAATTTTGAAACTGATTTTTTAATGCTTTTTATAAATCTACTTTTAATAATAGTTGTTACTTAGTCTGTAGGTGGTAAATTTTGAATGACATACAAAGTATGTTAGTCATAGATTCTCAAATTAACTAAAATCTAATAAAAAAAACTTAGTACACATTCAAATACTATTTTGTATGGGTCCGAAAGAATAAAATTTAAAAACGGATCGATTTGATTTCCAATGGCGTTTTGGAAGCCATTTTGAATCTCCTTTCCTGTCCTTTTCTCTCCTGTAGAATATGCATGAGCGAGAACAAAGCTGCCGCTATTAAATTATAACAAATATACATACAACAGAATAAAGTATAATTTGTTCTATCTTGAACTACTAAATGAGTATGCTAACTTGAAGTACCTATAATAATAAAACAAAACTTATAAACTTAGCGATCTATTATTAAGTTCATAAATTATCACACCTTAATATTTTTAGTTTATTTTTATTAAGGAAAGTTTAGTATTTTGTGACATGGTAAAAATATAGTTAGCTGTAAAACATAATACCTGTCTTAGTTTTTTGGCGTTTAAAACGACATGTATTTTATAAACAACCCCATTTAAATCATTTTTCATCTGCATCAATATATATCTAAGTTACAAAGACAACGTTGTTATCGATAACAATAAGTCATGCCCCCATCCCTAAAACTGACTATAGCGTTCCTATAAAGTAGTTTTGAAATCGTTTATATTATCCGAATGATAAAGGCCAAACTTGCCGTTTGTCTTTGAAGTATAAAAAAAAAAATCAAACGAATTAAAATGTTACAATTGTAATGTGATTACACGAGTATAGACAGACAGACGGTGTTTCATGTTCGCCACAATTGAAATAGAATTGTTTTTGTAACCGGTACACTTGTGAAGATAATGTTTAGGATGTAGATACCTTTGATTATAAACATGTACTATCTGTACCCACGATTTCGTCCACGTGGAATTTCGTTTATGAAAACAGCGTTAAAAAAATAGGTGTTCTAAAATTCAACATCGGCGATTTAACCGTGTTTCATGCTTTGTGAATGTTTCGAATACCTGAGACGCACCGTGGTGCTCACGTTTAGCTGTCAGCCTTGCCTAACATTCACTACTTTCGTTCGATCGATATTTTATCTTTCTTTTATAAGTATACGCTGTGAATTGTTTTTCTTTTTATCTTTATAGATCTTATTTATAAATTTCTTTATAAAGCAGCTTTATTTTATATATTGTACTTTAGGCAAATTAAGTCTTGAATGTAAAATGTATAAAAAAATTTAACTATTTGAAGCAATGATGGCTAAGTGGTAGCGTGTACAGACATAGCGTTGAACGACCTGAGTTCGAATCCCTGCAATGGGCCTGAGCGCTTGGTGAAGGTAAACATCATGATGACACGATAGCATGGTGAATCCATCCATCCATCCGGCATCCATCTTGAAGTTAAAAATTTATCGCCAAGTACAAATAGGACCAGTGTGTTCCAGCTGCATTTGAGAACCTGTCTTACTACTAGACTATATATGTTACTATCTTGGGTGATAACACTGAACCTATAAAAGTGTAATTAAATAAAACATTCCGGGATTTTAGGGAGTGGTAGAATCCATTGTATATTATTTCCTTCGTAGAATATCTAAGATTCTATGTTTAGGGTCAAACTAATAATTTCGTTTTTTTTGTCTTTTTACGGTAAATGCTTTCTTTCAGTTTAATTAATTAAGTGCTTCATAAAAAATACAAATACATTTATATAAACACTATATCTTATTGTTGCAATAGAAAGGCGTATGTAAATATTACAAGTACCAAGTATTACCAAAGACCAAAATCTTGTTTGGAAGCCTCGGCTGTAAAATGATGATTTTGTACTTTGTCACTTATATATGAAACCCTTGGATTTAGTTAATTAACTCGATCTATTACGATTTACGCTAATATCTCACGTCGAGTCAAAAGTAATCTGCGGATGAACTATTTATTTTTCCTACTAAAATAAGATCTGTATCATATGAACCACGAATCGAACATTCAATGATTTAAGAATGAAACATAACAATTTTAATAGTTCCAAATTCCATCTGACTACGTCATATACGCTCATGTCTACAATATATATCCGACATATTGTAAAACATTGCTAGTTTTCCATCGGATTAGATGATATAAACTTTCTACCCCTTTTTAAGCGTATTGCTTGCACGGAAGACTGCGAGATTTGGCATGATTAAAGTTTATATGGAGGAGTGCAGAAAGCTAAAATTTGTCTATAATATCTGTTACTAAAATTAAATAAAATAAATTAATACTGCTAATCCTAACACGACCAGTGCCATTAAATTTAGACCCTCTAAAATATTCACATTGTCACTCAACGAAAACTGACAGAAAGTGATGTATATTATTATTCTTCTTCTTCTTCCTAACTTGGCAACCGGTCCTCTTTAATGAAGACCATTACTGCCATTATCGAGTGAATTATATTGTCAAGTGTTATGACGATTCAGTATCCTAACAAGATGGTGGCTCCCTTGTTAGAACTTTCTAGGGAATTTTTGTGTGATCTCGGAATGAATGCTTTCAGCTTATATTTATAATCCACTTCACTTATGCACGTAAACCAAACTATATCACGCAAAACCCCACAAATATTACATAATATAGGGTCAAAAACCTAAGTAAATGAATTAAAAATAACAACCACAACACGTCACTTCAAGATCCCGCCAAAAACTCCTGATGTATATTATTATCTACCATCTCATTGTTTATGAATACAGTAAATGTCAAACAGAAAATAGTCTATGATCAAAAAGGCACTGGTCGAAATTCGACCTTAAGCGATCGCTAGTAAAAATGCGGTAGCCGGCACTCGGAAGCACTATTACGTTTTTTTACCGACTTCAAAAAAAGACGAAGGCTACTCAATTCAAATATATATATATATATATATATATATATATATATATATATATATATAGTTGTTCAGCCATAACTTCTTTGTTTATGAACTGATTGGAATGATTCTTTTTCGAAAATTGGAGGTAATAGGAAAATAAGTTAGCGTAGTGAAAGATAATGAACGATTGCAATGCCTACTTATTGTGTGCGAGTAAAATAAATTTAATGTTATCGTAGTCTGATCATGTTTTAGGATCAGATATTGTGAATTTGAATTGGTGATTGCTTTGTGACACGGGGTAGGTGACAGTAAAAACAAATGAGTTACATTGTAAATTACTTATACGTTTAGGATACATAATGGACGTAAATTTTATTGCAGTATACGGAAACGCCCATTAACCTTGGGGATAATGGCTTCCCTAGTCACTTTATAGGATATCTTCAGCCAGTATATCGGCATTAAGCTCATCCTCATTCCTCATATTTGGAGCTGCTTTACTAAGAATGGGCATCAGGTCCTGGTATAATAGAATGTGTAGGCGATATAACGAAGTTAACTTACAACACGACATATTTTTCACCAGTTTCCCTAAATTTGAAAACTCCCTTACTTAATATACGTATTTCTTTCTATTTATATATTAGATTTTCATCGTCCATTTACTATAAACAGTACTTGTTAACAATAAAAGTTGTGCACATAATATGTCATAGCATATTAGATTTTAAGAGGTATTTAGAGTTATTATTATTTTAATAAAATAGATGCCCTTGGGGCGATAATTATTGATGATATATGCATTAAAAGTTATACTTTTAAATGTCAGAATAAGGGTTAATTATATTCGTATGTCGAAACTCTAGTGGTCTTAGTAATGTTTTATATACCTAAATAATGTTTATAGTTCGTGATTAAAAGGTATGTTTAAAACAGGTCTGTACGTCTCATTTCATTTTACGATGTTTCGAGTACATTCTAGGCAATTCCAGAGATTTCCGGAATGGTGACATTTTTCCAAATCAAAAAGTCTGTATTCAATTTTGGCCCTAAGAAGGCACTTATGAACGTCAACACGCTAACATGGTTGGGAAAACAACCAGTCATCGAGAAGAACAGGCAAGAAACTCGATCAGGTTTATCTTTTTTTTCAATATAATTAATACAATACAATAATGTAATGCAATAATAATAAGTATATAATTTAATGGATGCACAGAGACAGATATTGCTATCATTCACAATACATATTGATCCACTCTATAATAACCTTTTGACAGTAAAACCGGCTTGAAGTGGTCCTTCAACTTATAGTCTTGTAAATCAGTAATGTGCTTTGAGATCCTATTATAGAATCTAACACTATTTTTATTTTACACGATATGACTAGTTTATGTCGACTTCTAGTATTAAAACGGTGCTTTTCTTTAACAACATCTAGTTTATCAAAGTTTTAAAATTATCAAGGATATTTTGGGAGGGCAAAGTTAAGATTTTACAGTGTAATGTTTTATATGGCTCGAATCGCCCGCCTTTGTAATATGAAAATGGTATCGACCTCAGCTGCTGAACCCCAAAGCAAAATACAGTAAGACGTTAAGCTATGAAAGTAAGCGAAGTAGACTAACCTAGCGGTGCACAATCTTCCCGCCAAAGTTGTAAAGTGCGGACCCCATTGTAATTTTGATTTAAGCGTAATACACAAGAAGACAGTATTAACAACTAAGCCTAAAAAGTTCCCTTCTATCTTGATACTATTGTCATTACCATCAACGCGCCGAACATTGAGCAAGGCAACTCTCATAATTAAATTTTGTTTGCGTTTAGCAGTAAATTAATTAAAGCAAACCATTCAGAGATTTTAATTAAAGTATTTAATTACCTCCTCCGAATCTATTTTTTTCACTTTGGATATAAGAGAAGCTTCGTCTGCAAAAAGAACCATGTCAGCACCGCTTTCAACTACGAGCGGTAGATCGTTTATATAAACGAGAAACAAAAATGGTCCCAAAATCGAGCCCTGAGGGACGCCGATTTTAACCAATGATCCCGAAGAGGTTGCTCCATTTACACTTGTTTTCTGACAGCGTTCTGTTAAATAAGAAATTAGCAGGTCGAGAGAAGTTTCACACACACACTATTGTGTGTGTACAACGCGGTCGAAGGCCTTTTTATTTTTAGTCAGAATCGTAACAATATGATGACAAAAATATTTGTTGCGAATCTATATTATACTTAGGGTAAAAAACTTTGGTGACAGAAAATATTATTTCCTAAATGAAAGAGCTGAGAAGGGGATAAAATAAAGCTCATTTGAAAGTTCAGACAGCCGTAACTCGTTGCCCATTTAGGTCTGTCTAGCAAATTATTTCTTTCAAGGTTCACCCAATTATCTGAGGGAATAATTTTTCATTTGGAATTCGTTTCCGGTGACACGTTGACGTGCCACTGGAATGACGCGACGTGACCCAAAAATTACTGCGGAAAGACGTCACGACGTACAAATTCATAGAATATCAATATAAATTACTAGCTGACCCTTGCGAGTACATCATAGGATATAAACAAATTAACAACTGTCATGTTAGTTGGTTGTGAATAAATGGCGTCTTCTACATATTAGTTCTTATTCTTGTTTTGGCGCCGCTAAAAGCATTTGCCAGTGTCAATTTTTTAAGCCTTCGTAAAATTTTCTAACAAATAAGATGGTGGCTCCCTTGTCAGAAGTATGTAGAGAGTTTTTGTGACATCTCAAAATGCATGTTTTTATAATCCTCTTCACTTATGTTCAACAATCAAACTCTATAACACAAAATGCCATTAATATTACGTAATTTAAGGTAAAAAAACATATGTATTTTAATGAATTAAAAATAAAAACTACAACATGTCACTTCAAGATCCCGCCAAAAACTCTTGCATGTTAGTTGAAAATATTTTCATTATGTTTAATCCTAGTGGGTTTTCCATAATGGAGCGCACTACCGCTAATGCACTCGTGTATCGTTGTTATCACTTACCTTACTTGCTTAAATCTTCCCAGATTGCTTGACGTTCATGGTTATTACTTACTTACTTACTTTGTCTTGAAGTTTATATAACTTAAACGTGGTAAGTTTAGATTACTATTAGGCCATATCCTTTAAACTTCCCTAATAACTAGGGTTTAAAATACAAAAATAATTTTCATATCTGACTGTTAGTGCTACAGAATAGATAAACAAACAAACAATTTCTTGAGCATTATATAATAAAATTCATACATTTTTGTTGTTCTGTTTGTATGTAATTTTCCTAAAAATATTTTACTGGGTAGTTATTTTACATGACACTGGACTCGAATTGGACATGTTTATTTTTTTATCTGTTTGTCTGTATTTAATTAACAAACGGCTTGACCGATTTTAAAAAAAAAATTATAGGGGAATCGAGAAGTAACTTCATAATTGTAGATTAATTGTAAAGATAAATTGTAAAAAGGTACTAAATTTTTTGATATTTTGTACAAGGGTAGTATATGTCATTCTTCAATTGATAGGATAAACAGTGGTGGTCATATAATTAGAAACACTTCTTATGAATAAAGAAAATATAACTTCAACGTACAAATGTTCGTAAAAAATATACACATTAAATAATTATAATCATGCAATAATATAGCCACTCAAATAAAAAACTCATTAAATGCATAAAATATAAAACATATCTTACTTTTACTTACTTACTTTACACATATAGGAGATTATTTTCTGTTACTGGCCGCTTGGACGCCTAATTAGAAACATTTTTAAAAAGCATCCATAGCTCGTTCTTTTTTTGAAATTGGAGAATAACATTTCTTTCTTTGCTTGTTTTATTAGTTGACCATTATTGTTAATACCTTAAAACTGATTTAAATGTTTGTCCGTAATGTAATATTGAAATTGCACTTATGTAATGGGATTTATATTGTTTTTTTAATAAATGATAAATCGTTGAACATATTGTTGTCCTATTTATTGTTTAATTTTAAAATAAAAACGATTGCGGTGAAGTATCTTATATAATGTCAAGGACCGTTGGTAGTATTTCTAATTATACGACCAACACTGTAATAAGAATTATCAAATAAAACATAAGTAACATAGATTAACGATTGGTTTCCGCTGGCCCTTCAACTGGATACCTTGCTACCTACAAACAAAAGCACCTAGAATACGGCAACTTAAAATCGTGGTGTTTGTCAACGTGAAAATGTTGTCAGTATGACACTGACTCGAGTACGCCGATCTGGCGTAGTTTTGATTGCCTCAATAAAATTACGAGTTGAAAATCATTACAGCGCATTAAAAAGGCACCGCTAGTACAACATACCTATAAAATAAAACATATGAACGACTTTCACGATCGTAATAAATTGTCTCTTGTTTAAAAAGTCATCGGTTTCCACGCACCGGGCGCCATCATGTACAATTAAAATCACCGACTTTAAAACCAAATCATAAAGTTAATTTAAATAAATCAGACGAAACGTTAACAGGACATGTTTATGATCAAACGGAACACATGTTTCCATCGTTGAAAATCATGTCAACGGTATCAATGGCGGATTTCTCCGACGCGTTTCCTTCGTCGTTCTTTTTTATCTGTCCTTGATGTTGTTAAAAAAAATTAACAGATTTATGTGTTTACGTCTTGTATATTATGTCCCAGGAAGACGTTTTGTCGACGGAGAAAGACGTCAGAACAACCATACACATTAATTATGTTTAAAATATTAATATTTCGATAGTTATTATACCAAGCAACGATACATTTCTTTATATACATACAATATACCTTATTGCATACAAAAAAAATACATGGTATATAACTATTTACATTATTCTTCCAGGAAAACTAAATAATAAAAAATTTTAGATGGAAATCGGTTTTGTGGCGGCAAACACGTATATCACATATAAATTTTACAATCAAATACAGGTACATGAATACTAATTAATACACAGACACAAATGTTTTATCACGATATAAGTATCACAATAAGTGCAAAAAAGAAATTTGTTTTTAAACAAAATACAGTTTAATATGGGTTTTAGTAGACAATACTTAAGCATTTAAACTGGCATGTAATATTATTTAAAAATCTCAAATTACCTGACCGACTGCCTCGATAGCCTAGTGGTCGTAAGCGCGACTGCTATGATCGAGGTCCTGGGTTCGATTCCCAGGTCGAGCAAAGTGTTATTGGGTTTTTCCTACGAAATTCTCAGTAGCAGCTCGGAGTTTGGCTTCGTGTCCGATTAATGACAATAGGCTCACCCTATTACATGGGACATAA
This sequence comes from Saturnia japonica, assembly GCA_033032175.1. Taxonomy (NCBI): domain Eukaryota; kingdom Metazoa; phylum Arthropoda; class Insecta; order Lepidoptera; family Saturniidae; genus Saturnia; species Saturnia japonica. The sequence goes on from CM065332.1 coordinate 1,156,375, forward strand.
AAACATACTCGGCGAACTGTAGGTGTACATTAGTACACCTCTGCCTAACTCTTTGGGGAATATAGGCATGATAGTATGTATGCAATCTAAAATTACATACAGAGATAAATTCAGTAAATTACAATAACATGAATATTTGAATTAATAATTAATTAAAATTTAAATTAAATCTTATTCAAAACATATTTAAAAACCATCATTCTCGCTTAACTTAAAACGGAAAACTATAACTTTTTAATACAATTGAATAATAATTTTAAAATAACAATGTATATTGGATTAATATCAAAAATGCTTAATTACATTCATCACTCTAAAATATATAGTTTTATATAAGTATTATATCAGAGAGAGGAAATGAGGACGCGACGTAGTGGTCTTTTAAAAATAGCGACTACCCCCGCGAGATCTTCATCTCGGCAACTGGATTTGGACTGGGTGATCCCGAAACCTGACCAACCAAAAGAGAGTAAGTAACTCTGACGAGCTAATCATCATGCGTATGGTCAGATACCCTATCAATCCGCTTAAATACTGGATACACTGCAGCTGATCTCAGGCATGATATACCCGAGTGTAGCAATCTGGCGGGTGTTACTCGTACACTTGATGTATGGTGGTCGCGAACTTCTGGGCTATGTAGTATCCATAGTAATATTATGAATTCGAAAGTAACTGTTACGATTTCACACCTAAATCGCTGATCCAATTTCGATGAATTTTGGTATAGAAATAGAGTGGAGATTGGAGTATACACGTCGCCTATAATCGCGAAAATAAAATCTGAAGGGGTGACGTAGGGGATGAAAGTTATATGGAGAACTCATCATTTCTCAAATGTAATCTCATATTTATGCTTTTGGTAAGAAATAGAGAGTGATCCACATTTTTCAAAAATCATCCTTGAAGGTGATACAATAGGGGATGATTTCATAATTTTTTCTAACCTTGTATCTATAGTCTGTACTAAATTGCATCATATTTACATATTTTAGTAAAATTATCTGAGACATGAACGGATTTAGATGGAATTTGGCACACGGATAGCTTAAAACCCAGACTAAGGCATAAGATACTATCTAAGATCTATAATCTCGCTTTTCGTATATCTACCGGAAGTATGTTCCATAGTCGAACAGCTTCAACATCAAATGATTTCTTGTAGAATTTAGTGTAGCTTAAAGGAGAGGAGACGGGTATTTCTGGGCCCAGAATGTAATTAGTTGAAAATATGGTTTATAAAATCGAATATATTTTTGTTTTTTTAAATCGTACAATATCATTAAAATTTTCAATCAACAAAATAAGTAAACTAATAACTTTAAAAGATAATAAACATAACCCTTTAATAATACTAATCCTACTTGAAAAATAGTTTAATTGAAGTTTATTACATGACCTCGCTTTTACGAAATATCCTAAATCTCTGTTTTTTTTTCAGTGACTGTTTAATAATGCATTAACTATTAATTTACATTGTTTTTATTTTTTTTACATCTCTTTTGTTGCCCAGGCCCATGTCTGTATGAAAGAGTATCCATCTCCTTTATGTAGTTTCTGTGTATAGAATTGAAACCTAAATCTTTATAAATTTGTTCAGTGGAAGGTACGGGAGGCAGCCTGCAAAGGGAGCAAAGGAAAAGTAATAATCGTAACGTAAAATAAACGGTAGACCAATACCACAGAAATAAACGTGGCAACATTATTTTCAAGTTTGACGTTAGTCATTGTCAATTTACTCCGTGGGACTAAAACGACATAACCTATAGTTTGCTATCGGGAGCATTCGTACCACGACTACCACAAATACGAGCACCCACCAACACATTTCTATGGAAGGAGGAGGGGGGAGCTACACCCCCCACCGGCATCTGGCTACGCCTATGGTATCCACTCTAAGTTGCCGGAAAAAGCTAGTTTCGTTATAAGATACTAACATCTTCTGTGCGGTGCGGCGGCGTATAGACTTGCTTGATAGTTCCCTGTAGTTCTAACAGCTTTGTTCAGAGCAAAGCGATATTAAATTCCCGGGACATGTACTTATATATCTAGGTATAGAGATACGGGTATATAATCACGCCTGGAGTATTCAGGTCATAACTAAAACAAATTTTAAACGAAATTGTTACGAAGTTGTTTATTCGCAGGCCGTATTCCGAATATACCAATATTTTTATCTGACTTCAACAAAAGTCACTCAACAAAGGTTACTCATTTCGAATGTACATTTTTTATGGATGTTTATTCTTATATTTATTCTTATGGATGTTTATGTTTGTTTCTTTGTATTTTGTTTGTAAAATTAAATGTTGTGCCCAACTATAATAGGAAAGCAAATTTAGTTCTATAAGTTACTATTGTTAATGTGTATTTTGTGTTTTAGTTTGGTTTCTGTTGTTGAGCCATAATAAATAAATAAATAACTCCTTTCTTTATGAACCGATTTGGATGTTTTTTTTTGATAGGCCTTTAGTATATCTAAATAAAAGTTCGCTATAGCATATGCCTATCTCTACATAAGTAATAATAAAGTATTAAGTGATAAAAATTTGTTGAATATTAAAAAGTGATTTATGAGCATCATTTTAAGTTATGGCGAACAGAAGTTACTTCAACATAAAGACAATTTTATAAAGTTAAACTTTGCCCTTTATCGAATGTTATTTGGACACCTCGTTTAGGAGATAATGGAAAATTAAAATAATTTGAACTTGCAGGAAGTGGGAACAATTATGATAAGCTACACGGGGACGTAGGCGGCGCGGTGTTATAACACGATGGAAACCGATTGAAACGTCTCTCTGTGTAGCCGTTTATGTTCTTATTTTTCACACGAAGACCTCTTATGCAAAATACATGTTTTATTTCGTAGCTATGTTATAATAGTGAATCGATTCGGTAAAAAGACGCTGTTCGGGCGCTTAATGTCTTACGCTGAGTAAACCATAAGAGATATATCAAATTAATGTACAACATAATTGTAGATATTAAAAAGATCTACAAAAAAGTATGTAATACCACATGTCTGTCTCCTAAGAATTACCCACAATAACCATCTTTGTCTTTAAAATAACCAGCAGCGCATAGCTTTTAAGCGTGAGGTAATGCGCTAAAATTATCGGTCACTCATGCAGCCGTGCGAAACCATTAAGACTCGAAAGAAATAAAAAAAGCAATAATTAAATCGTTACAGAATGTAATTAAAAAACGATCCATTAGCATGTAGGTAAACGGGTTTATATCCAATCTGCTTAGTCATAATTTACCGGGATAAAGCGTTTCTAACATTTACGTGTTTACTTTCATAATAAATTATTTCGCTGATATTATGGACTTTACGATGAAATATTTGGCGGGATTTTAAGCTGCCAAGTTATAGTTATTAATTGTATTCATTAAGCTAGGTTTATTGACCCTATAAATGTATATATCGTTCGATACGTATTATAAAACGGATCGTCTTTGTGTCTATGTTCTGTTCATGCATAAGCAACTTAGACGATATAAATAGATTTTTCTTTAATTATAATATATAATGTTTTCTAGCCAGGTTATAGGAGATATTTTGCTACATAAAACAAGCGGTGTCGATAAAGTTGAATAAATTTGGGAAAAGAATGCTTTTGTGACGCATAAATGGCTTAAAAAATACCTATAAAAAATCTATCTTCTATACAGTATATCAAAAAGCGCCTATTTCCGAATTAGTTCATCATTATTGTCTCTACTTATTAGTATATAAACCTATACAATTAATAAAATTGAAGTGTATGTCTGTAATGTCAAAATAACAGCTTTTTACTAAATGCATATCAAAGTGTATAACACTACGACACCTATAACAAAAACCAATTTTTTTTTTTTGTCTGTCTGTCTGTCTATGTGTTTGTTCCGGGTAATCTCCGAAACGCTTGGGCTGATTTTGACGAAACTTTCACTGGCAGATAGCTGTTGTTATAATGAGTAACTTAGGCTAATTTTATTTTAGAAAATGAATTAGGATTCTGCACAAATAAAAATAAACAGGTCATGGTGAAACAATTCGGGTGCTTAAATGGCTTACGCTGAGTAAACCTTAACAGATATAGCAAATTAATGTACTACATAATTGTAGACATTAAAAAGACATACAAAAAAGTCAGCAATACACACACAGCAAAGAACACCCACAATAAGCATGTTTGTCTATAGAACAGCCAGGAGCGGGGGAACAAGATTCACGCGTATGCCCGATCGATGGCATTCTATAGTCCACGTGAGCGAAGCCACGGGTAGAGCTAGTATATCCTATGACTTGGCAAGATAACAGCTACGAATGAAATTGAAAATTATCTACCTATATAAAATTGGGATAAGTGGTTTTCGCGTGAAAAGAACATAAACGGACAGACACAGAGAGACGTTGAGCTTTATAATGTGTACAGATATAGAATACAAATATTATGTATTTAAAATCCAGACACAAAATTGAAAAACATTAACGACTTAGAAAAAAATCCAGTTTGTTTAAAACGCGCTACTTTTTGTCTGAATTCTGATTCTATAATAACCAGTCATTTTATTAAATCAAATAAACAGCTCGGTAGCGTTAGACGGATAAAAAAAAATTACATTTGGCAGTGATACGTCTATTTCTGATCGTTTGAGTCACGAGTGGGGTTGCCAACCGTTCCGCAAATACCAGGAAGTCATGATTCTCGGGTAATGGTGTAATTTTTGGATGAAATGGTCACGAAATAATTACATATAACTTCGATATACTGTAGGTCGTGTAGATTGACAAAGTTGTAACATGAGAAAAGCGAAAGTTTCTATTAATATATTCTTTATTGCACAAAAAAGTACAAATGGAGGACTTAATGCTAAAAAGCATTCTCTACCAGTCTTCCAGGGGAGCAAGAGAAAAGTATATATAAGGTGTGCATAATATTTAGTAAAAAAAAAAAAAAATCTAGCCAATATTCAGTTGCTCCATAGTAAATCCTACGTAGCGAATACTTGAAGGAATCTCGAGAGTTGGCAAGACAGTATAATGATTTGGTATACTGAGAATGAAAGAATCATAAGATCTTAGCTGTCTATTGTGCGTAACCGCGAGAGATTGAAATAGTTTTTTTTTTACAACAAATGTGGTAAACAAGCACACGGTCTGCCTAATGATAAGCGGCTACTGTACCCTATGGACGCTTATAATAACATAGGAATCATTAGCACGCTGGCGACTTTGAACCCGCTTACCTCAAGGAGCTCTGGAGACAATGCTCACCGCAAGAACACAACACAATGTTATTTGGCTGTGATCTTCTGTAAATCTCTCCCTGCATCTTTCTAAAGTTTAAAACTCTACTTCGCAAAAAAAATGGACACCTAAGAAAGTTACGTTCTAAGGTCGATTTCAGTTTATTAAATTGAATGTAATTGTTTGACGTAGTCTGTAGGTATAATTATAATCGTGTAAATTAATATACGTCAAGTGGATTCTGGCAATTTTTTTATTAATTTTCGATGTATTTCATAAAAGCGATGTACACGTCCAAACAATAAGAAATAGTCAGCAATAATGACTGTAGCAATGTAATGGGACGAGTCTATTGCCATTAATCGGGCACGAAGCCAAACTCAGAGCTGTATGTAACTGAGAATTTCATAGAAAAACCCAATAACACTTTGCTCGACCTGGAAATTGAACCCAGAATCTCGAGTATAGCAGTAGCGCTTACGACCACTAGACTAATGAGGCAGTTATATTATTTGCAATATAACAATTTTTCAAAAGTTGGCTACCAAATTTCCTAGTGATTCTCTTTTGTATTATATAAAAAATGGGTTCTGATTGATGTGTCTGTTTATGTTACAAGGGTTTTCTTATGTGTATGTAGTACGAGTACGAAGGAGTTTATTTACAGTTTACACACTATATATAAACACACACGATTTAAATATTAGGTCCTTATATATAATAATAATAATAAATATGAGGACAGAATTTCACACACGGTCATTTAATTCCAAACTAAGCAAAGCTTGTATTATGGTAACTAAATACTGAAATACATACATATATAGGATATTAACACCCAGATACACACAACTGACATTTATGCTCATAACACAAAGTCAGTCATGGGCGGGGATCGAACCCGCAACCTCTCGGCTCAATAGTAGCGTTTACTACCAATGCGCCACGACGCCTGTCAATATATATATAATAATGTATATGAAATTGACATTTTGTTGAACTGACCACTTTGATCTTATTTATCTGGCGTTTAGTAAGGAATTCCAAATTCAAATTTAGGCTTGTGTATTTGTGTTTCGATTTTAGTGTTTCATTTGTTTTCGCATCATTTGACTTAACAACGTTTTCTCTATAAAATATCGCATTATTTCCGAATACGAGTTCCACCATGGCATCAGCGCTGCAGAAACAGCTCGAAGGATTAATGATGTATATGGGAAAGCTACTGTAAAATAAAGTAGGTACGGTACGTTTATGGTTCCAACGTTTTTGTTCTGGAAATTTTGACTTACGAAACAAACTTCGTGGACGGGCGGAGACCCTAGTTGATAATGAAGAATTAAAGGTGATCGTGGAAGCGGATCCATCGAAAACCACGTCAGAGTTAGTGGCAGGCTTCGATGTGAGTGATAAAATAATTTTCATTCACTTGAAACAAGTTGAAAAAGTGAAAAAGCTCGAGAAATGGCTACCGCATGAATTAACTGAAGCACACCAACAAACACGCATTGAGTTCTGCCTTACATTACTCAACCGTCACAATAACGAGAGAAATTTAAATCGTATTGTTACTTGTGATGAAAAAAGAATCCTTTAAATCAATCGGAAATGCTCATCACAGTGGTTGAACCCAGGAGAACCGGCCATATCCTGTCCGAAGTGAAAATTGACTCAGAAAAAGGTACTGGTGAGTGTTTGGGGGACCAGTGCTGGTGTCATACACTACAGCTTCCTAAGATCGCGCCAGACGATAACGACAGATCTGTATTATCAACAATTGCAAACCATGATGGAAAAGCTAGCCGTTAAAGAACCGAGACCAATGCAATGAACAACAACCCAATGCAGCTGCAGGACAACGCTAGACCCCATACTTCACGACTGACGGTCGCTAAATTAGAGGAACTGCGGTTGAGAATGTCCCCGACACTCACCATACTCCCCGGACCTTGCTCCAACAGATTATCACTTTTTTGAAATTTGGATAATTTCTTGCAAGGAAAAAAATTCAATCCCGATGACGCTGGCCAAACCGACTTCAAAGATTTTATTGATTCTTGCTCCGACAATTTTTTCAGCAATGGAATCAATGAACTACCTTTAAAATGGCGAAAGTGCATAGATAATAATGATACATACTTCGATTGATTAAATGTATAATTACATAATATTTTCTTCATTGTAACTTTTCCATATAAAACGCTATATCATATGTCAAGTCTAGACCTATTAAAATAGTATCATTGAATGGAGCGAGGACGATTTCTAGCCTCTATGTAATAATGCGAAAGAACTGAAAGAAGAACTGCCTGTTTAACGGACGTAGAGATAAAGGAACAACATAGCTTACCTGAACTCGGACCGCTCTGTGTTTACAAACATATTTTACAGTTATAAAAGCATTACACAAAAATATTAATCTGAAGAGTTCGTTTGATTGTTTGGTTGAACACGCTAATCTCAGGAACTACTTGTTGGAATGAAAAAATGTTTCAGTGTTGGATAGTACATTTATCGAGGAAAGCTATGGGCTATTGTTATGATATTTAGTAAGTATATAGGAGATTTATAGAACCAAAAGGAAATATGGAAATGAAAAAAAAAACTCATATAAATATATTTCCAGTATATTAACAAATTTACGTGATATTATTTTCGTAAAGTTTGTTCAATAAAATTTTAAACAATAAAAATTATCCTTAATAAATTATTTTATAAAACCTTACAGTCCAATATTGAAGATCTCACATAAAACATTAACACACCTCACGATACAGTGTTTGATTTAAAAGATATAAACCAAGATCCATCGCCTTAGCTGCGACGTCAGGTATCAACCAGTGCAATCAACGCAATGTAGGTTGGGGTCAGGAACCGCCGCCCTAGTCGCGTCTACCCGGGTGGTCGGCTTAATGATGCGTCAGCCTGGATATTCAGCGTTAAGCAGGATCCACGCAGAAACAATGATTCTCATAAGTGAGATTGGTTCCATGAAAATAGAATTTAGTAATGCAATTAATAAATAGCTCGGATTGAGACTTCCGTCTCCTATATTCGTTTGGTACTTTTAAACTTATTATTGTTGGTAATAACTTTACCAAATGAAATATATAAATATCAATGATTATACTATATTCCCAATCTTTTAAAAGGCTATCGTATAATGACAATCGTTTTTCTGCCTAGCTTTTAAATACCGTTCTCACCGATTTAGTTTTTAAAATTATAAAAATGTTTTTGAATAATAGAATCATTGGTTTTATGTAAATAAATAAAACCTATGATTAATAAAACATATTTTTATCTTTTAGCGCATGTCCTAAAACTATCATAGTATTTGACATGTTTTTCAATACTAAAATATATTATAAACAAACAATGTATTATAATTAAATATGATAAAATTATATAAAACACTCTATATTAAACTAAAAGGATCGTATTATAAATTATATCTGAAAGGACGAATACATTAAGCTAACAAACCAAACAAATAAACAATTATATAATATACACGAAAATAATATAAGGTAAATAAGAGTATTAAAATATTAAAATAAATATAAGCTGACCACTAGACCTAATATAACACTATATAACATCACGCTATGATTAATAAGAGTGGAGCATCAATGAAAAATGTTGGAATAACGGGCAAATTTTATTTCTTTTGAGAGCTTCCATTGCGTTCGCTGCGTAAATGGTTAAAGTTACGCAAAAATCGTGTGTGATGCAATTGTTTCTCTTAAAAAGTTCTAAAAAAAGTCCGCGACAGTATATGGCTGTCTTTTAAATTTACTCAATTTGTTCTGAAATAATGAATTATTTGCGAAGGTGTTTTTATATACATGGTATTAATCCTTATCGAAATAAATACGTTATTTTAAACAAAATTGCCCTTTACAGTAATTGATATCACAGTTTTAAAATAACTCGGCATCAAAATAATGATCAAGTATCGCGAGCGCATTTTTATTATGCAGAATAATGTGGGAGGCGGGCAGCACCTAATAATACAGTGCCTACGACCCACTCTCTCTAACCCTTTCTCTCTCTTACATGATGCAGACGAAGTTGCACGGGTCAGCTAGTATAATATATCTACGCCACATCTGGTTGCAAATTTATTCCGACTATACTGAGCTGCGACGTCGAATACATACTGGCGAGTATTGCCTGCCGTGATAAAGAACGACACTGTTTATATCAATTAATTGAGTCAATATTTTTTACAGTGATGTCGGCAACGCATTCGTGGAATGTTCCGAGTCTGAACGATTTATTTATAATGAAGAGGTTTTTCATGACACTGACTTTTATATAATGATTATTAAAAACTTGGTCGTAAGGAAGTTCATTTCGCTCTTTATATTATGATATGACCAGACTTGTACGCACTGTTGACAGATTTATGATGATATATATTAAATTTACTTTTTTTAGTTTACTAACTGACTTTAAAAAATATCCGAAGCTACTCAATTCGAATATATATTTCATTTTTATGGATGTTCACGGTTCAGCCATAACTTGCTTGATTAATTATGAAACGATTTGGATGATTCGTTTTTTGTTGGATTGGGATACCTCAAGGGTGGTTCCGTTTTAATTTAATTCTCAATGGACCTTCAACTTCGAAGATACACCACGGAACACTTAAAAAAAAAAATATATATAAAGAAATTATTTTATTCAGCACATTCAATTTCACTCCAATTTATTTATCGTCGTCGTCGACCATGGGGGTTAATATAGACATCATTGAGAATCAATAGTCTAGACTTTTGTTATAGTGTACTAGCTCATCATTAAGGTTGAGTTTATTAAGCCGTGGTGGTTGAGTTAAGACCGGCAGAAAATCGGTTTGATCTTCGCAAGATCGAATCTCAAAAGCTGACTTTTTTTGAGGTCTTTTTAATGTCCACAATTATTTTCTACATTAATTTGCTATATATCTTATGGTTTACCCGGTGTAAGTCATTTAAGTCCCCGAATTGATTCACCATGACCAGTTTATTTTAATGTGCAAAACCCTAATGCTTTTCCTAAAATAAAAGTAGCCTAAGTTACTCCCTATAAAATCAGCTATCTATCAGTGAAAGTCCCGTCAAAATCGGTCCAACCGTTTCGGAGATTACCCGGAACAAACAGACAGACAGACTGACAAAAATTTTAAAAATGGGGTTTTTGTTATAGGTTTCGTATACACTTTCATATGAATTTAGTAAAAATCTATTATTTTGATATTACAAACTGACTCTTCAATTTTATTAATTTTATAGATAACTTTGATAATCGTACTTTATGCTCTTTCCAATCTGATAATTTTCGTAATTGCCGAACCTCACCAGACTGATTACAGTAGATGAGAACTGTTTCACCAGGAGCTAAATAAATTGTCTTGAGCTGCTTTATAATGGAGATTAGTTTTATGGTGCGTTATGTTGTAACTAAATGTATAATGTATCATCACTTAAAAAAAAACTTGCAAATTCCAGATGCAATTCACAATGCTAATCTGAAAGAAAACACATTTGGAAATTTTAAAATAGACATTTAAAATAAATATTTTACAACCGCTTACATTAACAAAAATCAAATGCCAGTTGCTAAGATATAATACTCTCTTCATAATATAATCCTAGTTTTAGCTAGGACAGGGGGTCGAGTCTTCCCAAGCGACCTAAATACTCCTGACGCGAATATAGCGAAATGTGTTCGTCCCGGGAATTTAATCTTGCATTGTCGTGTACCGAGCTGTTGACTTTACCGGGAACTGTCAACGTGTACATACGCCGCACAGAGGACATTTCTCATTTATTGAAGTGAGATTATATTTACTCTGCAGTAGATGTTTCAACTTATGATGTAGAGTTCAACAAGCATGTAAGGGCCTACTGTAAAATATTTCATCAGCTGTTTTACAAAGCATCTTTTGGAAACTAAAATGCAAAACATTTTAAATAACATTATATCACGTATTGTACTAATATAAAACTTCGTTTGTTCGGAAGTGAACAAACGGTTTCGTAAAATTACCAAAAAAAATTTTAGGTTTCATCACATGTCTAGGAAAACTACTCGTATAGTATTATAATTTTGGATTAGTATACATTGTTTTATAAATTTGGTCATATTTTACTTTGTAATAACAATTTTTCTTAACAGAGCGGGATCCTGATTTTCTGAGGTATTTGCCGTAACACAACGACAGGTACCTGGCGACAGATTTCCAATAAGTTAGACTTTGAAACTGTTATAGATTCATCGCTGTTTTATGTTTTCAATCTTTTTATTGACAAAAGTCTCTTACCATCTACTATTGATTTAGTATTAATCGATTTCTAAAAGGAGGAGATTTTTCCTTTACAGGGGGATTTACCTCTTAGCTTTTCACATCCTCAAATTCAGCGGCATGTAAACTAAAGTCGAACCGATATATTTTTAGTGTCGCAGTTTCGTTTCAAAGGTTTTCATATAACAACGGTTCAAGCTTACATTGTTGTTATATATCCAAATTAAACAAAACGTGGTCTAATAAAAGTCTGTATAGTTTGTAATAACGCTTCGTCAGAATTCTCATATTAATCATTCTAGCACTTACGTTCACCAGAATTTTTGTATAATACATTGTTATGATTAATTACATGTTTACTACCGTTTACAACGGGGAGCGTGAAGTTTTTTCCTTATATTTATACTCAATATTAATATACAAGGTGTCCAGAAAGGGTATCGGGTATTTGTAAGTTCAATGAAACAAAAATTATTTGTATGCAATAAAAAAGTTTATTGTTTATTATTAGCATATGAATTGGAGAATTATTTGGAAAAGATGATGTTATCCAAATGATGACCGTTACGTTGCTGGCACTCTTCTAAACGGAAACGAAGATTGGCGATAACACGTTGACACATAGCTATCGATATTGCTGCCATTTCTGGCCTGATGTTTTGCTTTAACTGGGTTAGATTCGTCGGATTGTTTTGATAAACCTTACTTTTAAGGTATCCCCATGCAAAATAGTCAAGTGGGCTAAGGTCGGGGCTTCTGGGAGGCCAGTTGATGTTACCCCTTCGCGAAATGACTTTATTAGGGAATAATTCGTTAACAACTTCCATTGAGTCATTTGAGGTATGGCAAGTGGCCCCATCTTGCTGGAACCACGTTCTTGAGTTGAAACCTGCAAACTATTGCAACTCTGGGACCAAAAAATTTCGCAACATATCGCAATAACGGTCACTATTCACATTAATTGCTCGGCCTCGTTGATCTTCATGAAAATAAGGACCAATTATGCCTTTAGCAGACATAGCGGCCCAAACAACGACCTTTGGGCTATGCAGGGGTCGTTCATGCTTTCGTCTCGGATTCTCCACTGCCCAGTACCGACAATTCTGCTTATTAACATGACCATTCAGGTGAAAATTTGCTTCGTCACTGAACAGTATGTTGTTAAAGTTGTTAAATCGCTGCAGCATTTCGTTCGTAAAATTCAGTCGATTAGCATAGTCCGTATCCTTCAATTCTTGAACCAATTGAATTTTATAGGCTTTTAGATGTAAGTCTTTCATTAAAATCGAATGTAAATACGATTGTTTGATGTTCAACGCTTGGCTTCGCTTTCGGATGGATAAAGACGGATTTTGACGAACCGACGCCTCAACTTCTTCATCGCGAACTGAACGAGGACGACCAGAGTTTTGAATTTTAACTGTCGCACCTGTATTCTCGAACATCCTGATCCATTTTCTAATGCTATCGTCACTTGGCGCGTGGCGTGTACGATATTCCGCACGATAGAGACGTTGAGCAGTCACTATTGAATCACCATTACGATAATACGCTCGTACGCAAAATGCGCGATGCGTCCCCGAGTACTGTTCTATCGTGACTAAAACTCCACAAAATGGCGGACGCCACGAACCCCTCCCCGCACCCTTTAGACGCCGCGTTTCGAATATGGCGCGAAAACAAATACCCGATACCCTTTCTGGACACCTTGTATATAAAGCTCAGGAGATAGTTTGTCTGAAAGCGCTAAACTCTGGAACAACCAGTCAGATTATCGACTCGGGGAAATGCCAGTTGTCTTTATTCAAATATTTAAAGTCTTTGGAGATTTCTATCTACTTGGGATAGTTAGACTAGTGGAATACCTTCACCCTACAAAATATCGCAGCCAAATGACCTTGTGTTGTGTTCCTGCGGTGAGTAGGATTTCTAGAGCTCCTTGATTTAGGGGGTACAAGGTCTGTACGCGCTAACTATATAATACCTATGGTATTAAAAGCGTCAATAGGCTACGGTAGCCGGCTACCATCAGGCGAGCCATATGCTTGTTTACCATATTAGTTGTATAAAAGAAAGTTAGGAATAAATCTGCCAAATATTTCCAATTTCCAATTGCCCCAAATAACCACCATATTGTAGTTGCTTATTTAATTCTTTTTATTTCAGATCAACATGAGTACCGTAGACGGCTTTGCAGACGAGCACATTCCCCCCGCCCCGGCCGTCACACCAACCGGGACGGTCACACTCTCAGGGACAGCAACGGCAGCCGATGGTACCGGGCCTCTGATCCCTATTCCACCTTCAGCGCCCAGAAAACCCCCTCGCAGAGGGCCCAAATTACCCCAGGAACGCCCTAAACGTGCAATCTTCTGCCTAACCCTCAAGAACCCGCTGAGGAAACTTTGCATAGACATCGTTGAATGGAAGTATCCTTTTTAAAGTACTTTTAAATGAGTAGACTTTTATTAACTAATTATAACACCCGTGTTAATTTTATACGACAAATATCGCCAACGCACCCGTGTAGGCAATTTTTTTTTTAAATACTTTTTGTAAAACTAACGACATTTTTATGAAGTATAAATAAATTGTTCAAATTGTAATATAGCTGATACTGTAGTTTTATATTTATAAAATTATTTTTAAAATCGGTCTACTAGCTTTTGAGATTAACCTTTACAAAAAAAAAACTTTACTCTTTATAATATTGGTATATTAGTATCTATGATACTGCCCGTTTGAAAAGCTTTTTTTTTTATCCCGACTTCAACAAAAGACGGGTTACTCAATTCGAATGTATAATTTTTTTATGGATGTAATGCCATAACTTTTTTGTTTATGAACCGATTTGGATGATTCTTTGTTTGTTGATTAAGGGATACCTCAAGAGTGGACTACTTTTTAGTTTCATTGGTATTGGACTTTGAACTTCGAAGATACACAGGGGAATTCTTCAAAATCATTGAAGTTGGGTTCCTTTTATGTAAAAAATTGCGTTGTAATATTTTCATAATAAAATTTTGTTTGTACTTATAAAAACACTCATAAAAAGTTATAAGAACGTAACTCAATATAAATAAATTGAAAAATTTTATCCCTTGTGCCAACAACATCATGAAGTTTAACTATATTATCAACGATAATAAAGTGTATTAATTTTACTGTTTTTATTGCATAAAAATAATTTAACGTTTATAAGAGGAGAGGAACAGAGCTGGGGAATAGAATTGCATAAAAAACTAATCCCAGCTCCGGTTAGCTTCAGTGGACATAGATTTGCGGATATAATTAAAAATTCATAAAATTTAAACGAGGAGCCAGGAAGCGGATCGGGGATGTTGAAGAAAAATATAAATTCAATAATCAAAACAATGTAAAATGCTTCGTACCACATCGGTGCCGCTGCAGTCTCAACGTCGATGAACTCGGTCACCACAGACTCTCTTGTCGTCAGAGCGCTGGCTGACTTTCTGGGCATAGCTGCTTAAATGATGTCATCCGTCGGTCTCTTACCAGCGCTGGAACTGTCAGTATTTTAGAACCTACAGGTTTAATACGTGTTTATGGTAAAAGACCTGACAGTATGACTTTGGTTCCTTAGAGGATGGGCAGAGCTCTTGTCTGGGATGCAACATGTGTCCATACCTTGGCTCCATCCCATCTTTCAACTACTGCTGTGAAAGCTGGTAACGCAGCTGCTTCGGCGGAAGCCTCCAAGCGGCTCAAATATTTAAATTTAGACCATTTATATGTGTTTGAGCCGTTTGGGGTCGAAACAATGGGTTCATGGGGGCCGAGTGCACACGCCTTGTTTAATGAAATAGCAAGATGTTTGTTCGAGTCCACTCGAGACAAAAAGGCGGGTTTTTACCTTGCCTAAAAAATTAGCATTGCCATACAACGCGGCAATGCTGCTAGTATTTTGGGCACCTACCTTTGGGCCTTTATTTTGGTGCTACCTAGTAGCCCCGTATTAGATCTTAATTAGATTTTGTTGTTAGATATAATATATTAAATAACATATAGTTGAGATTATTGTTGTTTTTAATTAAGGATAACTATTTTCTTGCAGGATTTATATAAAAATAGTAAATATTGAAAATAAAATGCAAAATAATATTTTATCAACTTTTTGTCAACGACATGTCCATTTTCTGTAATATTTCGCGTACATCTGAAGTGTCCACCCGCCACTACTCTCTTTAAAGGAGTCATCGCGTCATCCGCATTACTCTCTCGCTCTGCTCCGCTTCCTCGTTCAGCATCAATGGGTAGTCAGTCTTAAAAACCATTATTTTAATTTTGTTTTAAAATTAAATTTTATTTTATTAAAAATGTACTTCACCATTCCATCATTTGGACTTGTTAAACTAGGTGTTAGCCATAAAATATTTAATGATCTTCAAGACATGTTACGGTAAATCTCAAGAAAATTAACTGACTTTGAAAGTACCCTGACTTACCTACTCATATAATTTATTCATTTATAAAAATATATTTATAAGTTTATGTACCTAAAAAAATCATTAACTGACTGGTATATCAATGCATAGCCTAAACTAGGTGGTGAAAAAGGGGTTGAAAATTTATATGAAAATCCTTCATTTTTGAAGATAGATCTATGAAAATTGGTATTTCACAATTCTATTAGAATGGGACATAAAAACATTTAATAAACTGCCTCATTAGCCTAGTGTTCGTAAATGTGACTGCTATGATCGAAGTCCTGGGTTCGATTCCCAGGTTGAGCAAAGTGTTATTGGGTTTTTCTATGAAAATTCTCAGTAGCATCTCGCAGTTTGGCTTTGTGCCCAATTAATGGCAATAGGCTCACGCCCCTATTACATGGGACCTAAAACCCATACTCGGCGGACTGTGAGAGTACATTAGCACACCTCTGCCTAACCCTTCGGGGATACAGGCTTGATGGTATGTTATGTTATGTTAAAAACATATTATAATGGGACACAAACCAACTATGACGCGAACGAAGCCACGGGAAGAGCGCTAGTGTGTTTACAATTAATCATACAGCCCATAATTATGCGAAATTATTAAAACATTAATATGGGGTACACGTTAAAAGGACGCACTCATCATCAAATCGCGGCCACCTCTCTTTGAACACAACTTATTCATTCAAGAGGTATTTACCTAACTGTGAGAAAACCAGACACAAAATAGATAAAAGTCTCAAAAGTTATCCATCACTAATCACTTTAAGCATCAATTAATTTAAAAAATGTGAGGCGTCATGGGACATTAATCAAATTTTAATTTTGAAATATGAATATCTAAAAACGTAAATAATAATAAATTTATCTCTTCACTTAAACTCACTGATTTTCACAAATAATCTATAAGAAACCACGCTAATATGTGCTAGTGATTTATGCGTAAAGAAGTGTCTGTAGTAAAGAGAGAAGCGTTTAGTATAAATGTTGAGAGGAAAGTGATAAGCCGGAAATAGTCGACCAGATACGAAGCTGGCCAAATGTCACGTAGCGACGTCCCAACAGAACGCTTTAACTCCAGCCTAAACGCGCCATTAGACGTTTCACGTTTTAAAAAACAACGCAAACAAAACAGCAGAAGCGAATCCTCAATATGCTAACCAACAAAGAAAACTGATGAGGTAACCTCCACTTACATGTAAATCAGATTATCGTTCGGTTGAAGCAATTTGTGGTCAAACCGGCTTCCCTGTTGGACGAACGCCAGCAAATAACTCGCTCCTTATGACCGAACAAATACCCAAATATAACGTATCGATCATTCCAGATTATTTTTAGGATAATATTAAATTTACACTTACAGGTTTACTCGCGTGCATATCGTATTAAGACATGCCCTATTAGTACAAACCTACCAAATTAAAAATGTTATATTATTGAAAGTTGTGACAAAATTTAACAGCTGCTTATCTGCCTATTATAGGGAAACTTTTCAGAAAATTCAGGAAAATAAAATTACGTTACGTACTTTTAGAAACAACGATTTCCACATTTTCCCGAAAATACTTTTTTTTGCTTAACGTCCTTCTAGTTAAAGGACGACAGAATTATAATACATCCACTGACACAGTTTATCACTGTTCATTAATAATTAACATATCTTAGTGAAGCTTATACAAAAATAAGTATGTCGAAGTTAGCAAAGAATTTACAGTCTTAGCTTTCGGTGAAAGAAGACATATTATTATAGTATTTTCTTGAAATCTAGTGACTAGTAAAGCGTAGTCCCCCCGGTATGGACAAGGGAAACAACTGCACCCCTCTAGCAAAGAGTTAATAAGCTAACTGCTATCTGACTTGACTTGAACTCTAACAATCCAGCATTATCTGTAACATGCTGGTTGAAATAATTTAAGGGGTATCATTTTAGACAAATAATTTTTAACAAATATTGCCCGAGAAAGCAATACTGCAGAGAGAATGCGCATAATATTAGTTCCTCTCCGAACAAACACCATCCGTTCAACTAGCAACCATTCGCAAGTAGATTTTTATTTTATTTATGTTGAGGTTTGTACCGTTCATATCCGGCATTACCTCTTTGCCATATTTGGCTATATTGTCATCTTCTTCTTCAGGTGTGTTTATATCAATAAATATAATGAGTCATCGCCACGCCACGCTCGACGCCATCGAAATGCCAATAATAATATGATAATAACCAGTTACAGTACGCGACGGTAATGGGCAAAAAATGTTGGCCTAACTCCAAACCGATGTATGAATGTATGAATGGAGGACAGAAATACACGAGAACAATCGTAAGGAAATGCCAACGGTGGGAACAAAAATTTACCCGCTGTGTGTCGTGTACCTAGAAATATTTGGGTGAATAACTATGTCATGATGAATGAATAAAAGTATTACGCCAATGAATCATCTACACGTGAGACTATAATGACTATTTAAGGGATCTAGGTGGACTTACTAATACTTCTTTTGCCTTTGGTTTATGATACAAATACTAGATATAAAACCGTGGCTTTACTGTTTTAACACTCATTGATATTGTTTATTATTGTTCCCGTTTCTCCAGAATTGACACTTTCCGCAGTTTCTATATCTAAATATATACTGCCCCATTAATTTCCTACGAACCGTGGGGAATCTTCGGACCATTCCACTTTCTCTCTTGGATTTACTACCTACATGATTACGTAATACATCGAACGTAAATCTTTGTAATCATGCAATCTGAAAATTGTAAATCATTTTAAAATATATTTAAAATTATTTAAGTTATCTAAAAGTATTTAAAGATTAAATCAATATCACAACAGTCCAGTAACTAATATTCTATTTTCGCTATTAGAATATACAATACAATTTTATAACGCTTTATACTGCCGTATACCACGAATTAAAGTGTATCTCTCCGTCCTCAATATAATATGCCGTTTATACTAAAAGCTTTGTTTCAAATAGCTTTAAAATATACCTGGAAATAGTCAAAGATTACACTATTAATTCCTAAAACGAAAGAAGTGCTGATTATACAATCTTATTAGAAATCAAACAGTTAAATAGAATACAACAATCCAATGATTATATTATATAGAATGGACATCACAGTACTTTTCTGACTCCCATCTGCCAGACCGTTCGAGTGGATGATATTGACGACGATATTCGCCAACTGCATCGCCCTGGCAGTCTACACTCCATATCCAGCCAGCGATTCTAACTACACCAACTGGGTACTTGTAAGTCATCAAAATTATTTATTTATTTAAATAACTACCAGCAGAAGTGAACTCTCCTTTATAGGAACTATGGGAACTTTTGATTGGAAAATATATAAAAGTTACGTCTTTTCTTTTCCTTCTTCCATGTGCAGTAGGGTTGGCAAACCATGTTTTTCTCTTCAACTATCCTCTATCAACTGCCTCTGTCTTTACACCTTTGATACATACATCATTCTTCACAGAATCAATCTATACTGTCATCGGTCTTGCTCTACCCTAATATCTATTTTATATAGGAGACTACACTTACGTGACCATCTAACTGTTGCGAATTATTATAAAACGCTATTCTTTTTACAGTGTTCCAGTACCAATTTCCACTTTCTCACACAAGAACATTTTTTTGGCTTAGGACAATTATTTTTCATGTTTTTTTTATTACAGATACCTAATATGTATATAAAGTTTTGCATATATGCTAAAATAGCTTTCAATGTAGGTAAATAGTAAATTAACAACCTTGTTCAAAGTAGTAAATCCACTGGCACAGTGCGTCTATGTATACGATGTAAAATTATTCACAAAATATATAAATTGTTTTCAGTCGTAAATCCGTATAAGATACAATAAATATCTTCGTTAAAACTAAATGTTATGTATGTTGGTATGTTAATGACGTTGTAATTCTAATTCTGATGTTTTGGACCACATATCATGCTCAGGTATATTATACATGCAAACCATCTTTAACTTTCTTTATTGCAGAAGCTATGATTTTGAAAACAAATATTATAAGACCTGCCTTGATGTATAGATCAGAGTGCTGGGTAATGAAAGAGACGGATGAAAGAAAGATGGATGTGTGGTTTAAATAGAATGATCAGGATTAGGATTAGGAAGGAAAATATCACCAGTCACAGAAAAGTTGAAGGATTATAGGTTAGCATGGTATGGGCATGTTATGAGGAATGAATAGACTCATGTAACTAGAAGAATATTAAGTATGAAGGTGGACAGATCTAGATCTAGTACTAGAACTAGTAGAGGAAGACCGAAGAAGGTATGGATGGATTGTGTGAAGAATGATATCTGCATAAAGGGTGTGAATACGCAGATTACAGTTGATAGAGTGGAAGGAAAACTAGTTGTACTGATCCTACTTATATGGAATAAGTAACAAGAGAAGAAGCTATGATTTTTAAAACACATCAGTCTGTCAGTTTTAACAATTAAAATTGTACTTAATAAAATTCTTAAACTTAATTCTTAATTTGTTTTGAGAAACGTAGTGTGGTACGCCCTCATACCAGATGAAGTGATTACTCGTGAAAACGACTGGATATGGAAAGCCGGAGGTCGGATTCGATGACCATTTGGAGCGACTATGTCCAGCAGTAGACTTCTTCAGGATGAGAAAATTCTTAAAACTTATGTAGCCATGGCATAGATTGGTTTACACTGAACTGTCTTCTATTATCACCGAGACCGACAGGGCGATGTGGTAAAATGCTACTAACAGTTCCGTTTCACCACATTACAGCGGCGGATGGTACACCATTGAGTTTTAGCGAGTAGGAGTTTCACATAAGCACTCGGTCCCCCGGGCGAGTGTGTACCCATGACTTGTTTTGTCCACGTTAGCTTAAGGCGTTGGGTCTAAAAGCATGAAATTTATCAGAAGTGTTTGTTATGTATATAAAGTAGGTGAGTACCT
Source organism: Saturnia japonica (assembly GCA_033032175.1). Lineage (NCBI taxonomy): Eukaryota > Metazoa > Arthropoda > Insecta > Lepidoptera > Saturniidae > Saturnia > Saturnia japonica. Next base: position 1,177,325 of record CM065332.1, read on the forward strand.
ACCCCTGAGGAAGATAATGGGGTTAAATGTGGGATGATTCCTAAGGGGATGCCAATGAGACAATCCATCGACACAAGTTTAGTTTATTTATAAATCGAAATCGTTTTTAGTATAAAATAATGTATCGTCCACGAATTACACTATTGAGATAATATAAATTTATTTTTAGTAGAAATAGAATTAAAATTAAAAGAGAAGATAAGATTAGATTAAGAAATAGGGTTGAATAGAATTCCTTGTAATTATTGTTAAAATTTTTCAACAGGAGAAAATAGAGTACGTCTTCCTGGTGATATTCACGGGAGAGTGCGTCATGAAGATCATAGCGTACGGTTTTGTGATGCACCCCGGTTCCTACCTGAGGAACGGTTGGAATTTGCTAGACTTTACTATTGTTGTTATTGGGTGAGTTTATTATTAAACTTTTTATTTCCTAGAAGCACGGTAAATGAACTTCCCTGAGGGTAAGAACAAAACAATCCCTTGACAATCATCGGTTTCGTACTGACCTGTGTACATTCCGCTTGAAGGACCCTATTTTGTAAGAAGAAGAGTTAAGAAGTCTCTTCTCTTTAGTGAAGCCATTAATACATCTTCTGTGCTAACAATTTTAGTTCCTTCGCATTTCCATTAGAGGCGCTTCTGGTAATATTAAAACTTCAAATGTTGAAGTTTAATCGCGTAAGCAAAATTATTTTAACATTTTAATAAAGAAGAAAGTAATAAAATTAAATTCACAAGTCGATTTTTGCAAAAAAGAAAAACAACTTCATGGATTTTAAGGAGTTCCCTGGTGTATCTTTGAATTTGAAGGAATGACAATAAAATTAAAATGAAACAAACCTTGAGGTACCCGTCCAAATAGTTACATAAACAAAGAAGTTAAGCCTGGGACATCCATAAAAAATACAATCGAATTGAGAACCACCTCCTTTTTTGTAGTCAGTTAAAAATTAAAAATATTTTATTCAGTTTAGGCTCTAAGAACTAATGAGCCTTACAACTAGGATTGGCAAGTTTAGTTCATGTATTTTTGGGACATCTGCAATCGTAATGAATGATGTGTCTAAAAAAGCAGGACCTAGCAGACGATGAATACAATCTTCACTTAGCTGTGTTTACTTCTACTTCTCCCGAAAATTTAACTGTACTATACAGCGTCACATTTGGCTTCCCGCGCGTTTTTTGCGGCATGCACCCTCTAAGGATCTAAAAATGGGTCGTCCCTTCTCTTGCAGACTATTGGCAATCCTATTTACTTACAAGACTACTGAGAATTATTATTATACTAATTTATGTTAGGTTGTTTGAGAAAGTGTTCTTTGATATTGCAGTATGGTGAGCACAGTCCTATCAAGTATATTCAAGGATGCATTCGACGTGAAGGCCCTCCGAGCCTTCAGGGTGCTGAGGCCACTGCGCCTTGTATCCGGTGTACCAAGTAATTATGTCTTCTTCAAAAATGTCACTATCTATGTCAGAGATTCCAAGAGTGGTCTATATCAATCCCTAGGGGGCGACAAAGATCTGCAAGGGTTCCATGTTAGTAAAAAAAATTGGGAGACGATGAGATGTAAATGAGGGTCAACGATAGTGGATCTCATATTATGATAGCCAGGTCGTGACTTTAATTTTGGCTTTCCATGATGGATGAATGAAATATACCTCATACATAAATACACAGTACTTATTTCATACTTCATTATAATGACTTTACATGATTTTACATAAATCATAACAAGGGTTAGCTCTGCTGACAGTTTAATCATAGCCGAATTTGCTTTTCTATTAAGTTTCTCGATTTGTCCAGACAAAGATTTCTCGAACGAGATTTTTCGCTTCAAGAACACGTGACCCGAAGCCCTAGCAGTTCGACTTCCAATTCGTTTAGTATGCCGGAGAATTTTATTATTAATAATTTTAGGGATAGAAGTAAATATTTTGATTTAGTTTATGTTTTTATTGTTTCTAAAATTGTATTATCAGTTGAACTTGGGTACGCTTTTATGGGGCTGACATACACCATTTGTAAAAGCCCCTTTAAAACAAAATGTCTCATTACCAGGTCTTCAAATTGTGCTGAATTCTATACTCAAAGCGATGGTTCCGTTGCTCCACATCGCTTTGCTGGTGATATTCGTCATCATCATCTACGCCATCATCGGGCTCGAGCTGTTCTCCGGGAAGATGCACAAAAGCTGTTATAACAAGTTCACAGGTATATTCTCTTTCCAACCCGACTACGGGGAAGCCAAAAGGAGGGTTATAATTTCAGCACGCTATGTTCATCTATTCCCGCATACCTTCTAAACTACCTATCATAATTTGAAATAAGGTATTATTATCAGCATCTTCATCGTCCACTACTTATCTATAAGTTCATCCGTGCAGGATCATCGCCTCACTGAGCCTCATCTGTATCATTATGAGTGTTTTGAAGAGCTGTTCAATCGCATACCACATCTCTCTTCCATAACAGAACCACACGTGCTGGGCTTCGGAGTCACAGTTTTACGATAACTTCCAAGTCGATACGAACTAAAAAGTAGTACAGAAAAAGACGCAATCTCAGATGTGCCATCCAACGCGCGGTGACCACTCTCGGGAACTGGTTTGCCGACTGGCGAATAGCCATTAATCCCTCCAAGAGCACCGCGATGCTCTCCGATATAGACTGCTCATGGATACCTAGAAATCTCAAACCGCCCGAGGTGTTCGGTAATACGATTCCCTGGGTCAAAGAGACCAAATATCTAGGCGTTACCCTAGTTAGAGGGCTCTCTTTTAGACCACATGTCCGTATAGTTCGGTACAGGGCCTCCTGGATCCTGAGCCGCTTGCATTCTCTGATATGCTCGGCATGCAAAATTTCCACGAGACACAAGCTTACGCTATACAAGATGAGTATCAGCCCGGTCATGACATATAGTTGCCCCGCAATCGCACATATGTCAAAAACTAATTTCAAACGGATACAAACTATTCAGAATAGATTTCTCTACCATCTTACTGGTGCCCCTTCATACATACGAACGGAAGATCTCCATACATATATGGATCTTCCGTCGATTCACTCTTACGTCAGATTCCTGTCGCGATCTTACTTCGATACTGCATCGAATCACATCAACCCGTTAATTAAAGCAGCCGTTACTTATGTCCCTACTCCTATCGCCTCACAGAGAAATCTCCGGCAATATACCGCTTCACGGAAAAAAAGCCAACTGCGAAACATTTTTACCGACCCCGACGATAAGGTCGAGAAAGCTAACGCATACTACTCCAACGTCTCTCAAACAGAGCGTGCCACTGCCCACACCCGCACAACCACCGTTCTCTCCGCAGAGGACGGGTAGCCAACTTCGCTCCCGCACACCAGCCACGTCCGCCCTCTCTAATGGCAACCCAAGCTTAGGTCCGTCCCTCAGTGTGAAGCCCTTGGGTCTGGCAGCCGCCCGCGCAATACAAGTGACTCTATACGTGCAACACTTAGCTACCCACATACAAACATCACACACATATGTTACATACGTGCACGCTTCATAGGTACATAGGTTCTGGAAGGAACTTTTTTTTTCTTTTTTTGTGCTAGTTGGTCTTGTTCTAGTTAGTGTAGAAAAACTTTTCCGATCACTAAATACACATACGCATGTTTCCTTCCTTCCTCCCAGGAGGAGGAGAACATGCATATGTGTTTATGTTAGTTAGCTCGAATTTACGAATAGGGAATTAGTCAGAATCGCGACAACCGCCCAAGCCGAGGTCCGGCCAGTTTGGCACCCTTGTGTGCGAGTTGTTCAAAACTTTCGCGGCTGAGTGCCCCAAGCGCTTGCCCCCATGTCCGGTGAAGCTATAAAAGCCGTCAGAGGCGTCAGGGCCCCTAAAGTAACAGTATAGTCAGTTCTAAAAAATAAAAAGATCTTTTTCTCATATTTTCTGATAGACGTCTATTATTTAAAGGATATTGATCACAAATATGATAATACATTTTTCTTGCTGATCTATCTCTCTATATGTCCGAATTTAACTCAAAAACAGCAAGACTGATTTTAATGAAATTTTGTAAACTCTGTAAAAGCTTATATTGTTTCTTAAATGTTTGGCTATAAGAATTATCAATAATACGTTTTGAAAACCTAAAAAGAGCGGAGATGGGGGCACCGATACTGAAAGAAAATTCCTAACAATTCAAATTCCCGATAAAAAAATAGACAACTTTCAGTTTACTTAATCTTTAAAATGGTTACAAAAATACATAAATTGTTAGAATCGGCGGCGGCGGCGCGGCGTGGTACTGGCGCCCACGCCTTCCGCGTTCAAGATCCTGGAGCTAAAGTCAATCGATATCTATACTTACAGTAAAATACTAAAGAGTCGAAATCTGTACATTGAAGATATTTGAGAAAGTATTTAAATTCATAAACAGAACACATTTCGATAGAATAGATAGATAGAACGTAATATTTTTAATTATTATGTTGAAGATAAAAATGGTTACTGTAAGTCATCTTTATGAGATAGATATATATGCTATTGCGGACTTTTCTCTAGGCTTTTTGAAGAATTACAATTCTTTAGATAATTATTTTGATGTATCTCATAAGGTTTAGCCAGCGTAAGCCATGTAAGGGCCCGAAAATCATTTTTTGATGACTTGGTACTAAGACAAGATTACGTTACATATTAGGTTAAATTCACAGCGTAGACATATGGCAGAATATCGATCGATCGAAAGTAGTGAATGTGAAATGAAACGGTGCGTCTCAGGGATCTGGGACATTCACAAAGCATGAGATACGGTTAAATAGCCGATGGTGTATTTCAGAACACCTACATATATTTTTTATCGCTGTTTTTCATACATGAAATTTCACGCGGACGAAGTCGCGGGCACTGTTAGTAACTAATAAACGTACCCTATGACATAAAATTAGCAAAAGTGTTTTCACAGTTTTTGACGTCACGTCACGACGTTAATGTCATACTTTTTTGACGAAATTCTATGAACGTCTGACGTTTGGTTTGGTCGCATTCCAAAAAGAATGGTACATGAACTTGAAAAATAATATGTTCATACAAATAAAATATTAGATGTTATAATAATATTTTTAAACATGAACAGATGAATTAATGGACAATCCACATCCCTGTGACTTGGACAATGGTTTCAACTGCTCAACCATCAACAACGAGATGGAGTGTAGAGAAGGATGGATAGGTCCTAACTTTGGTATCACCAATTTCGATAACTTTGGCCTATCCATGCTCACCGTGTTCCAGTGCATCACGTTGGAGGGCTGGACTGACGTTATGTATAATGTAAGCAACTTTCTGTATTGGATTTCGAAAAAAAAAAATAGATTAATGCTGTGTGGTGTTTTATAGGTAACACTGAATTTTTGTTGAAAAGTCCTTTCTAATCTTATATGATTTAAATATATTTTGAATTTACTTATTGACGAGTATAAGACGACTTTGTATTAAGTTGTCTTATTTTTTTTTTTTAACACTACACCGACTATTTTCACAATAGCTATACGATACTAATGATTTGTATACGCTTTGGAAGGACAATTAATTTATTTAAGAATAAGGTGTATGACAGAGGAGAAAATTTTCTAGAAATGTAATGAAAATTCACTTTTCTCAACAATTTTTTTTATTAACAAATAAATAAATTCATGATATCCGTGACAGCAGTTCTATTGCTCTGTACCTCGAATATTTACAAATAACTAAGGAAGCTTTAGATATGAAAACCTACCATTTCAGATACAAGATGCGATGGGCAATAGCTGGGAGTGGATATATTTTGTGTCAATGGTAATCTTGGGGGCATTCTTCGTCATGAACCTAATCCTCGGTGTGTTGTCCGGGTAAGTTGGCTGATGAATCTATAGTAATATTGTAAAGTTCAAGAGATTATTTAATTATTTCAACGCGTTAATCCCTTTAACTCTCAGCCAGGTTTGAAAAATTATTTTTGCATTTTAGACCCTATTTATTAAGGAAAGTCGTAGTTATATTCTTCACGCTAAAGTCCTAATTAATGGAGTAGTAATCATGAATGTCAGGTAATTTAGATAGATAAAGGTAAAGGCAAAAGAAAGTGATGCTTAGATGGTTTATAGACATATTATAGAGAGGATGGATGAAAGAAGAATGACTAAACAAATTTATAAAGCAAGTGTGAATAGAATCGTTGGAAGAAGAAGGCCTAAATAAACGTTCCTCGATCAAATCGGGACATTCTGAAGTAAAGTCAGGGCAAGAGTACTCTAAACAGACGAGCGTGCTTATAAAGATTGATGAATGTTGATGAAGCGAAAGATGTATGCCAGGATCGTAGCAAGTGGAAAAACTTGATCTCTGGTCTGTTGGGAGAGAGGCGTGATATACGTATGTATAGGCAAGTACAGGAAGTGAAAATAACGATAGGCTACACGGTTGCATGGTGGTGACGCAGTGAAGAATTATTTAAATAAACTTAAAACAGATTAAACGTTGAAGGACAACTAGTATATAAACGTAATGCATTCTTTGTTAAGATAGAGTTGAATCATAACGGTGAATATTCTTTGTTTGATAGAGAATTCTCAAAGGAAAGAGAGAAAGCGAAGAATCGAGGAGACTTTCAGAAGCTACGTGAGAAACAGCAACTAGAGGAAGATTTGAAGGGCTATCTTGACTGGATAACACAGGCAGAGTACTTGGAACCGCTCGCTGATCAACATGATACTGCCGATCAGAAAAGGGACTACGGGATTGGCATAGGTGATATTTATAAAACAAGATTTACTGATAAAAATTATTGGTAGAGCTTTTCTAATGCCCGCCGGACTAGCTACCACCCTCAAGTTGAAAATCTGACGTCAAGCACCAATTGGTGTGTTCCAGCAGCTGTATTTAAGAGCCCCTTTTTCTTAGGCTTATCCTGCTATCATCTTGGGCCACATTGCCACTAAAGATCAGGTGAGATTGTGGCCACAAAGCTAAGCATTTGACGACAAAAAAAAATCAAAAGTGAAACGTGATAGCCGAAAATAAACCCTAATGAAATAAATCGATAAAAAACCATTATTTTGAGCCTGGTAAAACTGCACTAAATTGGCAACGAAAACATATACAGGTACTTATTGATCGTTAGTTGTCTTTTTATCAACGTTAAAACATTCCCAACTTTTAAAGATAAACGAAGATTACCTTATATTATATTAAATTACAGGGTTTTTCCAGTAAATGTAAATTCTTGTTCATTGTGGGCCAAAAATGGGCATATTTCCCTTTACGTACTTGCTTCTGTAGCGCCACCCACATTTATCTTTAATTATGTTTGCTAAAAGATTTTCATGTTTAACCGACATCAAAAAAGAAGGTTCTCAAGTCGAATGTAATTTTTTTTATAAATATTCAGCAAAATCAAAATCAAAATTAACTTCTTTGTTTATGAACCGATTTAAAATGATTCTCTTTTTGTTGGAAAGGGAATAATTCAAGCTTGATTTTCATTTGATCTTCAACTTCAAAGATGCACTAGACAGCTCTCAAAAATTATTGAATTTACTTTTCTTACTTATTAAAAATTGTCTTGTAATAAAACCAAATTTACTTATTAAAAAGAACGACTCGAAATTCTAATTTTTCAATGATAACATTGCAGGTCAAACGCAGAACGAGCATGATTCCACCGATAATTTAGGTATAGAAGTTATCGAACCACAGAAAAAATCTACCGGCATAGCGTGGAAGAAAGATTTTGATAAGGTAAATTAAATAATTAAATATGATGCACAAGATCAGAACGGTTCTACAATGGTTTCAACCACCAAGAAATTTATAATGTACGAAATCTCTTTAAAAATTCTTCTACTTGGGGCAACTATGCTGGTGAAATATCTACATACAGGAGGTTGCAACCAAATAACCTTGTGTAGTATTCCTGCGTGAAGAGTGACAGTAATCCTGACATTCTCGCCCAACAAACCAATGACCAACCAGTTCACTCAAAGTGCTGAAATTCTATTTACCTTCTCGTTATGTGAACATAATCGAGGGTAAAATTCTCGGACGAGATTTCTCGACACTTTGTTTTCGTCTTAAGTAAGCCTGATTTGCCGGGCACTCTCGCTTTGAGAAGTCTCCGCCAGAAACCCTAATAAGGCTGAAGAAAGAAAGCATAACTATTGGCAGACTTATAAATAAAATTGCAATGGAGAGAGGAGAGCTATGCTTGGAGTTTATTTTAAGGATATAATCAGAAATAAAGTTACTAAGGTTTTCGATGTAACTCCAAAGGATTATCTCGCTGAAGTGACAGTGGGCTGGTGACATATGCCAAAGAACTAATAACCGATGGTGTTGATTTCTGGAGTGTAGATCGCGTTTAGGTAAACGAAGTATGGGTCATCCTCCTGCAAGGTGCAGCGGCGACCTGCGCAGGAGGCTGGATTCGATTATATGTGATGGACTAAACGTTGGGCCCAGTGGCTATCCTTGGTGAAAGCTTCTGTTTAGCAGTGAACAGATGCAGATACAAGCTGATGATGAAGAAAGGTGAAAACGTATATATTCAGTTGAATATACTTTTGACAGGTGAATCGTAGGATGAAGCGCGCATGCCGTCGAGCTGTCAAGTCGCAGAGCTTCTACTGGCTCATCATTGTGCTCGTGTTCCTCAATACAGTTGTGCTCGCCAGTGAACACTATCAGTAAGTACTTTTAGTAATAACTGGAACATTTGGCGTCACAAACATAGATGTTTTAATATATATTTAAATAGTAACTGCCCGCGACTTCGTTCGCTTTAATTATATAACTCGGGGCAACCCGTCTGGTGAAACACCTCCACCCTGTAGAAAGTCGCAACTGAATAACCTTGTGTTATGGGTCACAAGGCTCATTCCCGCTGACGGTGGGCTATTAAGAGATATACTAATGTAATCATTCGATTATGTAGATATCTCGAGATATCTTGATTATAGCTATTAGTAATTACTAATATTAGTAGTTCGATGATGAGTGATCATTCATAATCAAAGCACCATTAGTAATTACTAATTCTAACATAATAATTATTACGACCGAACGACCTTTTTTTAGCTAACTGTTATATGTGTCCTTGAAAGAACTTTATTTACGACAGTTACGACAGCGTGACCTTTTTTACATCAAAGGCTCGATTATGAATTATCACTCATCATCGAAATATCTCGATTATGTAAATCATTCATAATACCACACCTCTAATTCCCGCTACTACTACTACTACAGTTCTATAGTCCCATGACTATACCCGAGCTGAGTGTTGAATTATTTTAATTTCCATTATTTCTCAAATTATGCTTCCAAATATAATGCTACAAAGGGCAAAGTTTGTCTTCATTAAATTGTCTTGATGACGAAATAACATTTGTTTGTAAGGATTAATATGCCATACCTAAAAATAATAATCATAAACCACTTTTTAATTTTCAACAGATTTTTGTCAAAAATTTCCTTACTGTGGCATATATATAAGATATAGGCATACGGTACGTAGGTATCGGGGATTTTTTTAGATATACTAAAGACCAATATTTTGTAGAATATTTACGTATTAATAACAATTACGCCAGTGTGCGCAGATAAAGCAATACTATTTCCACACGAGTCTGGCTATCATATACAAAAAAAAATTTGAATCCGACTGTTACTTGCAGAGATTAGCGTGTATAAAAAAAACAATAAAAAAACTGTTATGTTGTATTATATTAGTATAGATTTATTGTGGAAATATATAGCATTAGATGTTTAGTGGATATTATGTTATCGATACAAAGGTCCCAAAAATAACGTTTTGTAATTTCGTTTTAGACAACCGGGGTGGTTGGACCACTTCCAGGAGTACGGGAATGCGTTCTTCGTCGCGCTATTTACCTTAGAAATGTTGGTGAAGATGTACAGCTTAGGCTTACAAGTAAGGAGTGAACTAAAAAAAAATTGTATTTATGTACGCACTTATAAATGAATACTTTCTTATGAATTAGACATCAGCGAAAAATAATGTGAATACATTTCAACGACTTTGGTTTTTTTTTAATTTTGATGATTCATCATGTTACTTTTCTAGCCCGTGATCTGTGCGCAACTCTTTATGGCTGCTTGACCACTGCACTGAAGCGGAGCTGTGCAAATTTCGACCAATAGAATTGCATAAACATCTAGTGATGCATTTCTATTGGTCGAATTGGCTAGAGATTCAATTCTATTGTTGAAATTCGCACAGCTCCGCTCTGCTCCGCTTCAGAGAACTGGCAGCCTTAAACACGTCAAAAGAAGTATAATTTCAAAAAATAGTTACATTATGTACTCACGATATAAATAATTTCAAATTCAAAACAATTTACCGCGTTGACCATCCAGAAAAGTAATTTAAAAACTGAAAAAGCAGCTCAATAAAGGTTCATTGCTTCATCATAAATAAATATTTCTCGAATGAATAGCAATTATATATGATCTTATTCTTATTACCAATTTCAAGGGTTACTTCGTATCCTTGTTCAATCGTTTCGACTGCTTCGTTGTGGTGGGCTCCATCAGCGAGATGGTCCTTACGAAGACCAAAGTGATGCCGCCGCTTGGAATCTCGGTGCTGCGGTGCGTCAGGCTTCTTAGAGTATTCAAAGTCACAAAGTATGTTATTTTAATCATTATATATATTTTATTTTCGATTAACTTTTTCATGCAATTTTATCCAGTTATGATTGCCTATAATTCATTAATAATAATAATATCAGCATGCAAGTGTCTCAATGCCGGGCAAAGATACCTCTTTCCGAGCGAAGGCAAAGGCGATTTCAAACGTGGCATTGATATAACTTTTTTTAATTAACATCAAGTGTCACTAACTTCACCGCAATAAAACAAGAGGCTGAACAAGTCACTTCATAGTGTAGACTTTTTGTTAGGATTGTAAGTACTTACATAATTTTGTCATATCACCCCTAAATAAATAATTATTAATATGGGTGATACAATTTGACACACAGCAAATTCCAAACTAAGCAAAGCTTGTATTATGGTAAACTAAACAGCTGATATACATATATATCTAGGCGATCCAATAAGTACTTAGCCTCACCGCCCGATAACACCACTATCGCAATAGAAATTTACTATCGTGTAATACATGAGAATCTATCTTATCTACGAGAGTAGATAACTACTGTCAAAATTTCAGCCGAATCGGACTCGTAGTTTTGATTTGGCCGCATGTGGAAGCGGGCGTGTCCGCGGGTTTTAGAAAAATGGATAAAGAGCAATATCGATCGGTGATTCGATTCTTGTTTTTGAAAGGGAAATCGAACAGCGAAATCAATATAGATACGTAGACACGTATGTAGATATTTAACACCCAGACACACAACTGATAATTATGTTTATCACACAAAAGTCAGTCATGTGCGGAGATCAAATCCACGCCTCTCGGCTCATTAGTAGCGCTTACGTTACCACTGCGCCAAGAAGTAGTATAGTATAACTTTAATATTGTTTTTAAAATTCCCAAGATATTGGCGATCCCTCTCCAACCTGGTGGCGTCCTTACTAAACTCCATCCAGTCGATTGCGTCGCTCCTGCTCCTCTTGTTCCTGTTCATCATGATCTTCGCGCTGCTCGGCATGCAAGTCTTCGGCGGCAAGTTCAACTATGACCCCGTGGAGGAGAAGGACCGCCACAACTTCGACTGCTTCTGGCAGGCGCTACTCACTGTATTCCAGGTGCTTATATGCATTATTTTGGACAACCTACATGAGACCTTACTGCTTGTTGGTAGTATAGAGTGTGATAATATCAGTGTGTACATTGTGATTACATCAGTTAAGTGCAGAACTTCTTTTACGGCACGACAGTCAGTTTTTTTTTATACTAACGGAGAAGGGACTTGACAGTGCTTGATGGTAATCATATTCCAATCCAAAAACAACGGCAACCACCCAGAGATCAGCAATTCATTGCTGGTCCTCACTGTCATGTCTGATGTAGGCGTCACTTCCACGAACGAGATTATCGCCACGAGTACACTGTGCTATCGTAGGGGCATCTCCATGAGACAATTATTCTTTCATATGCATGTCGTCTCGGCTGTTGATGGATCACCGCGTAACCGCAACGAATTATCGCGAGTCGCAACTAATTGCCGCGTGTCCCATAGTTTTGCAGCGAGTGCGCTGCGAGTAGGTTGCGTCGCATTGCCGCGATAGTATTGCCGTGTGGAAAAACGTTCATACTTAGAGTTGCTATGGGAGTTTTTGGCGGGATCTTGAAGTGAAATGTTGTGGTTTTTATTTCAAATACATTAACTTAGGTTCTTGATCCTATATTATGTATTTTTTATAGATTATGTATTCCTATATTATATATTATGTATTGGTGGTATTTTGCGTGATATAGTGTGATTATTTCACTTACGTGAAGTGATTTGTAAATATAAACTGAAAGCATGCATTTTTAAATCTCACAAAAACTGCCTGGATCATTCTAACAAGGTAGCCACCATCTTGTTAGACGCAATTTTGAATAAAATAACTACTACTACGGAGGCTTCAAAACATTGATGCTGGCAAGTGCTTTTTGCGGTGCTAAAACAAAAAGGAGAAGAAGATTCGTTATGGAATGAAGTGACAGGACAATAATATCGCCGCGATATACTCACTTGTAGAGGTGTCGCCTTAGATTTATGACCATGTGCATGGTGGTAGCCTCCCTGCCGGTTACAGATCCCTACCACTCCGCTCGTTTACCGGCTAATCCCGGAATTCGACACAGGTGTCACTTCTCATCCAGCCCACTCGTGATTCAACCGGATACAATTTTCGTGGCCTGTCATCCAGCAAATGATCGCTGGACAGTCAATTATAACATTAATTATGTTCTCGATTTACATCATATTGGCACTGTAGACCGTAGCAAACAAAAACGGGTGTCCCGTGGAATTGATTTACAAAAGAAACCCTTCATGTATAATTAGGGTATTTTGCTTTATTACCACTTTATCATCAGATAAAACAAAAATAAATATATTAATTTAATTAAAATTACTTGTAATAAGAGACTCAGCCTTGTATGGTACCCATTTGTGATAAATGTCAAAATTCTCTGGACTTTCATTCCCCCTTGAAACCAGAACAAAAATATTTCATTTTCGTGTAACAGTTCGATTTTATGCAAATTATTAAATTATAATAACTTTAATGCAATTTTACTTTCTAAAAAGATCCAGTAAGCAACATAATGTATTTATTTCCAGATTCTGACCGGTGAAGACTGGAATGCCGTGATGTATGAAGGCATCAAAGCATACGGCGGAGTTGGCTCTGTAGGAATATTAGCCTGCATTTATTTTATCATATTGTTTATATGCGGTAACTGTATCCTTTACTATGAGAAGAGTGCTCCTTAAGGAAGAAAATTACTATTTTAACTCAAAGTCACAACTGAACTTTAAAAAAGAAAGAAAGAAAGCACATTTATTCGATGTTAAAAATTTGGGCATAATTACAAACACGAAATTAGAATAAATTGGAATATTAACAATACAATACAAAAGGACTCCAGCTCAGCATATTATGCTATAGCAAACTACCATAGCGCTGGTCTTCATCGAGATCTTTATCTGACCCAAGTCAACACTAAATACTAATGGCCTTAGATTATTTAATAAAATATAAGGAATATAATTAATGTTCCTGTGCTCCGAGATGTCTGCATACTCCTACTTGAACTAAATTAAAACACTTCATACATGCGAGTCATCAAGAATACTTTTCAAACCAAAATAAAACTGCTAATTTACTTTAGAAATGTTAAAATAATTGCTTCCGAAATTGAATCATACACAGGTATATGAAGACCTGAAAATTATTATCGAATGGATAAGCTAAATAATATTAGAATTCTATGAAGTTTAGGAGTAGTAAAGCAATGTATATATAACATTGTAATATGTAATATTAAATTCTTGAACTACAAAATACAGATATTCTACTGAATGTGTTCTTGGCCATCGCTGTAGATAATTTGGCTGATGCTGAATCCCTCACCAATATAGAAAAAGAGGAAGGGGTAAGTTTAAATAATTATGAGAATTTAATAATCTTCTATCTACACCAGTTGAGCACCTTGTTCTTCGTTTGACAAGCTAGAGTTACCATACTCAAGTCACGGATCTGTCGAAAAGTTGCTACGGGCTATTCTTTATTCTTTAGATTTTAACGTTTGGTCACAACCTCACCTAATTTTAAGTGACAATGTGGCCTAAGATAGTATACACGTTTAAACCTAGTGGGCTGGTTGGCTCTTAAGTACAGCTGATAGAAAACTCCAATAGTTAGGAGATTGGTGGCAGATTTTCAACTTCAGGGTGACAGCTATCAGGTTAGCATTAGAAAATGCCCTAACACCATGCTATGGTTTCACAGTGATGTTTTCCTTCACCGAAAGCTCATGCTCATTGTAAGGATGCTGATAGTAGGGGAAACTCAGGATGATCGACGCGATGTTCGTACACAATTAGCCACCACTTAGCCATCATTACTGTAGCATTAGTTTGCGTCCTAATACACGTTAACATTTGTAAGTTTTTAATTGAAGCTTAATAATGAACATTTGTAACAACCAATATAATTCGATAGTGAAATTATTGATATTTCTGATTTCGTCGACAATTTTTTGCATTGATGCTGCCATTTCATGATTCATAAACCTTTGTATAAATTTATTAAAACAAAATTCATTACATAAATTATGAAAGAGTTATCTAAACGCGTAAACGCGAGAGTTTCATGTTATTTTTTTATTTTCCGTTTATTCTGATTAAAGAAATAATCTGTTTGACTCTCCCTTCTCTCCATGCGATACCTTTCAAAGTATAAGCTATAATAATGAAGGTCTCAAATTCCGTACTGTTTGAGGTCAAATAATTTTTGGTACGGTGTCTCTAATATTTCGGCTTATAATTTAATATATATTCAGGGCGGTGAAGAAAAAGAAGATGAAGTGCCAATGGAAGGAGGACTTGTTGACACAGATGATGAATATGTGCACGATGATGATGCTTATACGACAGATAAGTAAGTCGACGTTATTATAGGCTTATTGTATTTTTATTTAAAATTAGATTAGTGACAATTGTGTAAATAATTTATAGCTCTGACAGAGAGTATGAAGAATCAGGTTCGGAAGGTGAGCAACAAGAGGAAATAGAAGGTGATATAGAAGAAGGTATAGACGAAAATGATTCCGTAGAAAGAGTAGACGAAGAACAAGAGAGAGGAGAAGATACAGAGATGATAGAAAGTCATCAAAGAAATCACATAGGTATGATTCTTATTATATGTCATTATTTTGTCAGTTAATCAATTATATAAACTGTAGAAGCACAGTTTAGGTATTGGGTGCGGTAATTAATTTTGTGGAGTTTCATTCGTGCTGACTAGCACTTTCTCAGCCTTCCTGTAATCCCTCGGGAAGACAATAATTGTCTCTATTATTTGCTGGCGACAACATTTGTTTTATAAGCAATAAATTAATAGATAAAATTCAATCTTGTGCTTATGAGTAAATTTAAGCACCCGTAGTATTAATATATAAAAAATGCCTACACTGATGATACTGATTTAATATTGCTTACAAAACCAAAAAATTGTAAAAGTTTTAAAATTTAATTCTGTTCACAACTCATCAGTACTCATTTACAAGCAAATTATTATTAAAATTGCTTAAAATCGCAAATAACATTTAAGAAGAATGTGTAGGCAAGTTATATTTCTATGACAAATTTGGCGAAAGACCGAGTAAATTGGTGCAAGGGAATTTAACCTAGCAGTAAGGGTTATGAATAGGAATGATATACCCCTTATTTTAACGTTTGTTTTAATTTATGAAGAACATTATTATTTAAAGATGTTTTAAAGTCGATAGCAATATTAGTAACAATAGCTAACCGACCAAAAACAGTGAACACAGAGTTCGATGAAGAGCCCCGTCTGAAACGCAAACCCACGACGTCGTCAGCCAGACCGCGCCGGCTCTCCGAAGTCGATATTCACGACACTAAGAAACCCATTCCCGACGCTACCTCATTCTTCATATTTACCAAAACGAACAGGTTAGGCTGTCGGAGAATGTGCCACATCGTATATTTAATTCAGCTTTCATTTAATTCACTAGTCTGTTTTCACATACTTATATTTATTTTAACTTGCCTTTGATATTTACGTCGATGGTATCAAAGTCAGAATCTATGCATATTTTATACCTATTGTTTGTCTTTATAATAACCAAAAATTTATTTTATGTATCTTATATTGTTCTTACACTCTTATTGGCTAATATAATTTTGACTGTGTTTGCATTTATTGTCACTGTTAAAGCATTCTTAAAATTAATTCCGGCACTGTTTAGGGTCTGGTCAATTACAGGGATTCTATCGGCATGATAATAAACGTAATTATAATTCATTTAGACAGTAGGCGATATAGATATAAATAAAAATGTACCGTCACATGTTTCTATCTCACAAAGATGGCGGTCAGATGGAAGAGGAGGGAAAATTGGTAACCGCACGGCCGCGGCGGATTTCAGAGCTGAATATGCCAAACCAAACGCCGCCAATACCGAATGCTAGTAGTTTCTTCATATTCTCACAAACGAACAGGTGATTTGGTGGTTGAATCACCGTGTGGTACCCGTGTCTCATTGTAACAATTGGCATTGTGTCGTCTAAAACAGCCTTATCAATTGGCAGAATCACTTCATCATCTTCCTGTTTTCGTCTCAAACTATCTTTCCCATCAGTTCATTTGCAAATTGCACGTTTTGTTTGTGTGTAAAGATCAGTATGGTCTTTTCAAAATTCTTCAGCAATGAGCATACTGGGTACCCTGAGAATACTGTGTTTCCCAATTTAGAAGTTAGGTGTTGTTGTTTAGAATTAGGTTCATATAGCATGATGTTTATTATTATTTTAGAAATGTTACAATTTATCGAAGTAGATATTGATATAGGCGCCTAAACAATTATTTTATGTGTATATTATTTCAGTGTATTTTGCATGATAGCATGAAATCCTAGCATGTCGTATTTACACGTGTAATCAAATCAAACGCTTTAATTTGAATACATCCAGCTTTTAATATATTTTTAATCACATTAAAGCAAATGAAATTTATACACTTTAGAATACCTTAAATAATATTATGATAAATCTCAGGTTTCGCGTGTTTTGCTATAAGTTGTCTTCTTCGTCCGCATTCGGTAATATCATTCTGGTATGCATCATGCTCTCCTCTGCTATGTTAGCTGCTGAAGATCCACTTGATGCAACACAAAAAGGATTTAGGAACTGGGTTAGTATTTCTATTTTCATAATTAATTTACCTACTGTTATTATCATTGTTAGCCTTTCAAAGTTCAATGCTGAACATAGGGCTTTCCTGTTTATGTAACATATTTCTTTTATATTAATTTTATTATAATTTCCGAAAAATGTCTTTCATTCAATTTGTAATCAAACCATATGAGTGCGTCGCCTCAATTGCTATATAATAAAACTGCCATCTCCACGAACGACTTTATGCGGCGATGCGACAAGTGACATTGATGAGGAAAACGCCAACGATTCGCTGCATACCCGCTGCGAGACGCGACCTACTTTCAGCACAATCGCCACAAATCGTGATGCACGTTTACTTCCACGAAATTATTGATACTTCTAAATTGGTTCTTGCCTGTCACCAAACTTAACTTTTTTCAACCAAATAACTGTGCAACGAGTCGTTGCGGTCACACGGCGAACCGTTGCGTGTCGCAACGATACACAAGCGGAAGAATAATCGTCCCGTGGAGATCACCCGACGATACTAGGACATACTCGTGGTGAAACACTCGTTCGTGGAGACGTTGCCTGAATTGGAGTTTTCCTCATCTACTTTGTATATTTCAGACCAGAATCATAGTCGACATTATCAATAAATTTATTTTAAGTGGTCTTTAATATGATCCGCAGTTGAAGCATTAGTAGCAACTAGTGGTTCGCCCAATGATCAAAATTCGATCCGCGATTTTTTCATCATAGACTATTTTCTATTTAACATTTGCAGTATGAACCTAAACAATTAATATTTTGTTACTTGCTGTCACTTTTCATTGAGTGACAATGTCTATATTTTGGGGGGTCTAAGTTCAATGGTCAGGATAGGATTCGCAGTATTAATTTATTTAATTTAATATATTAGTAACAGATATTATAGATAAATTTTAGCTTTCTGCACTCCTCTATATAAACATTAACCATGCCAAATCTCACAGTTTTCCGTGCACCCAATACGCTTAAAAAGGGGTACAAAGTTTTTGCTTCATGTATTAATATTAGATCTTTACCTATGAAATTGCCGTTTTGTATGAAAAAATTTAAACGAATTTTTTTAATGTATTTTTTATTTGTATTAATCGAAGTAATCATCCATGCAATCAATGCATCTTTGCTAGCGCAGTGGCTGTTTATTGATGCCCTTCTTAAAGAAATCAGCTGGACGGGAGGCAACAAATTCTTCAAAGGCATTTTATACTGCCTCTCGGGTATTGAATTTTTTTCCCGCCAAGGAGTTATCCAAATTCTGGAAAAAGTAGTAGCCTGTAGGCGCAAGGTCTGGTGAGTAGGGCGGATGACGGAGAACTTCCAACCCCAGTTCTTGCAACTTAGAGACCGTCTAATGTGCAGTATGAGGTCGCGCGTTGTTGTGCAGGAGCAGCGGAGACGAGCGATTGACCAATGCTGGTTGGAGATGTGCCAGCTTCTCCATCATTGTGTTCAGTTCTTCACAGTACACATCTGCAGTAATGCGCACCCCGTTTGGTAAGAAGCTGTGATGAATCACACCGGCGCTAGACCACCAAACAGTGACCATCACTTTTCTAGGGGTAAGTTTTCGTTTAGGGCATTGTTTAGGTGCTGAACCAGGATCCAACCAACTTGCTTAGCGCTTGCGGTTATCAAACAGAATCCATTTTTCATCGCAAGTAACAATGCGGTTCAAAATTCCTTCATTTGTGTGTCTGTTGAGCAGTGCAAGGCACGTCTCGACGCGTGCTTCGCGCTGGCGATCATTGAGTTCGTGGGGCACCCATTTGTCAAGCTTTTTTACCTTGCCAATTTGACGCAAATGGACCAATATTGTTTTAACGCTAACATCGAAAGCTGCTGCTAATTCAGCCGTAGATTGTGTATCATCAGCTTCCACAATAGCCTTTAATTCGTCATTGTCGACCAAAGTCTTCGAACGACCGCGAGGTTCATTTTTTACTGGTCGAAATTCCCAGAACGGAAGTGAGCAAACCAATAACAGGTGGTGCGTTGGTTTGTAGTGTTAGCTCCGTAAACGTCGTTGATGTTGCGTGCCGCTTGTGCCGCGTTGCTGCCACGACGGTACTCATATTCCATAATTACTAGAATTTTTAACGTATCCATGATGACAAAAAAGATTGAAATGCGATGAAAATGTAACACTAATCAATAAACAAATGACTACTTTTGGAAAAATAATTCCATGTTTTTAAAATAAAATTAATTTGAAATTAGAATTCTTAGCCAAACAAAAATTATTTTGATTTGAAATGGCCAGTACTGCAGAACAGCAATTTCATAGGTAAAGACCTATTATAATAATAACATTTTAACGAGTAAAGAGCTATTATAAATTTCATGGATATTGTATTATAGAAAGATTCTTGTATCTTATTAGGTAAAATGTTCGACCATTTTTCTAGTGTAACAGTACTGCACCTTGTTACATTTATATTGCATATATCTTATCTTTTAATCAATTGTGTTTTAGTTACTCGGTCAGTTCGACATGTTCTTCACTGGTATATTCACATTGGAGCTGTTTCTGAAATTGGTGACGTACGGCCTCATTTTACACCAGGGTGCCTTCCTGCGTTCTGCGTTCAACGTACTCGACATGCTTGTCGTATGCGTTTCACTTGTCTCTATGAGCTTCAAGTAAGCTTTTTTATTCATGTACAAAGAATTCGCTTTTAAATCATATCACACATTTTAAATATTTTTCACCTGAACATCGAAGCAATATCTGTTACTATAGTTAAACAGGCTCGTGCGTGACCGTCCCACGTGAGAGACGTCGGCGGGGACGAGGTAGCATGACATTACGTCACTACAGTACACTAAAGTAAACAGTATGTTACCTCGGCAGTGCACTTGAAATAATTACCTGCAGCCGCTCGATATATAAACACCCACTAGGCCTGCCCTCTAACTGTATTTCTTGGGCTGCCTACTTATGTATTTGATAATGCTATATTAAAATGTCATTATTATCTTTTCACTAAAATATATTATCTACTAGATTTTTTTTACGTTTTAATTTAAACTATTTATTTTTGATAATCACTCGTTTGGCTGAGAGTCATTTTCTTCTCGCTAACTAATCTAATCAATAGTAATAAATTTCATGTTTCAGATCTGGTAGTATATCTGTAGTGAAAATATTGCGAGTGTTCAGAGTACTGAGGCCACTGAGGGCCATCAACAGGGCCAAAGGCCTTAAGGTCAGTATTTATTAATTTGATACTTAATTATTATAACCAAATTACAACCACAATGCTCTACCCGTGAATATTTAACATTGGATTACTGGGTAATTTCTAAGTCGTAGTAATAATTTATGAGAAGACATTTTTGTTTTCTTTTCTTTATAGCAAATATAACATTGAAAATTTGTATTTGGGGTAACAAGTGTGTTACTAATTATTACCTTGTATTATTTTGTCGAAATTAAAATAGTATTATAATATTTTTAAGTATAATTTATTATGGAAACTAGTTTTGGTATTTGTTATTTTTCTGATGTTTTAATCTCTCGAATACAGTTAGGTGATAACTTTTTTTCATGGTTATAGCACGTTGTTCAGTGCGTGATCGTTGCTATCAAAACGATCGGCAACATTTTGTTGGTAACCTCATTGCTACAATTCATGTTTGCTGTCATGGGAGTTCAAATGTTCAAGGTAGGGGGCACTTACATTTTTCTACTGCAGGCATATAATATAGCACCATGATATAATCTTCTGGTCCATTTACAAACGATATTCGTGTGTCCACACACTTTGCCACTGGTTCACTTTTATACACCTTTGGGTAACTTTATTTACCACCTATTTATCTATTACTTATATTCTTTTCCTTTTCTTTCACACTACTCATTTCTCATGATTATTTTTATCCCACTTTTTATTATGAGATTTCACTAAATCTCCTATTTATACAACTGTATTTAATTTTGCTTTATCTAACTCTTGTGCTAATCTTGTTTTTGCTAAAGTTTCCAATCAATAATCAATTTGGAAAGCTTTGTTTAATTTATTTCTTTTTTAATTTTAAAAATATATATGTCGTGATTTGCTTTCTATTATGTTAATACTAAAATCACTTTCATTATACTGTTTCATTTATCTACTTCTAAAATATGAAAAATTGGTTCAAATTTTTTTATTGAAAGTTATCTAGAAAGAATAATTTAGGCATGAAATCATTCGTAGATAATACAATAATATTAAATAGAGAATTAAATTTTTTGATGTTGTTAAAATTAGTTTGACGCATGAAGTCCTAAACGTCGAACCCAAAGGTGTAGCCAATCGTACCGATGCCCGAAATAATTAGTCAACTAATAAAACCTATGTAATTTTAGCCAATCTTACCATTCCCCCTACCTTGGCGTTTTAATTAAATACAAACAGTACTGACAATATCCTGTACAGTAATTGATGACCCTGTGACGCTTGTAAAATAGCCCTTTAATTAAATTTCATTTGCTTGTCCCCTTATGTCCCGCCGCTGCGTGGTTACCGGACAAATCGTGGATACTGTCCTTGCCCCTTTCGGTAACGTATACACCTTGGAAACTAACATGCACTTACCAACCAATAATGTAGTATGTAGTTAAATGTGTGATAGTAGCAATTAAGACTATAGGAAATATAATGTTAGTTACGTATTTATTACAATTTATGTTCGCTGTCGTTGGTGTACAGTTGTTTAAGGTGAGATTTTGATCTAGGTTAAGGCTTTATAGAATTTGTTGAGATCTTCTAACAACTAACTGACTAATTTCGTTTAAAATTTATATTTGTCATATCCTTGCTTTGCTTAAATAATTTCCAACGTGTTTAGTAGCACAAATCAACACCTTCCTTATTGCAATACGGAAGCCATATTTTGTTAACCGAGGTAGTTTCTTCATAGTCGATCGTGAGGATGGTTCGCAATAAGGTCTAAAATTATAAGTATAAACAAGCATTTCAACAAATTGGCTGCATCATAGATTAATTTATTATTTGTTTATTCACCAGAAGATCTCAATAGGCATGATAAAATGAATCATAAAATTGGTATAATTTAAGTTGCATGTTTGTCAAAAGAAATTGATGTGCTGCCTTATATCATCACTCCAGGGAAACTCATTTCGATGAGTAATTTTATTTCATAAAAATCCTTAGTTAAATATTGCTTTACGGGAATTTGTAAATATGCTTTCACATGAAGTTAATTATGAATGTAATACGTCATGAGAAATGAGTTCCATATATATCATAACGGCCTGGTTTATCAAATTTAAAAAAAGAAAATATGTAATTTTTAACAGCTAATTTATTAATAGATGTCGTGGCATGAACAAATTTATTAAAACTCGATTAGTATAAAAATATAATTTAATTAATCACTGAGATTTTGTTTCAGGGTAAATTTTTTAGATGTACTGATATTTCTAAAATGACACAGGAAGAATGTCAGTAAGTGTTCTATAGTTCTTTATATTAATGAAAATCTTTATCATTTACTATTGGGTTTAACCCAACACACGGAACTACTCAAAGTTTAATCAGCTAAAATGTTTATTTTAACCTATGAAGAGCTATTATGGCAAATTGAGTTTGAAGTTGATCTTATCTTTTTTACTGCTAAGTAAATTGGTCTCATATTTGACATGTTTGGTCATCTACTAACAACACATTACACAACACAGCTATGACCTATGCAAATTTTTTCCAGAGAACAAAGTCTTCTACGCTTTCAAATATACATTTTATTTAATGTTAAAGAAGTTCCAGTTTTCTTTGTTATTATTTTCTTTAGTTTGCTTGTAACAAATGCACTTAAGTAAACATTATTTAAATCACATAATTTTTTTTTATACTACAAATTTATAATGTAAATTAATAATGCCAGTTCATTGTTATAATGCTATTAATTGAAAACAAGGATTTCCCTTTATTTATGCACCGAACCACAGAAATATTATATTTTATGATTTAAGTACTTTTTAATAAAATTCTAGTTAATATCGTATTAACTATAAAAAATATAGTTTCCTATACGGGAATTGATAATAAAAGTGATCGGATTTGACTAAATGATTCATCTTGTGATCACTTAAAATTATCATTTGGAATATCAAGGAAACGTTTATTTAAATTATTTAGAAAAAACCTTTCGAGTATGTACATATCGAAATTATCGTGAACCTATACCCATATATCTCTAAATCTGTAGAATATAAACCGATTACTGTTGATTTCAGGGGCACGTATTTAGTATTTGAAAATCGAAATTATGTGATGAAGGATAGAGAGTGGAAACGAAATGATTTCCATTTCGACAATGTGATGAAAGGGATGCTTACACTATTCACAGTGTCTACGTTTGAAGGGTGGCCAGGGTAATGTATATCTAGATGACTTTGTATTCATGTGCAACGATTCTGCTTGGTTTCCATTATGTTATTTTCGAAGCAATTTATTGTTTATGGTAGGATAAGACAAATTTATGCGACTGGATTGCAACCCAATACACTAGATATATTACCCGCTATATTGGCACGTTTATCGTGTAACGTTTTTGTGTAACCAACCACAATGACTTTCTTTTGGTTTGGTGCGTTTCGGGATCTGCCAGTGTCCATTCAGGTGCAGAGGGGCTTGCAGGCCCCAGCATAGTAATGATAGATAGATTATTTATCTATACACTGTCGTCTTTGCTTTTGGAATGTACTATGCTTACTCTCAGGTATAGTGCCGTCGCTTTAACGTGGTACTATTATACCATCATATTACATTTGAAATTAGCGTTTAATTATTATTAATTATTTTTAAATTATAATTATTTAATCAATCGAAGTACGTACCATTATTATTTATGCATTTTCACCATATTATTGCTAGTACATAGATTTAATTACTGAAAAAATTGTGGGAGCGAGAATGAATAAAATCTTCGAAGGTGATTTGGACAGTCTCATGGGATTTGATTTTTTCCCCTTGCAAGAAATTGTCCAAATATGTGAAAATAATGATGAAGGAAAATCAAATGGTGCGAAAACAAACGAATCATTAAATTCGAAACACAAATACACAAGTGTTAATTAGAAATAATTTTTAATTTGGAGTTCCTAAATATACTCCAGATATTAAAGACCAAAGTGACAAGTTCAACAAAACGCCCATTTCATATTTTAGGACCTAATATAAAAAAGCTAAATTTTTATTTTAAGTAAATGAATAGTGATTTTTTTTTAAACTTTAATTGATTTTTCCTCTATTTTCTATAATTTTTTATTGTGTCTGAAATTTTGTTTTAAATCGTTTCTATCTATCCAGTTGCTATCTATATGAGGTCATTTTTTCTAAAATAAACATTCAGACTTCCATTTGGTTTATATAAAATGAACTTTTTATAATTTCAGATTATTGTACGTTTCTATAGACTCAAACGCAGAAGACCGTGGGCCCATTACGAACTTCCGTCCAATAGTTGCAGCGTATTATATTATTTATATCATTATTATTGCATTCTTTATGGTAAGTACTAATAATAAATATAACTAAGTTACATATATCCGGGGGGAGTTAAACTGAAAAAATTGACCGACACGACCGACACATGAAAAAACGAACACATACATAATATATAATATAGGATTTTCGAAACTATGACAGTCGCAGAATTGGCTCAGCTGTGATAATATGACCAGATTTCTACGCTGATTTGAGAGTTTTGGGATGTTTGTCTCTTTTTAATGTCGCTTTTTCGTTTAATTGTGTATCAAATCACAGCAGTTCTAAAGATGTTTTCAATTCAAAAAACTGTGATCTTATGTTCTAGAAGTATTATTATATAACGAGAATAGGATTAGTATTGACAATAACCACCTTTGTTTACAAAGAATAACCATTATCCATCTTTACCGTCATAATAGGAACTTTGAATAAATGTGAGGAAAGGCATATGCTTAATCGTTATGTCCACAATTTCAACCTGATGGTAAATGACGATATGGCCCAAGATGATGACACGTTAAGTCGGGTGGAAAAACTCTCTCTCATCCTGAGGGTGGTAGCTAGTCAGGTGGGTATTAGAAAATGCCCTACCACTATGCTATGGTTTCATCACGATGTTTTCCTTCACCGAAAGCTCAGGCTCATTGATTGGTGATGCTTGGTGACTTGGTGATACAAAGAACATATTCCTTATGAGTCCAAGTTTCTGCACGTTTTTCAATGATGTTAATAATTCGGTCGAGATGAATTCCAATCTCAGCTATTGGCATGAAAATAAAACTTTCTTATTTTTTCATGTTAAACAATACTGTGTTGCTAATAATCTTCTATAGATACAAGTAATATAATTGAAATATCTGTTTGTATTTTCAAAGTAACAATTTTTTTGTTTTTAGTATATAAAGTATATACAAATATACCAAAAAAAAATTGTTTTTTTCTATCTTTTTGTTTCGGCTAATCTCCAAAATGGTTGGACCGATTTTGACGGGACGTTCACTGGCAGATAGCTGATATTATAAAGAGTAACCGAGGCTACTTTTATTATAGAAAAATAATTATGGTTCCGCGCAAATAAAATAAACTAAAGTGGCAGAGTCCAGTACCGTCCGCGCCCCACGCGCACGTTCCCTTTCGTCTTCGTTGCGGCATACGAAATTCCACCCGGACGAAGTCGCAGGCACAGATAGCTATTTACTTAATTAAATAGCAATAATCATTATTATTTTTGTATGCTTATAGGTAAACATATTCGTCGGTTTCGTCATAGTGACATTCCAGAATGAGGGGGAACAAGAATATAAAAATTGTGAATTAGATAAAAATCAAAGAAATTGCATTGAATTCGCATTAAAAGCTAAACCGATTCGAAGGTAATATTTGAAAGATTTCACCGCCTTTCTTCTTTATTATCGAAATAAAAACCCAAGTTCCTTTATGTCAAGAACATATTTATTTTAATTCCTCTTTCATTTTCGTTATTTTTACCCGACTGCAAAAAAGGAGGGTTATGTTTTTCGAGCGTATGTAAATATATATACTTCTTTGGCACACTTTGTAGCTTAAACGCCTTCATGGATTTAAGCATACGAGGTATCGTTAGATTTTTCCGTACAATCTATTACTGAGCAGCAATACGAGCGATGTTACTTTGCGGCACAAATAGACGGCACGGTGATGAGCCGCAGTCGACATTTAAATCAGGCAATTGGCTCATAAGCCTAGTGGTCCTAAGCGTGTGTGCTATGCTCGATATTCTGGGTTCGATTCCCAGGTCGAGCAAAGTGTTATTGGGTTTTTCTATGAAATTCTCAGTAGCAGCTCGGAGTTTGGCTTTGTGCCCGATTAATGACAATAGGCTCGCCCTCTATTACGCGGGACCTAAAAACATACTCGGCAAATTATTGGTGTAAGTTCTTTTCTTTCAGATATATACCCAAACATCGGATCCAGTACAAAGTGTGGTGGTTTGTTACCTCTCAGCCCTTCGAATACGCAATATTTGTACTGATCATGATCAACACGATAACACTCGCGATGAAGTACCATAACCAGCCGCTAGAGTACAGCAAGGCTTTGGATATGCTAAATATGCTCTTTACCGCTGTATTTGCATTGGAGTTTATATTCAAACTGGCAGCATTTAGATTTAAGGTATGGAGTATTACGTACAATTAGCAATCAATTAATGCCCCAAAATAAACTCGAGGGCTTAATCGTCGCTTCAGTCCACAAGGCATTTGAGGTATAAGAAGTCAACAGTTCTCCAGTTTTTCCACTACATGGTCAAACTATGAGAAAGTTCCTCAAATAATTTCAGTTTCCTCACAATGTTAAATTAAATTCAAATGGGCTACCTAATAATGTACGCAAATTCTGTAATATTCTGAGGCTTGAACCTGCAAATATTGGAGAATACAGAATCCTCTCATCATCAGCTATACACGAATCTCTTATGTTAGTCGAGGCCCATCTAGATGGAGAAAGTTTATCGCAAGTTACGGGGCAAGAATTCGTACGCTATTTATCGCTAGCAATAATTGCTATGGCGTAACAAAATATTTACATACAGGCAATAACTAAATTCTCGCTTACGATAATGTCATAGTCGAGATTCGCAAGTAACTTCGCCTACGGGAACTGTTTACACGGTGAAATATATAGTAAGAAGATTCTTGCTTACGAGCTCTGCACTCGTATAAACATGAACTCATTGCATTTTTTTCAATTTCATACGAGTATCTTACAAATTGGTTTAAAGCATTTTCAGTGCAAGATTTGTTTTTCGAGTAAATTGATTACTACGAATTTTTTCTCAAAATGATACACAAAAATCTTTTTAAATTGGAACTGCTGATAAAATTAAGTCCATTAAACTTTATATTTATAAATAGAAGTTATGAGTGTTTGTGAAATAGGGATAATGAGAATTTAAAATTAGTATTACAATTTAGAAGGAGGAAAAGAACAAAAATTATTAGATGAAACACTTTTGAAGTGTTTCATCTCGTATCCATTTATGAATAATTAAAACGTTGCGCACTGCGCTCATGATAGCGACTGGCACAAAATCTCGAAATACAGTTATTACGATCAGTATTCAATGAACAAGTAATTGGCATCCACGAGGAAGGGCAACAATCACGAATAAACTTTATAATATCCTTTCGATAATCCTACCTTCCAGTCGAGAAACTCTCCATCGAAATGGGTCTTTAACCTTAAGTTAATGGGCTCTCTGGACTTATAAACTAATAAAAAATGTTACAGAAATTTAGAATCATTGTATGCATAGGTAGATGGTTATTAAATCTTACAATTGCACTTGTAATCTTAAATTTCAATAAATGTAGTGCGGTTTATTTCCTAGCTAGATAGAAGTATGCATTTTGAAAGAACAAATGAAATCATCAGATGAAAAACAAAACTACGACAATACCACGCTTTAAGAGATACCTATATTTAGTAAATATATGTACACTGTACAGTGTAAAAACAAATACATTCACAACGTAAACACGTTGCAAACTAAAAACGTAGAGCATCACTTATCCGATTTATGTGATTATATTTTTGTTTATCTGAAGAAGCTGAGCTGAAATAAGAAATAAATTTGACCAAAAATTTCCAACAGTAGGTACGTTTTCTTACAACAGGCTATCTAAACATTTAAATACAAACCTATGTAATAGAAAAAGATCTTTGTATTTAATCCCCAATAACTACTT
Organism: Saturnia japonica; assembly: GCA_033032175.1. Classification (NCBI taxonomy): domain Eukaryota; kingdom Metazoa; phylum Arthropoda; class Insecta; order Lepidoptera; family Saturniidae; genus Saturnia; species Saturnia japonica. The sequence continues at coordinate 1,205,945 of CM065332.1, forward strand.
CTATATCACAAAGTAAATTAAATATAATTTTTGGTTGTATTTACGTGGACGTATGGCCAGTAATTATACGAAATTCATAATTAAAAAGAAGTTGTAATTGAGTGATACTAGAACACATGATTGGATCTGCCGATGTTGCTAGTTGTTGTACCATATTTGTAGATACTTTACGAATAACCTGATAATTTTAAATATATTTTTATGATAATTCAATTAAATCGAGTTAAACTTTTGTTTAGAATTACTTCGGGGACGCATGGAACACCTTCGACTTCATCATAGTGTTAGGAAGCATCATCGATATTGTAGTGTCTCAAGTAAATGAGCTGAAGAATCAGGTAACTCGTCTCTAGCGTTACAAGTCTTTGTTAAGGAACACTGTTGAAGTAATTCACATCACTGTTAATTCAGCTGATAATGAGATTGTAACTATTTTGATTTTTAATAATGTTAATAATCTGGAGAGACGGTCATAAACTCGTGCTAAGATATTTGTATAGGGTTAAAGACACATATCTATCTAATAATGGGAGATATTTTTCTGATAATTAAAAATGGCTCAGCTTTAGAATTGCTACCGTCGGGTTCAGATTTCAAAGTTTTTTTACAGTTAGGTCACTATATAATTACACTAAATAAAAATTTTCACACTGTGCAAATAAATAGTTTTTGTGTAATTGAATTTCAACAATCGAATTTTTTTAAATCTGATTATACAGATGTCACTTCTAATTGGTTGTCATAAAGTTCACTTTTGAATGGCGGGTAAATTTTAAAAAACTGTATTTTTTCTGTACACCTTTTTTGTTAGTTTTTGAACGATTATTGTGTTATTTACGTGAAATACGTTCTTTAACATTTTGTGCCGTATTTTGTATTGAGTGAAATATTTTCATTTTTCCGCTGTAGTGATAAAATTGGTTAGGAACATCAGAAGCAAAAAATTATTTTTCAAAAATTCATACACAATTCCTAGATAGACATAACCACAAAATTGAGAAAAAATAAATCTTAAAAACTAATTGTGTTCGCACTTTATCCTTCACAGGGAGGTTACCTTTAACTTTCCCTCCCCCAAACCCTTCAGAGCATCAAATTCAGTGGTAGGGATTCTAAAGGCCAACCTTAAAAATTGTTGGTGAACCCAATTTAATTTCGCTCGCCAAACTATCCATCCAACCTTATGTTGAAAATATATTGCTGAGGACTTCAAGTGTATTGACAATTGCAATTGAGAAATCGATTGATTTCTGGGCTTAGTATATTACCATTTTCCGTCTCATGGTCACTATATTATTAAGACCAGGTGTGTTTAAACGCGAACCTACATAAGACAAAAGGAACCTTTCCGAAACCTTCACAACTTTGTTAATTGACACATTTATACAGTTTACTGACATTTCAAGCTTTGATTATATAAACGACATGACGTATAATATATAATCAAAGGTATACATTTTTTTTTTTTTGTTTTTTATAGAGTAATGGTATATTTCAGCAAAGTTTTTTTATTTACTTACATAATAAATGTGCAGTTCACACGCGGAAACCTTCAGAAAACAAACGATACACGTGAACTATACACCACGCTGGCTATGACGCCTTTTCATAAGGTTTTGTAATACGCACGCCCATACACATGTACTAATTCACATACAAAGAGAAAACCGAGATAATAAGAATCATTGATACGTAAAAATAATTTATTATATCTTATTCCGTTGCAGACAAAGTCTTATGTATATGTTTGTCTATATTTAGTGTCACTTTTTCAAATCACAAGGACGCTAGAGAATTTTCCACTTCAAAAAAATGCCTATTCTATACAAACAAACGGTTTCCATACAGACAAAACTCTGTTTTAAGATCTATTGTTTATACATAATAATGTAAATCGACTTCTAGCACCCAAAGACGTAGCCGATTTAAAAGTAAATTACAGTATTTCGAGAAAAGATTACTTATTCCGCGGAAAAACAAGAACCAGTGCAACACCGAAATAGTTACAATTTCATAATCTAGACGAAGTAGTTACTGTCCCCCCCGAGCATGGACACTTGATGTTGTAATAACAACAAAAGCTAATGCAATTCACATACGATGTAGTGGAACTTTATGCAACTGAACGATATATTCGTTTCAGGGAAGTGGAATTCCAAGACCACACGTTGTTAAGGTAAGTAATCTGCTTTCACGCTGACTACCTTATGGGCTACATTTTAATTAGCTCTCAGGTCCTTTTCATAAACGTACCATTTCGCCACATAGCAACTGATTATAAAAGAAAAGTATGTCACTATGAGACATGGGTATATATTTTTAGAAATTGCTTAACATAAACATACCATAATTTACAATGCGACTCTGCTATATTGTGTGATGGTCTAGGTTCAAAGAAACAGAGAAAGGAAGAAGTAAATTATTAACATTAACAAGAAAAGTTTATCTCGTGATGCTAATTACATTTATTACATACAGATTAAATATAAAAAGTATTCGCACATACACAGTGTATATCACTATGGAGACTTCTTTATCCTCGGGACAGTTCGACTGGTGGATTACCTTGATCCTACAACAGATCGCAGTCAAATAACAATGTGTTATGTTCTTGCGATGAGTAAGCTTTCTAGAGCTCCTTGGGTAAGAAAAAGTCAAAAACATGCTAGTAATACCTCTATGGTTTTACAAACGCCTATAGGCTACTGTAACTGGTCACCATCAGGCAGTACAAATTTTGTTGATTCTGTCTCTGGAATTCAAAAGATCGATTATTTTAATTAGGTTTGCTAGAAATAAAAAGCCTTAGTTGATCAGTGAGGATAACTTCACATATTCCAATGGTCGTATATGATGATGTATGGCTTCTTTCCAATTCAGTAATATGTTTACGTTAAGCAATTAAATTTAAAAGAACCCAGAAGCAAATTGATTTCTAAACTCAATTTTAAAGAATTACGTTCAATTAAATTTAGAATAACAAAACGCAGGTAATATTGGACCTAGATGAAAAATGTTACTCATAAGATATGTAGTTAATATAATAAATAAGTTTAAGGAAGAAATATTAGAAATAATTCATAAACTACAATGGATATATAATGAAGTAAAGAATAATCACTGTAGAAAGAAACGCGCACTAAACCTTAAATAGACTGCCTAGCATCACCAGCTTTAGATGTTGTATAAGGTGAAGCAGATAAGATTGTTCTAGAAGCTCGAGCTTTAAATGTAAACCGAGAAGGGACAGTAACACTGAGACATTAAAAAACAATTATAGACGTAAAAACAAATCATCAGCACTTTAGATGAAAAAAATACACATTGACACTCTAACTCTGAATTGTACTATAGCTACGTCGTTGTACTTAAAACTTTTCAAAATATAGCTATGGCTATTAATATATATGAAAGATAAACGTATTAAAATTGTCTTATTTTTTTTAAATTGTAACGGAAATATATATTTTTTAACATTATCTTTAATTAGTTTCCACAACAAGATATCGATCTTTAAACTTCGTAAAATTAAGCAGTTTTAATGGTGAAATTCATTAGAAAAAAAAGTTCCTACATATTTGTTACAAAAATGGAATGTTAAATTTTCTATGTTGCTCTATAATTTTACATTTCATGCGTTTTTCATATTTGTCATTGTAAAATATTGACAAGTAAAGTAATCGTAAATTAAATTAGTGATTATAATTTTTGATTACACAATATTGTGAGTTATGCAGCTATGAGCATTTTAACCATCCCACTATTTAAGGCATTGTTAAATTATAATACAGTTATAATCATGCATACCTCAAGTATTTTTAAAATAACAACTTCCACTTGGCTTCCTCCTCTAATCTTTATTTCATTTGACTTTTACGTTCTTCTTCGTTCTTATTATACCTTTGGAATCTGGTAAAGTCATCACTTGGCTATTATTATAGCACAGTGGTAGCGAGATCGGACACCGATGCAGTCAACGTAAGGCATTTGATTGTCTGGCTAGTTAAAAACTTTAAGTTAAAAATCTATCGCCAAGCATCTGCTGGTATGGGCATGAGAGCCAGTCCTCTAGGTTTAGCGTGTCTTAGGTTATATGTCAACACCGAGTACGATTATTGTCAATAGCTAAATCTACAAAATATAAAAAGGATGGAGTTTCTATTACTGTTTCCTGAGATCAAATTCTCTACCTTCACGCGTAAAGACTTATGACACTAGAATAAACATAGACTTCTGTAGGTGTTCGCTAGGTAGGCTAGTTACTACCTCTATAAAAAGACATTAAAGCCAGAACACTGGATAAGTGATCTCACAAATTCGTTGCTAGTTAAAAGGCAAACTAAAAAGTTATATTGTAACTACTCACAGGAAAGCTCCATACCGTCGATTAATTTTTTCCGTCTATTCCGCGTCATGAGGCTGGTGAAACTTTTATCAAGAGGAGAAGGAATAAGGACGTTACTGTGGACTTTTATTAAGTCCTTCCAAGCGCTACCATACGTCGCGCTGCTTATTCTAATGTTGTTCTTCATTTACGCAGTTGTTGGGATGCAGGTAAATTCAAATTATTGTCTCACCCTTGCAGTTAGTTAAGTAGTTAACTAATTTATTTTCCTCATTAATCTCAGAACTACGTTATATCCTTAAGATGACATAAAAGGTAATAGTCCGATAAATTATGAACCGAATTATTATCTAGATCTGAGTAACCACTATTCATTATAGAAAATTGTTATCCAAGAAGGTTGGATTAGCTAAACAACTATAATGGTAGATTTGCACTAAATTGCAGGTGTTCGGAAAAATCGCAATAGATGACAGCACACCCATTACCAGAAACAATCACTTTCAAACGTTCCCACAGGCTATTCTCGTACTATTCCGTTCGGCTACTGGTAAATATGATAGACTTTGTATCATTTACTTTATTTCAATTAAATGCTAAGTGGACTTCGAAATCAATATAGCTATACAAACACTATATTGCACGCTTTATCTTGAAACGTGCATCTTTTAAAATTCACCGATCTTTTACACTATGTTCTATTGTCTGTTGTTTTATGGGTACTCACCAAACAATTTAGACCCTGAAATTAAAAATATTGATATATTCATTGTTTTAGATATATTACATTCAGATGACATATTACAGGTCAAAAAATAAATTTATATATATCGTATTTGAATTTTATCGGTCCTCTAAAGGCACTAGCGTCAAAGCTTTCAGGATTTTCTGGCAAAATTTTTGTACAGCACCTGAGGGTAAGAACGGTTCAGTCAAAAACAATGGTGACCTCGATGACAGATATCATCAGCAGACATCGATGTCATGACGACCTGCTGAAATACATCTACATTGTGAAGAGTCATTCAATAATTCAGTCAGTCATTCAATTGATCGGCTTGTTCAATTCATTGGTAATTTTTGCGACACGATCTGATTTTAGACGCTTATGAATATAACTTTCAGGTGAAGCATGGCAAGATATAATGATGGGCGTATCCCCGGAGCCTGAAGTGAAATGTGACAATAATTATGATGAAGAAGGCGAAGACAGTGGAAGCACCTGCGGCAGTGTCCTCGCATTTCCATATTTTATCTCTTTCTACGTACTATGTTCCTTTTTGGTAAGACAAATCAATATTATATGGAACATAGTCACAAACGTAATTTATGGGATTAAAGACATTAATGACAATTTGGTTTCAGATTGAATTATACGTAATACAACCTTTTAAATGTAAACAATCTAGTTTAAGAAGAATAAGTAGTAAAATATTATAGTTTTTTCTCAAACATGCATGAAATATTGTCATTATTTTCAAAAAAAGAACACGCGAAATATTGCATTTACGGAAATGACAAGAATAATAAAAGAGATCTAATCAAAGAGTATTTAATAACCCCAGCATGCCGTCTCGTACAACATTGCTGGAGCGTTGTAATGTTCCAATATCAAAAAACGCTCCTGCAATGGATTTGATTTTCTTTGTCTGTAAATTCGATACTTCTCGTGTTCTTTTTTCGAAAATAATGACAATATTTCCATGCATGTTTGAGAAAAGCACTATATATAGCTCACCTATAGCTCGGCCTTCAAACTCATACTCGACCTAGACTCGACCTTGGCAATAATGTACTATTAAATAATAAACATCTGCAGTTGCACACAGAAATATATATTTGTCCCCTATAGGGCATTTAAATATTGTATTACAGTATATCGTTGATTGGTTGTTTGCTGTTATGATGTCTAGGATCGAAGAAAGAAGAAATTAATTTACAAAATTTAATAATATTTTTCTGTGTTACTTAAATATTTCAATGGAATCCCAAACTTTAAACAGATTCACATGATATAACACAATGTTACTATTGTTCCAGATTATAAACTTATTTGTAGCGGTCATTATGGATAATTTTGATTATCTAACTAGAGATTGGTCAATATTGGGACCTCACCACTTAGATGAATTTATAAGGTGAGATTTGATACATCAAATCAATTTAATTGAAAATATGCCATGCTCAAAAATAATGTTCATAAATCACTTTTTAATATTTAAACAAATATTTATTCATTATTTTTAAAACAAGTTTAATATATGAAAAAATTTCAAATCAGCAAGACTCGAAACATCGACCAGTTGTACTGTGCATACAACAATACGTACAAGTCTGGTCATAACTTAATATAGCGAAAGGAACTTCCTCACTACCGGATGTCCCATGGCACCTCTCTAGTTTATTTATTGTTGCTACGTTATTATTCTGATATTTCAGGTTATGGAGCGAATACGATCCAGACGCAAAGGGTAGGATAAAGCATTTAGATGTAGTTACATTATTAAGAAAAATAAGTCCGCCATTGGGTGAGTATTTCGGTGTTTTAAGCGATATTTTTAAAGTAAACATACCTACCTTGAAAATATTTCCTTTTTTCCACTTGTTCCCGGAAAATTGTGGATCCTAACTCTTTATTTATTTTGTACCATCGACTGGCGATGCCCGAGACGTATAGATATTTTGATGTATCGATACAGCGGAATGTGTTTTACAATTGCAGGTTTTGGAAAATTATGTCCGCATCGTGTCGCGTGCAAGCGTTTGGTTTCTATGAATATGCCATTAAATTCTGATGGAACTGTGCTCTTTAACGCGACCCTGTTCGCCGTCGTAAGGACTTCGCTCAAGATTAAAACTGATGGTAATTTCACTAGTAGTGTTATTAAAATTAATTACTAATTTAGACTAGAAAAGCTGTTCAATATTCTAATAAACCAGTACCATGCGTGAGTTAGTAATATTTTCTGGAATTGAAATAAAGCTCTTTATGCTGCTTTAAGTATCTTAAAGCAAAAAGAAGTTGTTTTATATACAACTAAGTTGGTAAATAAACCCGCCTTGTTACGGTTCTAAACCCATAGGTATTACTAGCGCGTTAGTGACCATGAACCCTTCTTCTCCAAGGACCTTTGGAAATCCTGCTCATCTCAGAAACACGGCACAATGTTATTTGGCTGCGATCTTCTGTAGTGTGGACGTACTTCACCAGTCAAACAGAATTGAAACTGAAGTATTCTTATGTTTAAACATTTTATTTTTACTTTTTGAAGTATTTCCGTTAGTCCTGTACCTTATTTTCATATCTCCCTATTTCTGAAGTCAATTTTATGACTAGAAAACAAAGATTACTTACACATCATTTATCTAGGAAGCAATCTCCGTCACTGTAACTTTTTTGGGTTCCGAAGCAATTTTTATTTGACTGAACAATACCTGATGGAAAAAGCGTTTGAAACACCCGATACCGTAGGAGGGTGGGACACGCTATGGGAGGGGGTTCTAATCTACATAGAACAACAATCATAAGAATTTGCAAACTTGTTTGTTCTTGCCTAGAAGATGGATGCTACTGTCTGTGGCTTTCTAATATTAATCCACCTTTTTATATACAACTAAGGTAAGGAAGCATATGGATCGCCTGATGGTAAACAGTCAACGTAACCTATAAACGCTTATAACATCACAGGTATCACTAGCGCTCTCCTGACCTTGATCACCCCTTCCCAAGGAGCTCTGGGAACCCTAATAAGATTATTTGATTGCGATTTTCTGTAGGGTGGAAGTGAATTGCCAGTCAGCTTACCCCAAATAGAGAGAAATCTCCAAACGATCTCTTCTATAGTGGAAGGGAGTTGATGGAATAGGATCCAACGACTTTTCAGAACACTTGCTATGATACAGACAATAAAATACGATCAGTGAGGCAATGTCCCTTCTTAGCTGAAGAAATTCTTGGCTTACTTAAAATCGGGTGTGATGTAGATAAAGTTAATGTTCGCGTAACAAAAGTATAAATTCCAATCCTAATTTCAGGTAACATAGACGACTGTAACACGGAACTCCGTGCTGTCATTAAGAAGATCTGGAAGCGAACATCTCCCAAACTCCTCGACCAAGTAGTACCGCCTCCGGGAGATCCCAACGAGATCACAGTCGGCAAGTTTTATGCCACTTTCCTCATACAGGATTACTTTAGAAGGTCAGTTATGTTTTGTATCTTCCCAGTTTTGATATAATAGCACTAAAAACGTTTAGTTTCAACCTGATGTTAGGTTACAGTAAGGATTAAAAAACAACCAGGTATTCGTGCTCGAAATTATACCAATTAAATGTTACTTGAAATTTTTCTTTGTTTTTTTTTTACCGCAAAATTTATACATTTAATTTTTCACACCAATGTTACACACATAATTAATTTAACAATTTAAGAAAAAAATGATAGTATTTAAATGAATAAAATAATAATAAATATGATTCAGTTGTTAGTGAAATATATTATATACTGTTAATATTATTCCAGTATTAGTGAACATATTATATTGTATGTACAGAAATTATTAACTTAAATAATTAAGAAGGTACAACAAATATATTGTGATTTTATGGATTGAAAGAAGTCCAATTTTTTTCTTACATGTGTATATAGATTCATATTTAATTAGTTGTTTAGATGATATCTGTGTTAGGTCCGTTCGTATTTTTATTTCTTAATTTCAAAAAGTCTCCAATTGCATTTTTGTTCGGTTTAACACTGACACTTGTCATTTCTTTTTGTTTCCATAGGAATCACGCGTACGTAACACGTCTTAAGGATACGTATGTTATTAGGAAAGAATGTACCCTTTTTAGTGTTTTTTTTTTTTATTTCCCTATATAGATACGAAATGAGTAAAACTATAGTGGAACTAATGTATATCCCTGGAGAACCCAAAAATACTTGAAATATATTTTGGCTCTTTGCTGCTAATCCATGCATGGGTCCAACGAAACCTAGAAATGAAATGTATAATTGTCCAGTTTTGAACTGTTAAAAAGCATATTTTCAACACCAACTAGCATGCATATTCACTCATTCCAAAGCTAAAACAGTATGTACAAATAATAAAAAATGAGTTTTTGCGTTTCCCATTAAGATGTTGTTTTTTATAATATTTTATTGTAATTATGTTTTTACACCTAATCAAATTACAGATATTATACATAATCTCATAAATATATTTCACTTAACTTTTTGTATTTTAAAATATTTGCACCAATAAAACTAAATTTTAACATTGTTCGCATTATGATTTGTAGTAAAAATACAATATTTGTAGGTTATTAATTCTTTTGAATAGGATTTTAGAACACTTATATAGAAGGTACTGAAGTAGAAAAATATATTTTGTATATCATAGAAATTTCAAATTAATTTTATAGTTACAAAACAATAGAAATATTATTACATTTCGACTCTTTACTATCGAGGATATTTTGTAAGTATTTTATGATATGTGTATATATATTTTACTTGCTTTGTGATTCGATATACATTTTTCAAATATGTATTTATTATTACATTCTTTATTGCAAAACACAATTGGAGAACTTCATGCAAAAAAGGATTCTTTAGCGGTCTTCCAGGGGAGCAAAAGAAAGGTATATGCAAGATGTGCATAATATTTTAATAAAAATAAAAGCTTGCTGATATTCAACTGCTCCAAGTAAAACCTACATAGCAAATACTTGAAGGAATCCCGAGAGTTAGCTAGTTGAATATTGATAAGAAGCGAATCCATAGTCGTGATGTTGCGTGGCGAAAGATCGATCGCGTTAATTAGTATGATGACTTGGTGTACTGAGAATTAAAGAATCAAAAGATCTCAGCTGTCTATTGTGCATATCTGCAAGAGATTGAAATAGTGTTTTTAAATATTTATGGGATTTGGGATTATTATGTATGGATAAAAGAAGACAAAGTGTTCTTACATTCCTACTTTGCCAAATATGTAGATATCCATTTCAACCTGGTTCGGTATTCAGATACATCATCAAACTTCCGAAAACGGAAGATGAAACAGATACAGCTATTGAGTAGATGATCAAGTTTATTTAAGAGATATTTTGAGAGGTCCAAGTAAGCAACGTCTGCATAGTACAGAAGAGGGAGAAGAGAGGTATTTATTAGCAAAATCTTCGTATCAATAGGAAAAAAGTTTTTCAAACGCATAAGAGAATGAACCTAGAAGAGAAGCATAAAATTTCCTACTAGCTTCCTTGACTTGGACGGCCCAGCATAATTTAGTATCGAAAATGTTACGTAGTACTGTGGGCGGTTCGAAAGCCAGACTCAAATTGACTTAATAACTCGTTGTCAGTGAGAATAGAAATAATTTGCTTATTGATAATAGATTTCAAAGTTTTGGAATGGAAGGGAAGAATAGAGATAGGTCGAAAGTAACTAGAAACTGTAAGGTTGATAACTTAAGAAAGCGGTACAATTTAAGCATTCTTCCGAGAAGCAGGATAAATCCTAGTAATTAAAGAAAAGTTTATGATATTAGTAACACATGGGAGAATAAACTTATGAATTTTAGCATGAAACGAGGAATAGCTATAGTTTTGAAATTGAGAGTAAGGAATACTTTTGTTATTTCATCTTCAGTAGTAGGGGAAAACCCAAAGGGCCCAATTTGAGGAGAGGGTAAACAAGCAAGAAATTGAAGAGTAAGACTTTTAATGCACAGCGTGATCTTAGAAGCACTTGCAAAAAGTGTAGGTACTTAAAAAGTTCAGAGTAACAGGAATATTATCGTCCATATTCAAGGGCTTGGGATAATCCGAGTGACTTTCAAAATTTCCATAAACCAGCAGGTGTGGATACTTCAAGTTGCTTATAAATATAGCGACGATTGGCGTTACGGCACAGAAGATCTGTTCCTTAAGACCCTGTATAGCACCCAATTTTCATCAGATCTGTGACATTTGAATTTACGAAAGGCACGATCACATTTTGACATTTTCTTACGTATTGGATCTAAAATACAGGGAGCAGGACGATGCTTAATTTTTATTTGACAAACTGGAGCATGACGATCAAAAAGATCAACAACTATTGTGTGCAGCGAATATAGCTTCTCATCTACTGTAGGCAGAGACTACCGCTGCGCAATCAATGTTAGCAGCGTTACTAAGGAGCTTATTGGTGTTCATACGGCCAAATTTTCTTTGAGAAATTATTATAGAATTTGGTGTCTTAATTTTAAAGAAGACAAATATCAAATCATGATGTAAGAAGGCTGGTGCCTATTATTCGTTGTTACTACTTACTTACATTGGGGAATATATTATAAGTGGGGGAGCTGGGTGGTCCGAAATATACTTTTCTGAGTTGAAACTAATTTATTGCGTACATTGTCCTTAGGCTTCAATTCACTTTTAAAGGACAGACAAGCCCTCACCACACCCTCCCAAAAATGAAGCTTAAATACAGAAATGCATATTTCCATAACATAACACTTCTGAACCTCATGTTATAAACACCCGATCAACAAAATTGGGTATCTTTTGCAATGCTGTGTAATAATGCAATGTAAATAAATTTTAACTCAATAAAACATATTGATTATTTCGACCAAATATGTACATTTTACTCTAAGTTGAACACTACCCAATAAACTTATTCGAACTGGAATTGTAATTTCACAAAAAGTTCTAAAATTATCTTTTGGTATTGTAACATCTCTTATTGCTATATATGTATATTTCTTATGTATTATTCATGACCTGAAGATTGTATTTGATTATCTTTTAATTGGGCACTGTTAAATGTAATGAACTGAATCTCTAAATTCTAAACAAACGCAACACCTATAAAAGTTAAAGCAAATATTATTGAACAAGTTTTAACTTTACCTACTTTGAGAGAAAAAAAATCAAATTAATTTCTCAAAATAAAGGTTCAAAAAAAGGAAAGAGCAAGAACTGAGGCAAAACGATGACCATTCGACACACCAAATGACACTGCAGGCCGGCCTAAGGACCTTGCACGAAGCGGGACCCGAACTGAAGCGAGCTATTTCTGGCAACTTGGACGAAATGACGGCAGAGGGTGATATACCTATGCATAGAGTAAGAAATATTTATTTTAAGCAAGCTTTTAAAGATCTCACTTTTCTACGTGACAAGTAATAGACATGTAGTTTATCCGATATGAAATGGTCATAGCTATAGCTAAATAGGACCGCAATCCTAACTTAAGCCATACTGTTGGCTAAGTGCTCATCCTCACACCCTAAAACTTAGCCGAAACGCGACAACAGTATGGTTCTCTAGAACTTTCTTATTACATAAGCTATGGTAGTGGAAGAAGTTGCTCAGCCCGGTTTTCTGTAGGTTTTCACATGAGGCTCTCAAAAAGAGATAGAATTATTATCTCCAAGGTCTTCAGCATGACTGTAATGCCCCTGGTGTTGCATTTATCTGTAGGCGACGGTAACCATTTAATAACAGGTGGGCCGTCTGTCAGTTTTCTGCCATTTAGCATTTAATAAATGTAATCGGTTACTAATGCGCTAAGTTAGAATGGCTCTTGTGCTTGTTGCCAACCGCACTCTTCAGACCAGAAAATATATATATTTAGAAAGTATTAAATAGTTGCAACTTTGCAGTGGAAATGGTGGGTGGTGGTGCTTCAATAGTTGAACCTCACACAGGATCTACCATATTTCTCACATTGATTACAATTAGGGTCATATGTTCCAGTTGTTTTCAGGATGCAGAAGTCCTATAGGTAGTAAATAATACTACTGTATTTAATCACTCGCAATAAAATTCTTCCTCAAAGATTGTATTATGAAATATATACTAAAATTTAGAAATCTTAAAAAGATGAAAGGATACTTTTTATCATATTATGGGTTTACGTTTAACCTAATATGATATTATGGAAAGAAGTTTATTATCATAGCACGCTAAAAAAGAAAGTAGCTTTAAAATGCTACTGCCTGGACACAGCAACAGCCGCTTAAGAATAAACTTGACATTCGGGAATAGCAACTCTATCATCGTTTCCAATACTATAAATCATCAATGCTAAAAGTGAATTTTTTTTTAATAGAGAAATCACTCACTCTTTGGAGGAGTTTGGTCAAGTATACGAAGGCATGGACCCAATAGACATTTTCATAAACACAGGAAAAATATAGAACCTGCACCAGGTAAATTCATCTATCAATTAGCTTATCAGTTACATAGAAGTTATTAGTTATTCTATATGTATAGAAGCTGATCAAAATGTAACAATTAATATTTTTTCAGAGGGTGTCGGTAACCATTTAAGCTCTTTGATGCAAAGGGAATATGGAGTTGGACCATTACCTTTAGCCCCAAATCTGTGAGTTGTCCCGTATATAATTATAAAACAGACTTAATTTTTTTCATGTTGTACTAATTTACTGCCTAATCGTTTTTCAGAGCCAACGGTCAACCGAAAGAACAGATACCACTGAGGCCTTTAATATTAAACGGTGAATCTGAAAAGATATACCAAGTCCTCGAGTAAGTATATACCTTTAAATCGATTTCATTATCGCTCATCAATAATACACTACTTCCGTAATACCTAATTATGCATATAGATTAAGAATCGTGAATAAAAAGTGCTTATTGTATTACAGAAAAACCACAAATGACCTTAAGAACGCTATTTATCAAGGTAGTCAAAAGTGTGGTTTTGTAATTTCTTCTAAATTTTCATCTTTTTGCGATCACAATGCACCCCAGTCCTCCCCTGTCGCGCAATTGACTAATTTCTAACACTACTAATGTCTCTTTCACCGCTTCCTTGTGGATAATGTACGCACTAAAGCAACCAAAAGTCGAACTACCCCGAGATGCTCGGGCAGATTGGGCTCGCATTCGGGTGCGTGAACTACCTGACGACGCCGGCGGAGAGCGCGTCGCGCCCACCTGGCGCGGGTTCGCGCCAACGCGTGCACCCAGAAGATGCGGGCTCATCGCGCGAAACACTCGCGTTACCAATACGCGCCTCCTCAGAGGACAAGACGCCGTCACCGAGCGTGCCCGACTCCATACAACCGAAGATCTCACCGCTGCTCGCGAGTGCATGCACGCCCACAACGGAATCCCGCACGATGACGTTGTACGGGTACAACGCAGCCGCCAAGCTACCGTTTGCGTTCTCACACGCGCGCGAGAGACCGGCACGAGGTGGCGAACGCAGGAGTCTGCGCACGCTACGGCCGGCGCCGCCTACAGGTCGGATGGTGCGCAGCGCCTCTTCGAGCGCGGCCGAGCATGTGCCGCCTCACTGCCTTGTAGACCGCTCGCACCCACCGCCGCCCATCTCACTGCGCACGCAGCGCTCACCACACTCTCCACCAGGTCCGCACGCACCCGGGGAGCTTCCTACCGTCCTGTTCTGTCATTATCTTTATATCAATCTCCTTCTTTTGTGAACTTAATAATGTAGTATTATTTAAGATCTCATTGTTATCGAATGGAGGAAGGAAGCTTTCCTAAATGTAAGCGAATGACCGTTAATAATACACAGTTTCAGGCTTTTCAAAAATAAAATATACCTATGCTACATTCCGGTAGAAAAGTTATAAACGTGTGAAGCCTCAAACAATGACATGATCATATTAAATTTTTTGCTTTTATAAATTACAATTTTTATAATCTACCAGATAAAACATTATTTAAAAGCAATTTCTAGACAAAAACTTGATTCATTAAACTACACAGGTAATACGGATTTTCTTATTGATTTAATTTTGTGAAATTAATGAATTACTAATACTTACATGTATTTTAACAGTTACCATTTTAATTAGCATGTAAACTAACATCATTATATAAAGCTGAATAGTATGATGCATTTTACTACAGTTGAGAACTTTAGAAAGCTTTTAGAAAAAGTTTGTTGATTTCATTGAGTTATTTTTCATTTGCACGAGGACAGGATTAGGTAAATCAAAAAAAACATTCAAGAGAACGACATTTGATTTCGATAATTACGTATACAAAATGACGAAACGATAGATTCATCGCTTTAAAATAGCAACTAGGCTAGCTTAGCAGAGCTTCATATATAGATAAATAGAACAAACTTAGAATACAAAATCACTTATCATATTAATAGTTTATACCAACGTAGTATTAAAGGTACGTTTGTATTACTTTTATAAGAAGACAGGGTATTAGAGAATTTCATGATTACTATTTTAATTTACAATATTAATATTTATAAATAAATAAAAAACTACCTTGCCCAGGACTTCTTACCCTTTGTCTTTGAAATGAAACTACTCGCATGCCACCTACTGTAAGCTCGTTGTTATATTGCAAACACCTTTACACGTGTGCGCACACCAACTCACAAAAGTTTCATCTCAACCTGAAAAATGGATTAAAAATGCATAGGGGACATACAAACATTAATTTTCATATATTTAATACCTAGATTTAACATTTCGATAGTGTAGAGTGATCTATAAAAAGATATATCAGTAATTTAATAAATCATAGTTATACCAGGGATTAACCTTAGAAAGTAAATGACACTTCGTAAAGTTAGAACAAATAACGATATCATCGAAGTACAGAAATAACAGAGTTTTTATAACTACAGGCGGCGATAGCTCCGGCCGCGGGGTGATGTCGCTTCCGGGCAGCCCCCGAGGAAACAACTCCTCGGTACCCGTAGTGGGATCTGCGGAAAGCCTCGTGACCAGAGTGAGATTTTATACCAAATGATATAAATATGTATACATGTTATATAGTGATACCCTCAAATCTTTACATCGTAATAATTTTTTTTACATTTCTAGGTTTTAACTGAACAAGGTCTAGGTGAATACTGCGATCCTGAATTTGTGAGGAACACGTCGCGCGAAATGCAGGAGGCGCTCGATATGACACAGGAACAAATGGACAGGTTGATTGCACGTTATATTAATCAAAAAGTCACCTTCTTCTTGGCAGTGACATGTGCCCATTCATGTTAAAACAAACCTTGTGATTTTACTCATAGAATTCTGAAATAGAAAGATATTCGCATTATTATTTATTTCTTTATATTTTTTTAAGGTGACTTATTTCTTTTTTAATATTACAGAGCGGCTCACCAATTAATGATCCACGAGAAGAATAATAAGCTAGCACAAAGCCAACAATCCCTAGTTGTAAGTATTTATTTTGTCAAAATCAAGTTTAATTTTTTTACTATTCATAATTTTTTGATTACAACTTTTCTATCAATACCTTTGACCAACGTTTCTGCTATTGCTACCAAAATTTTTAAGACTGGTAATTTATTCATTTAACTAAACTACTTCTGTACTCTTCAAACACTCAAACACTGAAGAATCAAATTCCATTTTTAATGGCATATCTCATAAAAAATTTACTAAAATATTACTCACTGTAGACAAATCTGTTGCAATACTTATACTTTGTACAAATTAAGTCTAAATATGAAGCTTGTTTAGATAGTTTATTGCTCATAACACATTTATATTTACAGCATTTATCCTCTGAGTATGGTTTATAATGAATGTATAGGGTAACATTTGGGTTATAGGGCGAAATCTTAGCTCGCCAGTACCATCCGTTCCATCAGCCCGCAACAGTCATCCCCAAGCCTTACAAGCGTTTATAGCACCAGCTCATACACCGGCGGGCGCGCCGATCGCCTCCTATAGCGAACACCACAAGCGTCGCCGGAGGAAAAGGAAACCGGTACTCGTTTAATAAACTTAGAGATAGAAACTACGCAAAAAATTATATTCATAATTGTCTTAAAACGTCTGTATCATATCTGAATAATACTGTTATCCCATTCACTATAATGCTCAAGTTAATCTCTTCAATTCGATATACTGGAACGTTTCTAATGTATTAATTATAAACAAAATCGTTAACAATAATTTTAAATTTGAGACACGTAATAAAGGATTCAATGATCTAGAATGTATAAAAGGTTAGATTTTTTATTGAATAAATTGTTTGAAGGAAAGTAAAAAAAGTCTGAGGAAATCATTATAGAAAGGAAAGCGTTTTGTTGATAATAACGAACAATTATAAAATGTTTTGTTATTAAGAAACTTCTGTTGTGATTCTTGAGCGCTAAAGCTTCGATGAAGTTTTTTCATTATTGTTTCATCATAATTTAGCGCCATTACATTGTTACAGTTCAGTATTATACTCTAGGTATAGAAAAGATTTTGTAATAACTTTAAGTTATAAATCTACTTGACTGTAACTTAGGTAAATAAGGTAGGATGTTATTTTGATTTAATCGTAATAGATCCAGGACAATACTATAATAGGAAGAAACTTTGAACTGATTTTAACACTAGCCCTGTTATTTGGGTATATCCAATTTTCAGTAGTTGATTAAATAAAGTAAGTTGGATTTACAAATACTTTATGATCATTAATTTCCAGTTTAAAATTAAAATTATTGTAAAATGTAATGTCCAATTTCCTAATGTTATTTTTGTAAATCCAGCTTTCTTCATATAGCTTTGATGACCAGTTTATGAAAGGTTTTATCCACTTTTGATAATTAAACGGTATGTTTATTGGATTCAATTAACCTTTTCAACGGGAGTCTGGAAAAACTTTACACTTAAAATAGAAAAAATCATAGTTAGACGAGCTTAGTTAATGAAATGAATACTGGAAAGTTAGATCTTGAATCAATGATACCTAGAAATTATATATGAAATTAGCAATTATAACAGATACATAACCATAATTGTGACAGTAGAAAAAAACTATTTCAAATCAAAACTTGTGACCAAATTTTGCAAATAAAAAAATAAATTTTAAAATTAATAATATTGCATCTTTGGAGAAGATGTACTTAGCCTAGTAAATAATATAGAACTTCATATAGAGCCTAATGCAGAAGAAATAAAAATATTGATTTACAACAAAAATAATTATAAAAAGTTGATTCTTGGTACCTATGTATATATAGATTCGAGAAGTACATTTTTATGTTAAAAAAATGTTTAAAACTTTGATTGTAATTTTACGATTAGACTTTCTATCTTTATAAAAAACTTTACTCAGTACATACTCAATAACTGAAACTTTTCGGTGATTTACAAAAACAAGACATTAAACTTAAAACTAAAATTAAGGTCCAAAACCAGCTTATTTAATAATATAAAAGACATTATTAGAATAGATTCAACATTTTTATGCGATGAAGCATTTATTCAATTCGAATTCTATCGTATTATAAAACGACATCCATTATGTCTTTCAAAGTACAGGACCTAGAAAAAAAAGTAATCCAATTTTAGCCACTCTTCCCCAAATTTCATTTGCCGATTCACACACAATGGGATAAAATACATTAACTAACTTGTAGTTTACTCATCGACACGTATTTCATTAACAATAAAATATTATAAACAAAGGGAAACTATTTTACCACTTGCTCAAATATAACCCATCCTACCTATCTAGAAAATGATGTAATTTTTACGACTTAGATCTAAAAGAACTCCCCTAATAAGTGCCCTTTAAATTACGTCACATTAATGTAGTTTAAACTATGAAATTGTACCATAGTCTGTCTTATCTTTGATGATTGTTGACATATTTTTCTGTCGATTGAGATAAGATGTGATCGAAGGTTTAAGAATCAGGTAACTATCTATCCCTCACCAACGCCCACATTCCTCTAGAGTTAAGTGAACCGACCGAAGATGTTCTGACTTTCGCACAATTAAACTGCGAAGTTGTGTTTGCCTCAGCCAATGAGAAAATTTAAAATTTGCAAATGTTACATGAAAAATTCTGCTAAGAATAAAAAAGTTTATTGCTAAAGTTTAAGATTGTGTCGAAATCAATAACACCTAAAAGTACATAAAATGATGCTAATAATTATTTAATTTGTTATATTATATATCTTATGCTAATAAAGCTTAAACTATAAATAACAAATCTAAAATCATTCGCTATTTCTAAATCTCTTTCACGTGCCAGCGAAAGTTTCTGTACATCTTCTGATCGACATGCTTACTGATTTGCTGTTATTATCATAATTATTATCATATTATAAATACAAAGTAGATGAATTAATCTCTGGAACCATTGGTCCCATTCTGAAAATTCTTGAACTGACACTAAGCTACTACCCTTGAGTTGATTTTATTCTTATTAAATTTTATAATGCAATTATATTACTAAGTCACGAGCGATTGTAAACCACGTCATAAAATTAACAACTTGCATGAAGCCATTGATGCAGTTTTGTCTGCGTATAATTATTTAATGAACTAATTAAAAAAAAAAAAAAAATTGGAATTGCATAAAAAATTTTGTTTAACATCTTAAAATTTCCAGGGAAATATAGGTAGTCCAAGAAACGGTTATAAGAAAAACTTTGTTTCACGTTACACGAATAAAGTCTTAAGTTAAAAAGAAACTGCTTTTATTTATTTATTAAAGGAACACCAATGGATAGCAATGTATACTTGGGTCTATCAACTATTTTACCCACAGTTTTCTGTCTCCGACATATTGTAAATATGTAGGTACTAACTAATTGATGATAATAGTGAAACAGAAAAGTAATAAATAATTAATTGTATCTAAAAATTGTATAGTTCGACAAGTTCGTGCGTAATTCAAAATTTGCAGTAGGTAATACATTTTTGTTAAAAGAAAATAATGATAATTAAATATATCACTATCAAATAGGTAGGTAGGTAACCCGAGAAAAACAGTCAGAGGCAGCCCTAGTACCTGTCCCAAGAACACTGTCAAGACAATATACTGTTTACTATAGTGCACCGTGTAGTGTAGTGACGTATTAACGTACTACCTCGTCCCCGCCAACATCTGTTACCACATAGGACGGTCGCGCACAAACTTGTCGCAATACGGGAAACTTGATTACGTTCTCAAAATTTTTTTGTTTCTATGAAATTCCATAGTAAGTCAGGATGCAAAATATCCGTTGTACACAATATATTTCTTTCCGACGACCACATTATGTTGTGAACTTACATTATAAATGAACTTTTACTAGTCACTTGTGGTTAGTTTTTATTATAGAATAAGACAACGTGATATAGTTTATCTTGTCCAATACAGCATAGCAAAAATACAAAACACTTTTACAAAAAAAAATCTTTGAGTTACCTTCCGAAATTGTATCATTAGGTACCTACATATATCGATGAGTTTTTTCGCTGTAAGTACACCTACTGACGTTTACTTTTACAAACTGACACCTCATTTTGTGTGCCTTCAGTGGGACGATGCTTTTTTTATATGGTCTATAAATAACCGAAATAAAATAGAAATAAAAAAAACGTCCATTCCTCTACAAAATGTGGGTATATTAATAGAATGGCCCACATAACCATGGACGCCCCCAGGATTACTTTCAAAGAGGGTACTTTCAATCGTTTTTTTTTCTTTGAACTTACAATACTGTTAATTTAAGGGCCCTGTAGCGATTAGAGGCTTTGACAGCTTCACTTGGCTTGTGCAGCAGCATCTATGTAGGTACTTTAACTATAGCCGCACAAGTTCGTGCTCGACCGTCCTATGTGACAGATGTTGGCGGAGACGAGGTAGTACGTCACTACATTACACATTACATTAAAGTAAACAGTATGTTATCTTCACAGTGTTCTTGAAATAACTACCGGCAGGCGCTCGGTAGATAAACACGCACTAGGGCTACCCTCTGACTGTATGTCTTGAGTGAACTACTTACGTATTGGATAATGCTTTATTAAATTGTAATGTCTATCTTTTTGTAAGTTTTTATATAGGTACATTATTTCTACTTGGGTTTTATTTCTAGTTTCAAAAGCGATTGTGACTTATAAGAAGGCAAAGTACATTAAAAAAAGATAAAAATAGAAATTGTTGCATAAAGTTTCGTCAAATCAAAAACATTTTTCAATATAATATTTCGTCATTAGTTATGAATTGTGTACTCGCAACTATAATTGTGTACTGAAATACACTTTACCTAGATTTCGATTTGTACTGTGAGTGTGACTGCGCGCCTACATCACGCAATTGCGCGAGTTTCCTTTCCCCACTACATTACCGGCCCCCGTTATAGTCAGTATTACCTCGTCCCCGCCAACGTCTATTGGAAACAGGACGGTCGCGCACGAACTTGTACGACTATAATTAAACATAATTTATAAATAATTACAATATACAAACATGTACAAATTTGGACAGCAACCTAGACTCCTTAAGATTTTATTGGAACAGTAAATTGATAAATGAATAAATCGTAATCTTTTCCATGTATTTTCTTTCATGGTAGGGAGGTGTAAATGCACCTTGATACCGGCGCCCATGTACCTAATACATATTAGTAAGAATTGATTATTATTGTAAAGTTCTTAAACGTAATATGCTAAACAATTACAGTTATACAAATTATTTAGGCAAATAAAACTAACAACTATATCATGAAATTTATTTTGATCATATTCTGGTGATTTTTAACACTGATTAAAGTACTTCCCTCTTTATTACTTTTTAAATATTTTTTTTATTTATATTAATCATAGAAAACAGAGATAAGGATATAAGCACTGCTTATATTTAATCAACATTTATAATAAAGGCCGTTACTAACAATTATATCTGGCAGAACGTAAAATATCATTTTTAACTGATATTTAAGATTACCATAATATTGCGATTGCAAGATTGCCGTCTCTTATTGATAACCAAGCTGGTTAGTAAGCCTTTTTCAAGATCCTTAGTGTACTCCTCTTAAACAACCTACTAGTAATATGGAATTATGATATTAATATAATTATAAAATGATTGTATTCATATTATTTCCTTTAATAGGATTTATTGGATTTTTAAAATGTATTGGATGATTGTTAGATGTATTAACAGAGATTATATAAAAGAATGTAATAGTGCATTATTACATAGGCCGTGAAATAGGCAATTGCCATTTCCTCCGAGGCATATATAGTGCTTTTCTCAAACATGCATGTAAATATTGTCATTATTTTCGAAAAAAGAACACGCGAGGTATCGAATTTACGGACAAAGAAAATCAAATCCATTGCAGGAGCATTTTTTGAATTTGGAACATTACAACGCTCCAGCAATGTTGTATGAAACGGCGTGCTGGGGTTATTAAATACTCTTTGATTGGATCTCTTTTATCATTCTTGGCATGTCCGTAAATTCAATACTTCGCGTGTTCTTTTTTCGAAAAAATGACAATACTTCCATGCATGTTTGAGAAAAAATATTTTAACTTTATCTCAGTGGTACACACTGTAGATAATATAAGTTAATCAAAAAATAAATTCTAATTCTAAAAGTTGCAATATTAAACAGTGTCGTAGGTAGTTAGGATGGGTGACATCCAGGTGTAGCATATAGTGTTAGAGTTAAAAGGGTAAATTATTATGTGTTCATCTTTTACGTGAATTACCTTTTTTGTGGAGGTGGGTACCCTGAACCTATCCCGTGCCACACAGAAAAGTCAAATATGTGGGGGCCTCCTAAGTAGACAACATTTTTGAGTGTTTTCCGTAATCTCTCACTTCTTTTAATATCATAAAATAAAAACCTTGGATCTCCTAGATTTTGAAACATTGATGGTTTCCCCTTCCTAGCTACACTACCCGGTGAACACGTTTATGTCAGTGTGACATCTAAATAACATCGAGCAATATAATGCGTTATGTAAAATATTACTCTGTAATGAGTTAGATTTTTCACTTTTTTATGTAATATGCTGATGTAACGAGTATGATATATCTGTGACGTAACATAATATATTAATGGTGCGGGAAATTACAACCCGGACATCATTTTGGTTTTAAAAAATGCTGTAAATGGTCGATAACGTCAATATTATTATATTTTATATCAACTGAATTTTCAAGTTACTGCTAAAGTAAGATGCTGAAGTAACTATGAACAAGATTCACACCTGCATCATAATGGTCATTCTAGTGTAAAAGTACCTCCCAGTCAACACTGGAGGTACTTCAGAATTTGAACGAATTAATATTCGTGTTAGCCGTGTTACTTATATAGAGGAGCTAATAATTGGTGCATAAAAACAAACCCTTATATTCAATGTGTAAAACAATACGATACCTAGAACAAAATCGTGCCAGTGCCAACTTGTATCAATATAAAAAAGTAAACATGAAAATATTTGACTTTATGGATATATCAACCGTACGTAAAAAACTGACTTCCCAGTTATGTGAAGATAAGATTTACTGTTAAAGCAGACCATTGATAATAAATTGACTTATTTTTAATGCAAAATTGGATTTTCTAACTATATGTACGGCTCGTAAAAATGTGTCTTGTCAGTTATGTGAAGGCATGTAGCGACATCTATCTCGCCACATACGAACTAAGAATTGACGCATACTACATCGCGATATTAAAATTAACCCAACAATTGAACATATATACAAGAACCCGACAACAACCGTTGGGCAGCAGCCTGCCAGACATAACACCCGTCTGGTCGGAGGATCCTCCCTTTTCTATGGTGGATGAGGAACTTTACACCCTGTCCTCACTCATACCCCCAAAATATTATGTGCGTTATATCAGTTGTACGTAACAAAATTAGTGTGATTTTACGTAATAGTATGATATTAATGCTACATCAGATTAACGTAGCATAAAACTCATTAGGTACCCTGATACCACAGTAATATCTCACATTACATCAGTTATTATATTAATATCACAGAATATGGTATAACATTGAGATCACTAATCTCATGAATCTCATAAAAACGCTGTGACCCAAGTACGTACTGTTTGTGACGCCAAAGTAAGGTAACGTGTTCACTGGGTAATGTCCTTATAATTTTACAAATATTCTAATATTGAATTTATATAATATATGAACATTATGTACACATTGTTAATTTATGGGCGATAAATAAATATTAAAATGTTTTAAATCATAAATATTTATTTGAAGGATGGAAAATATTATATTTATTTTCAATAAACTATGTAAATAATATACAAAAATACATTAATGTCTTCATTAATAAGTAATAATATATAATCTTTTATAATTCCGACACAATCGCTAGGAGATGAATGAACATTCAATTTGTACATAATTATGTAAATAATATGTAATAAGAAAAAAAAAAAGTGAAATATGTTTATTCCGTCAATATTATATTGAGAAAGATATTCATTAATTATATAATATATTGTTTCAAATGAACATTGTAAAATTGTTTTCATATAAATAAAAATGTGGAAATGTCATTAAATTTTTCAATTCCCAAATGTTTCTTAACATTCTTTTAACCCAAATGTCTAACATCATTATAGAAGTTATGCTGGTCAACAAATGAAGATGGATATCATTTTTCAAATAAGTGACAAACATCTTAGCATTCCATGGATTCACCGTGCGGGTGCCGGGAACACAAGCAGCCCCGGGACTTGCGACCCAGGTTTAACAAGCCCCCTTATGATGCATCAGCGCTCACCTTGACTGCCCGAGATACCTTCCCTGCCAAGCCAGATTTGGTAAGAGCCTGTTAATGCTGCTTTAGAAACCCGTTTTAAAATGGCACTTACTGCAGTTCTCGACAGGCCGAGGTCTTTTAGCAAGTTATATAGAGATTTCGCTGGAATACCTCTTGCTCCCACTTCCACCGCATACAAGTTAACCGCATAGCCGTTCTTGGTTAGCTCATTATATAGATCGTAATATTTATTGTATTACTTTCTCATAACTTATCTAAACAACTAAACATTGTCGAAGCAATGATGGCGCAGTTGGGAGTTTGTACGGAATACACGTCAATCGATGTGAGTTCGAATCCCTGCAATGAACCTGAGCTTTCGGTCAAGGAAAACATCGTGATGAAACTATAGCATGGAGGTAGGGTATTTTCTAATGCCCGCCTGGCTTGCTACCACCCTCATGTTGAATATCTGTCCCCAAACACAAATAGGTATGTTCCAGCAGCTCCACTTGAAAGCCAGTCTTCCATGAGGCTTAGCGTGCTGCTATCTTGGGCCACATCGTCACTTATGATCAGGTGAGATTGTGGATACAATGCTAAACTTATAACGATTTAAAAAAATATTATTATTATAAAGCTAAAGGATTGTTTGTTTGTTTAGACAGGCTAATCTCTGGAACTACCAGCCAGATTTGAAAATATTTGTATTTTATAGCTTTATTGAGGAAGGTCTATAAAAATTCACGCTACAACTAGGGCTGCCAACTTTTTAAAATATATCGAAGCTATTACCCTAAAAAATACTGAAGATGGTAAACATAAGAATGTAGGAGGTTTGAAACAAACGTTTTATTTTTTAAAGGTTTTTTTTTTAAATCTATACTATAATATTATAAAGCTGAAAGTTTTTTGTTTCTTTGGTTGAACGCGCTAATCTCAGGAACTGACGGTTCAACTAGAAAAATGATTTTAGTGTTGGATAGCTTATTTACCTACGACCAATAGGAGCGGAGCATCAACGAAAAATGTTGCAAGATCGGGGAAAATTTATTGCTTTTGAGAGCTTCCATTGTGTGCGCTGCGTAAATGGTTAAAGATACGCGACAACCATGTGTGACGGAATTGTTTCTCTTAAAAAGTTTAAAGAAAAGTCTGCTATCTTTTGTGGTTGACTCAATATAACCTTTTTTATGGTAATCAAATTTGTTCTAAAATAATGCATTATTTACGAAGGTGTTTCTATAAACATGGTATTAATCCATATATTATATTATATTATTTACGTACCATTAAAACTTATCGCAGCGCACGCCGATAAAGCAGTTCGGGAGAGCGTAGTGTTCCGACTTACTTAACAAAAATCAATATTAAAGGCTAGCTGGGATGTGCACCTTATTATGTTACTTACCTGTACTTACTTACTTACCGTGTATTATTTCTCTTGAATCAAGCTATCGTATACAAAAAGAATTTTTCGAATCCGATTAGTAGATCCAGTCCAGAGATTAGCGTGTTTAAACAAACAAAGAAACATAAAAACTAGAGATGAAACGGATATCCGGTAACTATCCGGCCGGATTCCGGACAGTAAAAATCAAAAAATTCCCATTATTTTACACAAGGAAAATCATAACACAATAATAATAATAATTTATTTTAATTATAAAATTCATAATATGTTATTTTTACACAGATTGAAACTTAAGATAATAAATATATTTTTTTACAATTCTTAATAATATACGTTGGCGTCTGTACTATAGGTTATGGACACCATTTATTTTTATAATCGCATGTCAAAAATGTTTATTTTATTAATTAGTGTTCGAGAAGGTTCGCGAAATAAGTGCTGGGCCCTTAATTCAATCTATCGCGAATCAATCCCTCTCGAAACTATTGCTGTGTAAACTCGGGTAAACTCGAAAACGAGTCAAACGTGATATCTTCGCAGCCCTGAAGGGGTACTCGGGCAGGGCGTCAAATGGTTGTCCAATCAAGAAATGTCCGGGTGTCAAAACCTCTAAATCGTTGGGATCGGACGAGAGTGAACTGAGCGGACGCGAGTTGAGTACCGCCTCAATTTTACAAAATATACTAGCAAGCTCTTCAAAAGTTAAAATAGTTTCACCTATCACGCGGTGGAGACGCATTTTGGCTACCTTTACAATAGCTTCAAATATTCCACCCTAGTGAGGACAAGCTGGAGGATCGAACCTCCAAGTTATGCCAATCTTGGATGCTATAACCAACCTTCTTTAATTATTATGTTGAAACGGAAGAAAAAGTTTTAGTTTGTCAGATTTTAAAGTTTTGTGTTCTGTATTAATATGTAAAAATAATGACGCATATTATAAAAAGAATTTCGTTATTTTAATCAGCGTTTTATTTGTAACAAAGTGGCGACGAGAATAAAAAAAAACCTGCACTAGCACAACATCAACGATGAATGAACAACAGTTCAAAGAATTTATGGAAGTACATGTGACACAACAAAAGCAAATTACTGACTTACTACGTATTGTTACAAGAACCCAACATATAACAACGCCAACGGATTCAACTTCAAAAGAAGATGTGAATGAAATAAGTAAGAGAATTAATAATTTTTCACATGACAAATTTAACCCGAAAACGACAACAGCTGACAATTTTATAGAATATTTTGAACGAAAATGCAATATTTGTGGAAGTCAATACCAAATGATTAAAAAAGATTTACTAGTTACATGTTTACCACCGGAATTTTTCATCAAATTAAGACATCCTTTACAAACACATTTGAACATAAAACGTATGAAGAAGTGAAAGCAAAACTATTGAGCTTCTACCACAAGAAAACAACAAAATTCAAAGCATTAGTAGAATTTTGGAATTGCACGAGGAATGAAAATGAATCAATGGAAACTTACGCTAACAAATTAAAGAAATTAAGTATAGACTGTGGTTATGAAGGTGAATTCCTGGATCGTCAATTACGTGATCGTTTTTGCAACCGGCTTAAACCACAATATGCTCGAAATTGATTGGAAACAGAGATGGCCAGATCTTCAAGAGAGAACTCTTGATGGTAAATTAATAAACGTTACTTTCAATCAAGTATTTAATATAGATTTATCAAGAGAACTGGCTGAAAATGATAATGTTATTGACACTACACAGACAATAATACAACGGATTCAGCGTAAAGAACAATTTAATAGATTCGATAATCGTAAACGGCTACTTACAAAAAAAACATTGTTTAAGGTGTGGAAAGAATGAGAGACATGATATGCAACATTTTACAGCAAATGAACACAAATGTAAAGCATGCCAAATAATAGGACATTTCGAAAGTTGTTGGATAAAGACAGAAAGAACATATTTGGCAAATAGACGCAATGTAAACCAACATTATAACAAATTTAGAATTAAACAAAAAACAGACAAGAAGCATAGTTTCAGAAGAGAGCGATAGTGAATCTAATGTATACAAAATTAATACAAACAATACGAGGTGCAAGCTGATTGATACAAAAATCAATGATATCAAATGTACTTTAGATTGGGATCCGGGCTCAATTTTTCTATTATTAGTACGTCATTTTGGAAGAGAATTGGTTGACCTAAACTATTGGAAGGGCCAAAATTAAGAGCTTATGGCAATTACAAACTGAAACCCATGGGATTTACCGACGTAACAGTTGAAGTACAGGGAAAGCAAAGGATTTTACCAGTTGTTGTAATAAAAAATGCAGAACCTATGCTATTTGGATTACAATGTAGTAAAATGTTCAATATGACGTTTCCTAGTTCTGTTTATTCCATAAAAACTCAGTCGATATCACTGAAGCAAATAATTGATAACAACAATGAACTTTTTAATAATAAGCTGGGAGAAGTCAAAAACTATGAAGTAAACATTCATGTGAAATCAGGAACGAAACCAAAACATGTACCATCAAGACCGATCAAGTTTAGTATGAAAAAATACGTGGAAATCGAATTAGAGCGCCTTATAAAAGAAGGAATCATCGAACAGGTTGATCCAAACAAAACTCCAATTGAATGGGCAACTCCAACTGTCAACATTATGAAACCTAATGGAAAAATACGAATATGTGGAGACTATCGTACAACACTTAATCCGTGCTTAATAACACATACATACCCAGTACCACATTTTGAACATATCAGACAACGTCTCGCAAATGGGGAGAAATACTCTAAAATAGATTAAAAGATGCATACTTACAATTTCAAATAGCACCTGAATCAAAAAAAAAATTTAACTATATCAACACACAGGGGATATTTCAAATATAACCGAATGCCATTCGGAATAACAACAGCACCTTCCATTTTTCAACAATATTTAGAAAGGCTACTAAATAACATAGCAAACACAGCTATCTATTTCGATGACATTGCTATAACCGGAAAAAATGATGAGGAGCACATCAGGACACTATCAGAAGTATTAAATAGACTCAAAGAAGCTGGAATGAAAGTAAATCTTAACAAATGTTTTTTTCTTTAGAATGAAATTGAATACCTTGGTCATAACATTAGCAAACATGGAATCAAACCAACGAAGAACAAAATTGAAGCTATTCTCAAAGCACCGCCTCCTTCAAATACCAAAGAGTTGAGATCATTTTTGGGATTAGTAAATTTTTATGAAAGATTTATACCTCATCTCCACAGCATTTGTGCAGATCTACATGCACTTACAAGACAGAAACAGAAATGGACTGAACATGAAAAAGTTATATTTGACGAAACGAAGAATGTATAGTCAAATCGAAACCTCTCATCGCATATGATGAAAAACAACCACTATATTTAGCTTGCGATGCCTCGAAAAAAGGAGTAAGAGCTGTCTTGTTTCATAAACATAACAATACAGAACGCGCAATTGCATTTGCTTCAAGGAAATTAAAAGAAGCAGAGAGTAAATATTCCGTAATTGATCGGGAAGCATCAGCAATATTCTTCGGCATTAAAAAATTTGACCAATATTTACGCGGTTCTAAATTCACTTTAATAACAGATCATAAACCACCCATTCATATACTGGGAACAAATCGAAATCTGCCAAAAATAGTAAACAGACTAGTCAGATGGACTTTGGTGATCGGCAGTTATAATTACGATATTTTATATACTAAAGGAGAAAATAACATACTCGCAGACTCTCTGTCCAGAATGCCGAATCCTGATGAACAACCATCAAAAGCAGAACGTACAGTCAACAGAATCGTACAAAACATTCATGAGATACAGTTCGAAGACATAGCTATAAACGAAGAGAAAATTAAAAAACACACCAAACATGATGCAACACTCAAGAAAGTAATCCACTGTATTAAGACAAATTGGAGTCCTTACAATTTTGATGATGACCAATAGAGTCATAAGTCAGTTAAGTTCATAAAGGAAAGTAATTTAAATATTTTATTTATTATTTATTTGGTACATATTGCTTCACAGCACATTTAACACAAAATATACATTTGAGTGGGGACCACGCACCGGAAAGTGCAGCGTAGGACGGCCCCCCACTAGATGGAAAGACGACACAATAAAGGTCGCTGGGAGCCGTTGGGTGCAGGCCGTACAAGATCGGTCGCTCTGGAGATCTATGGGGGAGGCCTATGTTCAGCAGTGGACGTCCTGCGGCTGAAATGATGATGATGATACATTTGTTATGTTTTACAATCAAGTGGTGCCAATTACGAAACAATTATTATTAAATTTTGCTTGTCATGCAGCGGTTAAATATGTATATACATAAATAATATCATTATGAGGTATTATGTGTTTCTATATCTCAATGTGAGTGGGAGTGTGAGTCTGCGTGTAGTGTGCGTGTGCGAGAGAGTGTATAAGTGTGGGATCATATGCTCCTGAGTGAAAGTATATAAGAAGAAATGCTGGCAGTTGAAATGGAAATTGCTGCATTGCAGCCAACTGCAGTCAATGATACAAATGTGAAACACATACTTCATATGACCATGATAGATGGTAAGATAACTTTATATCTTTCAGATACCTCAACAGCAGCATGTGATATTTGTAAAGTGAAGCTAAAGATATGAATGCCATCGACTTGATATCGCGAAGAACTCATTCTAAGGATATTTTTAGGTATGGCCTATCTTCCCTCCACGCGTGGATTAGTTGCATGGAATGCGTATTGCATATTTCGTATCGCCTAGATTTAAAAATATGGCAAGCCAAAGAAGATGATTTAAAGCAACTAGTAGATAAGAAAAAAAAAAGATTATTCAAGAAAAATCTTGAAATGACATAAGACTGCTTGTAGATATAGTTAAACAAGGTGCGGGAATTATCAATGATGGAAACACCGCAAGAAGGTTTTTTGCAAACCCTTAAATAACTGCATAGATCACTGATGTTGATGAAGAACTCATCAGGAGATTTGCGGTGATTTTTAGGTAGTCTCATGTGGAAAGTTTGTTGATGTGAAAAAGTTCTGGCAATATTGTTCTAAAACAGCTCATAAGTATGTCGAGTTATATCAATGGTATTGTATATGAAAGGAGTTAATTTTGCGGTCTTCCCTCACATACCACATGGAGCGGCAGTTTTAAATTAAGTTGCCTGCCGCCTAGTCTGATGCGGCCTTCGATAATAAAGCTCAGTGAGCAATGGACGACTGACAACTATTTCTATTGTTACATCCAATTGAATATATGGGAAGGAACATCATCCACTAACCTTGAACTTCCGTAACTACTTCCTCTCCCAATCCAGCCTGGAGCTTAGATACGTCAGCAATCCCAACGCTGCACACAAGCGTATTCCACCTCACTAAATGTTCTTCACCACGTTAACGGATGGTATGTTATATTAAACAAAAATGCACACACGGAGCGGCGCGGTCATACAACCGCGAGATAATCGGTCAACGTATTGCGACGTAATATATTGTCGTCACACGCACTCGAGCGATCCGATCTCAATAATGTTGATAAGGGGTGGCGGCGGTGTTCCTCCAACAGTGACGTTGTATGACGCTACAGCGTCGTCAACCACTTGGCATTAGGAAGGACACAGATCAGAAGATGTTGGTGTGTCCGATTTCATTCTGATCATATAATCAAGAAAATGAACGAATTGAAATAATTGGCCCAAACAGGTATTATATTCCTTTTAGCTTGCATAAATTACTCATGCGTGGTGCAGACATAATTGAGCATAATAACTTTATCCCAATTGGCAAACTTTCTGAAAAGGCTTCTGAAACACGCAATAAAGATTTTAAAAATATTAGAGGTTTTCAATTTAGAAAAATTAGTAGAATTGCAACAAATGAGGATATTATCCATTGTTTGTTAATAACTTCTGACGCATACCTGTCCAGTATCAGACCTAAGATAAGTCAATTTAGCCATAAACCGCTATCAGATGAAACTAAATTGTTATTGGTAAATTCTACATCAGATAAGAAAATATAGAGTTTGTAGATGTAGGAAATTTGTGTGACTCTGAATGTGACTGTGAGTAATGTAAGTGTGTAATTACTAATTAAGAAGGTATCATCGCAACTATATGTATATCATAATTTATAATATCATAATTTTGTTATAAAATATTTAAAATATGCAAGTAAAAAAAAAATTTCCATATATTTGGAATTTAAATCTACATTCACATCATCTATTTAAAGCTACTAATGAAATCGATAAGTTAAAATGAATATAAGATCTCATGGTATTTACACTGCTTTCATTTAGAATCCTAATCTACCCCCAGAAATAACTGTTTAATCTTTTATGACAAACATCAACTTCAATAAAAACAAAACAAATAAACTAATTAGAAAAATCAAGATATTTTGCTACAAATGTGAAACAAAAACAATTAAGAATAGTAGCAGGTAATGATAGTTGGTGATAATTTAAGTACAGGATGGGCCAGAAAGGCGTACGATTTTAAAAACACTCTTGCGTTTGAACCTTATGAGCGGGGGCTGCACGGACGGTGGGCATAAGAAGCTGGATTCTCGGAAATTTAGTCGCGATGGATCGTTTCACCGGAGCGCAGCGTGCATTCTGCGTTAAACATTATTATAAAAATGGCGATTCGTGCGCTATTGTTCGACGTTTATTTCGGCGGGAGTTTGGATTACATGACGTAAATCAGTGTCCGAAGGAAAGTGTGATTCGATCGTAGGTCAGAAAGTTCGAAGATACAAGTTCGACTCTCAAACAGAAGCCTGCGGGACGCCCAAGGTCAACAAGAACGGAAGACACAATTGAACAAGTTAGAGCTTCAGTTCAACGTTCTCCTGGTCTATCGGCTCGCAAGCGATCAGCTGAACTTGTGGTGTCCAGAACATCTGCCAAATGACCCAATTTTACGACGAGCTTTTGTTGAAACAATGTTGAAACGCTTTCAGAGTTTCAACAATATTTTGTTCTCCGACGAAGCCCATTTTCACTTAAATGGGCATGTCAATAAACAGAATTGCCGTTAATGGGCTGCAGAGAACCCACGTGCAAAACATCAAAAGCCTCTGCATTCGTTGAATGTAACTGTTTGGGCGGCCATATCAGCACACGGAATTATCGGACCCTATTTCTTTGAAAATCAACAAAGGCAATCTGTCACTGTAAATTCCGACCCATACATAGCCATGTTAAAGGATTTTTTCTTTCCGCAACTGCAACAATTTGAAACCTATAATCGTGCAACGTAGTTTCAACAAGATGGTGCGACATGCCATACATCTAATACTTCATTGGCGGCCGTAAACGATTTGTTTGCTGGGAAACTGATATCGCGCCGAGGTGACATTGTATGGCCACCTAGAAGTCCGTATCTAACGCCACCGGACTTTTTCATGTGGGGTTACCTGAAAAGTAGTTTACTCTAATAACCCTGCTACGATTAACCAGTTGAAGATAAATATCCGAGAAGAAATGGCAGCTATTCCTCGCGCAATGTGTCAGCGAGTTTTTACCAATTTGAGGTTCAGATTCGAGGAATGCTTGCAGCGGGAAGGTGCACACCTTAATGATGTAATTTTTAAGAAATATATTTCCCAGATGTTTATTTTAATTGAAATAAAGATGTGCATGTGTATTGAATTTAGTTTTTTTTTTTAGTTTTTTTTAATCGCAAATCTCTCTGGCCCACCCTGTATACAGTGCAAATTTTTAGGTAATTTATGTCTTTTAATATAGAAAAAAAGGTATATTGAAATTTTAAAACGAATTCTGAATCGTATATTTAAAAGATAATGAAAACGATACGGTAGGGTAAATAAGGGGTAAGTAAACATAATTTCGTATCAGCCTTTGTTTTATCAATAGCTGTAGCATTAAAGTCGAAAATAAACCTACAGATTGATGATTTCACCTCAATACAATGTCGTCTAATATAAAATTTTCATCAACAAATATCTTTTGAACGGAGACGCCCGGGGTCAAGGTCGAAGGTCCTAAGGCTTCGTTACTACCTCGGTAACGATACCTATAAGTTTTAGCTTTACAACTCAAAACACAAAAAAGTTATGAAGAAAAGAAAGTCCATTTTCATACATTTGAAATTTACAAGTCTGTAGAAGAGCTATTGCAAAGGGAGGATCCTCCGACCAGACAGGTGTTATATCTGGCGGACAGCTGCCCAACGGTTGTCTGGCGGGCAGCTGCCCAACGGTTGTAGTCGGGTTCTTGTATATATACTCAACGATTGAGTTAATTTCTATAGCGCAATGTAGGATAGTAAGGATGCGTCTTATGTGGCTCGATAGATGTCGCTATGTGTCGCTATGTAGATGTCGCTACAAGTCCATATTATATGGTGTAGAAGGTAAAAATAAAGCTTGATATTGTTAAATAATTCAATGATATGACCGTTTTGACAAAATTGTATACTTAAAATTATCAAATAACACATTTCATTTTTCTAAAATCCGTAAGGGAGATTCCAATTTCTGTCCACTGTACGCCGCGGTGCTTCGTCGTCACAATAGTGCAACATTAACAAAACAATAACGCGAGGGATCGTCGCCGAGAACAACAAACACCCCTTGGCGCCATCTGTTGAGCACACCACATTGACGCAATGCAAGCGAGGATCATGTGACCGGATTCTCCCACTCTCACAGAAACACATGTTCGAGTATAAAGACCCGAACATTCTCAAGTTCGGTGACCCCTAAGGCTAACAGTGTAGTCAGATCTAAAAAAAAATTACTCTATGCATTTTACTAACATAATTGAAGCCGATTGGACGTTTCATTTATACTAACCCAAAATCATAGTGGCACATGCACATCAGTCCCCAAAGTGGACATTCTCCGTTATTACCAAAAAAAATTGTCTCTTTATTGAAACATGCTTATTTAAACTGATTATTTGATTAAAAAATTTATGATTGTGAATATTTCAGTTTTTTATTTCAATTTTTAAAGAAAATATTTTAAAAAATCAATTACTAAAAAACGGTTGTTGTTACACACTTTTGTTTAACCTAACAGTGTCTAGTTTAATGCCAGCAAAGCACCATCTACTGACAACAAAGGACATTGTTATCTACAAAAAAATATATATAATTCCCGAAGGGCTTACTATGGTAGTTCTTATTTTGAACATTTTTGTATTCATACAAGCTGATATGGTTCGAAATAAAAAACTATATTCTCAAAGTTTCAAATTTTTATCTTAATACCAACCCGTGCCTCTTTGCAATTTAAGTTTCTTAAGTGAATAAAACGGAGATTTTAGGCTTTGAATTGAATTGAGGGTTAGTAGTCCCTCAGCAGTATTTTTTGTCAAATATTTTAATGTACAGACTTTTGATTGTTTACTGTTTTATTATAAATATGGAAGTAAGAATTTAACACTTAATAATAGTATTTAGAATATATATGTTTAAAACGCCATCTGTATAAATTTATTTGTATACTTTTTTTCATACATAATTTTTCAGTCTCTCTGTAGTGTGTTTCACAAAAGAAGACCCGCAGCAAAAAATGGAACTAATAAAATATTAGTAATTAGTATGTACAATATTAACATAATATTCTGTTTTAATATGCCTATATAAAGTCTATTTACTAATACTATAAAATCATCCACTTCATTCTAAAATAATTATTATATTAATACCACAATATATATTGCCAATATATTTATAACTTTCTTCTTGTAGGGCTATGATTTTACTGACCCTTATTGCTTTATAAGTCATGTCAGAAAGTAGTATTTAATGTAAAAAGAAAGATTCAATTGTTTAATTTGCAGAAAATATCCAAAAAGTTTTAAAATCTTAGTAATCAGCAAAAAATAGTTTCAGCAATTCGCACCATTAGTAGTAATAAAGTAAATTTTCAAATTCTATAAGTTGCAATATTAATTATACAGTGGGATAGTTAGTATGGGTGATATCCAGTTGTAGCATATAGTGTTGAGTAAAAAGGGTAAAAATTATTGTGTTCATCTTTTATGTGAATTACCTTTTTTGTGGGGTACCTAACCTGTGCCACACAGAAGTGTCAAGTGGACAACATTTTTGAGTGTTTTCCTTAAATTCTCACTACATATTTTATTATCTTAAAATAAAACCTTGGATCTCCTAGATTTTCAAACATAGAAGGTTTCCGCTACCTAGCCACATTAATGTTATTACAATGTTACAATTATTCTGATATTTAATGTACATAATAAATAAACATTATGTACACATTGTTAATTTATATGTGACAAAAATATACAGAAATAAATATTAACTTTTATAATTACGACACAATCGCTAGGAGATCAATGAATATTTAATTTGTACATAATGATGTAACTAATAATAAAAATCAAGTGAAATATATTAATTAATTCTGACAATATTATATTGGGAAAAATATTCATTAATTATTTAATAAATATATTTTTCAAATGAAATTAATAAACCAATAATAAAAATGTGAAAATCTCATAAAAATTTTCATTTACCAAGTATCTCTTCACCCACATTTGATATCATTATAAAAGTTGCCCTTTTTTTAAACAAGTATAACATTATATTACTTTCTCATAGCTTATCTAAACAAATATTATTATTATAAAGCTTAGGGACTTTTTTTTTGTTTGAACATGCTAAACAATGGACCCACCAATCAGATTTGTAAAATTTTGTATTCAATAACATATTTATTGAGGAAAGTTATAGGCTATAAAAATCACAGTACAACACTAAGGAGCATAGCAGTAACCATAGTTTACATGGGTGTGTTGGTGGCTACATTGTGGAGAGCTGGTTGAAGCAAATTAATGGTTCTCAAAACACATATTTCATTTTCAACAGATTCTATTTCTCAATCAAAGTTCCTCTAACTCTTTTTTCTGTTGACTGGGCAGGTGTCTCTGCTTGCCTTTTGTTCATACCCTTCCTTTCCAACTGCTTTTCAATTATTCTTGCATTATTCGCATAACTGTCTGCAACTTCTCGTGCTTCTATTTCGTCTTCTTCCTCATCTATAGTAGAAACTGTAACCGAACTGAACTTCCCCATGTTCTTTGTGTGTTTTGTGACCATGATTTTCTTCGGTTGTGTCAAAGCCACCTGTTTATAAATGTCTGTGACTCCACCTTCTCCAGCAGACTGTATCAAAGCACCCTCCATGATGAAAACAACATTGCTGTCTTGGGCGTGCTTATAGTATATCGGTATTGTGCACTTTTTACACTTCAATCTATATTGTCTTTCTATACCTTTCTCTCGCTTTAAGTAAACTGTTTCATCAGGATCGTAGGTTATTTTATGAGCGTGTTTGGAACCGTCGATCACTCGAGCGCCGTCAGTTGGACGTAAAGGCAGCCTGTCTATTGTGCAATCCAATATGAGAGACATCTGACCGCATATGCAGTAGTAAATGTGCAATGGTTTAGTTTCATTGTATTCCTCTTGATCCTTTGTGTCTGAGCAAACAATACTTCTTGAGACAACTTTAGGCATCTTGATAAGATTCGGTCATCAACTATTAAATATCGAATTTAACTAATGTTTGATAACAAGTTGTAAGATTATAGAAGAGAAGACTCATCACTCAAGCACAAAACAACATAGCAAAACAAAACACCAGCCAGCAGTGTTGCCAACACTGTATTTAGAAAGAGAGCTAGAAGGTTATGAAAAAAGAGCTAAAAAAGAGCTAAATAAAAAATTATATGGAAATAACATTTTAATCAATGGCTTATACTGGCACATAAGACAAACAAAAATCAAAGACCTTAACATATACGATAATGTCTAATAATCAAAAGATAGTGCAAGTATAAACGAAGAATTTTAGACAATATTTCTAAGTTAAGACAGTATTTAAAAGTGTGCAAACTTCAGACAAAATATGATTAATTATCGTCATCAGAACAATCATTTATTAAATTTATCAATGCTATTCCACTTGTGCTTGGTTCTTCTTCATTCGCCCTTGAGTTTTGTAAGTAGCCATTGTACCAATTTTTTTTAATACATCTTTCGGCAATTCGTAGCTGTGACAGCATTTTTTGACTCGTCGTAATCCTGACCTAATAGTCAGAATTGCATTGGTGGTGTCATTTTGAAGTCTGTTTCGGGATTTGTTCTTGATAATATTAAGCTGACTAAATACCCTTTCAACTTCAGCGTTAGACCAGGGCAAAGAAACCATTGCAAGAGCGAAAGAACACAATTCTTTAAAAGGATTCATGTCAGCAGCATCTTTAAAGAGTAAAACTTCAGACCAAAATGCTATTGTGTTATTCTTCTTTTCCCACGGCACTAGGGTGATGTTATGCCATTGCGTTTCTACTTTATTGATGAATTCTTCATCATGACCCATTTCCTGCACCAGTTGTGTAATGTTCTCTTTAACCTGTTTTAAAGTATTTGAAACTGATAATTGATTCACTTTTATCAAAATGTGGTAGTTGTCTGGTAGTCTTTGTCTAAGTGGTTTAATAAGGCCTATAGTAAAATGTACGCACTTATCTCTGAATTGCTTTTCGTCTTCTGTTGAAAATCTATTGGTATTTGTGATCTCTCTAAGCTTGTTTTCTACTCTGAATCCTAAATAAGGATGTGGCACTAAAAAATCTTCTAAATTATTAACTTCAAAAATATCAATTTGCATATTGGGGTTGAGAACTCTTCTTCCTATAGATTCAATAGCAATTATTAGGTCGTTTAATAATTTGCTAGGGTCAATATTATTGAATTGGAAAATTTTCACAAGAGATTGTAACTGGTCTAAAACGGAATGGATATATAATAAATATGCTTCATTTGTAGGATTTTGATATAAGCTGTAAAGAGTTTCTGCGGCGTAACATTTTTCAGTATTCCTAGCTAGATTAAAATGTAGTTTTAATTCTGTCCATTGATCCAACACTTTTTTAACTGCTGGTTCTATTGAAAGCCATCTTGTGGCACAGGATTGAGTAATTTTTAATGGTTCTTTATCGTTGATTGTCAAATATAAATTTCTGTATTCATTTTGTCTATTTGAGGATTTTGAAAACCAATTATAAGTCTCCTGAACTAAATATTCTAAATGTCTTGGTAAGTATTCCGCAGAAGCATGAGAAACTGCAAGGTGGATAGAATGACAAGAGCACTTAATCATAATAAGATGAGGTACATCCATTTTCAACTTCTGGTATACTCCATTGTGTATTCCCGTCATAACATTTGCATTGTCAACTCCAATACCAGAAAGTTTTTTTATATCCAGACCATATGCAAGTAAAGTGTTTTTTACAGCTTCTGTAATAGATTCAGAGTCGCCTTTTTTTAACTCTTTTAGAGTAAGAAAGGAAGTGACAATCTCAAGAGAGGTTTTGCTAAAATATTGCACAACTATTCCTAGCAACTTGGTAACACTTATATCAGTACTCTCGTCAAGCAATAAGCTATATGGTCCATCTCCAATATCATTTTTCAAGGCAGAGGTAAAATATGGTGCTAATCCATGCTGTATAACTGCAGTACACTTGGTTCTATGGAGTTTAATTTCACTTTTGAATTCTTTTTTGCACAATACTCCGAGATGATCTACCGGCAAGATAGAATTATGAGCAGCTATGAATAATGATAAATAAGCTTCACTTGAACTCTGTGTATCGGCAAATTTGGGTTTGGGTTGGAAAACCAATTTTTGTTGTCGTGATGAAAATGGCTCTGCAGCTTTAATATGCTTTTTGCGGGTAATGTGATTCAACAAATCATTTTTTTTCGCATTTAATTCACATCGACAATAGCTACAAAACGCTTTAGTTTTGTCGCTGCTTACTTCTTTCAACCAACCTTGAAAAGCAGTTTCAGAAAGCCATTCTTCTCGGAATTTTTGTGTGTATGGCTTACTCGATGACATTTTGCACGTTACACCTGTCTATAATATTAAATGATTCAAATTATAGCTATACAAAAAAAATCAACACAAAACACACTCCGGACCGTACAATAACGAACAAAATTATAGAACTAAAGAAACGAAATAGTGTTGCTGTAATTCTTGTAGATTATGATAGGATACCAGGGAATTCCCCTCGGATCGCTACTTTCATTCCTCTATATTTATAGACAATAGACGTAGGCTAGGTAGTAATGGTTGCGTTCAATTTTCATAAAAGATTCGGATAAACGAGTAAAAAAATTATGAGAAAATTATAACGATTTTTTTAGGTATGGAATAGAGCTAAAATTCTATTCAAAAGAGCTATGGAGCTAAGCACTTTTTTTGGAGCTAACTCATTATAAATAGAGCTGAATTTAGCTCTAAAAGAGCTAAATTGGTAACACTGCCAGCCAGGGTCTAAAATAGAGGTGTAACTAATATATTCGTATAAGTTACAGGGATTATAATACGCGCCACGGACTTATATATTATGATCCACAAATACAGAATAATAGGTTACCAAATATTAGTCTAATAATAGGCACACGATTCAAGATCCGCGCGGCGAGTCACCGCAAGTAACTCTCTCTTTGTCCGTTATATGAGGGCGCATCTTGCGAGTAAGCGAGATAACTACATGATTTGAAACTTCGTATAGAAACGACCGCTGGCTGCAAGCTTATCGTATGCGCAGCTAGGTATGTATTGTAAAGACATAATTATACACGTCGGGCTTCGTATCAAAACTGCAGCGTTGGTAACACAGTAAGCAAGCAATGAGAACAGAATCAGTATATTAGTCACCGTTTTTAACAAATATCAGCGTATTAGCTAATACGGATATTAGTTAGGTTCACAGATTAGTTTGTAATATTTGTATTAGGAATCTATTGGTATTTCGTATATATCATATATTAGCGATTTCTTCAGTTCATTGTAAGTAGCTGCGATTACATACATGTTATCGTATCTATATATTTTGGAGAATTTGAAATGTAAATATTTATTATTTTATGTTTAGAATCAACTAAAAAATCAATCGATTGACGTTTTTAATGGACATATATAAAAATCTATAATTGTAGTAGATATTTTTTAACATAATATATTTTAATATAACAAAGATTTTGACGGTAACGACAGTCCGTAATCTATAATTAATAAAATTGACGTGTCTGCTTGTAATGTCAAAATAACAGTTTTTTTTTTACTAAATGCATATGAAAGTATATACGATACCTATAATAAAAAACCCATTTTTAAAATTTTTGTCTGTCTTTTTGTTCTGGGCAATCTCCGAAACGGTTGGACCGATTTCGGCAGGACTTAGACTGGACTGGACTGGTATTTTACTGATTTTATAGGAAGTAACTTAAACTACCTTTATTTTAGAAAAAAAATTAGGTTTCCGCATTAATAAAAAAAACAACTGGTCATGGCGAATCAATTTGGGCGCTCAAACTAGCTTACGCTGAGTAAACTACAGAGATACAGCAAATTAACGCACTAAATAATTGTAGACATTAAAAATACCTACAAAAAAGTCAGGGAGAGTATACGTCTATCTTCTAAGGAACATCCACAATAAGCATTATTGTCTTTAAAATAGCCGGGAGCGGGGAGCAAGATTCGCGTGGACATTCTGTAGTCCACGTGAGCGAAGCCGCGGGCACAGCTAGTTTATTAATACGAAAGAAAATTTGACCACTTTTTCATTTATGTTATATAATAAGCATACGGATAATATTAATAAATATTCACAAAAATTAAAAAGGGCGCGTGCGTATGCCCTTATACAAATGTGCTACGTCAACCTATACAGAGCGGGACCGCGCACCGAGGGCGCGAACGCGACGGAAACGATTCCCTCGTACTCTGTATAACCGACGGCGGATAACACGCTACGGTAACCAGCTGTCTGGAAACCAGTGCGTGC
Source organism: Saturnia japonica (assembly GCA_033032175.1). Taxonomy (NCBI): domain Eukaryota; kingdom Metazoa; phylum Arthropoda; class Insecta; order Lepidoptera; family Saturniidae; genus Saturnia; species Saturnia japonica. Next base: position 1,248,112 of record CM065332.1, read on the forward strand.
GAGCCCCTCTCACTACGTGCGACCAACCCTGCTCACACCCGAAACTACTAGGCGTGAAGAGGGCGAAACATTAAGGTACACACGCAGTGAGGTGCCTGCTGGTAGGCGCGGCGATGACGTAGCACGGAGCGGAATGGACTGGGTCGCTGGCGGGTTGAACACTTAGTGAAGATGCAAAATGACACAGGCACCACAATAAAATTTGCTGTATTCTTCAAGACAATACAATTTGTTGGTACTATCTTCTGGGTACTGTTTCTTCCAGTTTCTTGAGTCTTGAGTCTTGATTCTTCAGCTTGTGGCACCCATGTGTGACCGTTGGCCCCAGTAGTGCGCCTTTTATATTGTTTGCCAGAGAGCGAGACAGACGATGGCGTCTATATGCGTACTGCTCATTACCAAACTTGGGTGTGGTCTGGTAACCGCGGTAATGCGCTGTGGTTGCACTATCGCTGTCTTTATCTATTATTATTATTACTTGTATGCAGAATACAATAAATCGTTAATATCTCTAATTACAATTGTTCAATTACTATAAAAACTATTTCACATTAATGTAGACACAAATACCTATCCAAAAACACTAACTTTAACATTATAGGTTAATAAACATGGTAGTTACAAAGCGTTAAACATTGCAACTTTAAAAACGCTTGAAACTCGTTATATATACACTATTCGATGTTACAAACATTATAAAACATATAGAGAAGGCCAATTTACCTATATAACACAAAACATTACATACAACTTCTATATAATATGAATTATCGACGATATATGATTTTAGTAATTGTAAGCGATTATTTCTATTGAATTACAAACATTTTCATAACTTATATACTGTTCTTATATACCTACACGCTATAGTAACATATTCAAGGCATTACAAAAATTAAATCTATGATTGTTTGTATAAATTATTCATCCCTACAACTTATATTTACAATTGTTATTCTCGTATCATTATGCTTAGACCTATGCGTCGCTAACAAGAATCTTTTATTTCATACACACATTCTATAAGTATAGAAAATACTGAGAATAGATTCCCATAATATCAGTATTAGATTCAAGTAGGTAGCGAATAGCGAATATTGAATCGGTGACTAATATTTGACTAATACCAAATAATAGGTACGGGAACCTAATACGAGTTAACTAATATATTCAATATTAGTAATACCAAAATATCAGCCTAATATAGCACCTCTAGTCTAGAATAGATGTGGAAAGAAAAAATTAAAAACTATCGTTTGATATTTTGACAACTTACTATAATCGACGTCAGTGTTGCCAAGTTAATGGAACAAAAAATGGCCAGACACTTTTGTAAAGTTGCTAGAATATTTAAATTTTCGCATCATAAAAAGTGGCTAAAAGTGGGAAAAATTAGTTAAAAGAACCACAATTTTATAAATTTGAAACGTTTTATTTAGTCATATAATGTTAAATTAGCATAATATTCATTTGTCGTTTATGGTACCGGTTCTGGAAAACCAAGAAAAAAATATTTTTCTTGTTTCCCGATTTGACTTAACACTTCCTCGGGTAATTGGTATGAAGCACAAGACTGCTTATTTTTTTTAAAATACTACACTTTAGGTTTTTCGTACTTTCGCTCATTTTAGTCGTTCATTTTCCACACACACCGGCGGTGACACCGCGTCACCGCGCTCTCCCAGTGCCAGCGCGCCAACACAGCACTGGCACGCGGCCGCGGCCGCGGCCTGCTGGTGTAGGTACTAAATTTGCAAGCGACATAAAAGAATTAGAGGCGGCGCCGGCGTTCACGATAAAACTTGCAAGTAATTTTTGTAAGTACCTACCTGTTTTCAAATTAAAGTATTAGCCGGACTAAAAATGGGAAGTGTGTTAACATAAAGTATAAGAAATCTATTTTAAATTCATTCTGATAGATTAATTGACTATCGTAATTGCAATTAATTTCAACTATTAAATTATTCTGTACCATTTCATTTTTATTTTCTTGTATAAAATCAAAGATAAAAAGATTAAATAGTTTTTATAAATAACAGCTAAGCTTATAAAATAAAAGTTGGGAATGTCTAACGCTTTATCGATCTGTGGAAATGTACAAAGTGCCGTCAACGGCGGGGGCGGCTCACCGCCAAAGGAGCGGTTTGTTTTGGCGGGATTGATTATTAAATTTAGTATTTTTAGTTTTTGAGACAGTTTCATTTAGACTTTCATGCGCGCATGAGTGACAGATATTCGTTCAATCGTATTGATATTTAAATTCTTGTTAATATTTTATTGTTACATTTTGTGTATCTTGTTAAGTTTGTGTTGTTTTTATAATTGTTCTGTTTTAATAATGCCTAACGCGTACGTTTATAGTGCTTGTGAATACGGTAACATGTTAATGTGCCTTGGAGAAGCTCGCGGGAATGCTTCGCGTGCATTGCGAATTTACCGAGAGAGATTCCCGACAGCTCGACATCCGGCTGACTCTCGTCTGGTAACAGCAGCATTTCAGCGAGTGTTGGAAAATCGACCCATTGCTCCAGTAGCGACAGGAGGTGGAAGTCAAGTGGCAGTTCAGGCCGAGGAGCGCATTTTAGATGTCGTTCGCCGGTATCCGAACTTAGGTACACGAAGTATTGCTAAATTGTTAAGGTGTCGGAATGGAACAAGTGTGTCGTACTGGACAGTTCATAAGGTGTTAAAGCGTAACCGAATGCGGCCATACAAAGTACACAAAGTGCAAGCTTTGGTACCCGGCGATCACGACCGCCGGCGAGTTTTCTGCCATTGGTTATTATACCAGCAACAACGTGTCCCTGATTTCATTGAACACGTCATCTGGACGGACGAGTCAACATTTACCAGAAACGGGTTGTGGAACCGAAGAAATACACACGTGTATTCCGAGGTGAACCCGCACGCAGTTCTACAAACCGGGCACCAAACCCGATGGTCGGTTAATGTATGGGCAGGTTTATTTAAGGATCGCATACTAGGGCCAGTATTTCTGCCACAGCGACTTGACGGACAGCGATATTTAAACATTATAAATGAACAAATAGTGGACATTTTAGACGACCTATCATTGACTGAATATCGCCGCACATGGTATCAGCATGATGGTGCACCTCCACATGTGGCAAGGTTCGTCCGTGAGCGCCTCACCGAGCTGTTTGATGATCGCTGGATCGGCAGACTAGGACCACACGCTTGGCCACCTCGGTCACTCGATCTGACCCCGTTATACTTCTTTCTGTGGGGGTATGTGAAAGAAAGGGTTTTTAATCGTGAGTGTGATAGTGCTAACCAAATGCGCCAAAGGATCGTGACTGTTTTCGACAAACTACGTGCGGACTGTGTCGAAGACCCCACGATGATGCCCCGACTGCATAAGGAGACGCAACGCCGAGCTCAAATCTGCCTCGAAATGAATGGGGCACAATTTGAGCCGCATCTCATAAGGCCACGGAGGATTTAGATCGGTAAGCTGTTTCATACCAATTTCTTTTTTATAACTTATTTTTGAACTGATCTGAGTAGATCGTACATAACTGAATACATCAGAGTAATAAACATAATTACACGACGGATTAAAAAGCTTGAATCTATCCTTTTTAAAATTTCATTCAAGTATTTTTTTCATAATCGGGGAATCGAACCCGGTACTTAGCTTATTCAACCGGTGAATTCGAAAGAAAGTGGCTAGGTAAAGACTAGCACAGTGGCAAAGTAGATAAGTTAGTTATTTAGACAAATGTTGTAAATAAGTATTTATTTGATTGTTAGTTGCGTGCAGCGCAAGATTGACGCTGCGCCCGGGCGTTCGTTGATCCGAGCATCAGCTGTTTTTGATTTTGTGTTTCATTGCTGGTTTTTTTTTTTTTTAAGTAAAGTAATGTATTTTTTATGAAATTATCGTTTCATTTAGCTGTACTAACACGATGGAGCGTAAATAATGCTAATAATAAGTTTAAATAATATGATTTTTTTTTTTATCAGGATCAATTTTTTTTCCATCCCATCATCAAAGGTGTCATTAGTAATATCGTCTGTCTTCATTTTCAGGAGCGGTCTACTAATACCCTGTATATACAGAATGTCCGGTAATGAATGGATAACCTTAAAATGGCTTATAGCAGAACTTATGGCCATTCAGAAAAATGCAAAACAAAATATATCCTAGGTAGTACCTAACATATGATTTTTTTAAATTAAAAAACTACAAATTTTTACCTTGTTTTACATTCTTGTACACTACGACCACAAAGGACTGAATTCTATCGGTTTTTTTTTAATCTATTATTATACGCTAACTATGCCAATTAATAAGCAGTAAATAGTTTGACTAGCTATGGTACTATTAAAAAAAACTGGAATTAATTTTTCTGTGAGAAATTTGCTAAAATATTTTTTTTTTACAAAGCTTAAGCTTTTTGGGTATAATAAAAATGTATGAAAACATGAGTGACCAATAATTTTGGCAACTTGGCAACACTGGTCGACGCATTTTATTCGGGTCATAAATCATATTTATTTGGGCTGTCTCACTCGCACTTACAAGTCTTATGGAGAGATGTAGTGATGTGCGTTAGAATTGTAGAGGTGCATATCGATAACGGGATTGTTACAATCGATATGCTAAATTATGTTAAGTATTAATAGGAATAAATTTTCGTTAACTGAAAATAATAGTTATTATTTGTAAGAAAAAATTTTGGTTTCGACGTAATCATAGAGAAACTGTATAGATCGTGACGTGGCCCTGCAAAGGGACGTTTTTATCTTTTCTAGGGATATTTCTTAGTTCTTCAAAAATCCTCATCCGTATCTTCCTCATCTGTGTTATCTTCCTGTTGGTTAATTAGAGAAAGGAGCAATCAGGAGTCAGAGTGCTAAAAATGCGTCGACTATAGACATAGTCACATGGTGAGACTAGTGATGCGACTTGAGCAGTTTTTTACTCGAGTGAATTTGTGTAATTCGAATTCGAGTGAATAAAAATTTGATTCGAGTTCGTTTGCACTCGAGTTACTGAGTGTACTCGGCGCGTCATATTACTAAATATTACTAATTTAATAAAAGTTCTTAATTGAAACTCAGCTCGAGTAAAAAAAAAAAATGTGTGTGTGTACCAGAGTACACAGGTAAGAAGTGAAACTTCTTTACGACATATCATTTTTCTACTATTTGCAACTTCACGAAAATGGGGTAGATAAGGCTTAAGCCTTAAGAAAAACAATTTTTTCCGTATTAAATTAAAGCTATTTTATTATTATAGACATGTATACAATTAATGAGTAATTTATTTTATCATTGTTCTTATTATAATATCATTGCTATTTATTTATTGTATTATATTTACAAGTTATGAATAAATAATTGGAATTATCTTTACAATGTAATACAATTATATGATGACAGTTAATCTTGTAGAAATGCAACGATTTCATAAAATCACAAATGAATAAATAAATCATTAAAAACGAATAATTAAAAAAAATGTACGTATACATATTTTTATTTTCTAATCGTGTTTTGTTTTATTTTTAAATTATTATTTAATTTATATTTTTTATTGTTTTAAGAGTTAATAATGTTTACTAAATTTACAGTCATATTTATTAATACTTGCTAATTTTAACAGATTTATATACATTCACTGATACTTACAATAAAAAGTGAGGTTAACCTCAAATAAATATTAAAATCATGCTCATACGTGTTGAATTTATAAAACGAAATATATAATCACTCTCACTTTTCTTGTAAATTCACTTAAATTTGAATAAGTCTTTTTATTTTATCACTTTCAAATTAATATATTGGTATTTCAAACCAAACTTCAAAACTATTGTATACAATAAACTTCAACTTATTGTTGTTATTATTATAATATATTACATTATATTCTTTACGTCACTATACTAAACTTTGATAAAAAAGCAACATGGCGCGTAACCGAAAAACGTAACGATTGCTACAAAATTAAACCCATACGTCGATAAAGAAGTTTCACTTCAAAAATTTACTCGAGTTGTAAGCAGTGTAAATTGTTTACTCGAGTGACTCGAAAGCTCGTGTGACGTAGTTAATTTACTCGAGTGACGCAAAGCACAAAATCCTAGTCCAGTCGCATCACTAGGTGAGACTGCAATGGTGAGTCGTGAGTCTGTGCCGCTACATAGATTAACATGAATAAACGGCTGCGCTACGCCACGCAATTGCGCCGTAAATCCAATAAATCCGTAAATCGTAAATTGCTCAGTTTACTGTGCCGGATGTCATAACACACTAATTCCGAATATGTTGGCGCATAGAGCTCTTCAGCGTAGTGCAGACTGCAGTGCATTATCGCACGCCGCGCCGTACCGATCAGCCGACTCATTTATTCAGACACTTTCTCAACTAGAGCTAAGCTTAAACGTAGTGTAACTCGACTATAAATTTGAAATCTAAGATTGCGTTGAGTAAATAGTTAGCGAAGTTTGAGTTAAGCTAAGGTTGAGCTAAGGCTGAGTATGCTGTATAAATTTTAACCTTAGTGTGTTGTTTGCGCTAAGATGCAGCAGGCGTAGAACGCTAGTGGCGCGCGATGAGCGGCTCACTTGAACATACCAATAAATATGGCACATAATTGAAGGTCTGGTCAAAGAGCGGTCGTGACGGGATGGCGGCGGCGAGCGTGATGAACCCACCGCGCTTGGCATGATTTCTCGACTATAATTAATTGCCTTTGATTATAATATATGTACTATTAAATACGTAAAAAAAATCGGCCTTACTTTTTGTAATTTCGACAGTGTCTATGGTCAGCGCCATGAAAACAAACGTACGTATATCTCGACGATCGTTTTTCATCAGAGATAGCAGATAGCAGTATAATATTGTAGCTTTGTGAGGTAGGAGCCGAAATGGCAGTGTAGTGTGGTAGGAATAGCGAGGCACGATTCCGAGGTAATCTTGGTATCAGAGACAAACTTGGTAGGTATCAGTAATTCACCATAGTCAAATATCGAAAGGAGGTCTCACCGAAGCATCTGTCAAATTGGTTTTTTTTCAATATGATTTATTTCTTATCATTTTCAAATTCAAATCCTTTTGCAACTCTAATTATGTGAAAATAAAATTTACCTACCTATTTTAATAATTATTGTGATAATATGATGATACATTTAAAGCGAAGGTTAAAAAGGAAGGATAGAATTAACTGAGTGAATAATCAAATAACAGAGCAGGATTTATATTAAATAAATTAGAGATCAATATCGTTGTACTTGTACATCAGCTAGCTGGCGCAATGTGGCCTAGTGCCTGACCACCTAAATCTTTATTAACGCAACCTATTTGTTTGTCAAAAATTGAAATAATCACGAACTCGCATAAATATTTCGGAATAAACGTTCGATTACACAAATGCTTATATAGGATATTTTGGCGGATCCTATTAATTAAAAATGCAGCTCAGCGTTTCAATTATTACTCATTTATTTTGTCGCTCATAATCGATTACAGAATAATATATCTTCTTGTCAGTCCGTGACAGACGTCTTCTTTTATTTTTTTCAAGACTTGAAAGTCAGCCAGTCTATCATAAACAAAATAGAATGTGGCTGAAGTAACAACTATTTATTGTGATAATTCGCCACATCACCCCCCTACGGAGAAAATTACAGCCGAGAGAAAGAAAAATAACAATTTAGAAGAAATCTATAGATCTAGGATGTCACGGAACCTAACTCTGCGACCAGTGCGTGTAATGACTGTAGGATGTGTAGCAGGGGATGCGGTGTCATGTTGCGGAATGTTGGATGGCGTGCGATTTGTAGTCAGAGGAGCGGAAGGAGGCGCGATGACAGGTGCTGGTGTGGAAGTAGCTGTCGTACGACTCTTGTTGATCTTGTTCGACTTCCTGGTGAGCTGGTTTTACGCGATCGACGCTGACCTCGTGCTTTTTATCAGCAACCTCGAGCGTTACAGTTTTGGGGTTTCGAGCCAAAATTTTGTAAGGTCCGGTGTAGGGTGGCTGTAATGGTCGCCTGACTGTGTCGTCCCTCAGGAACGCATGACTTGCTGTCTGCAGGTCTTTGAAGATGAATGATGATGGATGAGCGTGTCGTGATGCTGGGGTGGGACGTATGCTAGCCATCTTGGAGCGAAGTCTGGCTACAAAGTCCTCGATGTGAGTATCATGATCGATTGTTGCTGGTACGACGAGCTCTCCTGGTAACCGCAGGGGTTCGCCATACAGAAGTTCTGCAAAAGAATATTGTAACTCTTCTTTAAGTGCTGTGCGTATGCCAAGCAAAACTAGCGGTAGAGCCTTGCTCCATGTACTCCCATGGCACATAAGGGCAGCTTTTAATTGCCTGTGAAGGCGTTCTACCATTCCATTTGCTTGCGGGTGATAGCTTGTCGTCCGGATACGTTTTGTTGCGCAGATCTTCATTAGATGGGCGAAAAGGGCAGATTCGAATTGTCGCCCTTGGTCTGTTGTGATGACAAGTGGAACGCCATATCGCGAGATCCATCCGGAAACAAATGTGTCGGCTACCTCTTCTGCGGTAATGCCCGACATTGGCCATACTTCCGGCCATCTGGTAAATCTGTCGACGGCTGTCAGACAGTATGTATAACCACCAGAATGGGGAAGTGCGCCTATGATGTCCAAGTGGACGTGCTGGAAACGGGCTGATTTTCCAGGAAAGTTTCCTAACGGCGACCTTCCGTGACGGGAGACTTTGCAGCGTTGGCATGCAATGCAAGAGCGAGCCCAAGCCATGCAGTCTTTGCGCATAGAAGGCCAAACATAGCGGTCAGACACCAGGCGAGCGCTTGCACGCGCACTAGGGTGACTGAGGTTGTGGAGTCTCAGAAACGTCGAGCGACGGAATGATGCGGGTAGGTAAGGTCTAGGCTTGCCCGTGGATGTATCACAAGTCACCTTAATGTTTTTTCCTGGAATGTGAAGCAATTCCAATTTAAGAGAAGAACCGGTACGAAGCTTTTCGAGTTCTTCGTCAACGGCTTGAGCATTCGCGAGTGCAGCGAAGTCATCTGCTAAAGATACAGCCTCCACGCGAGACATAGTATCCGCAACCACATTGTCCTCCCCTTTGATGTAACCTATGTCTGTTGAAAACTGACTTATAAAACTTAGCTGATTGAGTTGTGCTGGTGGAAGTTTTTCTCGCCGTTGCTGGAAAGCATAAATGATAGGCTTGTGGTCTGTGAAAATAGTCACATGTTGGACCTCCAGGATGTGTCTAAAGTGCTGCACGCTTTCATAAATGGCAAGAAGTTCCCTATAGTAGGTGGGCCACTCTGCTTGCTTTGCAGTAAATTTCCTGCTGAAATAAGCTAGAAGTTGCCAGCTGTCAGTTTCGTTTTTGCGTTGCTGGAGACAGGAGCCAATATGGGATCCTGACGCGTCGGTGAATAGACCGAGTTGTGCTTGCTGGCTTGGGTGGTACAACATGGTCGCTGTTGATAAGCTTTCCTTGCAAGCTTCGAAATGTTTTTGAAGTTCAGGCGTCCAGGGAAAGGTTTTACACCTTTGCTCCCCGTGGCGGCTACGGCATCGATAAGCGGCACTTGATACTTTGCCGCATAAGGTAGGTATCTACGATAAAAGTTTATCATGCTGAGGAACCTACGCATGCCTTGCACAGTCTTGGGTGGTGGATAATCGCGAAGGGCTTGGATGCGGTCGTCAGGAGGGTGAGTCCCTTGGGCGTTAATGCGGTATCCCAAAAACGAGACTTCAGCTGCTCCAAAAACACATTTTGCTGGATTTATTACCACACCGTACTGTTGAAGGCGCTCGAAAATAATTTTGAGGTGCTGAATATGCTGGGAACTGTCAATTGAGTGGATGAAAATGTCATCTATGTAAGCAAAGCAAAAATCAAGTCCACGCACCACTTCATCGATAAACCTTTGAAAGGTCTGACCAGCATTTCTGAGACCGAAGGTCATATAAGGAAATTCATATAGTCCAAAGGGTGTTATTATGGCTGTTTTGTAGATATCAGAGCTATTAACAGGTATTTGTTGGTATGCTTTCACTAAATCTATGTTGGAAAATATGGTAGATCCAGCCAGGTTTTGTGAAAAATCCCCTATGTGTCGGACTGGGTACCTGTCCGGTATGGTGCGGGCATTAAGTGCTCTGTAGTCACCACATGGTCGCCATGTTGCGTCCTTCTTAGGAGCGAGGTGCAGGGGCGATGACCACGAGCTGCTGGAAGGTCGTGCGGTACCACATTGTAAGATTGCATTAAATTCTTGCTGTGCTATATGCAATTTTTCTGGGCCTAGGCGGCGGGGACGGCAGCTGACTTGCTGTTCCCGACGAACCTAAAATTTTGATATCAAAAATCGGCCGTAAAATTTTAGTAAATGTTCGTTCAGAGCTCTCTCCGGCGCGCGCGTTTTCAACACAATATATGTCACTACACACCTTATTATTATTTAATACATTTTTAGAAATATCATTATAACAAAATAAATCATTTTCTGAAAAATTACGAAAATAATCTTTATGCCCTTTTTCATCGGGGTCGTCTTTAAAAAGAAAAGGAATATCATGAAAATAGTTTTCAAGTTCTTTTGCATTATGAACTTTTTCATCACAAAACTTATTACAATTATATAAATTAAAACATCCTTAACCTTAACTTCTTTTTCATCTTTCGAGTTATTGACATAAAAATTGTCATTATTCAAAAAACAATTGTTAAATGTGACATTGCGTCTTTTTGATAGATTTTTGCTGGTTGTGTGTTTGCTCGACAATTTGTTGACCCGAAAATTACTATTATGAAATATTTTATTAAACTGTAAAATAGGTTCTTTTGTCGAACTATCACGCGACCAGTTATTATTTTGTTCACATGAAACATTTGTATGAACATTTTGATAGTAAGTAGGCAAAGTGTCAGACCTAAAATCATCACAAACATTTTCATTATTAGAGTTTACACTATAAAAACTTTGTTCATTGTTACATTTTGGACAGTGTTTTCTAGTTACGTTTTCTGAACCACATTTGTAACACGAAACAACCTGACTAAGAGTATTTGACTCACCTTTGTTCACACACTTACGGCACTAATCACGCCGATGTCCATAGCATGTGCAATACACGCAGAAGGGCCTTTGCCTGGCTGATGGCATACGCTCATCTCGTGGTGACGAGGCGAACACACGTGCGTGCGTTGCGCGTGGCGTATATTGTTCTTCGGACAATCGCGAGGTCGGGACGTACGGGACGTTATCACGCCGTGCACTGTCAGTCCCACCCCTGTGCAGCCGTACGCTCGCAGCGGAGTTTGAAGATCGTGTGTTATATGATGAGGATGAGGGACGAGTTGATATTTCGTTTCCATTGCGCTTCGTGCGACTGGCAGTATAATTTGGAGCTTTTTGCCTTGTAGCTGTGGATTCCTTTAATGAATCTTCTACGCCTCTTGCTCTTGACAATAACTCTGAAAAATTCTTAATGTCCTCTCTTCGTAATCTTTTTCGAATCTTTCTGTGTAATAATCCGTAGATCATGTCTAACTGGACCTTAGCAGTCAGATCGTTTGTTGGAAGGCGTGTTAGAAGAGCTCGACTCTTCGCGACGAATATATCGGTAGGTTCATCTTCACCTTGCTCGACTCTGAAAAATTCTCTATAGATTTTGTATTCAGGTCTGCGGTCACCATAAGCATCACGAAGGAACTGTATCACCTCTTTCCAGGAAGTGACTTCGGCGCGTGTGCTCTGCCACCATATTGCGGCTTCTGAGGTAAGCAATATAGAAAGGCCCTTGATGGCAAGGTCATCGCCAATATTTGAGCATTCTTTGTAAGCTTCTATTGCATCGATGAACTCTTCAATGTTTTCTTCTGCCGCTCCCGAGAATCTAGATGAATATTGTGCAAAATTTCCAGTCTTTTCTGCCGTACTCGGTGTTGGTACCGGTGATTGAACGATCAGAGGAGAAGAAATCGTCGACAAGCGTTGCAACATTCGTTCGCAGACCTCAGCATTTGATTGCCGTATAGTAGTCAGCAAGGCGGTGAAGTTCTCTTGAGACAGCGTGATGCTACCATAGAGATCATCGTTGTTGAGAGACTGTCGTTTCCGTGTTTTCGGCATTGTTTTCTGACTATACTTACACTGTGATCACGATTATGTACACACAGCGTAGATTCCACAAATTTTCACTAACTTTGTTGTGGGATTCGGCCTTCAAGTTGGGACGCCATATTTCGCCAAGCTAGCTCAGTCTTATAAATAATATAGTCGGCAGATAGTTGAAACGTTTATTCAACCACCACAATGTATTACACATTCGTAAGTTAGGCTATTATATAAAATAATCAGAAAACACGACAGTCATTTAAAAAGACAACAACGACGCGTTAGCTAGAGCTCTTCTTTTTATTCTCTGTCAAATTCAAGAATAGAACTAACAACAACCGATGCATATACAACCTACATAGAGTAATCATAGTACCTAGACGGGAGACGTATATCACGGCGTCTGGAAGTACTAGGGATGAGTTGTCTTACTATAATGCTAGTATTTCTCTCCGTATTTCTCGCCGTGTGCGCGGTGGTGCTTCGCCCTCTCGAGCGTTAACTTCTTGGTAGACGAGTAATGCGAGTATAGCAGGCTTCAGGCCGGCCGGTGCGTCGCTTGTACATGGATCGTCAATTTCCAAGCGTCGGTGAATGTTGCGTCTTTAATCGTCGGGGTCACCAATTATAGGATATTTTGGCGGATCCTATTAATTAAAAATGCAGCTCAGCGTTTCAATTATTACTCTTTTATTTTGTCGCTCATAATCGATTACAGAATAATATATCTTCTTGTCAGTCCGTGACAGATGTCTTCTTTTATCTTTTTCAAGACTTGAAAGTCAGCCAGTCTATCATAAACAAAATATAATGTGGCTGAAGTAACAACTATTTATTGTGATAAGTCGCCACACTTATTATGAGCTACAAAGAGAAAGATATATTTTTATGTGTGATTGACGAGCTAAAAACTTAAGAAAAATGTTATTCGAGAAAATTTTATTATATTCTTTGGTTTAATAAAATACCAATACCTAATTCTTCACCTAAAGACATGTTCTGGTCCTTCCTCATAGAAACATATTTTCAGTATTTTAGTTCTCTTTTGGTTCTGCTGGTACTACCGCTCACTTGACCACAGATTACTGGCTTGGCATATTTTATCCTTCTTAGTCTGTGCATTTATTCTTGTCACTGTTGTCAGTTTCGCATGCGATTGTCTTCTATTCTATAAAATTGTGTTTTGCACATGTTCATTGATTTTTATAGAACTTAGAAAAAGTATAACACATATTTTTAATAAAATGGGTGCTATAGCTAGCCGATACCGCGTCTCCAATTCTGCACTTAGTGATACTGACATCAAAAATATAGAAACTGAGAACAAACGTGATAATCCAGGAACGTTGGAAGAACTTCATAAAAAGACCAAAGGTAAATTTTAATGATTATTTAGGTATATTTTTAAATACTAAATAAAATTTTCACTGATACGATAAGTGTATGACTAAAAATTGTTAATAATTCAGTCATAAAAAGTGGAAATAAATTATATATAGATTCCGAATTTTTGGTTATGATAGTGATGTAATGTAATAAAAATCATTCAACTGGTTATTTCTATCTATTGGTAGTGCTTAGAATTAAATTTGACATAAGATTTACATTTACAGTTATTTAAATAAAAAAATAGTGTGAGAATTATTTGTACAAATTTACTGTTTGTTTAATGATTACATACATTTGGCCTACTTTACACGATTTTTTTACAAGTACCTCATGCTATAGTATTTATTATCTTCTGACAGTTATAGCTATAGTATTTATATTATAGTTATATTTTATTAAACAAACATTGTATGTCATTAGAATAATTTAACTATCTTCTCTGGTACTCACTATATCTATACATATAAATAAAATTGAATTATCTGTATGTAATATCAGAATAACAGCTTTTTACTAAATGCTTATGAAAGTATAATAATATGTAGTATTTAAAACAAAAACTAATTTTTAAATTTTTCTTTTGTCTGTCTGTTATGCGCTAATCTTAGAATCTGTGGGACCGATTTTGATGGGACTCTACAGGCAGATAGTTGATTTTATAAGGGATAGCTTAGGCTAATTTAATTTTAGAAAAAGAATTAGGGTTCTGTGCAAATAAAATAATAAACATTTTTATTTTTAAAATAACTGGTGGAAATTTTATTTTAGAATAAGAATTAGGGTTCTGTGCAAATAAAATAATAAACATTTTTATTTTTAAAATAACTGACGGATGACCACCATGTTTGGAAGCGGAGTAACTGCCAATACCAATGGCATTCTGTAGTCTATGTCATACTCATATACATAAAGTTTATACCTTACATTTAAATACTCTGCATACTTAATTCGTTTGGTGTAGAGTGAAAACCAGCACTTGAAGATTCTATCCCTCCTGCATTTTGTATGACTTTAAGTCATGCTAACACAGATTTAACAAATTAAAATCATGAATTTATGCTAACTTGAAATTTCAGCAATTTCCTTTGTTATTTGATTATTAGTTAAAAGGAAATTATATTTAGATTCCAATAAATATTGAAGATATAAAATGAATGTAATTTTTACATCAGCAGATATAAATGATTTTTAATACTTCAGGCTTAAAAACAATATTTTCAAGTTAGCATGGTGTAAATTGCTGATGTTGAAATATTGAAAATATGAATGATACAAAAAAAAATTATATAGAGCTAAAAAAAAATCTTACATTTAACAGCCATTGCTTTGCTGTTATTGTGAGAGTTTTTAATACATATGGATAGTGGAAAGATTAATTAACTAATGTGGAAATAACACATGTTAGTCATTTAACAATATACCTGAGTCACTTTTCACAATCACATCATTTTTGGGACAATTGCAAAATGAACAAATTTTAATCTGAAAATTTGTAATTACCAAAAAAATTAATTTAATTCCAAATTGCTGGTCTCATTTCAAATGAAGAAAACATTGTTGATTTATACATTTTTTTTTATCACAGCCAAGAAATTAGATTGTAATGAATTGATTATTAAATTTTTGCAATTTATTTATTTGTAGACAGCAAGAGATCAATAGATGAATGATAATTATAAAACTTGTGGTATTCCATATCCTAGCAACGAACTTACATGACTCAATCAATACTATTTTGCCCATAGTTTGTTGTCCCTGACATATTATTATAAATATGTATGTACTAACTGTACACAAAAGTAATATGACAATTTTATCTAATTCCATAAGCACAATGAGAAACTTCATTACATTTTCAAAAATAATTTGCTTCTATGAAATTTCATGGTACAGGACACAATATATCCGTTCCATACAAAATATTAGACTACATTAACTTGTGAACATTCATTACTAGTATTGGCACTTTCAGGTAATTTTTAGTATAGAACTATACAGCATGTTATAGTTTATTATGTGTAATACAGAATAGCAAGAGGGCATAAAACTTTTACAAAAAAAAATCTCTTGTGTCCTTGGCAAAATAATAATAGACTGTTTGCCAAAAAACACATAGGTTGCTTTAATTCTGATTGCCATTACTTCATTGGCGCGACGCCATTGCCATTATGCCTTTGATAAGAATAAAGGAGAAAAAAACTTATCAAAGTGTAGGTATATGAATTGAAAAAAAAGATAAACCTGATTGAGTTTCTTGCCGGCTTTTCTCTATGGCTGGGATGTTTTTCCGAACCAGTGATAATTTTTTAACACTCATAAGTGCTTTCTTGGAGTCTAAATTGAATAAAGTCTATTTTGATTTGATTGATGCTCATAATATCATAATTTATTTTCAGATGTGTTACCAGTCAATTTTGAAGGTAGTAAACTTATAGTCAACAAGGGTCTGTCAAATCATTTTCAGGTATTTCAGTTGGTTTTTTCTATTCACATCAAGATTAGCCATTATTACTAAATTATTTTCTTACTTTTCAGATGACTCACACTCTATCGATGAGCTCACAGCAGAACGGATACAAACTTGGTGGCACTTACATGGGAACAAAGCAGATTTCACCGATGGAGGCATTCCCAGTCATTTTCGGCGACTTGGACCCTTCAGGCAATGTTAACGTCAGCCTTGTTCACCAGTTGACACCTGAGATCAGGGTCAAGGGAGCTGCCCAAGTTAGTAGAATTGTTTTATTAGTAAATTATCACATATTGCTCGAACAATTTGGTATGCCATTCACATAATTTAGTATGTTTGTGACAGTAGATTTGTTCTTACTGAACCCCTATTGATTCTGATTTGTAATACTTTTAGAGTATGATTTTAATGGTGACAGTATAATGCTCTCAAATATTTTCGAAACTAGTTGTTAATTTTGTATAGTATTTCTTTCACCTCTTTTAAAAATAGGAACCACATTACTTTCCATCCATAATTCAGAAAAACTTGATGTTTGAATAGATATTTTAAATATAATTCTTAAAGGCAATGTCAAAAATTTTGAGGATTTCTTAATAAATAGATAACTGAATATGCACAGGCTGATCCCGAAACGCGTCACCCAAAAGCGAGTCACTATGAAAAACTTTTCACAACATGCATAGTGGTTGCAACCCAATCTGGTTGTAGAGCCCTGCCACCCCGCTATCGCCATTTCCTCATTCATTGCTCAACAGGATGCACCATGTGCAGTTGAAGTTGGCTAGGGCGTCTCAGTGCTGAAGATATAATTCGCCTCTTCTTTACACTCCAAAACAAGCCCTTGCCGATTGGCAAATTGGCTTCAAAGAGCTGCTATTAAATTCAAATAGATTACCATTGAATTAAGTTACTTGTAATGATATATTTCAGGTGCAAGAATGCAAACTGACAGCCACACAGGGTACTCTAGAGTACAAGGGGTCTGATTACACCCTCGCCTTGGCCGTAGGGAAACCAGACTTCAGTGAGAAGTCTTCCGTTTTTGTTGCACATTATTTACAGGTGAGTTTTTTTCTTCAATAGATGATATAAATTGCAAAATGTAATATACGTTATCAATAAATCTTCTGCTTATATATAAAAAGCGATGTTTGTATGATATTGTAGGAGACGAATATTCTTGCGATTATTCTTCCGTCTGTGTTGTCGCGAGTCGCGATTGATTGACGCATGTCCTGCAGAAACTCCTTGCACAGTTGTTTTGTTGAAAAGAACTCATGTCAGTGACAGACAAGACCTAAACCAGAAATGTCAATAGTTAGGGGGGCGAGTGTTTATGACCAAAGTCAAAACATCTTATTATTATATCAATGTTAATATCTGTGGTAAAATGTATTATATAGGGAGTCCAGTAACAGATTGGGTTGTACTCATACATGCTTTCTATAAAAGTTCCCTGTAAAAAGAAAATCTATAATTTTCACATTTATTTTATATTCCCACATAAACCAGCGACATTTCAAAATACCTTGGTCGCTTCTTGCAGGAGTCATGGCGTTTTCCTCGTTAATGTCACTTCGTCGCACAATAATATCCACGTTCATGGAGGTGACGCCTTAGTTAGTTACCAGAAAACATGCACTCTGGTGTCCAAATCCAGAAATATATCCAGTTCCAAAACAATAGAGAAGACACAAAGACA
Source organism: Saturnia japonica (assembly GCA_033032175.1). NCBI lineage: Eukaryota > Metazoa > Arthropoda > Insecta > Lepidoptera > Saturniidae > Saturnia > Saturnia japonica. The sequence continues at coordinate 1,265,793 of CM065332.1, forward strand.
TAACTTTAATAATAGCATTTTCTACTTTTTATTCAGATGGTCTGATTTCATTACTTCATTTTTAGTACGAGGGCTATGTGCTACTAGGTAGTATTATTTTTTTTACAGTCTGTAACGAAACGGCTAGCAGTAGGTACGGAACTGGTCTTTCAATCCGGGGCTCGCATCATGGGTGGTGAGATTGCGGTAGCTTCTACGGCTGCCAGATATACTATGGATGGTAAGTTTCAATAGTACATTGTTTTAGTGGTACTGTTCCTAGAAAAGAGCGACATCTTGTTAAATCGTAGATTATGTTTTGAATAAAAAATGACAATATATGTTTAGGTATGTTTAACATGTTAAGTAAATTTGTATTTTAGATTCGGAAATATCAGCCACGTTGAGTTCAGCAAACTTCCACCTGTGTTACTTCAAACAAGCCAGTGAACAGTTGCAGGTAATATACTAATATACTTATAATAATATTGTTATATCTGTGGGGAGCAGAGATTGTGGATAGTGGCACAATAATACTGGTACAGATGTCACTAAAAGTTGGTATTAGAAAGAATAAAAGCTGGTACCGTCAAGCAAACAGCAAATACCAGGGCCTTAGTACTGTGGTCTACCCCCTGGAGGCCACTTTTGTTTTAGCTCTTCAATCCCTAAAATTTTACAAACTTCAGGGGCCTTATTCTGTCTTCTGGCCGCGCAGCCTGGAGACCTTTTTTAGCTCCTCGGTGAACAAAACAATAATGGCCTTGACCTATATTGAAACTTGGTAATATTGTGTACCAGGATAATGTTTACCCTAAAACCTGGTACTTGTACCAGAAACCTTTCACTTGTACCAGAAACCTGGTACATTTACCTTCTCCAGTGGGGAGTGAAAACGTCATGAGATTTAACGTAAATAATTTGTACTCAGTAGTTACACTATCTTGTGAGGCCCTAATTTGTATATTAGAAAATTCTACGAAGGCTTTAATGCACTGACACGGGCAAATGCTTTTTGCTGTGCCAAAACAAGACAATGAATTATGTAACTTTTAAGTATTACTTAATAAAAAATCTTACAGATTGTCGCAGAGATGGACACTTCGTTCAGAGGCATGGAATCAGTAGGCTCGATCGGTTACCAAGTCAACATACCTAAGGCTGACCTCGTCTTTAGAGGTAATTTTTAATATCCATTTTTACAAGACTTCAATGATTTTGTAGTTATGAAAATATGTATAGGTGTATTGAAATAAATAATTTTTACGGTACACTATAGAAGGACGAAAGTTTATTGTAACAATTACACAAACATACAAACTACACAAGAACATAGAAGGAGTGATTATACAATTGTTTAAATTAAGGAAAAATTACTAGATAAGCACGGCGAGATATATGTGATAGCTCAACTTAGAACCGGGACTGTAATCTCGTCTCCATATGCCCCGGCTGTTGCGACGCGCCTATGCGCGAACACAACACCGGTATAGTGTCGTCTCGCTCACACTCGCAGGGCTCGTCTTAGCAACAGCGGCGCCCCGGCCGCTGTTATTAAGTAAACGACTATATACAAAATAAATCTGTTTGTACATGTAACCATATTAATTTTGATAATTAAATTTATTTACAATATTACACACAAATAAGTGTACTGAGTCACTACAATTTTGAAGCGTTTCCTTGTGTATCTTCAAATTTCAATGATCTTTCGGTAATCGCCGTTTGTTTGGACTGTGCTGTGCTTACAATCAAGGACAGTACTATCAATGTGCTGAGCTATTATAAGACACAAAAGGATTAGTCACTAACTACAAACTAAGGGTGACTTGCGCAACATTTCATTTAACTCACTGCTAAACAAAATTAGTTAATTACAGTTAGCCTCTTAAATGGACTTATCATAAACGCATTTGTTATTATGTTATGTGACGCTGATTTAGTTATACATAATTAGCGGATCGGTAAACCACCCTCTGTGTTCCCTTTCACGAGTTTCTTAACCCAAAAAGCGAGATGACTTATAAACTTATGCATATAGTATACATAATGAAACTTGCATAGTTGGATGTCATTGTTTGTTTTCCGTCAAAATCAACTGAACAACATGAAAATAGTGCTATTATCTCCTGCCTTGTATCTAACAAGGGAGAAATGTGGTAAAAGTGTTTACCACTCTGATGGCCCTTATGTTGTCTCTGTTCCTTTAATCCTATAATTTTAATTTGTATTTTTAAATCATAAGGAGTCACTTAAACGTGTTTAGCGGCGCTAAATAGATGGCTATTTCAGTTTGACAGTTAGTTAAACATATTTATCAACAAATTTTTACTCTGTGCAAGACACCAATTTTGTTTAACTTTTTTAAATGTGTTTAGTCTTAGTTTAACCACATTTAAAAGTGTTTCGCAAGTCGCCCTTAGTGTACCATTACTAATTAATATAATAGGATTAGTAACTAACCTCCAATTATAAGAAAGTCAATACTAAATAATAGTATCAGTAAATCATTCATAATCACCTGCTGCTAGTAACAATACTGATGAGGAATTGGTTTTTGTTCAACGGTGAACTTATGTCTCAGGTATGGTTGACTCCAACTGGAATGTGGGAGCTGTCCTCGAGAAGAAACTCCAGCCTCTGCCATTCACCTTTGCTCTGTCCGGTATGGCGAACCAGGCGAATCAGCAGTTCAAATTCGGCTGTGGCCTCATTATAGGCTAAACCATGCTGCTCACACTGGTGCATTGAATTAGTGATGTGAATTGTGTGTTAGTGTTGTGAATATGCCCTTGGTCGTTAATATTCTGTGGGTTTTAGTGGGTGTGGTATTTCAAAACTGTTTTTGAATGCGGCGGTTCTAAGTAAGAGTTTTTTTTTGTTTTAATATTATTTAATACTATGTTTTAATTATCATCATTTCAGAGCAGCACAGTTGAGGACTAGGGTTGCCACTCGTACTTTATAATAATAGAGTATTTTATGTTATTCCAAGCAATTATACTCTATACTTTTGATAACAGTAAAGTATGTGAAAATACTTTATTTCACATTTTACATAAATCACTAAAGGCCAAAGAAGCTTATTATTGAAGTGCCCCCTCATCATCATCTGCCTGTATCTGTCCACTGCTCGACATAGGCCTCCCACAAGGTTCCACAATCTATGGGCCTTTGTATCCAGGCTACCTAAGTGCCTATAAAAATGTAATTAAATAAAAAGACATGTATTATAATGAATAATACTTTAATATTCATTTATATGCATAGTATATAAAAATACAACAAAAATAAAACTTATAGTCTTCTGTCTCCACTGATATCTTTCGAATACTTTATTTTGATATTATGTATTTTATCCTACCTTTAAAAATCAGTAAATTAATTCATTTGCTAAAATAGAAGGTGGCAACCCTAGTCGGGACTAATGAACAGGTCAGTAAGCAAGTAGTTTTATAGGCAAATATTCACTTGTGTCAAGTATGAAGAGAATTTCACTGTGACTTATCTGGTCCACTTATGGGCACTACTATAACATAAACTACCATCAACATTCGGAACCCTATCTAGCTTGATGGTAGACATGGGTAACTCAGCAAAATTCCTTAATAACTCAAGCAAAGCCGGAGCTGGAGCTAACTCAATACGCATCCACAGCACAGCAAAATGGTACTTGCCAAGTGAATCGCTAAACAAGCACTATCTGCACTCTGCATCTGCTGTCTTTTAATGCAGGCGCACTTTGACTAACGTTAGATGTGCTGAAGTGCACTATATACGAACACATTTTAAATAACTGTGTTGACACATCTGGCTCAGTGAACTGAGTTGGTACTCATGTCTACTTGATACTGAATATGGAGGATCAGGTTCCTAAGTGAACGATGGGAGTGGTAGGGTCTGGGTCACAAGCTCCATACATATTATGCTAAAATGCTCACAATGATTATCTCTTATGTCTGTCACGTTTTCGGAGCAACTGGAGCTTAGCCAATTACTATTTACATTAGTATGATTAGCGAAGACTGGTCATGGATTGTTGACATCTCTTTTTCACTTAACTTAATTATTCTGTGAGCAATACTGAACTGGGGTTCTGCAAAAAAATGACTCATTTTTATGGTTGTTTATAAATTGTAGTCTATTAAGTTTGTATGTTAAATTACATAACCATAAATTTAAAAGCTCTTTCCTAATTTTGTTTTAGTAGAATGATAGTGGTAATCAAATAGACAAGTAGTGGAAAACACCCACCAATCTTCTTCTTTCTAATCTTGAGAATTCACTTCTCTTACGTCAGGACTGTCATGTATATAAAATGGGTCAATCAACTAATATACCCACATTTTTTGAGAGATTAAATAATGTTTTTGACGTGTAACATCTTTTCTCTTGCTTTCCTGAAATCTGTGGGAGTGACTTTGTGAAAAAGGGATGGAGTATGTAACTGGACGCCGGAGAAGCGCGCGCTATTTGATTTGACCAATGAGCGCGCGCGGTAGTAGAATTGGCTGTCAGAGGGTAACCAACTCATTTTCCGAGAGTTTGGTACTGTCAGCCAACTGTGTGTGTAACGAGAAAGAGAAAGGAAAATAGATGAGTACGCATCAGCTGTGCGCTAACCTACCATGTGTATGAAATGTGCTGTCATGTAAACTAATTTATATGTGTAAACTAAGTTAGATGTTACACATCATATGCGACTACTGTAGAGTGAGCTCGTATTTTTGTTTTCGGTAAAAAAATATGTTTTACTTTTCCTTAAAGTCCTATTTGCCAAGCCAACTAGAGGAAGGAGTGGAATTATAAAAAAAAAAATCACAAAAACGGATTACTGAATTTTAAATTAGTGAATGTTGTCAAAAATTAAATTATAGGAACATAATAATATTAACTTGATAAATAAAATATAAAATACATTTGTAAGAGGCACAAGATTTTTTTGTAAATGTATTTTGCCTTAATGCTGTCTTGTGTTGTTACACACAATATGTTTTATAATAAAAATGAACCAGCAAGTCTTAACTAAAAGTATATTTGTATAATGAAAATTCACAAGGTAATGTGATGTAATCTTCGAAAAGAAATATTTTGTATGGAACAAATATTTTGTATTCTGTGTTACCATGAAATTTCATAGAACCACAATATTTATGTGAACAGAATCTAGTTTCCAGTTAAACTGTGGGTAAAATAGTATTGATTGATCCATATAAGAAAGCAGGAATAGTTTAATTTAATGGGATCTAAAAAGTTACAAACAGTACAATTTACTTTCTATGATCAAATTAAAGGTATTGTGGCTTGTTATATCTCATTAAACACTGTGGTCCTGTCCTGACTTTGTTTCATATTGAATATTATATTTAGTCAAATAATAAGTGACTACCTTGTTAGCCTAGTGGTCGTTAGCGCGACTGCTATGAGTGAGGTCCTGGGTTTGAATCCCAAGTTGAACAGTGTTATTGGGTTTTTCCTATGAAATTCTCAGTAGCAGCTCGGAGTTTGGTTTCGTGCCCGATTAATGGCAATAGGCTTGCCCCCTATTACATTGGACCTAATAACATACTCGGGGAACTGTGGGTGTACATTAGTACACCTAACCCTTCGGGTAGTACAGGGCGTGATGGTATGTTATGTGAATAATAAGTATTGTGTGGGTAGATTGCAAAATGGACTTTTTCATATTTAAAATAATTGAATGAGGTGCATATGATGATTTAATTTTTACATCAAAGGGTTCCTTAAAAGTCCATTTTGCAAAATAATAATAAATATAGAGGATTCCTATATTCATTATAAATAATAAACACAAAAAAATTTACTAATTGTGCATATGTGTATGTAGTATTTAGTGTCTGTAGAATGAAGTCATTACTGAATTATTGTTTCTCTGCCATTTTTTTTATTACGCGTCTTTAACCAGAACCGCATTTAACCGTTGCATCACTCTGGGCTTGTAGAGAAATTGTAACTACATTTATGCTTTCCCTTTTTGATATTGAATAATATTCATCTTTATTTAACTGATCCTTGTCATTAAAGATTTTTACTACCAATTTTTGATGGATAATTAAAGTTCTTTTGTGTTAAACTAGTCCTTTTAGTGTATCTTTTGAAGTGAAAACTTTATGAGAATTGTGAGATTTTTGTATGGGGCAAATCTTATGAGTTCGCGTCGCCGACACCGACAGACATGTAACAGTATTTATGAAGCTATAAGTAAGACATGTTGAAATGATCATAAAATTATACATTATCTTTTTACTTGGAAGTTCCAAAGTTAATATTCTTGCAACAAGCAGTGTACGATAAAAATTAAAGGATTTATAAAATCGTTCATGGGTGATCATGATCGTAATAGAGAGCTAGAGTTTAAGTAAAACAGAACATTATTACAGTTTTTTTTATAAATGTGACAGCATATCCCATGCATGGATTACTCAACTGATCTATGTTAATTAATTGCTTGGAAGGCCAATAGATATGAAAAAAAGATGAATGTTAATAATTTAAATTTACAAATTATGAAAATTTAATTGATCATACCATAATTAATTTTAAAACTTCAAAAAGGAAACAATTATTCCAAAGTTTCAAATTTTCACTTCTGTCCGCAGTCCCCATGAATGTATATTTTTTTGTTTGTAAGATTCTATAATGTAAATTTTCGAATCAATTAATCTCTATCCCTAAGGAGAGAGAAGTAACTAATGTTCTAAAAAAATAACTTTTTGGTTTCTTTAATAATTGTTGTCTCTAAACATACCCCCCGAGTGATTTAGTTATTGCTGCATAACGTTCACACCCCCATGTCCCTTTTTATACGATTAATGATATATCTGTTCAATTTTAGTTTCTAGTATATTCCTATGTAAATTAAAAAGTGTTTTAAAGTCTTAGGCCCATACACACGGATATTAAAAGCGCTGCGACTATTAGATAAGCGTAAAAAATTTGAACAAATGTGCTTTTTCTTGTACTAGAGGGATTTTTTAACGCGCGCTTTAAAGCTCCCGTGCGTATGAAGCCTCAATTACGGGCAATTTACGTGTTAACTGCTTATAGCGAAAGGGATGAACTATCGGCAGTGTCTGTTGTGTGAGATGACTAGTGGACGACTTACCTTGAATTTGAAATAGTAATTTTTTGTTTGTTTTGAAAATTAACTGAGGCTAGATGAATACATCATACATCTAATACTTAATATTGATTGTCTCATTGGAATCCAAAAACAAAACAATTTACCATTTTTCATTGCAATAGTCTTTTTCTTATTTAAATTTAATGGCAACTGTGAAGTATATAGAATATTTTCCAACTAGCTGTGTCTGCGACATCGTCCGCGTGGAATTTCATATGCGTCGCGACGGCGGGAAAGGCGCGTGGGACGCGCGCGGTACTTGACACTGCTAGGTTTTATTTGCGTGGTACCCTAATTATTTCTGTAAAATAAAAGTAGCCTAAATTACTTCTTATAACATCAACTGTCTGCCAGTGAAAGTCCCGCCAAAATCGATCCAACCGTTTCAGAGATTAGCGGGAACGAACAGAGAAGAACTTTCAAAAATGTTTCTTTTGTTAGACCTTCAAACCTGTCCTATCCTATTTCAGACATATTGTACGTCCAAATTGATGTAGGAAGGTAGCTTAGATTATCTGTTCAATATATTTAAATAACTTATCTATTGTTACTAGATACCGCTAATATGGATGTGTGTTGTCGTTCACTAATTCAAAACTGTTTTGTACGAATGTAGATAGTAATTACGAACTGTACATAGAGCCTGTTGTTGTAATGTTAATTTTAATAGAGTCATGTTAATAAATCACTTGTATGTTTTATTTTAACTTGCCCGTAAATGTTTTTTCATATCGATTTAGATTCTAAGGCTGCGAGAGGTAACTAAACTCTGATTTGTAATTAGCTGGACTAAAATGACAGCTATGTTCAACCTGTTTATTTTTTAATGTTGCAAGAGTGGAACATAGTGTTGTAATAGTATAGCTATTCATATACTAATGAATTTCTTTATTTTCTCGATGACAGCTCCTGTGACATGACTCCTTGATTTCATTTTACTCATTGGTGTAAACAAACGTTTAATAAATATAAACGCAATACATTAAAAATAATAAGAAATCAACAATAAAATAAATGCGATCTATAGCGATGAGTGCAAAATTACTTGAAGGCCCAAGTTTCTTTACAAATGTAAATTTTTACCTGTGAAATACTCGAATATGGCAACAAACTTGTATGATTCAAATTCAACAAAAAATTTATATTTAATAAATACATAGATTGAATACCTACACAATCAGTCAGAATATAACACTATTTTTGCGTTACGATAAAGTGGCAACCCACTAAATGTCACATACATCATAAAATTTAAGATCAGTGGTCCTCTTGGTGGACAGAGCAATTGAGTACCGCAGTGTTACCCAGTCTATTAATCTCGCATATTGTAGTGCTGTTACTTTTGACGTTTTCGAGCGTGACATTGTATTAATATTATTATGGATATGGGGGATGAATGAAAAGACAATTGAAAAATAACGTAAGTTTATTTTATTACTCATAATTAAATACAAATCGATTAATTTCATATTATATTATATTACCGAACGGGCGTTTCTCAAAGATTACGTTATTTACGAACCTTATATTAACTTCATTTATATCCTGTAGTTAGAAGCGAGTGCAACGTGACCTTGAAAGTGTAAAATAAAAAAAGACGAAACAATTTTTTTTAAATTACGATATGGTCGCAGAATATGACACACTAACTTAGTAACTTTGAAGTACGTAGCTGTACAAATAGTTAATGCAAATCGTTTTTTAAGTTTCAACTAACAAATAATGGCTGACCGTAGACTAGTTATTAACATAAAGTCATATAATATTAAACATATTTAAGAAACGGCTCCCCACTGACGAATCTGTAGGTAAACGAATTTTTTTTAACATTCGTGACAATTATTAATCGCAAATTTTCGTTAAAAAAACAAGAGGTGTTAAAAATTTCGAATTCGGAAATTCCGTTTAGTTCAGATTAAAATGTACCTACCATATTTGAAAATAGTTTGTCATAGAGAATGTCACCAAAAATGTCAAATAATTACAAAGGCCACGTAAACCGTTTTGTATTTTGTTTATAGGTTATTCTCTACAGTACTACCGAACATTTATTTGGCAACTAAATTCTATAACCTTTATTAGTCACATTTGACATGGCGAAATTGCCTACATAGGCAGAAGAAAGCCATAATTAAAAAGGTCACATCACAATCGCTTCGGCAAAGATTACAAATATGTACATTCGACGTCATCTAAGGTTATAAAATTTTAACTAGAAAATTAAGGAAAAGAGTCATAAAATAAAATGAGTTGAGAGTACATAATAAAACCTTTGCCCAAATTTCACACCTAGATAATATCATACAAAAATGATTTTACAAAATAAAATTTTAAAGTGCATCGAGGTTAACATCTGCTCGTAAAAGCAACAGATTATCGCAAATATTTAAACAAAATAAATACGAAACCAATCGACACTTAAACAGTGAAAATTAACAAACCATTAAATTTTTTTTGTTACCCTCCTTATACCAAAATATATTATTATGGCTTGAGTTATCATATTTTAAAATGTCTATAATGTTAATATGATCTTCGTGTTTTATAACCTATATACGTTAACCTAAGACTTATATTTAAAACGTTTGCAACACTTTTAGGTTAGCAACGTGACATTTTAGAGATCTGCAAAATGTATCTTTTATAAATATTTCTGCTAGGTTCTTTTTGTTTAAAATGTTCTTTATTTTAAATGCGATATGTCTACGTAAACGTGAAAATCATTTGGTATTGTCATTATTTGAGTCAGTATTAAGTGATTTTAATCAACTTCAAAAAAAGGTGGACTCTATTTTAATGTATATATATATATATTTTCTATGGATGTTCACCCTTAACTTCTTTGTTTATGAATCAATAATATTTTTTTTTTCGTAGGGATACCTCAATGTGGTTCTAAGATACACCAGAAAACTCTTCAAAATCATTGAAGTCGGTTTTCTTTGTTGTAAAAATTGTTAAAATTATACACTAGTTGTTTTCTCTGTATCATTTCGGGATCATGGATTGGTTTATATCTATTCTCCGTCAAAGTATATTTTTATTACAGTCTTGAGAAGGATCAAATTAGCATACACCAATATGTTTTTTATACTTGTATGATTTTTTTACAAAAAGAACGTTACAATTAATAAACCATCGACCACTAAGGACACCAAAAAATCAACATTGCATAACTTCCATTAGAAAAAAAACGCCATTTTTATTTGGTGTTGTCATCAAATATCTACCATCATGCAATAATTCGTCATTTTCGTTTTAGTAATAAAACGAAATTCGCAAAATATTTTTTTAAAATAAAGATTTTCTTTTTTTCTTTACAAACCTGAATGTTTTACAAAGAGGTACGTGGTTAAATATTTAAAGCATAAAGTATATTATAACAAAAGATATCTAAAGATCCATAAAACATTTATTATACTAAGTACAATTTTTGTGTTACATTTAATCTCTCAACCTGTCAATGACCAATTGACATTTTTTTTATGTTTTTCAAACCAGAAATAAGGAAGAAATCAATCACAGACCGTATGGTTTTAGTTTTTCATACATCAAAACGATTAACGTAGAAAGGATAGACAAACTAAACTTTCTAGTGTCGCCATTGATAAAAAAATATCAATAAAATTAATCGAAATATTTTTGGATACCAATAAAAAGATCAAATCGATTTGTAATATATAGTCCAACTTAACTAATCATGGTCAGAATAAATTATCAAATGTCGACGTAACTTTTACTTTGACAACTAAAATTGCCAACAGATGGAGACAGTAATGCATTTTTATAATGACACATCGATTCATAAAAAATTAACACTAAGATTAAACAAATATTTAAATACCTATGAGATATAGTGATGACTGCCAGCCCTTCACTACGGGCTCATAATATTATAGATTTTAAGTTGAATTTATGCTACAGGGACAGTTTAATTATTGATATTTACAAAATGCTAACTCGCTCACTCACTTTCCCATTGTGTTGCCAGCTACGAAAATGCGAAAACCGTTTATTCGGATAAAAATATAGTTAAATACTATGCAACCGCGCGTCTTCTATAATAGACAAAATTATACGAAATTACTGAATTAACAGATCATTAATTAAGAATCGATTTTCATTGATGGCATTGTGAATATTGTAAAAGTCACTAAGCGTTTATTTATCTAAATGGTTATTATATTATAACCACTTTAAAAAAAAAGTAAATGTTCTCAATTCGAAAGTTTTTTTTTATAGATGTTCAGCCATAACTTCTTGGTTGAGGAACCAATTTAGATGATTCTTTGTTTATTGGAAAAAGGGAAGCTCAAGGATGGACCCATTTTGATTTCATTACACCTTCGACTTCGAAGATGCACTAGGGAACTCCTCAAAAATTATCGAAGTTGGTTTTCTATTTTGTTAAAAATTGCCTTTTATACTAAAAATTACCCAAGCATACGAGATAGTTAAACCGGTAACATATAGCGGTGCACTGGTTAACTAAATACGTCTACGATGTCAAATAATTATTGCTGAATTTCGGCAACATCTCTAATACCATGAGATGGAAAGTTCAGATGAAAAGTTAAAAAAAAAACGATCTTAATACAATCATTATTGCCATAGGTATAATACAGATACGTGATCGAGTTTCGGACTCTCCAAAAATATACACTTTTTAAATACGTTCAACATGTAAGTATATTCGTGACTCATATAAACTCTGTGCACCACAAGAAAAATGTTCCAATAGCTCCTGACGTTAAATACGAATTACCAAAAACTTGAATAATGGTTCAAGCTGGTGAGTATAGTGTCACCAAATACATATTTCTAAGCTTTTCGACAATTCGAAGATGAAGTAACAATTAACGTGCCTTATATATACAAAGACAGACGCAGCGTGTGCAAACACCACAAGGTGGACATTATTTGACTGAGATGATGGTCATGATATGAATTAATGTCGGGTTAAAAGTAAATAATAGCTGTCAAATTATTCGAGAATAAAACTGAACGTATACCGTACGCCGCCATGTGTCAACGGCTTTATAAATAAATGAAAACCGTATATATTTTTTTATAATATTTTTATCTAAATCACACTTACAATCGATATATTTTGTTTTTTCTTTTTATTATTTATATTAAATATGCAATATTAAAGCATCGAAACGTGTTCGCCACAAATAATTTAATCAATTTTTTTACATATACCCATAATTTATCTCAACACTAATGTACTAACATTCTAAAGTTGGCAATAGTCGTGGTCCATAAAGTATAATTCAGTTGTATGTATAAACAGAGATAAGAATGCATTAAAACTGAAATATAAAGGAAATACAAAAATGTAATAGATACAGTGTTATAAAATTTGTTGTGTATGGAAAATTATAAAAAAATCAGTTGTCAAATTATGTATATAGAAAAATTTGTCAATATTGCCTTGATCGAAAAGCACGGACATCAGAAACATAATCAATGTAAATATACCTACTTTTATATGAAATTAAAATATTTACTAAACATTACTGGCACAATATCAGTGGCGTAGCTCTAGTATGGGGTGGCAACCCGAGTGGAAAGTCGCGCTTTTGAGGAAAAATGGCGGCCTTCGAGGTGGATCAACTTTCTTGCCGGCTCAGTTCGATGGATGGAATGTTTTCCGAACCGGTGGTAGTGTTTTAACTTTCATCTTGATATTGGCAAAATTGCCTACATAGGTAGAAAGTCAAATTAAAAAATTACACAAGTGAAAAAAGTGGGAATATTTTGAGGGATTAATTTGGATCCCGGGAGCAGCGAATAATTGCGAAAGGTTGAGAGAGGGCCGCCTCTGGCTACGCCACTGCACAATATCACAAATGCATGTCGACAATTCGCTATCTGTCAGGCAGCAAACATGATTTACAAACGATTATAAATAGATACCATAATACCATCACGCCTATACAGGGCTTAGAAGGGTTAGGTAGAGATGTACTATAATGTACACCCACAGTTCGCCGTGTATGTTTTTTAGGTTGTATGTAATATGGGACGAGCCTATTGCCATTAATCGGACACGAAGTCAAACTCCGGGCTGCTACTGAGAATTTCATAGAAAAAACCCAATAACATTTTGCTCGACCTGGGGATCGAACCCAGGACTTCGATCATAGCAGTCGCGCTTACGACCACTAGGCTAATGAGGTATATAACTACTGGCGTATGTTACATTCATGTAACAGGTCTAATATTGAAACCTAATGGGGATAACTTTTACGTTTATTATCAATAGACTTTTTCTGAAATTCTTTTTGAAGGGAATCATCTTTGGACACGGTATATTTATAACAGGAGAGAAGCGTATTTATCGGAAGAGTTTAAAAGAACAGGTATTTTACAATGTAACAGTTTGGACTGTTATCTGTAATGTGAAAAAGCAATTACTATATACTTAATGTACCTATTCCATATGACACAAAAAACTGTTTCACTTTGGCAAACACTCTTCTTTATTCAAGCTTAAGGATGTTTACTTTGTTAGAAAGAGAGACACAAACAAATGACTTGGAATAAAGCCTTCTCAATTATAGTAACAGAAAAGTTTATTTTGGTACAGGTTGCATCTAAACGATCAGATTTTTAACACGATACTGGCCTTGGGCTAAAAACGTTGATGTTACTAAAGCAATTTAAATTCTTGAATATATATGAATTACAGGCAACAGGACTAAATCAATATAACTATATATCTATTTAGGTCCTAAGACTGTGAGATGAATTATGAATATCGAAACCACAAATACTAGTTATAAAATAATTGCTGGCCATCCAGAAGATTAAGTTTCTTAATTATTTTTTCGATATAAATATTACAATATAATGATACGACTTTACATTATAAGCGCATAGAGTATATTCATACATTATTTGTATACATTAAACCTCAACAAGAGATATAAATTCAAAATACTTTGGATATTTGCCGATAAATGTAAGTATCACTGAAAATGTTAATATCCAACAGCGACGATATGACCGAAAAGGCGATGGAAAACGAATCACGCGTAAATAAAACGCTTATAAAAACAACCGTTACACGTTATCGTTAAAAGACGCTGCATACAAAAATAACTGTTACACGTTATCATTGAACGACGCTGCTTATAAAAATAACTGTTACACGTTATAATTTAATAACGTTACGTCATTAGACCTACGAGCTGACAATTCACACGTTATACAGCTTAAGGGCAGTGAGCGAGCGAGCGTACCTTCCACTGAACTTGTGTTATAATTCCATATCGTGAGCTTCGTCGTCGCTGAAATCGCTCATAGAGGATTCAGACGAGGAGTTGTTCCCATTGGTCGGCTTCGAACCTGATGACGCGGCTGTCGTGCCCCCCATACCGGTTATCGCGTCCTTCTCGAGCAGGGCTTCCTCGGTCGCGAATCTTCTCACGTAATCTGTAGTACGGGAGTCCATAACATAGATTACCCTATATTTCTACGGCCATTTTTAAATCAACTAAGGGACCGTTCAAGTATAACGTAACGAAATTTGGGGGAAGGGGTTTTGTAAAACGTTACGAAGCGTTACAAGGGCGGAAGGGGTTCGAACAACACTTTACTTAAAATATTTTTTTTTATTTACTAGGCAATTAAAATTTTCCAACACCGCAACCCTTTTCGTTTGTTTTACGGGGAATCCCTCAACTGTATTGCTGTAGTCAATGTTGTTAAAGTGAGTTCATACTTTAATGTCCTCAAAACAGGCAGATTTGCACCATCAGCTGTTCTTGGCCTATAAAAGCTCTCATGCTGACTTGAGTGTTACGTAACGTTTAAGGAGGGGGAGGTAGGGTACAGAGAAATATTACGGCGCGTTACATGCGGGGGCTCAAAAATATTCAAAAATTGCGTTTAGTAATACTTGAACGGCCCCTAAGGTGGCTAATAATCTTGTACCGACATTGAAACCTCAATCCTCAAAGAGCTCTGGAAGCCCTACTCATCGCAGGAACACAAAACAAGTTTATTCGACTGCGATGTTCTGTAGGCTGAAGAGGTTCAAAAGAAATTTCTTAGTGCCCTATCTCTATTAAGATACTCGCTGCATGTGTAAAAATGGTTGATAAACGAACATCGACGGAACACAATATGTTCTAATCTTGCAATGACTCCGAGCTTTCGGTGAAAGAAACCATCGTGATTACATAGTAATGTAGGTAGAGAATTTTGTAATGTCTGCCTGGCTCCCTATCACACTCAATTTGAGCATATGTCTCTAAGCACCATATGTGTGCTCCAGTAGATGCTCTTAAGCCTCTAAATCTTAGGCCACATCTTTACTTAAAAACAGCTGAGAAAGTGATCAAACTTTAAATTAATTTAAAAAAACGTAATTAAAAGGCAAATAAATTTCTTTTTTACGATGGATTTCCGCAAAGTAACGTCAATTAAATATCTTTTTTTTAAATTAACTCGTCACATTGACGGTACTCTCCCTAATGGCAATCACAGCACAATCCAAACACAACGGTGACCACCGAGAGATCAAAATCTATGCGGAAGAATTTAAGAAATATCGTTAAGTTTCTCCGATAATTTCTTCTAAACTATGCATACTGAATCTTAACTCATAAAATGGATATAGCATCATATTGATAATTGTTCTAGTATTTTACCTGAAACTTTCTTCTTGTATTCCTCGGGTTTGTGGAGGTACATAGCTGCAGCGTCTCCGTTCAGTGGGTCGATGGGGTTAGGGTACGTCAGCAACTGTGGTAAAAACGACTCGAATATGTTTGACAAATCTGAAAACGAATAATATTTTTTTAGTTTATTTTTCCACCTTTTCCCGGTTATTTTTATTAAATAATTTCGACCTTATGAGTATTTTTTTTTTAATATGTAGGTATATATCTATAAAAATGTGCGCGCAACAAACAAACACTACTTCATAATTTTTTTTTTGTATTCCTCAGATACTTTGATAAAAAACCCCTTTTTCTTCATTCAATAAAAATTATTAAAGTTTTATATATATTAGGTAACCGTTCTTCTGTCGTCCAAGCGAGTGAAGCCGCGGCCACTGTTACTTATAAATAAAATAGAATTGCTTAGAACACGCGTGCGGAGACGCCGGCATAGCTCACCATAGTATACAAATATATCAAACCAAAAAAAAATAGAAAAGGGGAGTACCCAGGATTTTGTCCGGGGAGGGGGATTAGGGCAGGCAAGGGAAAACTAATCTTAAGTCATTTTTTTTAACGAACTTAACATTACCCTGCAATAACTCTTCACGCCTCATTTGAAGCACCCAATATCTTAAGAGATCTTAAACACTGACTGGAAGAATGATCAAAATTCACTACGCGCTTACCAAGTACAACACCTTGCTGAGAGAGGGGGGCAGCTGTAGTGGACATCCCCACTTGTACCTGGCTACGCACATGTTACAAACTAATTTAAACAACGAGATAAACAAGTAATTTAAACATTAACGAGCTTTATTAAAAAAAAAACTTCATTCTGATCCCATACATTCTCTTTGAATAGGGTTGCCAATGTTGCTTTCACCTAAGTTGTTGACGCCGGACAACAACTTGAAAATCTCCGGAAATTTTGGGTGACTTTAAAAAAAATGTTTTTAAAAATAAATAAAATAAACATCTGTAACGCCACCAACATTTAATATTCATCACTAGATGTCACTATGCGTTTTCTGCATCTCGTAAAGATTGAATTATCGCCTAGTCACCAAGAGATGGTGATGTAGTAGATTAGATGGCGCTATCGTTATGTCGACATAAAATAGTGACCTGAGCAACTGTGCCAAAAGTGATCGAGCATTCTTAGGATACCTGCTAGGGCCTAGTACCACGCACGCTATGCGCTTTCACCCTTGTTGAGACGTTTTAGTGTCGTAGTATTAGTTATTCAGTACTGTGCTTGTGTACTTCCACCTACGTTGGGATACACCGGTTTAGTACTGCGCATCGAAATTGTATCTCTCTCTGTCTACCAAATAAATCTGTCTCACTTGAACAGTAGTTATACTTTCCTCACTTCCCGCCTCACCGCGTTTAAACATCTTAATTTCCATTTCCTTTAATTGAAAGATTTATTTTGGAATATTTGACAACTTCGACCCATACTACAACAAAACATGAAATTATCTAACTTGATATATTAATAAACTATACCTACACTTCTCTTTATGATGTAATGTAGTAAAAAAAGTAATTACGTGTTTTTTTACCATAAAAATATTTTTTCGTAATTCCTACAATCATACAGAAGCATACCATCACGCCTGTAATCCCCGAAGGTTTAGCATAGGTGTACATTTGTACACCCACAGTTCGCCGTGTATGTTTTTTAGGTTGTATGTAATATGGGGCGAGCCTATTGCCATTAATCGGGCACGAAACCAAACTCCGAGCAGCTACTGAGAATTTCATAGGAAAAACCCAATAACACTTTGCTCGACCTGGGATTCGAACCTATTAAAGCAAATTGGTTTGCTAACCAATTATACCCATTTTAACTGGACGCAAACAGTGTCCGGGTAAAACCACGTCCGGACACGGACGAATGGCAGCCCTATCTATGATACATGATAGTGAACGACTATAATAGAGTCACTTCGCTCACGAAGTCCGTAACGAGTTTCGGTTTATCTGGCGATACGCCAGTTATCGCATCAACTGGAAGTCTCATTTCCATTCCAAAAATGACTTTCGAAGAGGTGAATCCTGTACTGTACTGGTCCCAGTCTTTCTGATGGTCTTCAACGACTTTTGCCAAATGGCTTTCCAAGTTTTGATTAAACCTTTCCACCATACCGTCAGACTGTGGATGGGCGGGAGTCGTACGGGTCTTATGGATGCCAAGAAAATTGCACATTTCTTGGAAGAGAGCAGATTCAAAATTTCTTCCTTGATCTGAATGAATCTCCATTGGTACACCGTATCGACAGACTACTCCATTAACAAGTTTCTTCGCCACAGTAGTCGCTTCTTGATTAGGTGTTGCGAAAACCTAAGGCTACTTGGTGAAGTAATCTTATACCACCACAATGTATCTGTTGCCTTCCTTAGTCATCGGAAACGGTTCTGCGACATCAATGGCAATGCGCTCTCAGGGTGCTCTTACGTTGTACAACTTCAGCTTGCCTCTGTTTAGGGTCTGCGGCCCTTTTACTGAAGCACAAGCAGTCCTCTTACGGCACCAATCTTCTACATCTTCTCTACAACCCAACCAGTAGAACCGCTGTCTCACCTTCAAAAGGGTTTTCTTTACTGCTAGATGTCCACCGGAAACGCCATCGTGAATTTGTCTCAAAATACGGGCCACCTGGCTTCGTGGTATTACCACTTGCATGGTTACCACCTTACCATCATTGGATTCCCATCCTATACATAAAACGCCGCCTTCCAGGGACAGACTGTCCCACTGGGCCCAATAACTCTTGGTGACTGAACCGTAAAAAGAGACGTCACTCCATTGAGGCTTAGTTCCACTGCGCTTCCAATCTAGTATTGGTCGTAAGTCATTATCTTCTTCTTGAGCTCCCTTCATGCTGTCGTTAATTCTTACAAGCCTTACATCCTCACGAGCTTAATTTTTTTAGGCAATGCTTGCAATCGTTCGCACATGAGCTGGATCCTTATAAGCATATTTCCTGGTCAGGTAACATCAGCACTCCTCTCGCGAAATCCAAGACACATCGCTGGCTCTTCATGAAATCCAGTCCTAGGATGCAATCATCCGTGATATTCGCAATCACTACTGTGTGGACGTAGATTAGATCACCAATTCTCATTTCTACATCTGTTTCACCAAGGACGGAAACTGGCTGGCCGGTCGCTGTCTGTAAATGGCACAGTGGAAATTGCTTCTTCCATAGAATGGTGCGTTTCAGTAGTTCCGGCTTAACAGCTGTTCGTGAAGCTCCCGTATCCGCAGTAAAACCTGCAAGTTTATTTGTTTAAGCTACCTTCGATGATCAGACTATTCCCATCATAACCCAATTATTGTGATCTGTGGGGGCTTTACGTTGACCAGCCAGCACCCGCCCCGCGATCCTGGCGACGTCCAGTTTAACGAAAGGTCTCCTTCTATTTTCTGTCTCAGATGAGACCATCCTCCTCTTTTTCTTGGGAAAATCCACTCGCAGGTGCCCTTTTTCTCCACAACTATAGCATGTTGGTGTAAACGTTTATTCGGAGGTGGAGCCACAATTTCCCGAACCTTATAAGGTTTCGTGTTCTGATGTACAGCTTCTACATCCAGAGCATGTGTCAGCGCACTTTTAAACGTCTGATGATGACCCAGACGTACGGCAGCTCTAATCTCCCCATCTCTTATACCGTCGACCTTTTACCAGGGTTTCAAACTGGTACTTGAAGGCTGACCAAGATGTGGTCCCATCAAAACGCGCCACTTCAAATTTCGTCGATGATTGTGCTGCTACCACGGCTACGGGCTCACGCGTCTCGCGCTTGCTTAGTCTGTTGGTAATTGTCTACAGATGGTTGTCATACCCATGACTCTGTATATTGTCGGTCCTGTTTGAAATGTCCTTGACCTCAATCATGAGGCTCTTCACTTTTTCACCCAGAACCGTGATGCCACTGTCGATCTTCTCCAATACGGTCTCTTGACTCGCCTGCGTTGCTTCCTGGAACTCGCGGCGGGTGACCTCCTGACTGGCTTGCAACTCGCGGCTGGTAGCCTCCTGACTGGCTGGCAACACGCGGCGGGTAGCCTCTTGACTTGCCTGCATAGCTTCCTGTAACTCGCGGCGGGTGGCCTCCTGACTGGCTTGAATAGCAGCCAACAATATCACCAGATTAATTTCAGGAGAAGCACTCACCGGTTCTTCAGCCGTAGCCGGATCAGGCTGCGTTTCCTCTTCATTACGTTGACGTTGACATGCGGCGTCCATTTCGGCTTGTCTTCTCGTCCGCGGAGTGCGAATTTCCTCGTCACGCGTCACTAACGGCATTCCGCTTCTGACACCAATGTTACACCCGTGGGTAATAAAAAATGCCGATGATTGACGTGAAGAAGTTTTATTCGAATTCCACGCAGTTACAAATTACACGAACTCAGAACACTGTTATTACTTTCACTGTGGTTTCGCTTCTTTTATCGCTCGTTGTTATCGGTTTGTAATTTAAAAAATGAACTGCCTCGGCGCCGCGCCTTAGCCGCTTAAATACCTACACTAAACGATCTAAATCGTGAATCATCGCTATCTTTCTTGACGTTTAGTTTCTATGCCTACTTGATGACGTAATCGAGGCGACAAGCCCTATACATGTGCGTGTAAACTGTGATGTTTGTTTCTGGAACAGGATTTTTCTCTCTTTTTATCGGGTTGTAACAGGTCGTAACAATAGAAACATTAAATACTCGATAACTGTTAAAACTCGTACCGACTGAGGCAAAATTATAAAGAACTCACCGTAAAGTGCGGTCCAGGCTTGATTAATAACATCGAGGCAGACTGTTCCGGAGACCTCGTCGATGTTCGGATGGTACACCTTGTTCATGAAACCGATTGACGGTGACTTGAAGGGGTAGTGGTCGGGTAGATGCACGCGTACACGCCAAACGCCACCCTCGTACGGAGCTGGGGAGTATGAAATAAAAGAAAACTTGTCATACACACAACTCACAGACGAAGACTGAAAAAATATTTATTGTCACAGAAAAAAATACAAACAAAAAGCAAGACATGAAAAAATCATAATAAACATAAAATATTAAAAACAAAACGGAAATAAGAAAAAAGGAAGAAAGAAATGTACATAACAAGACAATTTTTAACAAATATTAGGGTCCTTACATATGAAATTAGCGTTTTGTCGTACTGACCACTTTGATTTGAAATATCTCCTCTTTTGTTAAGAATTCCAAATTCAAATTTATAAATTCATTTAGCTGGTACATTTGAGTTTTGAAAACAGTCACTTATTTGTTTTTTCTTTGTTACTTTTCTTTGGCGTCGCTTATTACCGCACAATGGAAAACATGAAATATCGGTACGAGTTCTACCGTGGCACCAGTGCTGCAGAAACAGCTCCAAGGATTAATGATGTGTACGGTGCTGGTGTAGCAAAAAAAAAGCACGGTACGTTTTTGGTTTCAACGTTTTCGTTCTGGAAATTTCGACCTTCAGAACCAACTCAGTGGATGACCGGAGACTAAATTGGAAAATGAAGAATTAAAGGCTATTGTCGAAGCGGATCCATCACAAAGCACTTCAGAGATAGCTGCAGGCTTCGGGGTAAGTGATAAAACTGTATTAATCCACTTGAAGCAAATCGGGAAGTAATAAAACTTGAACGATGGGTACCTCATGAACTGAGTGAATCGAACTTGCAAACACGCGTCGACTGCTGTGTTACTTTGCTCAACCGACATAATAATGAAGAGATTTTAAATCGAATCATTACTTATGATGAAAAGAGGATACTGTACGATAATCGGAAGCGTTCGTCGCTATGGCTGAACCCTGGAGACCCAGCCAAATCCTGCCCTAAACGAAAATTGACTCAGAAAAAGTTACTTGTGAGTGTTTGATGGACTAACGCCGGTGTCGTTCACTACAGATTTCTAAAATCTGGCCAAACGATTACGGCAGATATCTATTGTCAGCAACTGCAAACCATGAAGGAAGAACTAGCTACTAAACAACCTATATTGGTCAATCGCTCTAGGCCACAGCTGCTTCACGACAACGCAAGACCACACATACACTGCACAACAAACAACCACTAAGTTAGATGAGCTACAATTGGAATGTCTGCGACATCCACCGTACTCCCCGGATCTTGCTCCAACAGATTACCATTTTTTTCGGAATTTGGACAACTTCTTACAAGGAAAAAAATTGAACTCCGATGCGGCAGTCCAAACCGCCTTCAAAGAGTTTATTGATTCTCGCCCCCATGGTTTTTTTAGTAAAGGGATCAATGAACTACCTATGAGATGGCAAAGGTGCATAGATAACAATGGTGCATACTTTGATTAATAAAATATATTTTACAAAAAAAATTGACTTTATATTCCTTCTGTACAAAACGCCAATTTCATATGTAATGACCTAATATAATAATTAAAAAAAAAAACCTTAAAAACATGCTTTTATAGATAGAACATCCAACTAAAAAATATAAAATAAATTTTAATAAATTTGATTTAAGAATAGTGTAAATAAGAAAAAAAAAATTATTGTAAAAAAAGGATATAAAAAAGAGATTTATCACAACGCCCGCCAGCCTGTGACATATTGGCGATTTCAAACGCCGAGAAAGCTCAGTACTATATTTTTCCCACATACATTGATACTAAAAGGACATTGCTTAAGAGTTCAAGTTTCCTCACGATGTTTACCTTCACCGTCATCCGATAGTTTTACCAATTTGAATGTTACCAATTTACATTGAATCGATATACCGTCGGTCTGAACCACTCGACCACCATGACTGTAGGACTACTATGTACTAGTTGGAAAAAAAATAAGACAATAAATACTCACTTCCAGGGGGTCCGAAGAATTTCACGCAGAACTCGTTCAGACCACCGAGTATAGTGACCTCATGTTTACTCTCGATCCTTTTGTGTTTCTTGATAAGGAATTTATTCACAACTTGCTTTTATGTCTTTAAACCAAGACGTATATGTCGCTATAATTATTATTAACCTATCACGTGTATATTAATATTATATTTTATTTTAATAAGCTAACTTATGTCCAAAAATATTTAACATTAAAAATTTATAGGATAGGTTTTTTATACAAATCTTTGTACCTTAAGTTCACGGTACGTATCTTTACGGAAAGTCTGTTAATTTATTTAATTTTTTATTAATTTAGGGCCGATTTTTCAATCAATCGGATAACTTTATTTCAGGTAATTATAATTTTAAATCTTTAATTGTTTTTCCATACATTCTCTGTCAAAACGTCAGAACAAATTATACCTCAAATAAAGTTCGGTACCTGGCGATTGAATAATCGACCCATAGATGAATAAATTGCTGATTTGTGGTAACATTAGTGCAGCGGTTCCTAACCTTTTCAATCTTGTTACCTCTATGACCTATTAGAAATCTCATTTACCCCTTTACAATTTTTTAACATACGCGAAAAACATGAAAATACAGTCTTTATTTATTTATCGTAATAAATTGCACAAAAATAACAGTTTTTTTTTGTGAAAGTATATAGCTAATATTTAATTAGTCGAAGTAATGCTTATTATTGTCAGTGCACATTCGGAATTTTAATGTATATTTCCCTGAAGACGGGAATCGGTGAACTTTATAAAAGT
This sequence comes from Saturnia japonica, assembly GCA_033032175.1. Taxonomy (NCBI): domain Eukaryota; kingdom Metazoa; phylum Arthropoda; class Insecta; order Lepidoptera; family Saturniidae; genus Saturnia; species Saturnia japonica. The sequence goes on from CM065332.1 coordinate 1,289,247, forward strand.
GTTTTTTTTTTTACCGCCTCATTGGATTTGTTATTTCCTCTTGTAAAAAGCCTTATTAGCCCCGCAGAATAGCGACCGTGTACAGTTCTAACAAGAGAGTGTATCCAGTGAGCTAAAAAAATGCATGGTTCTTTACTTGTTGTTTATGAGCTTACGACCAGGTCAGCCAGCGATATATAACTCCTAACTCACTTCGGCACAAAGAACATGAATTTTGACTTAACATAAAAACTCCCTAGAAAGTTTTAGCAAAGTGCCACCATTTTGATATAACGTTGTTTGAATTTTGAAGATTACAAAAATATTCTATTCATGTGACATTGGCATAATTGTATTTAAGCAAAATATGATGTCAATAACTAAGAAGAAAAAGTTATTACTGTTTAATTTAAATCACGACTTATCAGTCTTTATTTACCTCTTGCAAAAAGGAAGTGGAAGTGAACTAAACGCAGATAAGATTGCGTAACTGATTGTGGCGATATTCTCACGAGTAAAACAATTCCTGTTTATAGTATTGTACAATAAAAAATTATATTGAATGTTTCATTGCATTATCGAAAGACATTAAGAGCCAAAGCACATACACACGACACGACGTTGCAACCTCATGTCACGATGCAATGTCGTCTCGTAGGAATCTACGACGTACATCGTAAAAAAATCGCGACATAACGTCACATTGAATCGATACACGTCACGAAGTCGTGTCATAAAAACTGACACACATTTGATGTTCAATAGACAAAGATGACGCGCATGAATAATGTAGCTCAATTAATATGATTAGTGAAAGAACGTCCTACGTTATGAGGCAAAACAGAACATGATTACAAGGATAAAACATGAAAACGGCATATGATGGCATGAAAAATGCGTGTACAATTTTTCCCTTGATACCAAATCAATTAAATAAAGGTGAAAAATCACTAGCGGCACGACACAAAAAATATTCTTTCTATCGATTTGTATGGGCCAAACCGCACTTCAGCGGAGGGGCGCGGAGCGGCGGCAGAGTTCGCACACGAAATTTTTTTTTGGCTGAAGTGCATTTTGAGTTTAAGCAAATAAAAATTAAATAGCAGGAGAACATGATTTGTGCAGTTTGAGAAACTGTGGCAATTTTTGTTCAAATATTAACAATATCATAATATCGAAAAAGTGTCACGATTTTTCACTATGCACGTCGTAGATTTCCACCACATGACATCGCATTGCAACACGACGCGCGACTTCTGGACGCGCCACGATGCAAAATCGTATCGTGTGTATGAGTTATTGACCCTTTATCATATATGTGGACGGGAGGCCTTATAGCCTTATCTTATTAAGAGCACCAGTTGCAAAAGCAGGATAACTGAATAAATTTTAAAATAATTTTCAATGTATTTTTTGGCGGATGTTTCTCGATACTTCTCTTGTGGGGGAAAAGTAAGACCATAAGTTTACTTCGTACCTCCTTGACCTCGGCTATGTTTATCAGTAAAACGACCGTGAAATGATAAAACTCGGAACAGTTGTGAAATTTAAAACTTTTATAAATAAACCAACCAGTTTATTCTTTAGGATATATACTTATTAGAATATTTATTTATACTATTATAATGATATAAAAGTCGAAGAGATTGTTTGTTTGTTTGTTTGTTTGGACGCGTTATTCTTTGTAAGTTATCAGCCAGATTTAACAGGTATCGATAAATCGCGGACTAGGGTCGGCAACGCGTATGTGATGCGACTGGTGTTACAAGCTTCCATAGGCTGCAGTAACCTCTTACCATCAAGCGGACCGCAGACTTGTTTGTCACCATCGTGGTATAAAAAAACATTTTTCATAGAAACTTATGCAATACATAAAATAATTATGTTGTATATGATAACCAGGCTCACGAGGCTATCTAAAATAGGCAACAACTCTCAGCCTGCCTTAAATATTGATTTATATTAAGTAAGTCAAGTGGAAGTCCTCCAGAACTGATTTATCCACGTGCGCTGACATAATGGTTAATGATACGTAAATACAACGTTCTACAAAAATATTGGTCCTTAGTATATTTAAAAAAAGTCCACCATAGCACACGCATCAAACATTTGTTGAAAATTAAAAAGTGATTTTTTAGAATTATTTTTAGGCATGGCCTATTAATCCTTATGAACAAAAGTTACTTCACCATAAAGACAATTTTATGACGTTAAATTTTGCTCTTTATAGCATGTTATTTGGACGCAAAGTTTACTACTTGCGGAAAGAACAATAAATTGGTGCGTTGGCGACACGGTGTTTGTCGGAGAAAATTAACACGAGTGAATCCGTGGGGCACAGCTAGTTTACTAGTTATTAAATATTGTTTTTGGTACCGATATTTTTATTTAATGAACTGTATTCGCGGCTTTGCTTGCGTGAACTACAGATAAGAGTTAGTCAGGGTTGCTGTATTAGTAGACTAGCCTGTTTGCGCCCTCTAGGGCCCCGCACCCCTTGCGCCCCCGTGTAAAGAGGCCCTAGCTGCAGATAACTACTGGAAGTGAGAACAAGTATAGGCTACACGACCTATGCGATGGCGTCGCGGCGGCTCGATGGAGGGTCAGAAAAACCAATAAAATCTTTTGAAATCTTTCAAAATTAAATAATAATGATGACGCACACATTGCTATAGTTTTGTGGGCATGAGGAATAATCTGTGGAAGATGTTCTATAAAACTCCTATTTCAGAAGGGACGTTGGCGGTCCGGATTAAAGAAATTCGCGGGCCGTACTTTGCCCTGGTCTATTAACGTGATTTTCAAACTTTTTCATGACCCCCTTCTTAGTATGCAAAAAAATTTCGCAACCCCTTACCCTGTTGTTTGTAACCTGTAGTTTATTATGTTACAAATATCGAATCCGTATAACATTTTTTATTAAATTAGGTATCGGCTAAATATAGTATAATTAAGTACCTATAGTAGATATATTTTTACATATTTTTTTTTTTACTGACTGACTTTTCTGTTAGCTTTAGGAGCCCTGGGGCCTCTGGCGCTTTTACAGCTGCTCCGTGACTTGGGGGCGAGCGCTTAGGGCACTCAGCCGCGATTTTTAACCGACTTCCAAAAAAGTCGGAGGTTACTCAATTCGAATGTATATATGTTTTTATGGATCTTCAGCCATTACTTCTTTGTTTTTAAACCATCTTGAATGGTTCTTTTTTGTTGCAAAAGGGATAACGCAAGGGTGGCCCCATTTCATTTCATTAGCATTGGGCCGTTATCTTCAGAGAAACACCAGGGATCTCTTCAAAATAATTGAAGGTGGTTTTCTGTGTAGCAAAAATGATCCACGAGGGTATGAAATTAGTTAACGAAAAACAGGCGCAACCTTCACATTAATATGAATGTGATTCACATGTATTTTTTAATCTTATAGATTATTGTTAGGGTCTAGAAGGTCGCGACCCACACGTTGAAAAATACTTGTCTAATAAATTGAACACGGGTGAAGCTGTCGGACACAGCTAGTAAATAAATATAATGATATGAATAGTAATAAGTTATGTAATAAATATTTGTCATGATGACTAAAGAGATAAATGACCGTATAAATAAATGTATGACAATGACAAATTTTATGTATAAATAAATAAATAATTAGTAAGTTAGATAAATAAAAATGTATAAAATGCATGTTTGAAAAACAAATGTAAAAATCTGCCATACCCTATTCAAGGTCCATGTATTCGGATAATTTACCATACAAGAACAAATGGTAAATACATGATGCAAATGGGTAAATAAATAAATACGAACAATGGCGCAATGTGGTAGTTGTGACGTCACTATTTATGAGTAATTTGAGTTATATAGTTTTAATTTCGGTTTTAGGTTGGCTTGGCGAAATTGAGAGGTTCAAAGAGAGGAGGAATTAGAGGATTTTTTTTGGAGATTTCTCTTTACTTGGTGCAGCCCGACTGGTGAAATACCTTGATTCAACAAAATATCGCGGTTATACCCTTGTGTTGTGTTCCTGCAGTGACTAGGCTTTCCAGAGCTCCGCGGGGTAGGGGGTTCAGGGTCGGCAACGTGCCAGTGATACCTATGATATTACAAGCGTCTATAAGCTACGGTAGCCGCTAACCATCAGCCAGGCCGTATGCTTGTTTGCCACCTTTAAAAGAATTGGCATTAAAAGGTGTTAGGTTGCTAAAAAAAACATGCCTTCTTGGACAGACGTTACGGTCATTCCCAAATATATCATGAACGCGAAACACGACACACGGAATTGAATTACAGTAACCGGTTTTTTACCCAGTTTATGGTGGCTGACTTTGTTTTTTGGGTTCCAGGGTGTCTAAAAAAGAAACCCTATTGCGCTAACCTGCGCTTCATCCTACATTTAAAGGGCTCTATCTTTTAAACCATAATAGGCAGTCGGTTGGAATTTTCACAGAATATCTAACATTATCAAGTTAACATATATATATAACATATATTAACATATTTCTAGAAAATGGCTGTGACAATTAGAAGAAAATTTTTTTTTGATAATATTTCACTTTCCAAGTTTTGTCTGCCTATCTATTGATGCGAAGCAAGGAAGCGGAGCGGAGCTGTGTTTCAGGCCAATGTTTGTCCATTAAAGTCGAGCGTTGTGAGAGAGTAACGCGGAGAAGTGTTGCAGACGAACGAGTACTCCGCGTTTAAAATGTATGAATTTCTAATCTACTCCGTAAATCCACATTCACTGAAGCTGACGCGAGCGGAGCTTAGATTTTTATGAAATTTCTATTGGTCGAACTCCGATCCTCAATGCATCGCTTCGCAGTGGATAGGATGCCTAAAGATAATTATGTACTTCATTGCAGGACACCAAGTGTAGCTCGTTCGCCCTTTCATATTTATTATGGCAGAAAACTTAACAAACAATATTATTTAAAAAAGGAATATCTTATAGGGGAAATCCCTACAATAAACGCTTTTATAATTTTTTTATTATATGATTATAGTGCAAACTCTATGGTAAAACAATAAAAATCAGACGCGCGGTTAGGATTCCATATTAAATTTAAAAAAAAATGTAAGTGTAACGGAACCCTTATTGCGCGATTCCTACTCCCACTTGACCGTTTTTTCACATAATCAATATAGTACCTACCTAATCAGTTCATTTCCAACAATTTGATAACAATTCGTGATGGGAAAATAAGTTTTTATTGACACAGTCTCATAGCGAAATTTCTAGAAATACAACTTCTAACCAAAACCATTCTCGTAACTTGGTCATTTCGAAACGGCATTGAGTACAGCGGTGTCGTGACAGAACGGAACATGGTATCGAGGTCGCGCATTCGAACTTCATACTGGGATATTTTTTACAAAGTACGTGTAAATTTATTTTTATTCTAATAGCGACTGTTTCAGCATTACTTCGTACCATTTTTCTAATCATCGAAAATGCCTCTAACGATAATAACAAATATGATGATCTTATTAGAACTGTTCAGGCAATTTTTGTGGTGATTTAAAATGCATGTTTTTCTGGTTATTTTAACATAACTAAGCTAGCTCTAATTCTTAAATTGATGAGCAAAATTTTATTTTTTCCCTACAAAATGTTTAGTTACTTTATTTACATAGTGTTTAAAAATTAACACTTATGTAACGAACACTATTTATTACAATTGCAAACTTCTTCACGTATATATTTTGCAGTGTGTATAATAAATCGTCAAAATAAATCGATATAAAAATTACAACATTAGAAATGAACTTAAATTATTTTGTAAGAAAACTCTGACGGATGCATTTTTGAATATTATAAATTCTATTACAGCTAAACAACAATTTAACACTGAAAGAAAAAAAAAATCTTAAAGGCAATCGGATTTTTTTTTGTAGCTGTAACAGGAAATAGTTGATTTAGGTAGCACATTATCATAAATTGTATTTAAAAAAAATGTTTAACCTGTGACGTCGATAAATGTGTTATTTTTCTCTCTATTGGACAATTGTACCTTTTTTGGATTATTATCTATAAACCTCTTTCGGGTCAACATTAATTTATATAGAATAGCTTGTGCCAGTATAGCTCAGACTCCAGCAAGTTTTTTTCACAAGGCAAAGTTTAATTTATAAATCAGCCAAGCTTGTAAACTGGTGCAAAAAGAATGCAAAAAAAACTTAATTCATGGTAATAATTTTAAATGTTAAATATTTTCCAGAACCTTCCATAACCTTCAAGAATGGCCTTTTGATTTTCCTGTATCATTATTAAATGTAAACAAAACTTCCATTCTGTAACTGAATACCAATTATTTAAATTATAGGAGTGGTAACTTTTGTTTATTTTTTTAATTTACATTCCAGAATTAATTTTATTGTAAACACTATGCCCAGTTAAAGAGTATTGTAATTTGCATAGTTTATCTAAAGTGCAATTGGATTGGTCAATCTGTAACATCACAAAAGATGTTTAGCGAAAATAACAATAGAGCGGTTAATACATGAAATCTTTTTCGACATTTCTCTCTACATATAGTATTCCGACTAGTGAAATTTTTCTACCCTATAGAAGATCTGTGTTGCATTTCTGCAGTTCCAGCAGCCCTTGGGAAGAGGGGTTCAGAAATGTGCTATTGATACCTCTGGTTTTACAAGCGTCTATAGGCTACAGTATCTGTTAGCTTGATTACCACATATAAAAACCACCAAATAGGTGTAAAAAAAATCATCAAAACACCACAGACAGAGATTGGATTGTATATAGATTCACTTATTTATAATGCTTTAACATAATCCAATTGTTCACAAAGGCTTATTGGTTAGTGGCATTGTCATCTGTGTTAAAGAAGTACAGCTACTGTTTTCTACTGGGATACTTTTTTTTTTAATTGGCAACTGTGGATGAATCCAAAAATTTGGCCAGTGTTATGTGGTAACTATAATGATCAATGAGAAAAGTAGTAGGATTTCAATTATGGTAAATGTAGCTGATAAAACTCAATTAATTGTTTATCCAAGTTGACTTGTAACCATATCTAAACTAAGCATACATACAATTATTGTTTAAGAATAAGGAATACTACATTAAAGAATGAATATGTATATATTATATTATTGGTTCAATAAAATGGCATAAGTGAAAATACTTGGCTCTTTTAATTCAACTTAACTCCGTGAGTCTGTATTTAAGATGTACCCTTACAAAAAAATGTCAGAAGTAACATTCTAGGCTAAGAGTTTTGTGAATAAGATTAATTAAACTTTCTATAACACCAAGGAAATAAGGACAAATCCTTCCATACAGTTTCATTCATCATGTTAAAGACTACAAAATAGCCACTTATTTTTCATATCTTCTTATGTACATTTCAAGTACCTGTGCAGTAACATATTTTATATCACATAACCAGAGGTAAAAAAAATTAAGAATGGTTGTGTTGGACAATTGTCATTGGATGATTTGGGTGTTGTGGGTGAACTTTTCGGACAATGTACCACATATATTTAAGTATCTCAATACATTATACCAATTATAAAATTGATTGTAAATTTAAACTTATCGGAAGAAAAATATTTTTTTGCTTGTTATTGTACCACAATTATTTTCTACTAGCTGGTACCAGCGATTTCGTCTGCATATTATTGGATATACACAAAGTGATCTCCGAACACAACAAACCAAAAAAATTGCTGTTTATGCGTGACTGAGTAACAAACATAGAAACTTTCCATTTATTATATTTGTAGGATAACACTGGTTAACCTATGACTTTTACCAGGATAAAAAGTACCCTATGTGTTATTCCAGGTCATAGACTATCAGTGTGCCAAATTTCATTGGGATCTATTCAGCCATTTTAGTGTGATTGAGTAACAAACATTCAAACATACACACTTTCACATTTATTATATTAGTAGGATAATATCCTCAGTATTGATTTTAAATAAAATAAAAGTAATATATGATATTGCATAACTGTACTTTTTGTCATTTTTCATGATAGACATTTTTTCTGTGAATATTGCTCTGAAGTAATTCATTGTTCTTTGCGTGGAACATGCCTTACACTTTTTAGAGGAGTCTTTGTTCCCTCAAGCTCTTTTGTCTTACCGAAGGTGCGATATGTTGTTTGGTACATTTGAATAAAGTAAATACTTGATTAACTTACTTTATAGTTTAACAATACACTTAATTAATGTACAAATGTTAAATAAAAATTGGTTGCCTGTAAAGTCGGTATACGGGCGAAAGTTTTACGTGACAACGACTTTATGTCTGTCTCTCTCGCTCTTAGGCGGGCTAACCATGCCCGAGTGGAAGGGACGCGTGCCTCTCACTCGCTCTCATTGTGAGCGCATAACGTGAGCGGAGCGTAACGCAGTTTCTTGAAGTGTCACCCGGCAAACCAATTTATAAGACGTTGTCACGTCAAAAATACAATAGAGCCAGATTTTCCAATTGTTGACTTAAAAACAAGACTAGTTTACAATTAATAAGTATACATTTAATTATTATCAATAACACAGTGTAAGGTCAAAATTATTTGTATATGATGGCTGTTAATAAGATTATATAATCTTCAGGCATTGGTCTCTTTATAAGAACAGAATGAAAAAAAATCACTCAATATTTATGGAACATTGGGGGAGTGACTGTCATAAAAAAGATACTGCTACAAATTTACTATAATTTAGCTGTTTATCCAGTTTACAAGTTGGCAGCCTACCACAGGAATGGTGAATTCCATCTCAATGTTTTTATTTCCAACAACATGCCATAACTTTTTTTAACAGTATTAAGCACCTTATTTGTTTATTTGATCAGAAAAAAAAAATGCTAACTTTAGATTTTTTTTTTCATTATTTTCAAATATGCATAAACGTGGGGATTGGTTTGTTTATTAAATTATATTAAAATGTAAATTAATCAAAAAATTACTAAAATCCTAAACCAAAAAAGAATATGTATAACAGTCTCACTGTACTATAGTGAAGAAACTATAGACAAGTACAGATACAATTAAATTTAATTATGCAAAACCATAGTATAAAACAGCAGTGTACGTAAGACCATCCAAAATGCGCAATTAAGACCATGGCCCAGTTAGCAAATTACGAAATATCAAATTCTAGTGGACGCGGAAGAAACCCGCGCTAACGTAACGTACCTACGTGTTTATCAACGTGTTATAAATATAGATACGTTACAGTCATACAAAGAACAAACACTTTAGGGCCTCCGTATTCGTAATAATACTAATTTGAGTCGTGTATCACAAAAGTGTGAAATAAATAGTTATTATGACATATACACACCCCGTATCGATTTTGTAAGGGGCCGTGACAATCAGCTGATGGCCCTTCCTCTAGTTATTTACATGGTGGCCCTCAACGCAATAGCTTCTTTGTAGTAGTGATAACAAAGAAAAGGATACAATTTAATCACATCTGTGTCCATACGTCGTTTTCCAGCGCTCGGTGACGACATCTTAGTGATCTATTACTGATAAATCACAATATCGAACACGAACACTAGAAAATTCTCACAACTAGACGCAATTACCAACTTTGTGTCTACCAGCAGCGATCAGAAAAATAACATTGTAGAAAAACAATGAACAGAACCATAGACGTTTTTTGGTCTAGTTCTTCCCTTTATTCGTGAAAGGAAAAGGCAAAGGTATCTGAGACCATGCAGCCAAGTCAAATTTATTTATAATTCATGTTTTTTTTTTGAACTGACTATACTGTTGGGGATCTCGAAGTGACATGTTGTGGTTTTTATTTTTAATTCATTAACTTCGGTTTTTAACCCTATATTATGTAATATTTGTGGCGTTTTGCGTGATATAGTTTGATTTTTGTGCATAAGTGAAGTGGATTATAAATATAAGCTGAAAGCATTCATTCTGAGATCCCACAAAAATTTCCTAGAAACTTCTAACAAGGGAGCCACCATCTTGTTAAGATACTGAATCGTCATAACACATTATACTATAATTTACTCGATAATGGCAGTAAAGGTCTTGATTAAAGAGGACCGGTTGCCAAGTTAGGAAGAAGAAGAAGACTATACTGTACCCTGAAGCTGCTGCGG